>OW121804.1:7553380-8822670 GCA_933228885.1 Leistus spinibarbis | reverse complement strand
ACCAATAAACATTGAATTTTTGTAATATTTTTATTTAATATACTGTCTTTGAAATAGTTCTCAATATTTTATGATAACAACCATTAAGAAAACATTATTTTATTGATATATAGTTTGTTTAATTACATTATATAACATAATTAACAAAACAAATGTGCATGTGGAAACAGTGATTCTATTTACAAATGTGCCCCATAGAGAAAATATAATGCGACAGCCTATGCAACTATTACTAGTTCGCGCTGTATTTGGAAGATGGCAGCACCAATAAACAATGATCTTTTTGTATCATTTTTATTTAATATACTGTCATTGAAATAGTTCTAAATATTTTAAGAAAACAACCATTAATATAACATTATTTTATTGATAAATAGTTTGTTTTATTACATTATATAACATAATTTACAAAACAAATGTGCATGTGGAAACAGAGAGTCTATTTACAAATGTACCCCATAAAGAAAATATAATGCGACAGCCTATGCTACTACTACTAGTTCGCGCTGTCATCGTAAGATGGCAGCACCAATAAACAATGATCTTTTTGTATCATTTTTTTTAATATACTTTCATTGAAATAGTTCTCAATATTTTAAGAAAACAACCATTAATACAACATTATTTTATTGATATATAGTTTATTTAATTATATTATATAACATAATTAACAAAACAAATGTGCATGTGGAAACAGAGATTCTATTTACAAATGTACCCAATAGAGAAAATATAATGCGACAGCCTATGCTACTACTACTAGTTCGCGCTGTCATCGTAAGATGGCAGCACCAATAAACAATGATCTTTTTATATCATTTTTTTTTTAATATACTGTCATTGAAATAGTTCTCAATATTTTAAGAAAACAACCATTAATACAACATTATTTTATTGATATATAGTTTATTTAATTATATTATATAACATAATTAACAAAACAAATGTGCATGTGGAAACAGAGATTCTATTTACAAATGTACCCCATAGAGAAAATATAATGCGACAGCCTATGCTACTACTACTAGTTCGCGCTGTCATCGTAAGATGGCAGCACCAATAAACAATGTTTTTTTGTATCATTTTTATTTAATATACTGTCATTGAAATAGTTTTTAAATATTTTAAGAAAACAACCATTAATACAACATTATTTTATTGATATATAGTTTGTTTAATTACATTATATAACATAATTAACAAAACAAATGTGCATGTGGAAACAGAGATTCTATTTACAAATGTACCCCATATAGAAAATATAATGCGACAGCCTATGCTACTACTACTAGTTCGCGCTGTCATCGTAAGATGGCAGCACCAATAAACAATTATCTTTTTGTATCATTTTTATTTAATATACTGTCATTGAAATAGTTCTCAATATTTTAAGAAAATAACCATTAATACAACATTATTTTATTGATATATACTTTGTTTAATTACATTATATAACATAATTTAATATTCAAGGAACACTCACGCATACATATTATAAGAGCGCACTTTTACAATTTAACTAAATTAAACAGAGAGTAACTACAGGAAATTCTCTTTTTTCACATGCCTAAATAATGATTTTTTGGGCGAAAAAACCATTGTACTAAAAGTTAAATTGGAAGAAAAACCGTCCTAGCTAATAATATTACCGATTTGAAACCGATTAAGGAAGATATGACTACATAGCAAATGTCCCTAAATGAATCTCTGGTAATGTATTTATGGAAGCGTAAAGAGAGTGTTTGTGATCTTATCGTACATTTAAAACTATGTAAGAGTTATAGTTTTGGAATCTAGAGAAAATTTGTGATTTTTTGGTGTATAATATGTATTTATTGGATTTCATTTATTTTTTACTAACCCTAGAATCTGTATATTGTCAAACAATACGTGAAATTTGATTTTCAAGTCCTTGATGGGTGCGGTTTAAGGTGAATTTATAAACTATGGTGCACCGCGAGAAAAAACAGTGTTCGCATAGAGTAAGGGAGGATCAAGATATCGGTGCTTTAAAGTAGAGTTATTTGTTAGCACCCCTCACTGATACATTTAAATAGACTGCTTATTATTGTTTAATGAATCATCGATTTCAGTTAACTATTTACTCAATGTATTTCTTAGTGAGAAATGTGTAAGTCCCGTCACCATGTCAAAGTTAATTAAATTTAATGCACTGCATATTTTAAAACTACTGAAGATTTGGCTGCAAAGGGCGACCTATATTCCTAATTTAATTTGGAGATAGCTAGCGAAAAGAGCCTATTTATATATTATATGTAAAGTGATTAGCAATTTTGCTTGTTTTACCCTACGTTTTAAACATTTGTGTCGTTCGGTTTGACACACGTAAATAAATATGTATATCTACATATATATATTTCTATACAATATATTAATTGCATATATGCAGTGCAAACTGCGAAAACTTTAAAAGAGCGGATGCCCAGCAACCAGAACTGGGACATCCTTACTAACTTTAGTGACATGTAAATAAGTACAGTTATCAGGGGTCCACCTCCGTCCTCGGGCGGACCCACCGTGACGCTACGACCCCACGGCAGGGTCAATCAACCAACGCACCCACCCGGTCTCGATGCCAAGTTCGGTAACACCTTGCTTCTCCACTGCACTCTGGCCGTGCAGCGGATAGGCACGGGGCCGTCCTTGGCACCGAGCGCACCTACTGCCAACAACAACCATCAAACTTTTGTGCCCCTAACGGAGCTTACTAGGTATATCAGACACGTTGAGACAGATAGGCTTCTTAGGAGATGCGATTGGTCAATTTGACAAAACGCGCCAATACTAAACATTGTTAGTAATCTCATTTGGACCAAAAAAAGAAAATATGACAATATTGGTGTGTAATAACTCTCCAGCTATATAACACCTGCCCATCACTAGCTTTGTACGTTTCTACACCGCAGCCTGGAACTTCCAGCCCCTTACCCTTGCCGTCTACCGGTATATCCAACCAAGAGCCCAACTGATACCGCTGAGTCATTTGCCAAACGGACTCGCAAATACTCACGATTAAACAGTCGAACAAATGGAAGCTACGATAGACGATAGGGCCCAGAACGCAAAGCCCAAACTGAGGGTGCATACTAAGTACGCCGACACCCGTACTGCCGGTCGAGGCGATGGGAGCGCACAAGCCATAAGTATACTTGAATTAGCCAACTTGTTGATTAAAAACGCTGAATAATGTCAGCTTGACTTTAAATTAAATAACAATGAAATAACAATCAAAATTCGCGAGCCGACCACCCCAATACACCCGTGATCATCATTCATTTCCCTCCCACAAAAAATATATACAGGATCCGAGATATACAAACGACTCAGTCCAACACTTATTTAATCCATTTAACGTTAGCCCCGGGGCCAGTTAGGATGAGGTGTTGTGTTGCAGGCGCCCCTACTTGTAGCAGAGGGGCCTGTTGATGATGTTGTTGTTGTTGTTGCACCCAGGTGGCGTTTATGCTTGTTTGCCCATTCCCTAACCTAACCTACCTACTTCCATTTCTATTACGACCTATTTTATTATGGGCAACACAAACATGGCCCCCAGGTGTCCGTTGTCCGCTGCGAAGCGTTGTTAATAATTAAATAATTAATTTGCAATATTTTATGATGCGCGAAGTTATGTTGAAGTTAGGATGTACGAATAAATATATAATGGGGGGAGAGAGTCGTGCCATTTTTCAAAATCACTTATACCCTTAAATATTTGAATTAAATTTCTAATTTAAAGAATAAGGCAAAAGGGTAAAATAAGTAATTATGCTTTATATTTCCCAGCTGTGGAAGGCGTAAGTCGTTCTTAAGTCATGCAACTTCAGAAAGACTTACTTGAAAAGAACTTACTTAAGTAACACCCGCGACTGTCAATTCTTTTGTTATAACAACAAAAATGATTAGAATTAGAATTGCAGTCGATTTTGATTTTCGTTCGCTGATATTAGGATTGAAAAACGACTCACCGCTTAAATCCAAATTTGTTCCTCTCCTATACCAACCAGGGCAATGTGTGCCCAAGTCACAAGAATCTGCCCAAAAAATACTCAAACAATATTGGCATAAATGTATGCAATTTTACTTAAACATTTTTTTGGCAGACTTCTAGACAACTTGTCAACATTGTGCTGGTTGGGTACACCACAGCCGAAGTTCTAGTTGTCCTTTTTGACTGGCGATAATGTCACTTTTTAGAGTCCCGCGAATTATGACTTTAAAACACTCACTTCACATATTTTAAACGATCGTTTCATTATTTTTATAACACTGACTCTACACTGACTTTTCACTGACTTTTCTCACTGACTTTTCACCGACTTTTCACTGATTAATCACCGACTTTGGCAATTTACTATTGCATTTGAAAATATACATTCGCGTAACACCACCGAATGGTCAAAATAGCGTACGGTACATACATAAATAAATAAATATAGAAATATAGAAATCAGGTGGGCAATATAAAGATGGCACGTGGGGCTAATAAAAAATCACTTACCCCATTTTCATTTCATTTCGGATGAGGCGTCTTGTTTGTTATCGGGAATGTTCTCTCTTCAACGTGTTGTATGGTGTCAGTGTTGGTGGGCGATGTTGCCATTTTGTCCCTCGGTGTTAGTTGTCTTGGAAGACCGCGCTGACCGGAGATGACATGGAGAAACCTACTCTATCACCACCGTGTTGTGTAGCTAGGCAGCAGGGGAACCGGAGTACCCGGAGAAACTGCCTTGTCCACCGTTGAAACATCCGTTAAGTGAGTCGGGTGATCGGGAGGCATCTGTCTTCTTTAACTCTCTGTCTGATCTGTAACAATGTAAAGTAGACATTTAGTACAGTTATATATTTTGAATATTGTTGTTGTGGAATAAGTGTGCATGCTAGCTGTTCACAAACTGGTAGAAAACAATTTCAATTTAAATTTGAATTATCTGGTTGGTTTATTGTGTGATTATGTATAGTTATTTTATTTTTATTGTAGTGATGTATTTAAAGGATTGAAATAATAATGATTAACACTTACCAAAGTAGACTTCCTCATAGGCATTCTCTTCTTACAGCAGCCGGAACTTCTGAATATTTGTATATTTATATTTTGTTGTGTTGTATCTAACAAATAAACGAAATATAGACTGAATTAGATTACGAGTTGTAGAATGTCCTTGAATGATAAAGGCATTTTCTTTAATTAATAATGTTTGATTAGTTTATTTATTATTATATTTAAACTTTTAACAATTTGTCCGTGTCAATTTGGTTCTGCTAAAATAACACATTTAATTTTGAATTTACTTTCTTTTTTGTTGCAAAATTTCTCAAATAATAATAAATATAATAAAAATCACTAAACTAGATATATACACGACGACCTATTGTATTGCACGGAAAGATAAACTAGAAATGTTTATACATACATGTTTTGAAATAAAGATTTAACGAAGACCTGTCTGTACTCACTGCTTATAATATCCTAATTAATGAACGGATGTTACTAATATAATTAGAATGCATCGTCACAAGCGTTGAAATAAAAAGGTATTGTTCGAACTTGTATTTACGTATGATGTAAGAAGTAAACAAAATTTATTTATATCCACATTTAATACCTATATTTTTCGTTGCAAAGTTTCAGATATGATCAATCCAAACGTTCTGAGTATTCGAATCAAGTTATTTGCTATTAGATTTGCAGCAACCATCCTTGGCGGTTACACAAACATCGGTACGATATTAAATTTATTTAACAGTATACATTTATTTCGAAAATTGTGTTGTGCAATTGCGAAATATGTGTCGCTATTTCTGAATGACACTGTGAAAAATTTCTGTCAGTAAATAACATTTAACAAAACATTATTTCATAAATTATTATATGTTCAATACCCCCTTGCCAAACTTTCGGCAAAAAAAATCGCATAAACTCGAAAACGGTGCAACGTATCGCGCCGCCGTTAACAGATTTTTGTTCCCCCAATACTTCTTAAGTAATAACACATGTAAATTACATATCTTACATGTAAATTACAAATATTACATGTGAACATATATTACATGTAAATTACTTATTTTGTTTATTAAGTTTGCTACTTTCAGGTAAATCATTCATTGGTGTTGGGTGATTTATATAAAGGCATACGTGCCTGTATATGTATAGGCTGGTTTAGTGTTGAATTCATATAAATATAGCATTTAATAACTGTATATATTCTTTAATTTTTAGTACAAATGTAGTATAGTATATAATAAGATCTATTTGGTAGATATGAAAAACAGTATATAATCAAATGATGTTTGTTCAGTAATACATAAAATAAATAAATGTGATACAAGATACATTCATCCGAGTGCGCCTAGCCTCGATACAATACCATTTCATTTTCAACCCATTCACATTGCGACGATTCCAAGTCCTGCAACAACAACAAAACCTTATATGTATAATTTACGGCCGCAGATCCAACTCGGGTATTACTTTATCATCATCAAAAGACTTGCAGTAGATATTTCCGATTCCTCCTGCGAGAGCGTTTGCTATTCCAACTGATAGAATTTGAGTTAGCGCATTTTCATGTTATTCAAATGCAATTTTCCATATAACTCGAGGCCACCCACTGTTTCTGTCAGTTTCAGTCTTTAGGAGATGTCAGTAAAGTTATCCAAACTTTTCTCCAGCCACAATTTCTGTTACCAACTTAAAAATAACAAAATACCCTTGATTGATTTTGGCGCTACTATTTAAACAAAATTACTTCCCATCACTTAAAAATTAGACAACCACAACGTAACCACAAACAGCGAAAATGTAAATAATCCGTTAGTATACAACATCGAGGTTTGTGGTTACGTTGTGGTTGTTTCATTTTTAAGTGATGGGAAGAAATTTTGGTTTTAATAGTAGCGCCAAAATCAATCAAGAGGATTTTGTTATATTTAGGTTGGTAACAGAAATCGTGGCCGGAGAAATGTGCGTGGATAACTATACTGACATTTTAGGAGAGCCTCAGAGTTTGTTGGCTCATTATTCTAGGGTGTTTTATTTTACAAAACAAGATAATCATAAAATTACTACATATCAATAAAATATTGCTGTAAATATGGTTGTTTCCTTAAAATATTGATAACTATTTCAATTTCAGTATTTTTCATAAATATGGGCATTTTTTTATTGACGCTGCCATCCTACGATGACAGCGCGAACTAGTAGCATAGGCTGTTGCATTATATTTTCTCTATTGGGCACATTTATAAATAGAATCTGTTTCCTCCCTTAATAATACAAGGTTTAATTAAGTTTATCGCTTGATAATGAAAAGAAAAATTATTTAGCCAAAAAATGCGTTTTAAGGGAGGAAACAGAGATTATATTTATATAAATGTGCCCCATAGAGAAAATATAATGCGACAGCCTATGCTACTAGTTCGCGCTAGAATAATGGTACATGACAAACATCATAAAATGGCGTCCAAGCACGTTCATATGAAACAGATAAAACAAATCATGGGATGTGTGACCTACTAAAAGTTTGTTAAATTGTAACAAAAGAATCTTGATTATAATAAATATTACGGTAAAATCAATATCAGAATAAATCACTATGTGTGAACCTGTATTCTTTTGCACAGCCTCAAAACGATAATACAACGAGCAAAACTTGCAGGACTGCTTTCAAAACGAAAACTCAGGTAATCCTGTTCACAGGTGTTACGGATGGATGATATACGATGAAATTGCTAATTATAGGAATGCGTTATTATTAGATGCTAGTAAATTGTTTGCAAGCAGTATTAAGCCAGGTATTTTACGCAAAACTAGAAATATTACCAGTTCTAACTCTGTTGTTATTTTAGGATGTTTTAACAGAAGAACTAGTCAGATGGAGCGCACACAAATTCCAGCAACGATTTGGCCGCCGCTGACATACACTACAAACGTGCCTGACTTATAAGCTAACCAGATGTAGAATGGAATTTAAGCACCGCCAGCGAATAACAATATCTTAATTATTATCAAAAGTGTATAATAATAGGGTAAAACATGTAATAAAATATTTCAACAATTTAGTTTAATGATCAACTATGTAAATACACTTAATTAATTATTATTATGTAATGTTATCATGTGATCAGATGCGTTTGCGAAAAAGTAATATAATAAATCGTGCGGTAGGTGTTTATAGTTGAAAAGTGCAAAATTTCAAAGTTGTTGGTCATGGTGACTGCAACAAACTATCAAATGAGATACAAAGAATGTGTCATTAATACAACAGAAATCCAAAACGCAGGTCCAAATGATTGTGGTCCTTTCTGATGGACTAATGCCTACGAAGACAAGTTTAAACGCTGTAAAGAACAATCCCATACACCAACAGTCCGTTGTAAGTAGTTCTATATAAGTTGTGATTAATAAAGTATTGTCGGATATGTTGTCAGCTATGCGGTGAAATCCTGCGATGATTTAGTTGTTGAAACAAAACTAAATACACTTAATTTATAATTAATATGTTGATGTTGGCTTGTCTTTTACATGCATATATGTATTTATTACGTTATATGTGAAATAACGTACGAGAAACTTAGTAATAAAGTCGGTTATAAAACAGAAAAGGAACAGAAATACGTTTGTTGGTTATTTATGGACTACAAAAGTGATGTCGCGTAAATGACTGCAAAATGCAATTGCGACCGAGGCCATTTTCGTTTCTTATGGGATTTAACATAGGGGTGAAGTTTGTATGTTTGTACCGTTCTTAATGTAAAGCTGGTGGGTATGAGTTATTTTTTTAAAAAAGGCTCAAGCTTCAACTATAGATTCATGTATTTAAACTAGGGCGACCATAACTAATTAGTTTGTAATTCCACAAACAGCGAAAATGTAAATAATTCGTTTGTACACAAAATCACCGTTTGTGGTTACGTTGTGGTTGTTTAATGTTTAAGTGATGGGAAGTAATTTTGTTTTAATAGTAGCGCCAAAATCAATCAAGGGGATTTTGTTATTTTTAAGTTGGTAACAGAAATCATGGCTGGAGAAGTGTGGATAACTTTACTGACATGTCTAAAAGTTGACCATTTACTGAAAAATCGCCTTCTTCTAACAAGTTTAGTTTAAAAAAAAATCTAAAAATGTATCATATACTTAAAAATCACCTTTGATAATAGGCATATTACTTTTACGTTTCCCTAGTTGTCACACACATACTCATTTTGTTTCACTGCAGCATTTAAAATAATTAAAGCAATATTATACTAAATAAATAGGGGTAGTATAAGTCGAGTGGTCACTCCAGCTTAAGTTACCCATTAAATAAAATCATATCATTGCCTACTTTATAGAAATTCACGCGATCTTAGGGGATTTTTAAAATAATAGGTTAAAAATGATAAAAAACAAAGTTATTGATTAGACCAATAATTAAATATGAACCTTATTTGGCTTTCTCTATTTGGCATACGGGATGTTTTTCACAATGCACACTTTTCACAACAATATAGTACTGATTTTTATTATTAGTATTTTTTTTTTTTGCCTTTGATGATTCTTTTTTATCAATGGGAATGAACAAATTATAATAGAAGGAAATGTGTTTTTCAAATATTTGTACCTTACATTGAACATTACAACTTTAAAACTAAGGTAAAACAATATATACATATATATATATATATATATATATATATATATATATATATATATATATATATATATATATATATATATATATAACGCTAGATTATGTGATGTTTAATTGCTTTTTCCTCCGTAACTACTGCCGACTAACATTCGACAATCGCTGCGAAACGTTTACTAGTCTCGTATCCCACGAATATGTACAAATTCGCGTAATTGAATGCAATGAGCCTTAGCAATCAAAAACGGAAATGGGTGATACGATTTAGGAATCGTTTGTTTGAAATCGGCAGCAAATGTTAAATGTTCGCCAAGTATGGCAAGATTAAGTAAAATTATTATATAAATTAAGTAATTTATGCTAACTACATATTTCCTGAGCCCATGGAAATTTGTAGTCGCATTCGTTAGATATTCAAAATATACATAATCTTGATTTAAAATGAATAATATACAGTCCCAAAATGAAACATTAAATCATAAAAAATAGTTGTAATGTTTCAGTTTATGGCAAATTGATACAATTTTGACTATAAAATGGTTAAATTGTTACACAGTGTGCATTTAATCATCTTATATTCGCTTAAGTATCCGGTGAGCAACAGATAAGTGAGCTGTTTGTTTGTATCAATTCGCCATTTTAAAATGCTTCCATACACATACAATATTCTTAGTAATTATTTTTATATATGCTCTTTCAATTTTGCTTAAATAATAGTCACACATATTTTGCAACAGAATTGATATACATTTTTAAGTATAACTTAAAAATTACATCATTTATTCAAGCAATGATTTTGAGACATATACATATATATATATATATATATATATATATATATATATATATATATATATATATATATATATATATATATATATATATATATATATATATATATATATATATATATATATATATATATATATATATATATATATATATATATATATATATATATATATATATATATATATATATATATATATATATATATATATATATATATATATATATATATATATATATATATATATATATATATATATATATATATATATATATATATATATATATATATATATATATATATATATATATATATATATATATATATATATATATATATATATATATATATATATATATATATATATATATATATATATATATATATATATATATATATATATATATATATATATATATATATATATATATATATATATATATATATATATATATATATATATATATATATATATATATATATATATATATATATATATATATATATATATATATATATATATATATATATATATATATATATATATATATATATATATATATATATATATATATATATATATATCATTAGGTTTCGACAGTTTTGTTAAGAAAAGAAAATTAAATTTACCAGCAAATAGCATAATTTTTCATTTTATTTATTTAGAAAAGATAACTGGTAAATTTAGGCAGGTGTGACGGCACAAGTATACTAATTCAACTTGAATCTATAGAATACTTGCAGCGTAACAACTGCAATTGTTTATTTGGTCGATTGGAAGTATGCGTCCAAGTTTGCACAACCTAAATATCCACATTTCGTATTTTTAAACTTGGAACGCTACGGCCTTTATTTTAAATAATCGGCTTCTGCCAGCAGTAGCAATGTCAGATCTGTGACTTAGATATTTATTAAGTATTGTCTTAAAAGGATTTTTGTTTCCTGTATATATCAAGTTTATAAATGAAAGTCCAGTGTTTTTTGTGTCAAAAAATTCTTTCGTACGAAAGTCCATTTGTCATTCGTATGTTGGCAGTAGGTTTTCTAGTGATTTTATTATTTAACCATTACGTTTGGTAACACTACCTGTGGCGGCGCACATAACCTACAAAAACAGTTTTGAGGTTATGTGCAATTTTTTATTTATATTTTGAAATTTACCGATCTTGTTAGAACAATAGGGGTTATTTTTCAAAATAATAATTGTATGAGATGAACCCACGTAATTCAATTTTCGATGGCAGGGTTCCACCATATTACATATATTGGCGTTAGATTTTTTCGTTTTTTTGTACGATTCATTTTTTTTATTATTTTTAAAAAAATAACGCAATAAATAATTTTTCAAAGCTTAAAACTTAATTATAATAATAATATCGACATTAACAGAAACATTTTTCTCAGTTATAATAATAAATATGTTTTTTTTTTTTTGAGATTTTCGACGTTTTAATATCGGAATATATAAAAATTAAAATGCACGTCTCTGGACAGAGATGCATAAATTAATAAAGTAATTAGTGTTTTTGTTTTTATGTATTTATTTATACAATTAGTCAGTCTCCGCTTTACGTGAACTCTTGCGCAAACTATTTTCTATTAAATACGTAACAAAATGGCCGAACAAATGGCAATCAGCTGATAGGAGCCCAAATTAGGCTCTTAATACAATTATAATTTTTTAATATAATCGTGCCCTTGATACTAATTCGCATTTCAACTTAAAATATAAATTACATTATGTGAATTTAAATTCAAGTGTTGTAGGTTATGTGAATCAGAATTAAGTCCCGAAATATATAAATTTTTGTATGTGTTTCATTGCAGCTATACTTTTGCTTTTGTTAGCTATTTATTGGTTTTTATGAAGCTTTTTTATTTATTTAGAAGTTAGAAGACTGGCTAGAATGTATATAGTAGAAAACATAAAAATAAGAACAGTCACTGTTTGAGAATGGTGTACACTTGTTTAGTCCTGCGCATGTGCATGCGCATGCGCATACCTAAAAATAACATAAGTCAGTACATGGTATGGCGTCCGCCGCACAGGCCACACGACACCCCGCACCAATGACACAGCTTCAGCGGCGGGTAGCACCACAGGCAGGGCACAAAAAGACTGAGCAGCGCGAGCCCGAGCCACCGTTTGCCGCAGTTCTCGTCCGAATTACCGCATTCGCACGGATGCACCGCGAAGTCACCCTCGGCGTCCGCCATACAGTGGTACAGCATGCACTGGGCGCACGATATGCACGCGATAGTGTTTATGCCGGTTTTGACACAATCGGGCGCGTATTCACAGCTGCCTTTCGGATTGTCGTCGTCCGAATAGAGTTCGTGACAGTGTCGACACCGGGTCCGAATGTATTTGTGGTTTTTCTGCTTGGCCTTCGATGGTAACGACGGCTGCTGACTGGGGATCAGCTCCAGGCTCCGCTTCTTCAGCGACGACGTCGAATCGCGCCGACCTGCCGCTGGCTTTTGGTCGTCCATCACCGGGTAAATGTATTCGTGGACTGCGGTCAGTTGCACGTACGAGTAGTTCTCGACTATCAAACATAATTATATAACATTATTTATAATGTTTCGTGTATCGTATAGCATTACGATTATTACTACTACTTTATATCTATTATAACATTAGTTTAAATTATTAACCAAAAGGCCATCACAATTAAAAAGTGCTTCTCGCATCGCATATTACTTATAGGTTCGTTGTTATTCATATTATTTCTATCCTGATTATGATTACCTTTGCCGGTGTCTTTGGCGGGATCGAGGGCACACATTGGTCCAGGTGGCGGTGGTTTTTCAGTCCGATTTATGTAGTGTATCCTGTGCAAGTGTTCTGAACTGGCTGGCGGTATTCCGCACCCTTGTAAACCGCCACCGGACCCACCCAGTCGTGTATTCGTGCTGGAGTCACTGGAGCTGCGCGAATCACCGGCCTCAACCGGTAAATTCAACGTCTGTAATACATACCGAAACAAACATTAAACAATGTTCATTATTTATACGTAGTACTTACTACAAGCTTACCACTCCCAAATCATAATTACTACTTTATATTGAAATGAATGCATTCATATTGAGCGCGTTGAGCTTAAGTTGTAATGGTGCAAACAACTATTCATATATGATTAGATTAAAACGCTTTAGATTTTACATTATATTATATTAAGTGTAACCCTTTGCCAAATAAACTACTCCATAAGAAATTAAATACCATTTATAATAAATAAATAAATACAAGGGCAGTACAAAATAAGTTTGGGAATGTTTGCATACAGTGGGGTAAGGTAGTTCTTACCATAAACACGTCATCATCCCCCACATCTTTGTGGTATTTGTGCAGCGGGGAGAGAGGGTAAGTTTCCGTCAACCCTGTAAATATATATACATATATATATATATATATATATATATACCATGCAATCAGTGATGCAATTGGACGTTTTAAATAAAGATGTGTTCTATTTTGTTTACTTGATTGGTTAGAGAAGAAGTCAGAAGTTACTTACCATGTAGGAATCCCGTTTAAGGAAAGCAATGAAAAATTGTCAAATACAGCAGATAAGAAATATTATTAAATCCCTACATAAAAGCATTTTGTGCGTTGCGTTAAATAAGTGTATTTTTGCTATTTAAACTAAACCATTCATCAGACCCATCTAGTTCGAAGAAATTCCGTTCTGTTTTATTTCTCTGAACGGCGCCACCATTAGCCTGAATAATTTATACCTTTGTAATTTTTAATAAAAAATTATACTAATTATTCTAAAAATACACTTATAATGCATTATAATAGGATAGGCATATAAACTACGCAATGTACTTGAACCAAAGAATATTTACACATTTTCTAGTTCTAGTAGGTCGTCATCTAAGCTTTCCGGATACATACACACATACATCTAGGTGTTTATATTATTATTACATTACAATCGCTGAGACAAGCAAAGTACGTCATGAAACAATGCAACAAAATGTATATAAATATATTTACAAGAGATCTTTTAACTGTAATAAAAATAAAGTATATTTAATTAATGTAACAAATTCGATTTAATTTAGCTTCCCCTTCGAAATTGCAGTGTATATATATATATATATTTATTTTTTATTTAATAACAATAATAATAACCTTGTTTTAAGACTACAAAACTTTCTACAGTTTGAAATTTTTGTAAACTACTCGTAATAAAATATGTATTCGAATGAATTTAGCTCGAAATTGTAATGTATATATTTATTTTTCATTTAATAACAGTTTGAAATGTGTAACATTTTGTACAGTTAGTAATGTATGTAATATAGGCGTAATAAAATAAGTCTCCACTGCGCTTACCGTCAAGAAGTTCTTCGACGGCGGTGCGGACGCCCTTGTCAAATGCTCGGGCATCTGCAGCCGTCTGGAAGGTGAGGCCGAATTTCTTGTCTCCAGTTTTCCAGTGGTGAAACGTAGGCATCACCTTGTTGTACTCGAAGTCTTTTTTAATCAGACAACTGAGTACAATCTGTTTCAAAACAACAACAAATTGTATACATTATTAGTTTGTTTCGACGATAATGACGAATGTTTGTATTTAATATTACCGACTGATCAGAGATACGTTTGCCATAGATGAGGTAGTCGTGCTTGGGTTGCGACAGATCCTGCGAGGTGCCCGATGGGGCGACGCGGGGCCTCTTCCTTACGGAAACGTTGCTGAGGCCTCCGCCGCCCAATGGCACCCAACCGCCGGAACTGTCGTCCCGCGACATCACCTGTGCACGCACACGGACCAAATAGTTGCCACTGGAACAAATTCAAATCATCATAAATACATTTGCAATTATTACACACAATTATTACTTTATACTACAGGGATTAATAATCATTTGAATTTAGCGCCAATTTGTATTACTATTTTGCCAAGTTGCAACTTCAGACTAAAGAATTAAAGGTGTATTCACAATGAAACAAATTGTAATTAAGCTTAGAAATTACGATTAAAAAAATCCATTTTGTTTTATGACAAGCAATGAGTTCACAGTAACAAAATTTATAATTAATTGTGTGCATTCTATTGCTGTGAATGCTAGTATTGCTTGTCATATACAGAAGAAAAAGGACGTCCGGCAAAACGCAGCCATGAGTATTAGGCTGTCCTTTTTCTTCTGTATAAGTGAAACAGACAAACCATGAACTGAACAGACAAACGAACACAGTTATTATCATGTTTGAAAGAAAATCGTCACTAGTTACTGTATTCACACAGTTGGAGGTCTCGTAGAACATTTTGAATTTAATCTATTCTAATTAGCAGTGTGATATTTTTGGAAGTGCAGACAGATTTAACATCTAGTTAAAATTTATATATCGGTTTATTTTTAACGTTGTTTGATTAGCATAGCCTTTAACATTTATTTGCGAGTAGTTGGCAGTAAATTTGGTGTAAGCATCTGTGCGTCTTAATGCATGAATGGACAGTAAATTTTGATTCAATTAACACTTCCGAACCGTTGCTTTTTTATGTGTATGTGAGTTGGCGTATACACTTTAAGTTTACAACGCAGCCGGTTTTAAAATAACTCAACCAGCCATGAGATGGCTGTATACACAAGAAAATTGAAAGTCAAACGATTTGGAAATTCATCAATGAGTTGCGGCTTTTTATTTTTAGGCTGACCGTAACTACCAGTTGATTTCATTTTGTACCAAAATAAAGAGACGCCGCTAACAGTTATCGTTTTGATACATATTTTGGATCGTTTTCTGTCAACGCCAGATAAATTATCCCAGAGGTAAAACTAACCCAATATTTTATTATTTATTTTATTTTAACTTATTCCAATTAAATTACACTTTGAAAAAAATGGCAAGCAACAAACAAAATGGCGGACGCTCTTTTAGGGAAAAACACTGGAGTATTAAGACTGTTTTAGTTATATTACCCTATTTATTTATATTTTATTGTATAGAAGAGTTATTAGAAAGTAATTAGGAATTATTTTTAAAATTTCAAATGAAATACAATAGTTTATATATAATTTAAAACATCTGGAGTGCTCTACACCCGATTTTCTTTTACTAAGTTTTCACTATATATGTAATATAGCTTTATTGTTTCAAATTTATTCTACTATTACCTTGAAACATTATCTATCAAAAACTGGAGTGGCCTTCACTTCCTCAATCTATTAAATATAATATTTGCTTTGTAACTTGGCTATTTTCAAAGGCGATTTTTTAGTAAATGACACATTTTACGAAAAAATATTTCAAACAAAAGTTGCTAGAAATTTAAATATCATTAACTTTTATAACATTCCCTTTTTCTCTAACTCGTGTCGTTTTCGAGTAAACAAGAATTTCCGGTTAAAATCCATGTTTCAAAAATAAGAGGTATTTTTTCCTGGCATATAAAAATCTTAAATTCATAACATCATATATTTATAATTAACTTTAGTAGCTGTAAAGCGTTCACACACATATTTCATTGAGCAAATAACATTATATGTATATGTTCAATGGAATACGCTGTAAAGCGTTCACACACACACAGACGTTATAAGAAAATAGTTACTCGTGTCCCGGGAAAGAAAACCTATTTATTCGTGAGAAAAGAATTTAAATTGATTCAGGGACTCTTAAAACGGATATTTCCATTAAAATATCGTTTTTGTGACCGCAATTCTATCTTTTATACATTACGTAACAAAAAAAGTAACAAGATGGCTTTAATAGGGAAAATATAACTATTATATATTCCTAGTAGTTTGGTTACAAAAAAGAATCATGTTATAAAACTATTGATTTTCGTATAAATTTATTTGAATTTAATAAGAAAACCGTAATCTATCATGTCTAAATAATTGGCTCATATAATTTAAGGGCAACTCTAATAAAATCGCTTAGTTAACTCGCCCCTCTGGTGGGGTAAGGGGTGTAGATGTACGTTATTGAATGCAATCTCCCCCACTATTTCGCGTTTCAATGACGTCACCCGTTTCGCTATGACGACACGCGAAGTGGGGAGAACGGAGAAATAGCACGTGCTACAGCTACTCGGTGATATCAACGAAAGAATATAACACAAAACAGTTTTCATGTTTTATTTGCTAGATTTTTTGCGTTTGTTTCATTACAATGTACCTCGATACTCATATATCTGCCCGACTCAACCGAAAACGTATTTCTTTTTAATGCTTTTTACTGATTTTCCCCTGTTTTTAGACTATCTGTAATAGAACCGAAATATATTCAATAGTTTTTACGTATTTTTATACTTTTACAAATAGAATATTAGTTTTAAACCCATTAGCTAGAATAGCACCACTTATTGATCCTAAAATTAAATCCTAATAAATAATTATTGAGAAATAACAAAAACTAAAACGCTAATGAGTCATTTGAGTTTATTGGTTTTGGGCGCAACATTTTTATAAATCCATAAGTTACATTGATTAACTTCGAATATTATTATATGGTCTTAAAGGGAAGTAATTTACATGGGGTACAGTGGTTCCGGTACAGGGGGGGCAGAGTAGGCATTTGCCCCCTCTAATGCTTTCAGCAGCTTTAAAAACATTTAAAAATCCCATCAGAGATTCAAAAATAAATAAGGAATTGTATATTATATAGATATATGTATATTATATTAATTTAAACTCCCCCCCCCCCTCTAATCTCTAATGGCGTATAATAAATATATGCATTTTAATACTAATAAACGAAACAATGATTTATCAAATGTAACAGTTTAAGAAATCAACAACTTATAAGAAATATTTAAATATTAGAGGTATCCGATGTTTATTATGATCGCAAGTGGCTTTAGACTAAGTATGAGTAGTACCTTTCGATCAGGCTAGTCTCCAGAACTAAGTTGCACATTGTCACTGGATTAAAATCACAATTCAATCAATGAATCCAACGTTTGAGCAGTTTATTATTATATTCACAGAATGCAGCAATGAATCTTTGAGCCTCCAATCAGCTAGCCTCCATCATGGTCTCAAACCGTGTTGGCGCCTCAAAAGCGGAAAACACACTGATCACCACTGAAAACCGCTTTTCACGTGCAATATTGAACATACAGTGAGTGAAGATTGCATCCAGCTCGGAAAACCGCGTCAAGCGCTCTGATTGGTTCAGCCATGTAATGACGTCATACGTTTGAGTAAGGGTGGGGGTGCAAAAAAATGGCATGCTCATCTATATAGACAGTGCGAGCGACAAAGCGCGATGATGGGGAGGGTGGGGAAGGTTATACGACCTAGTTTGCAGAAGTGCATGAATGAAGGACTGTTGCGGGCATCCACCCCGGTGGAAGGCCCGGGAGGGGCTCACCGAAATAGGTCGACACATCAATGACCCAGCAGGCTTCTATGGCGCCCCGCTGCACCCCCTCCCCCCGCAAAGTACCTGTGCAACCTTGCCTGCCTGCCTGCAGATTCTATTTATAGACGTTGATGCAGGAGAAAAAATCGTATAAATAGATGAATTTTTTGTTTTGTTTGCACTAGTTTTATATAAGATGTTGTGTTTGGATTAAAGTTTCGCGCGAAGTAAATACATTTGTCAATGTTGAGAACACTGCTTAACTTTTCGTTGAAGTTTCTCGGCGATTCTGACGTCAGAACTTCCCACCCTGATACATGTTTTCGTTCCAATATTTATTGCCAATGACAGCTTTTCCTCCACATAATAAAATAAACGCTTATATACTCGCACTGGATCATATTACTCATAAATATATATATATATATATATATATATATATATATATATATATATATATATATATATATATATATATATATATCCATACACAGCGAGCCAATTAGCAATTAAGATTAGATATTACAATTAGTTATCCAATTTGTTTTTGCTCAGATCATTCATTATCTCTCCTTTTTAGCTCGCCGACCGAAGACGTTAAATCATTCGGTCGTGATTCGCTGTGAACAATCCTTTAACGTTCTCAATAACAACATTTATAATTAATTATGTGAATTTTGTTGCTGTGAATGCTAGCAATGCTTGTTAGAATACAAACTAGATTATTATTTATAGTTTTCTAATCTTAATTACTATTTAACACTTGACATATAAACTACATGGACTTGTGAATTTGGTTACAAGCTGAAATGTGTAAATCTATTTAACTGGCAATTCTGTTTAAGCCCTCAAAATGGTGGTGGCAAAAGCCCAACTCATACATTGATCTTTTATTTCCCCCTAAACAATGATTTCCATATGAAATATCTGACTGAAAATCCAATATCCCAGCAGCCGAGGAATATTGGGGACACCAATGACGTCAGTAAGCATTAATGGAGGCGAAAGTTGTGGGTGAGGGGTATGAGGGGATGGTAAATGCAGCAGCGCCAATGGGAACCGTTGGAAATGCACAATGATCGTTTCTCCTCCGATCTTCGGAGGGATCTGGTGATTCTGCTGGTGGAGGTGGCAGAGTTGACCTAAATCAGAGTGCTGTGTGCTGTGCCATGAATGACCGCGGCACGAGGGTAACAACCCTGGAACTAGGTCGCTGTACCCTCGCTGTTCCACTTCTGCACCCAACGGGGTTAACCTGGTGCACAAGGCTATATTTAGAACGTTCATTTTATATCTATATATAAACACACACACACACACACCGTAGAGGAGGGTTTGTTTCTTCGGCCCAGGGATGCCATTTTATTTTGATATTTGATTCATTACTTTGTGATGTTTAAATATTCAAAATTAAACGAATATTTCGAGGCTTTGCATCAAATTCATTTCTAGTATATACGTATGTAGGTGTGAACACTGAGCTAATTAGTAATTCAGATTAGAAATTACAATTCATAATCCAGTTTAGGAAAAACAATGCGTTCATTTTGTTGTTGTTGTTTTGAATGCTAATATGATAATCAAAACTAGCATTCACACCAACAAAATTATCACAATTAATTATAAATTTTGTTGCGTGAACACTAATATTGTTTATCATAAAACAAACTGGATTTAGGTATTGTGATTTTAAAGCTTACTTACTAATTGTTTCGTTCTGAATAAAGTTCTAAAAATGTCACGTAATCACACCTAAACTTTAACTCTTAACTAACTTCAAGTTATTCATATAAATTGTTTTTTACCTAATATTTTATTAAATAATTATGTGAATTTTACTACATAAAATACAAATCAAACGTAAGTGTAACAAAAACAAACCAAAGTGGTTAGTTACTCTCCCATGTTTAGAAACTATTGAAAATGTTATCTAATATTTATTTGAATTTGATATAAGTCACATAGGCTTGGGAAATTTGAAGCCGCTAATAAATTAATCGGTTATGACTTCTAGAACGGCTTCAAATTGATTCCATTACGACGTTAAAATTAATTAATTCCGTCTTTAACATTCATCAAAAAATAATTCCATTACTTATGTGACGTAATTAAATTAAGTATATAATATAGCCACTAGATTAGGCGTTAGTGTATCATTTAAAGTATAAAAATATTGAAACTCTAATTAATTCCTTGTAAATTTAGTGGAATGAAATTTAAACCGAAAAGTTCCCTAATATTGTACTAAATCGAATTATTATTTCGGCAGTGACGTCACTGTTGACTCGTATGGACCTCACTTCAACACATATAGCTCGTGCTTCGTCTAAAGAAAATTCATGCGACTATCTCCTCTCCCCCTACCACTTCAGCAACAAGCGTTAACCACGTGCGAACTAAAGGTAGGTTACCACCCCTACTTTTGATATTCTCCTCTTTCCCTTTAGTGCAAACCAGCATCCAGCACACATAGGCACGACATCGGTATGACGTCAGAGTGGAATTTAATCAGTGGCGACTCGTGCCCAAAAGCGGCAATTGGATACAATATATATATATATATATATATATATATATTAGGGCACTCGCTATTTTTTTCCCCGCCCACCTATATATATATATATTTATATATATTTATATATATATATATATATATATATATATATATATATATATATAGGTGGGCGGGGGAAAAAATGGCGAGTGCCCTAATTTAATTAATAACTAATATAAACATAGTTAAAGTATAAATAAATAAATCGGTGATTATACATATAGATATATATACATAGTAGTGTCTTCTTATACTGTTGAATATACGAATACTAGGTTAATTTATGGGCATCATGTGCCCATATCATATACAGAGTACAGTCAACTCCTTACCAATATATTAAAATCATAATTAATAAAGGAATATTTGAATAAAACACATTTGGTTGTTTCAAAATTTAATATAATATAACTTAATACGTATTTCGGCTTTTACACCATCGTCAGAAGTGTAAAAGCCGAAATACGTATTAAGTTATATTATATTAAATTTTGAAACAACCAAGTGTGTTTTATTCAAATATTCCTTTATTAAATAATCATGTTTCAACAAGTGCCTACAGCTCATACATTTAATCTTATAAAATCATAATGATTATGACTTGCGATATCTTTTCCGTAGTTATGAATTTTATGGCTAGATGTCACTCACTACTAATCCAAAATGGCCGATTTAAGTCAGTCATGAATTTTGAATGAACTTAACAGGAAATATATAGTAAATATTGTTTATTTGTTGTGATTCTGACAAGAAAATCAAAATATTAAGCCATTTATTTACTGGCTGTCAAATAGGAAATAAAAATCCTCCCCTGTTAGCTATTTATAAGCATGAATCGAGGGGTCCAAAACAGTGAACGAAACGACTCGTGAACGAAGGGGGCATTAAGGAAAACATATTATAGGCGGGGGGAGTAGATCATATGACCTAGTTTATATAAATCGTCAGAGTTAAGGGGAAATATTCAAGCATTGCATGAATGGCACCATAACACACGAGGGGAGAGGGGATGCTAAAATAAGGGAGTATAGCCCCCCTGGACGCGGACGTCATAGCGCCGCTAGCACGAGAGGGGATACTAAATTAGGTCATCGAACCTTTGAGTGCGAAATTTATTCGGAAAAATTTGAAAATAAATAGAATTTGTTGTACATTGAAAATGCCCGATTTCAAAAATACAGTTATCCAGAGATAAATATAATATACAATATAAACAAAATTCAAATTTGTGACCATCTCTGAAGGAACTGTACCAATTAAAAATAAAAGTAAATACAGTTAAAATAAGGTATAAATAAAATCGTTCGTCATCAGTTACAATAACCGTATTCTTTTTACAGACAATCTCAGCTTGTTTCCGTTAAAACTCATCTTCTCGCTCTGTCTACACATGGGGCAGACAGAGCAAAAGCATTACATTTAATTGAACCTAGCTGAGATTTTGTGTAAAAAGAATACGGCTAATGTGTAAGTAAATGTATGCGATCATTAGTAACCAATCAACAGTCACGTTATAGAAGTAGACAGACCTCCCGTCAGACGTCAGATCTCAGACACGGTTCAACACGTTATCACTGTATAACTGTTATCACGACAGGAAACGAACAGAACACATCGAACAGAGATAGCAACTGCGCGCAAAGAAGATAGAAGATAGTTGGGTAAGTCAAGTCAAGTCAAGACATTATTTACGATGATTTGATAAAGGTAGTCAGTCAATTATTTGACTAGTTTATCAATGATTTATACAACATATGAATGATTATTCTGTTTCGACTTTTATGAATGAAATGAAATGAAATCATTTTCTTATGCTTTTTATATGCTAATAAACGAATATTAAATTAACTGTATTACATTCATATATAATTCAGGATGTGTTGAACATGAGCCTAAACATTAAACATTTCTTGAATATTTAATTCTCATTTTATTTGTCATTTATGAATGGAATGTTTGAGCTTATGGTTTATGTATAGACATATTAAACAAAATGGACATTTCGATTATTTTACAATCCTTTTGTTTTATATATTACGTATAAATAAAAAAAATATAACACTTTATTTTGTTTTAAATTCACCCTACGATAGCTATGTATGAAACAAAATTAATAAGTATTGTTATTAGGGGAAAGTAAATATATAAAAAATATTTCATTAAAAATGTGGAGTGGCCTGCACTCGGTTATTTTTACGCGTTTTCGTTAGAAATGTATATAATCCAAACATTTGGAGCCCCCCTTAATACTGCCCTTATAAAAATTATTAAAACATCCGAAAATTCTACTAAAAATTCCAAGATATTTTATAGATTTCTTCATATTGTTAAGGCCGTAAAAAATTATTAAATATTATAATTATGAATTTTAAAATATGCACAAAACTACAAAAAATTGTATAACATTTATATAAATCTATAAGATTTTTTCAAATTGTTAACCAAAAGGGTATAATAATTAAAACCGCTGCTCGCATTGCATATATTTGTGCTTGTTTAAAAATGTGTCAAGCTTGATATAAGAAATCTTATTTTATTTATCGAATTATAGCAAAAAGTAAAAATGCAGGTACTGATCGAATTGGCTTAAGCCAACCCTGAGTATACGAAACAAAAATGAAAAATAATTAAAAAGAAAAAAGCCCATAAAAAAGCATATATATGAGTGTTAACATCCTACGGATGTTTAACTTCCGGCGGAAGTGAGGATATCCGATGAACAAAATAGAGCGTCACGTCACGCACGAATCATGCAAGAATGCTGTCAACTGTCAAGTTAGCCATGGAACATAATGGTAGTGGACAATTTTCACACGCATACCAATACCAACTGCCAGACATAAATATATGGTAGACCTACTGACCAAATCTATTGTGTTCAAGAAATACAAACATAAGATTTTCAGGGGCCACTAGGCATGGGGGGGGGGGAGTGCGGGAAAGGGTTCTGTATCCCAGCATGATTCATAATTACGAGAATTGAAACATTTATTAACATTGACATCATTTTCTAGGAAACGATGCTTATAAAACTAGAAACATTTCCTCCAAATATCTACGGTGCCTTGCACTCACATTTATACCATTACCTAAATAAATTATTATTATAAAACAATCATTTCTTCAACTCGGGTACCTTTCGAAATATGCAAATAAATACACGAGTAAACAAGCACTTCCGGTTGAAATAACCTATTCAAAAATAGTTTTAATTTCCCGAGACACGACTTATTACTTTCCCAATAATATTACAACCGGAAGTGCTTGTTTACTCGTGTCATTTTATAACTATCTCGAATACGACACGAGTTAGAGAAAAAGTGAGTCTTATAAAAGTTGTAGATATTCAAATTTCTAGCAACTTTTGTTTAAAATGTTTATACGAAAAATGTACTATTTACTGAAAAATCGCTTTTGAAAATAGCTAAGTTACATCTACGTATCATATGCTTATTTAGCATTGTTTAGTCAATTTTATCTATAAATTGGAGCAATGTTCTCAGAATAACATTTTTCCAATCATTTGAATTTGGCGCCACAAATGGCATGCAACAATAAAACTTCGAATGGTGTTTTAAAAATAACGAATTTTCTTATATATTACATAAATAACAAGTGTTGCAGCTCGAATTATAAGAATCTATTTGAAATTAGGCTAAATTAGCTATAAATAAGTCGTTATTTTGAGATGTTTGAAAAACAAAACGGCAATTTCTTTTTCTCTGGTTGGCAACATTTGTACCCGGATTACTAGACTGTCAGTGTATTATTGAAATATAAATTTGTGATGTGATTATTTATTAAATTTGAGTATTTTTGAGTGATTTTAATAGAGAATGAAGTTATTTGGTATGGTTTGTTTTTATTTCACTTTCATTTTTATGGTTTACTATAGTAGAAAAGATGTATTTCGGTTTCGGTTATTTAAAAATAATTGCCTAAATGTTTACGATGATTAAAGTAATATTTTGTGTTTATTACAACAGGAAATTGGATAGTTTTACGAAAATTTAGATAAATCAATTCGTAGTTACATTTGTAAACGATATTTCGTAACAAATTCATTAGTGAAAACAAATAATATTTTCATGTGTTAAAAGAGTAAATACTATATTTTTAAGACTAGATTAGTTCGTAATTAATTTTTTTAATGTTATTTCTAACAAACTGACGAATGAATAATATAATTTATTTTTTTATTAAACAAATTTAATATTTTAAGGCTATTTAAATAAATTAGTTTAGTGGAATATTTTAATACATATTTATTTACGCAAATACTATTGAATAAAAGACAACTTAAATATTTCGTTATTTCGTAAAAACTATTTAGTTGAATAAGTTTATTGGAATATTTAAACGATATTTCAAAACACATTTATTTACGTAAAACTTAAATATTTCGTCAAAACAAAATAAGCTGGAGTGCCCTGCACACAACTTTCTTACACTGTACCTATATATAAATATATATATATATATATATATATATATATATATATATATATATATATATATATATAAAAAAGTAAAAAGGGGGTTCGAGTAGTACAACGCCTACTTTTGGTGTAAAATCAAAAACATTGAACTGTCAAAACGTATTGTTTGAAAAGAATGAGCCAAAATGCCACTTTTTGACATGTTGGTCACAACAATAATTGTGTTGTGTGAAACTGAAAGTGTTCGCGATTAATGAAAAAAGCGCGAGTGCTTAGATTCGATGCACAGTTAAGTTAAACCGTGAACAATAATAATATACATTCGGTTTCAATGGTATCAATTTTGTGAATGACCTATTCATTGATTGATATGCGAATGAATGATAAAACGAATACATTTGTGACACTCCCATCGGATCGGCCGCTCGCAAACTGTGTAATACACCCCGTTCGCCCGTAATTGGGTAAATTCATGTAAATGTGTATGAACGTTGGCGAGGCACAAAAACCGTGTAGAAAATACAACAAAGTCGATGCATAATGGACGACAACTATCTATTGGGGGCCTACCTTATGCGTTTTTCGCTGTTATTAAACATGTACTTACTCCTCAAATCCCTCGGTCATGGTTTAGTATATAAAATTTTCTAATATCTGTCCATTTCTTCACTTTTTTCAACATTTTTACTACAATACATCAGATTTCACACTTAAACACAGGAAACACTGGCGTACTGAATTATGTTGGGATGGATATTTATCACTGCGCATGCGCGACACTAGCGCCGCGAACCCCGAACTAACTAACAAAGGACACTACATACACTGGTACACTCCATCCTTGTTTACTTGTTTCAACTTTAAATTCGCTTTTCGCTAAGTAAACCAAATATTTACCAAAATATACATTAAATTATGCCTAAACATACACAAAAACATTGTTTTTACCCAATTTTCGACAAATTGGCTTCGCAAACCATATTTTGTCTAATTTAACCTTAAATACAATCGTAAATTACGTAAAGAACATTAATAAATGAACAACAATAAAAACGAATCATTTGCAATTTTATTTCGATTTAAATTCGAAAACACACGTTTTAAAGAGATAATAAAACGAATTTTCAAATTTTAAGCGAACTAATATTGCGATTGACCCGATCGTTATAGGA
This sequence comes from Leistus spinibarbis, assembly GCA_933228885.1. Taxonomy (NCBI): domain Eukaryota; kingdom Metazoa; phylum Arthropoda; class Insecta; order Coleoptera; family Carabidae; genus Leistus; species Leistus spinibarbis. Next base: position 8,795,742 of record OW121804.1, on the reverse strand, counting down.
AAATGATCCTCTGTTACTAATTAATGAAGATATTCAATATTAGCTATCAATTTGGCTATATAAGTAAATATTTACGTAAAATAGCAAATTTAAGTACCCGGCATCCTTAAATAACAAAAAATATAACTTAAATATTGTCTAGACTTGCTTAAAACAATATTTTATTCTATTTATATCAAAAATGCAACAATTTTAACATATATACTTTATTTTGACATAAAATACTATATAACCTTAAATGCCATAAAAATTCATTTATTTTACCCTAATTGTAACAAAAATAACAAAAATTATACGATTTTAAACCTAGAAATATAATGAATTAATTTGATTTATTATTTAATTCGATTATATATAAATAGAGGTTTCTGTTGAATTTTGGGTGCATGGCCTTGTGTTTGGCGCCATTCTCGGCATCGCAACATGGAAGGGCAATTGATGTCAATGTCACCCTTTCATGATTTTCTCGCCGAAGATATGAATGGGGGAATGTTTTATATATATAGCGTGTGCAATTTAATCCGTATTAAACAAACAATACAACGAAAACGCCTTGTTGCATAAACAGGAAATCAGGATCAGCTAGTTTATAGTGCTTCTTAGTGCTTCTGAAATGTATATTCATTACACAAAATGTAATTTAATATTTTACTTCCCAACGAAACACGAAAATAAGCATTAAATTTTATAGAAATTTACTTTTTTTATTTGTCACTGCCCAATTTATCAATATTAATTTTTTCCACATTTCACGTTCAGAAATAAAAAATCTGAAGTGCCCTACACTCGATTTTCTTAATGATTAGAACTGAACATTTCAAACTGTAATATGAAATAAGATTATCCGAAAATAGGATAAAAATAATGAACGACAATAAATAAAAATGTTTTATATTTAGGATAATATAGATTTATATCAATCAATCAATAAACAAAAATACATTTAACCTTAAAACAAATATATAGTTTAAATAAAATTTTATAGATAATATAATTTATTTGTAAATAACAATAGTATTTGCAATACTTTGTTGAAATCTTTATAACAGCTTTGAATAATTACAATTACATAAACTAAGTATCACTTACAAGTTATTCAGTGATTAATTGTTCAGCTAAAAAACAAATAATATTAAATAGCTGCAAAATATGATATGATGTACATGGCAATATATATATATATATATATATATATATATATATATATATATATATATATATATATATATATATATATATCTATATATATCTATATATATATATATATATATATATATATATATATATATATATATATATATATATATATATATATATATTATTTATCTGTTTTACAGAAATATTAACAAAATTTATTATTATACATACGCAATAATTTAGTTTGTTTATACAATTTCCTTCAACTGTTTTAAATATATTATTTAACCATAAATAACCTGGAAATTTGCTAAAAAGTATAGTTATATCATTTGTTATAACTGTATATAATCAGGTTATTTGTGAGTTAACTTTTGGTTATACCTTTGGTTGCAACAATTAGTTCAGGTTACATAATATATAACCAATGGTTACACAATAAAATTAATAAACACGCGTTTATAGGGCATAATATAACTATAAGTAACCTGGTAATTTGTAATTTAACGTTTGGTTACATTATTAATAATAACTATTAGTTTTGTACATATTGGTTACACTATAAAAATAATACATGCATGTAATTTGAAGTTGAACCATTAATAATAATTAGTTCGGGTTACATAACCACTATAAAATGCATAATATAACGACGGATAACCTGGTAACATGTAATTTAACGTTTGGTTACACCATTAGTTATAACAATTAGTTTTGTATATAAACCTTCGGTTACACTATAAAAATAAATAAATTTACGGTTATAGTGCACAATATAACCTGGTAATTCGTTATTTAACGTTTGGTTAAACCTTTGGGTTAGAACTAGTTATGGTTACTTAATATATAACCAATGGTTACAACACTAGAAAAATTATAAATGCATGCATTACCCGATAATTTGTGATTTAACGTTTGGTTACACTATTGGTTAAACTACAAATTATCAGGTAATGTATGAATTTATACATTTTCTAGTGTAACCATTGGATATATATATAGAAATATTATAAATTCACGATTTTAGTGCACAATAAAATAAGCAGTAACGATTATAACTAACAAAATTTTAAGTTAAAAACTCTAATAAACAAGCATATGCGGCTATGGTGTTAAAACCTGGTCCAACGACCACAACTAACCTGGTTACATTTTAAAACGTTTCACAAGTTATAAACAAACTAAATTATGACTGTACCTACAATAATAATAATAATAATAAAAGCAACAAAAATTCAATGTTTCGGTCGAACCAAATGAAACGTAGTTTTATTTTCGACAAGCGCATCAGTTCGTACAGTTAACGCGTTCTCTGCTAATATCTCATCCCCTCTAGCTTGGCTCGTGATACCTAGAAACTCCTCCGGACACAAATGCTCATCGGAACAAATCAAAGCCGGACTACTATTAAACCAGTGCTGCAAAAACTCCTTGCGACCTTCGCCCAGACTGTTTGGCAGACTTTGGTCCGATAAATTAGTCTCCGGTTGATTTATTAACAATGGATCAGATCCTACTTCAAAACTAGATTTTAATGTGTACTTATCATCATCAGTGTATGACCCAACTGATCTAGAAATTCTCCGTTTTAATTTTATCGCTAGGTCCATTGGTTCTACGCCATTCGATTTTAATTCCTCATCATCCAATTGAACTGAGTGTTGATTTTGTAAATTACATAAATTATTAGGCGTATCTAGGATATCCATGCCTTGTTCAATATTACAATCGACACAACTCGTTTTGATCTCTTCCATTTTTTCTTCTCGGCTCGCATTTTCAATGACTTGCTCAGCTAATATTAATTTTTGTGGTGTAGAAGTTTTTATATGTCCCGGCATGCTTAGAATCTGACTTAATCCTGGACCGGATTCGGATAAGATTCTGGAAGGCCGTTTGAGCGGAGTTGTGAATAGACGCTCACAGCTATTGGTTATATTTGGTGACATGAGATCTCTTGAGGACATAAGGCTGGGTTCTAGAGTCGAAAATGATCCGTACTTTTTTATATTTTGCGTTTCTAATGTTTGTAAATCTGTTGAGATTGAGGATAGATATCGCGTTGAGCTTAAGCCCGAGTCGGGGCGGTCGTACCGATAGTCGTTGCTGCCTTGAAGTAACGTTAGGAGATTGGGTAAGGTTGCGCGCAAATCTTGCGTCGAATAACCACATAGCCAACGTAGTTGAGCGATGTTTTTGTTTAATAGGTACACGGCGTAGTGGAATTGTATACGGTCTTTACCTTTGGTGTATAAAGGGAATCTATAAAAAAAAATATATATATATATATATATATATATATATATATATATATAAAAACAAAAGCAATATGTATAGAAACAAGATTGCGGCAGATATAATTATACGTTATAACATAATTTTTAATCATGTAATGGCGGCCACAAATAAAGTTTATTAGCTCGCCGTACGAAGTACCAAAGAAACTTCAAGTGACGCTAATTATTATTATTTTTTGAATCGAATAGAAACAAAATCAATGAACCAAAAAAATGCAAACCTAAGTAATATATGTTATTGTAGATGGCAGCACAAGCGATTTAGTAACTAGTGTGAGTGTCAGCTAACTTTAAGTATGAAAAGGGCATTTATACTTACTCTCGTTCTCGTTCTGGTATAATAACTGTTATATGGTCCAAGATTTTCGATCTAGATCCTAAATGTACTAATGGATACCGGAGCGGAACTTGCAGAAATTTCGAACACATCAAGAGCACATGGGTGACATATCCTAGAGCGACCGACAGTGCGCTCTCGGGTACCGAACCCAAACTCTCTGAGTCCGGTAAATAAACACCAGAGATTGTGTATTTGTTATCTTGTAACTAAATGAAATAAATTAGATACTTTACTGTAAATGTGTCTTGTAAACTTACTCGCTCTATCGGATAAATAAGTAATAGTTGGTTTACAAGTTGTTTTCTACAGAGGTATAATTGCGCTGATGTGTGCACATATAATTCACGGATATCTGCTTGGGAACGGTGCCGTTCTCGCAGGCGTTCCATATCTCTACTTAAATTACGATAAAGGGACATTAATTCGGAATCTAAAAGTTATTTTATTTTAGATATTTATTGCTGCGATATTTACGTATATTGGAGTGGAGTGGAGTGTCTTACTTTTATCTTCATTGCTATCTAATAAAGAATTACATTTTTGGTTCAAGTGTCGCAAATTTGCTAATTTCCGATCCCGTTCTTGTGCAAGTAATTTAGTCCGAAATCGGGCGCTTTCTATTAGTTTTCGAAGTCGAGCGATCTCCTGTCTTTGAATTCTACTAGGTGGTTCCTATTTAAAATTAGCATATTCTAATAAAATATACAATTTTATACGCCATCCTCAATTTGTAGGAGGGTCTATTATACCCAATTACGTTTATTTAATGAAATTAGAGAAAGTAATAAAACATAATTAAAATCCTGGTTGATTGGTTCAAATAATGTTTCATATTAGACATAAGATTAAGTAAAATTAGTTAAAAACTCGACAATTGGTTGTAATATAAAGTGTTTTCCATACTGGTGTCTTGAGAAGCATTCGGTTTAGTGATGTCATCGTAAATAGGCGGGGCGTAGGCTCAGCACTGACTGTGATTGGTGCACTTTCTCGTAATGGATTCTCGGGTACGCCGCCCTCCATAAGGCCACATTTCGCACTTATTTTATCCCGTAACTCCTGCGCATCTAGTGACTTATTTTTAATCGACTGTTGTAAACTATGCAATCTATATAAATAATTTGAATTATACATTTATTTTTTATTTTCTTTATGGCGACGGGTTAATCGCTTATTATTTTATGAAAACATTTTGAAATACACTCAATTATTTGGAAATGGTAAGAAATACAGATATACTTGGAAATATATTGGAATATTTCGGATATTAAGTGAAATAATTGAAAATATCTTGTAATATTTTAAATAGTTAGAAATATATTAGAATTATTCGGAAATACAGTGAAATAGTTGAAAATACGTTGAAATACTAACTGTGAAATAGTATGAAATACTTCAAAATTCATTAAAATATTTGGAAATACTAGAAAATATATTAAAATACTTCCGAAATAAATTGAAATAAAAATAAAAATATTTGGAAATATACAATAATACTTCGAAAATACAGTAAATAAATTTGAAATACATTCAAATATTTAAAAATGCGGTACAGTACTTGGAAATACTTAAAAAATACAATGAAACAGTTAAAAATACATTGAAATACTTAAAATAAAAACTTTGGAAATAGAGTGCATAAGTAGAAAATATATAAGAATATTTGGAAGTACTTGGAAATATATCGGAGTACTTCGCAAATACAGTAAAATTATTGAAAATACCTTGAAATACTTAAAATGTTTCGAAATACTGTGAATTAGTTAGAAATACTTCAAAATACTTCGGAATAACTTGGATATACTTCAAAACACATTAAAATATTTGGTAATATTCTGTAATACTTTGAATATACAGTCAATACATTGAAAATACATTACAATATTTGAAAATACGGCAAAGTACTTGAAAATATATCGGAATACTTGGAAATACTATGGAAGTGCTTACATTTTTTTGAAAATATACTGTAATAATTTTTAAAAAAAGACAGTGAATAAGTTGGAAATATATAGGAACATTTTAGAAATACAGTAAAATTATTGAAAATGATTCAAAATGCAGTGAAATAGTAAATAAGTGATTGAGCCGTCGATGTTTGGCATTGCGAACCTTTGTAATTTTTTGACATTATAACTTAACCTAACATCACTTTTGGCACATTTCAGAGTAGCGTTACGGATAATACGCGTCTTGTCGCCATCTTGTTTCGTGTTCATGTTATCTTTAAATGGCAGTGGTTTTAACGTATCGGTTCGAATGCAATTTAAACTAGTGAAATAGCCGCCATTTAATTGAAATATCACAGAATTATCTTTGAACGACACCGGTTGAATATCGGCTAGTCTTGTACCTAAGTAAACTAAGCCTGGCAAAGAAACACCCCACGCGAGCACTACTTTATCGGCTGACCCATTAGCCAAGTGCCGCCATATTCTTACCACTACACCTGAAATTTTCAAATGGACCTTATTTTAAAACCAAGGTGTATTTAATTGAATCCTTAACACACTATACATACATGGTGATTGCACCATTTTTTTATTTCAACACAAACACTCACATATAAACACACTTTTACCTGTAGCCGATGCATATTGCAGTGTATTAACATCAAGTTCAGTCCATTTAGGATTTTGCGATTCTAATTTCTCACTAGTATAAAACGGAGCGCACATTGTCGTCAAATGTAGCGTATAATATAAACTACCTGTCGTACTTTTTATATTATACGCTATTAATCGTATTAAATGTCGTAGGCGTAACTAAAAAATAAATTCGCTTATAAACTTATTAATATATATATATATATATATATGTTTTAATATATATATTTACTTGTTGAGTGACTAGAGGCACCCAATTTCGACATCGGGGTCTCGCGAGCATTGTATCAAAAGAACTCAACATCTAAAAGTATTCATTATATTAATCTACTATTAGCAGATTAATTAAATAAATATTGATGAAAATTAATAAAATAAACATATTTCTTTATATAATCAGAGGAAAATGCCAAGTGTTGAGGTTAGGATTATGTGTATATAAAATAATGCTAAATATAGTAGGTATCTGTATTTACCTTTAATTGTTGTTTATTTATTATGTAAATTACATTATTACGTGAATAATAAAGCGAAATATATGGTAAACAAGCATTGGATTAGGTCAGCTGTTTTTGACAGTAGCCGTATTCTTTTATACACAATCTCAGTTTGTTTCGGAGAAAACTCCACTTCTCGCTCTATCTACACATGGGGCAGACAGAGCAAAAACATAAGTCTAGCTGAGATGTGTAAAAAGAATACAGTTTATATCACAAAATTCAAAACTCAAAAATTGAAGGTCAACTCTTGACCATCAAAATTTGGAACCGCATTTCGTAAATGCGCAAAATAAAAATAAATAAATTATACGACAAATTAATCAGTTCAGCAGTTCTAATAGCAATTAAATTTGAAGTAAAAATCAATATGCATCGCCATTCTTTTACACAATTTTTGTTTCTATTTCTCAATTTTAAATAATAGATTTTTTTTTTATTTATATAATGATTTATTTTACTTTAAATTTATCCTACGATGTTTCAGTAAATGGTACATTTTTCGAAAAAACTTTTTAAACAAAAGTTGCTAGAAATTTTAATATCTTTAACTTTTATAAGAATAACTTTTTCTCTAACTCATACCATTTCTGAGATATTGAAAAGTGTCTAGAGTAAACTGTTACTTCCGGTTTAGATATTATTTTAAAAATCCGGGTCATATACAAGTCTAAATTTTTAAAGTTTCATAATTTTACAGTTTTCGTTCTACTCAGACACGATTCAGTGTTGCTCAAAACGTGTATTTCCGTTAAATTATTAGGTACTTAGGTACGATATTTCTTATATACATGCGTATAAGGTAGTAAAAATGAACAAAAAATCTGTGTCAATATATAAATTTATTAGATAAAAAATCTAGCAAATATTAGTTTTAGTATAAATGTTTAACAGTAATTAAATGAAATGTCGTATTATAAAGTATATATAATAATTAAATTCTTAAAGTAATTATATGAATAATTATAATATTTGGCAACAATAACTACAAACTACATACTTTGTATTGATTACTTAAATATATCACACACTGAATCCTGCCATTAAAAAAAAAACAAAGAAAATACTATTCAGTGTTGAAACTCAAGACTGGTTTCGGTCTTTTTAATTTATATTTTATTTAAGAAGCAGATGATTATTTTAATTAAAAAAATATTGATATTTGTCTTTTATGATTTAAATATAAATTTGATCTTTTATCCACAACTGTATAAGCTTATGGAAGCCACAGATGTTATTATCTTAGTTTGAGAACACTGATTTCCGTAATAGCTTCCTTGTTATAAAATGAAATTATGCTGTGCATCTTTTAAGCCGTGCTAATTCGCTGGGGCGGTATAATATTACTTGAAATAATCATTATCTTACTTGCAACATTTTATAATGCGCAGAACCGTAAACGATAGCTCTGCGCATCTACGGCTCTATTATTAAAGGGCTACAACACCTGTTTATATCTCGTTTTTTGTCAACAGTTACATATTAAGCTTCATATAAATAATGAGCCGTCTAGAACCATACAATATCTACAATATGGCATCATTATTTATAACGAATTTACATTATTATAGCTATAAAATGATATATAGATATATTGTTTTTGGAATATAACATTTTACAGCTACAACCATAAAATTTCCACGTGAAAAAATATATGTCTAGTTGTAGATATTGTATGTTTCTACACGGCACGTTTAACGAAATTATTTATATAACGCTTAATATGATTAATTGTTATATGCGCTCATAAAAATATTCTTAAACATTATTGAGATTTCCGTTTCCTTGATTGAATACTAGTAATCGGCGATTTGACCAACGTCTCGAGCGACGAACTCATAAACGGTGTAATTTTCGAGTAATTCTCATTGTGGCAGCGCAATAAACTCTTAATATCATCCGTATCGTCATCGGTACTCATTTGAACACGCGAAATTTTCGCTGGTACTGGCGCAAAGCCTGATGTCACGCCAAGCTTACGTTTTCGTTCTGGTTCAAGTGGCAGCGGTTCGTTGCACGAAACGCTGCGCGGTAACGCTTGCGCAACGCGTGGTTTTATGTTTGTTTTGAATTGGCGCGGTGGCGAAACAAGCATGGATGAAGGTGGTCTGCAGGATGCAGTCGGTGATATTGGGCTGGATGGTTGAGTGGTTGTTGGGCCAGAGTTTGTTGAGGATGTTTCGTCTCTGGCGCGACTTAGTTCTGCAACCAAGTCTGCGAATTTCAAATCCCATTCGTCGACGTGACGCGTCAGATCGGCGATGTTCGCGTCCTGGTTCTTGATTTTTGAGGATTGTTCCTTGATTTTCGTGAATTGGCCACGGATTACTGTGTTTTGTTTTCTTACCTTTTTAATTATTTTACATTATTTGGACTACACCCTTAAGGTGTAATTAAGCTTAGTAATTACCAATAATAATTCCATTTTGTTTTATGACATACAATGCTAAAGCTGTATTCGAAAGGGCTTCGAACCGTTTTTTTTTTTCGTTTTGGTTCAATTAATAATATATATATATATATATATATATATATATATATATATATATAACAGTTCGGTTGCGGTTTTCGTTCCGAAAAAATTATAAATTTTGTTCCTATGAACGTTAGCATTGTATATTATATAACAAACTGGAATAATTACTAGTAATTTTTAAGTTTAATTGATGTACCTTGATTAAAAGTCTAGCAACTGTTTTCTCCAACAGTTTAATGTGTAATCTTTGATGTAAAGTGCGATGTTGTAATAAACTCACATCTTTTCGGGTTGTGTCTTTCTTAGGAATGGTAGTCGGTGGATATAACATATTTTGCGCTTAAATTATATTAAAAATAAAACATTTATTTTTAAAAATTCCTAGCATTATACTCAGTTTAATGAACAGATTCAGTAAAAGCTCATTCCACAAATAAACGCTAAATGTTCATACAACATTGCTATAATAAGCCGGTACTTATACTTAGTAAGTAATTCTAGTTCCTCTTAGGAATTGAATAACTGAATCTGTTCATTAAACAGAGTATAAAACAGATTTTTATTACCAGGTATAATCGTTTGAAATGGATTTGGTCGATGTAATTTATATCCAGGTGCGATTTTTTCATCAAAATGTTCCATTGCCATGCTGCTTATATCTCGCAGTTCTTGTAGAACCTGTTTATTAAAATCCCCAACAAAAAGTGGAATAAATATCTCTAACTCTAGCAATTAGCTAAGTAAAAGTACGTTCAAATAAGATTAGTGCAGAATGCGAAACTGGGAGCGCATAAGACATTAATTTCTGCATTGCATGCACATGAATCTTCTGAGAACGATACTTATGCTCGCAAAGTCAGCATTTACTTCGGTACGTACTTCATGAGTTCGGGGCGGGGGGGTAGACCCTTCTACAAGTAACAAGATTCTTATTATTTCGTCAATCACCTGTAAAATTAATATAAAATAGTTTCTAATTCGAAAATGAATAAAATTATAAAGTCTAACTTTTCCTGGTATGAAATAACATACGTCAAAGTCGATGTATTTCATAAAAGTCATTCGTAACATACTGATGCGCGTTTCGATCGCTGTAAGAATATCGGAATGTCTAGCTAGATCATGAACACGGCGTTCACTTTCACGGCGGGGCAACATCGATTTGACTTTCTTCAAAATTGTCGAATGACGGCGTTCGATATTCAAAAAACCTCGGGTCAGCAGCTCGCCACATGTCGCATTGAATTTTTTGCATACCTATAAATATTAAAATTTTCGTTCGAACCCAAATTAAAACGGGTGCACTACACCTCAGCTACTTTGAACAGTGCTTATTTATAGAAAATAAACAAATTTTGACTCTAACAATCATCTGAAATAATGTACTCAGTTGGTTTGAAAGCGCATTTATAACTTTAACATAATAAAAAAAAAATTATTTAAATCGCGTAATCGTAATCGCAAATACATAATCGTAACACGAAATAGTAATACGTAATTTTAATCATAATACGTAATCGTAAGACGAAATCGTAATAGTAATCATAATACGTAATCGTAATCATAATACGTAATCGTAATACGTAACGTAATAAGTAATTGTAAAACGTAATCGCGTAAAACATCTGGGGTGTCCAACACCCTTCAGGCACAACTAGGTTAAAGTTGTTAATAGGACAGAAAGATTTGAGGTAACCATAAATTAAAACCATAAAATTCGATTTAAAAAAATGTATTAAGCAAATAAAATACCTGGACATATTATACTTTTGAATATATTATAAAACCTCTAAATAATATGATGCATTAGACTCCCGTATAACGTAGTTATTTTGTTATATTGCGCGTTGTACGAGAATCTATATATAAAATATATAAATAAAAGTCGTCCCAATATTTTTAGCGTTTACTGTACTTGTGTATATTATATAATTATTAAACTAAACTTAGTTCTATTACATGTTTAGCGATCAACAATGCTTGAATGTTACGGAACAGATATTTGTGCAATTTCAGTAGATTGTGTCGTAATACACAATTCAAATAAATTTAATCGTCGGGTACAAGTAGATTAATATTAGCCCCAGTTTGCACCGACGCCATAAACTTCTGTTCGCCACCTCTAATTGACAAAACTTCCCCAACGTGAACCTTTTTCTCTGCCATCATAGTAGTGCGTACCCATTGTTTACACTGGCAATTTTTACAGCTAAACAGTGGCAAAATCTCTAACGCACAAGTGCGATTACCACAATTGCCACATTTGAAAAACCTCTTTGTAGCATTAAACACTTTCAAGTGATGTTTCTCCTTTTTACAGCGATCAGCCGCAGAGAAACTCGTATATTTACAATTTAAACACTTCACAGCTTTACACTCAATCTTATACGTCGACATCATCTTCTCCTCCATTTGTTCTCGACTCTCCAGTTTCTGGAAATACTTGTCTTGAACTTCCAAGTCTTGTTGTTCTAGTAAATCGGCGTGTTTGGAAGTCATAGCCATTATCTTCTGGAAACGGTCGGTGAAAACAACCTTTTCCGTTTTGGGGCGTTTGGGTGTTTTTGGGTCTTCAGAGTTTTCTAGAAACCGTTTAACTCCAGTTTTTTTGGTGTCGTTTGAAATAGGGCCGTTTTTTATAACGTATTGTAAGGCTTTTAGTTTAGCCGAGTTAGTTCTGGGCGATTTTAAAGTTGAGGATAGATCAATTAAATTGTTTTGAGGTTTAAAGAGAGTTGGAGCTGGCGATGAAATGAGATCCTTGAAATAGTCGACTTCTTTTTGATTAGTTTTAGAGCTTGCAATAGATTTTGGCACGTTTTCTATTATATTATTTTTAATAGTGTTCAAGTTAGTTATATCTTTGCTTTTAGTTAAATTCTGTTTAGTTTTAATTGGTTTTGAATTATAAGTTTGGACTTCGATCAAATTCTTATTAGGAAAGTCTTCGTTAATATTTGTTTTTGGACTTAACGTCGAGTCTTTAGATGTGAATTTAACACATTCTTCCGTGCTTTTTATTATGTTAGATTGTGACTCACTTGAACAACTTTGGTTATTACATTTATTTGGTGTTACTTTTAAACCACTAGCAGTATCAGTTATGGAGTCAATACATTCTTTCACTGTTTTCACTAGTTTAGTTTTAGAAGCACTTTCATTGTCTTCTATTTTATTTAAAACGGGAATATCTTTTAATATTATGTCATCTTCAGTAGCGGATTTATTACAATCTTTCGATGTTTTCGTAAATTTAGCACAATGTTTTGGTGAATTTTCACTATTATCTAATTTGGTTGTAGCTTTTAAACCATTCCTAATTTTTAATTTCGCTATAACGTCGAAAGCAGTTCTTCTAGACGATTCTAAGACTGTTTCTGTATTCTCCATATTTGGATCATTTATATTTTCGCTATCGTCTGATAGTTTATCGTTGTATTTCTTTAAATATAAAGCAGTTCTTTTTGCTTTTTCTGATTCTGCTGATTCTTTTGCTGGAACTGGCAAATTAATTTTATTCCGCGTATTTTCGTTATTAATTGATTTGGTTGCTGTATTTTCATTATTAATTGGTTTTTTTGTGCCGTTCAATCGTTGAATCATTTCCAAGTCTTTTAACCGTTGCGATCGCGACGAATCTAAACTAGCGGCAGCTCCTTGCTTCATCGTCTTCTTCGGAACGGGCGCAGGCGCAGATGTAACAAACCCCATCTTCGTCAAATCATTCATACGTTTATTATCCTTCGTCAACAATTTTTGATTCTTCTTCGCCGGAATCGCCATATATGATTTCCCCGCATAAAACACTTCATTTTTACCCAAAACTTTATTGCGTAACGCCGTTAATCCTTGTCCTGCCAATTTCGATTGAAGCTCAGAGCGTTGCGAACATTTTTGGTACTCCTGGCGGACGTGGTACAAACAAAAACTACACCGATTCACGTTCACAAACGAAGTACAAGCTTCCCCGTCCTTCTTCTTACTTTTGCAAATGCCAAAGTCTTTTGATTGACCGAAAACCATAACTTTTTGGTGGTTATCAACCGAGAGAGTCGCTTGTTGCCGAGATCCTTCCCGATTTTCAAGGATTGAGGGGTTTAAAATGCCGACAACGGTGCCAATTGCCGATTTCCACAGTTCCCTGTACGCGGATTTGAATAAAAACATTGAAACCGTCTGAAGGTCATTTTGAAGGTCACTTAAAGTCCAAATCAAATATTTGGCGCCATTTTGCGAGGTTTTAACCGGCGATTTTTGAACGATGCAACCCGCGATCACCCAATCGCTAGCTTGACCGATAGATTTAACGAAATTTTGTACACGACTCATCGGAACGGCGGTGCGATTCGTCATCCGTTCTGCTAACACCGTGCTGGATATCAGAGGTTTACTAATCCGGATGCCAAAGAATGGATCGGTTATAACATTGTCTTGTGTTTGCCCTACGCTTTTCGCGGCATTTTGCCGCCATGTCAAAGACACTTGACCGGATATCTCACTTTTATCCTTGATTTCAGGTAATAAATGTCGCAGTTCATTGCCGCACTCATTATATTTAGAGTTTTCATGATTACGGTTGATTTCGTCGTCGGACGAATCTGTATCCCCGTTATGAATTAAACTTGTATTTTTTACACTTTTTACACTAGTTTCTTTTATTGGTTTCGTATTTTTTTGTAAAGCGCGTAAATCATTTGTTGCGATTTTTGATAGAAAGAACTCGTCTTCATTTTGGCCGGTAATCGGTTTAGATTTTGCGTTTAAATCGTCTATTTTTAATTCACCCGATAACTCTGCCGCTAGTAATAAGGCATCTAAGGGAGTTAATTCGTTTTCTAACATATTGGTTTTTTATAATAACGGATAAATCACAATATTGACTAAGTTTTAAGACAAATATCAAAACATTTATGACACTACGATTCCCGCGTAATATAAATATAACCTCAAATATTCAGTGTTGCCAACTGTAGGAAATATTATTTTTTACGCGAAATTAATATATTTCGAAATTAAACCATTGAAACCGGTGTTAATATCGAATATAGAAAGCATTTAGTGGCAAAATTTATAGTAAATCGATTATATTCACTAATATTACCGAAATAAAGTTATGTGATACTTCAAAGTTAATTAGAAACGAAATAAGTTTGTAACCGGTTAAGCTGCATTCACAGCGAACTCAATTTATAATTAAGATTAGAAATATAAATAATATACTAGTTTGCTTTAAGTCAAACAATGTTAACGTTCACTGCAACAAAGCGTCAATTTTGTTGCTGTGAATGCTAGTGAACAGTAGATATTAATCGTAATTACTAATTTGCACGCTCTGAACGCAATTTGGCGAAATTTTACGCCGGGAATATGTGTATCTGTTTACCCTTATGTCAAACTTCGCCGAATTTCATTTGTGAATAAACCTTGAATGTGTAAAATGAAAAATGCCACTATGGGGACATTTGTACCAAAACATAAATAAAAATCCCTGATTATTGTAAACAATCTAAACTGTTGAATATTAAATAATTCAACAAAAATAAATGAATCATTGTTTATAATAACAATTAACTATAGAGTACATATTATATAATTGTTGCCATGAATACTAATCTTATAATTCAGAAAAATAAAAGGTGTTATGTGTGGTGTGTTATGTTCCCTTTTCTATATAAATAAAAGCGTAGAGAATTCAAATACAGTAAAATAGAATGAATTGACGGTGTTTTAAACCATAACAAATAACTATGAATACGACGTAAAATAAACAAGGTTAACGACATTTGATACTTACAACACGATTTTTCGCTATTTCATCGTACGATAAATTCAGCAGGATTTTGTCCAAGACTTCATTCGGCAATTGCAGTAATTGCAATTTCCCAGCCATTTTCTAACAATAAAATTAAATATTCGTAAATATAATACAAAACTTAAATGTCAAACACAAAGATAAATCAGTTTTATTTGCTGCTATGTTCAGGTTGATCGAAAAACAGTGATTGCCAAACTTTGTGCATTGTTTATTTTTAAAGGTGCTAAACTATAAATACATATTTATTATCGATGTTTACGCAATGGATTGAAATAAAAAGATACAAATTATAGATTAAATTGATTTTATTGAAAAATAAAAAAACGAACATAATCTGCATAGAATTGTCACTGAATACAATCAATTGATATACCAAAATTATTTTGTACTAGTACAAAAAACATAAGTCCTGATTACTTAAACACAATAAAATGTTTATAATTAATATAAAATAATCAAGATTCCATCTATTCGCTGTCCTCTTTCTCTGCCTTGTCTTTCTTTTTCTTCTTTTTCTTTTCCTTTTTGACTTCCTGTTAAATCATAAAAAAGGCAATTTGCATTATTTCATCTCTTTTGTGCTAAATAAAACAGTGTGTCTAAAAACTGCATTTTCATCGATGCATCGATTCATGACGTGTACAGCTTAATACGTGATACTGTTATAATTCTTTTACACATAATAGATGTGTCAATTCTGCTTAAATAATTGATAAACTTACAGTTTCTGCAGTTTCCGCAACTTCCATTGATTCTTCAGGTGCTTCTTTATCCTTCTTCTTTTTCTTCTTCTTCGATTTCTCTTTTGTTGGTGATTCGGTGGTAGTATCTAAATTACTTGCACTTCCTGCGCTGAGTTTACGCTGAAAACAAACAATTAATTAATTTACAGATAATGTTGCATAATTACCGAAATGATTACACACTTTTCGCGATGTTTCTTCTGAGTCTTCGCCGCCATTTGCTTCTTCTTCTTGTTTAGGTTCTTTTTTAATGCTGCAATTATAACAATGAATGAATTTTTGTTAGTTGTGGCCCTTTTCACAGCAAGACTTTGACTTCAAAAAGCCTTGATGTGAATATTAATTTAGTTGTAAGAAACTTACGCATAATCCACGTATCCGGTTAGCCATTCTTTCGGCGTGTTCTCATTCGGTTTTCCATGTTTATCCAATTGTCCTTTAGAAATTAATTGTTTTTTCATCGATGACTTGGGTCCTAAGCCCCATTTTCGGGGGTACGTGTCCCGTTCCATGATTACTCTTTTAATTTTCGCAACAATTCCATGGTCACAACTGGCTATCGTTGCCGTTGTCATTAATGCTATCGCTAAACAGATTGCTTCGCCTTTTGTAGTGACTACAACGATTTCTTCGTTCATTTCGATGTTATCTTCGTAGCGAAGAACACCGGGTAACATTATTTTGGCACCGTAACATACTGCGTTTACCTGTTATAGCATAGCACACAAATACAAAATAGAGAAGATATATATATATATATATATATATATATATATATATATATATATATATATATATATATATATATATTTTTAATTAAATTGAATTGGTTTTGTAGTTGTAGTTTGAACTCCTTATAACATAGGTGTGCTGTGCTCAATACCATAAGCGTAATGTGAATTAAATGGGCGGGATCAAAGAGATTACCTTATCTAATTGTTGAAATGCCCTGCCCTGCCCTGCCCTGATTTTGTTCTCAAACTAATGACGGCAATAAACGAAATAATTTACTAATAAAAAGTGTACAAACTGTATTCAAAATGGCCGACGTAAGTACAAAATGGTCGCATAAGGAGTTCAAAGTGATTCTTATCAAACTTACTGCACTATCTTTCATTATAATACGTTTATGTTTGACCAAGAGTCCTTCTAATGGTTTAACCACACGTCTTAAGTAAGTTTCATCTTTGTGGTTCTCATATAACCACTGTGCGTCTAGTACATCGTGCATTGTTGAACTACAATCTTCCTCAGATTGTATACCAGATCGAACTCTTCTAAGTTCCAACATTTGACCACCCACCCCTAAGACCAGACCCAAGTGGACGCACATTGTCCTAATATATGATCCTGCTTCGCAACTCACCCAAAACACACCTAAATCATATCGTTTGCATAAGACTTCATGTGCTTACAAACAAAATAACAATGATACATATATATATTATTTGCTTGTTCTGTTCGGGAAATTAAATAAACTATTGAATTTAGATAAATATCATATCATTTTTATTGTATATTCTGTCTATTTTATCCTGTAACTACATTTGTGCTTTTTAGATATTGTAAATAATAATATATATGAAGAGAAAAACAACTTCACTGTCCATGGTTACTACATATATAAAATTGTTTCATAATAAAACGTTGTGCCATTAAATGCACAAAAATGTATTAAAATTTACATTATTATTAATATATCTATGAAAAATGGTCTGTTTATGATATAGACACATGGTGCCCACGGGTTAAGCTAGCATAAACTTATGGAATATAAAATGTGTTGGTTGGTTGACTATGAAGCGGTTTATTCATGTGCCGCTTTATATAAATTGTAATAAAATGTCTGAACAATAGACAACACTAACAGTGGATTCATTATAATACAATCAGAAGTATAATTAAAACAAATAAAGCATAAAAATAGATTTATAAATGTAGTAAACAAATGGAATATATATATATATATATATATATATATATATATATATATATATATATATATATATATATATATATATAATCTAAGGTCATAGATAAATAATTAAAGAGAAAAAACAAAAAAAAAAGAATGAATTACAAAACTTACCCATATTCCTGGTTTCGTCATAATCGAACAATTTGCTATCATAGACTGTCCGGACTCGAAGTTGCCGTTTAACAGCCGAAATCAACGGGGGCCTTTGGAACAAGGCCCCACGGAGCTTTTCAAGCCCCTGAATAACGCGAGTTGGGCCCCCCTCAACTGCAGAATGCAGCTTAAATACAGCTACGTACTCTTTACCGGCTGCCTGTTGTGATTTTGCTAATCGGGTCGCCCGTTCTATGCACACAATTAAGCAACCAGTCACTTTAGGATCGAGTGTACCCGAGTGACCCGTTTTCTCGACTTTTAGAATCCGTTTGATCCAAGCAACGACCTCGTGGCTACTTGGATTGCTCGGTTTATCCAGATTGATGAAACCGCACCGTATATATTCGCCAATATCGCGCTTTAGGGGCGATGCCCCGTACGGCAGCGGCGTATAATGATTTGTACGTACATTCAACCGATCGAAATGCTATCAAAAGACAAATCAGATCGCTGGTTTTAGGACGCTGATCTTTTAATATTTGGATCATTTTTTTATATTTTAATTACAAAAAAATAGAAGTCTGCTAGTGTACGAATATACTAATAAATGGTTTCAAAAATTATATTCATTATGAAAAAAATCATGAAAATCATTGTTAAAATATAAATAAAACTATCGTCATCATTTCAAAACTCGCTAACTTTGTCGCGTTTCCCCCTTAAGGTGCTACATATCTCTCCCAATTTAAAACCAACTCATTTCTACTCCTTTTACTGGTATTTCGATAGTTTTTAGTAATTATAATAATACTGATCAGTGTTCCCAACACAACAAATATTGACTTTAGCTTTTATTAATAAAATAAGGTTTAAGACAGTTACGGTTAGGTTTAAAGTAGCATTGATGTAGGTTAAGTTGAAAATATGTGTGTTAGGACACATTACCAAATATGTCCCCTAACAACAAATATATGCATTTATGTATAAAAAGTGCAATTTTAATTTCAATCATTGAAACTTTTTAAAAATGTGGAAAAATTGTAATTTAATATACCTTCAAGAGGAGGGGCCATTTGGAGGTGTCCAATTTGACTTGTTTGGAAGATGTCTCAACTTGGAAATCTTCATTTTTCTGGATTTCCCCCAATGTTTTCTCACTTTTGACTTTTTTCTTTTTCTTCTCTTTGACTGGCTCACTTAGAACTTCTATCGAATACAAAAATATTACAAATATTATTTTTTCCGGCCGTCCACGTTTTGTTTACCAAACATAACTCATAAAATTCGGCTTTAAATCAATTAAATATAATTAGATATATTAATTTAACAAATACTAATTAATGGGCTTGCTCATTATTAGAAGATCACGGTTAATTTCATAGTTCATAGAAAATCTTACCATAGTCACTCATGGTTAATTATTGTAGAAACACGTGTTGAACCGTAGAGGTTAGAAATTAGTTTGTTTGTTGCGACTTCTTTTTTCTTTTTTTCGTTTGTTGGCAACGATTCAGAAGTTCTCAAACTATTTTATTAATATTACAATAATGAAAAACAATAATGATTTATATTGAGTCTCACAATAATTATTATTAATGTAGTTTTATAAAAATAAATACAAATTACATCAATCAACAAATTATGTCAATAATCATAATGTTTGACATAATTTCCCTGATTTCAATAAAATATCTTAAATAACCTTTTGGGTATTTACATATTATATTATATTAAAATATATATTGAATAATGTTGATAGATATGGTTAAAAACTGTGTTTTAATTAATTTTGTAAATAAAAATGAACTGTCAATTAGATGCAGCGGCGTGCCATCTATCGCGAATATGCAAGCACTAAATGATATTTTCCCATAATGTCAATATTCTTTAATTACAAACTAATTAGTTATGGTCGCCCTACTTTAAATACATGAATCTATAGTTGAAGCTTGAGCTTATATTTAAAAAAATAACTCATACCCACCAGTTTTACATTAAGAACGGTACAAACATGCAAACTTCACCTCTATGTTAAATCCCATAAGAAACGAAAATAAGTTGGGATATATATATATATATATTTTACAGTTGGCAACCCTACATGTCAAAGATATCGGCGACGATAACTTGATGTATGTATGTGCTTGTGTTTCGTGATGGAATATTTTAAATTAAAGACAGTTTAAGGCATTTTCCTTTAAAAACTAGCAATAATATGGCAGAAGCGGTTGCCGATGTAGACAATTTACTGCGCGAATGGGCGCCTGTGTCCGATCTATTGTCGAAAATACCTACAAAAACCCAAAACGGACTGTTTAACCATGATGTTTGTTTAACTTGCGTTGACATTTTAACCGAATTTATCGCTGTTGGCACGAATCTAGGGCTAGTTTATTGGTACGACAGGAAAAAGAGAGATTTACAAAGACTACGTTGCGAGAACCCGAACGCGCGTATTACGACAATTAAAATGATCTCTACTGTTGATTTTATGGTAGCATGTGGTAATTGTGAGGGGCAAATAAGTATTTTTCAAATTCCTAAAACACATCCGGACACATTGCCGGAGAGCTTGAAACCGAAGCCGAAACAAGTTGAACGGTATTCAGTGTCTGAGTTGCATGTTTCGCCGATTACGAGTTTGGAGTGGTCGAAAAATGGGATGAAATTGTTTTCGGGGGATAAAAATGGCCTTGTTGTGTTAACAGAAATTGATTTTTATATGGTAAATATTTATTAACTAGCTTGTGCCCATATCATATCATATGCGACGAGTTCTTCGATTGATTTTGTAAATGTAGACTTAATCATTTCCCTTACACGGTTTTCCCTCCGTTACGCTCTCAGTTGCCAAATATAAGTGACAGTTCGTAACTAATTCGCACTTATGTGAACGATACCTACCATATATATATTTACACTACCCTAAACATATGTGAACGCACGCACCTCGTTGTTTAATATTATTAAACTAAGTACATGAAAGAATTGCAATTATATTTGTTAATATTATAATAATAATAATATATCAGATGCCACTATCTATAAACTACACAACACACTAAATAAACATCAAATCTTTGAAAATTGATTAAAAAAAATTGTAGCATTTATCAAAATCGGTGGATATTTTAAATGAAGCGTATGAAGTGGTTCAACTAAGTTATATTCAACAACAATTATTAGTTTCTACGACTTATAGGAGTATTGTGTGTAAAAAAGATGGCAAATGGAAAGTTTGCCAAGTTGGCAAGAAGGACAGGAAAACGTAAGCCTTTACTTCTAGGCCGGTTCAGAACTCAGTTTTAGGTTTCAATTCGTTTGGAATTAAAACAGATTTGTAAATAGACATTAATTCCTTTTGATTCATGACTTATAAGACAATATTGTGATTTGAAATCAATTCATTGTTGGTGATTTGAGCTTGGAATTATCGAAATTATATTGTTGAATTGAATTGAATTCAATTCAATTCCACTAGTAATTGATGTTGACCAGTTCTCATCATTAACTACCTATATAACTGTAACAATTGAGTTCTGTTTTGGTCCAAATATTACACAAATGTTTTAATTTTATAATTTGATTCAGTTTAGGAAAATTAGGAGCAGTTTTCTGGCGAAATATTCTAAAACCTAAAGATTTACTAATCTATTGTACTAGACCAGGATTACGAATCTGGATATCTGATCTAGACGGAAATGTTCAACAAACTTTATTATTTAAAGTATTAAAAAAGTGTAATTGCCGTTTGCACCACTTCTTAAGCTAAGCTTAATCTTTACCCGGTGCAAACGGTTATTAAATTATTTATAAAAATATTAAAAAATAAAATTGTTTAGGATTTATTTAACAAAGATTGCCATGAAGTTCCACTGATTAATCCGATTACGGGTTACGCCAAGAAACTAAAGCCTCTAAAAGAAGCTACATTCGGGATTCTGTTACCGTTCAACGACAATTTATTGGTAACATATAATTCAGAAGTGATCTATATATTAGATCCAGTTGATTTACATGTTTTGGCAACTATAAATCATTTGAGAAGGTGCATTTTCAATTAGAAAACAAACTTAAGTTATATAAATAATTATTTATTTTTAGAATTTTATCAGTTGCTGCTTACAAAGATGAGATTTTTGTCTTAGAAGGAGAACGCAGCTTGATTCGAATTGGTTTCAAACCAGAACCGTTTGCACAAGGTAATTATTAAACCATTTTTAGGTTTTCAACAAAATTATATATATATATATATATATATATATAAATAATAATAATAATAAAATAATAATAATAATAAAATAATAATAATCAATATCGCCTTTAGTTCGGCTTGTTGAACTTTCCAACTGATATCCGATAACTTTATAGATTCTTCCTCAAACTCGTTTCCGACAACTTCAACATTTCTTCCTCTCGCAAACTCGTTAAAAGACCTAACAAACAAAATACAAAGTAGTAGCATCATATCCGCTTTACCCCCATTATTCGAATCCAATTCAAACGCAGAATTCACCGATTCAACATCCGTTATAAACGCAGAAGAAGCGCTCGAATTACCGCCCGTAAAAAAACTCTCGACAAATCTTGCGTTAAAAATCATTGATCAAAAATCAGCTAACATAAAAATCGGACTTGAGTGTAAAGACATCAAAGAGAAAAAGTGGGATTTATTTGACAAAATTGGCGAAGAGGAGTTCGATGATCATATATTGTTTAAGCACCGACGACGCCGAAAAGTAAAAACGGATAACGCGATGAACACAAGCGTGACTAGTTTGAGCTCGACTAGTTCGGATGAACGCGATGGCCAAATTAATCGGCCGTGTGTTCTAAACGTTAGCACAATTGGTACATTGTTGCCCGATTTACGAAGTCCCGATTCGATACTTCACGATATTGAAAATAAAGAAAAGATTTTAGCTGATATACTGCAAATTGATCGAATAAAATTCTCAAATTTTGAAAACGATAAAACTGAAGCGCAAGTATTGAAATTTCCGGACAATAAAATAGACTCAAAAGCAATTTATAATAATAATAATAATAATAAAACTGCGAATATTGACAGTACGATTGTAAAACAAAAATCGTTGATTTATCCCACTTCTGAAAAAATCAAACTGCAATCAAAAGCATTTAAAATTGATTGTTCTATTGAAATAAGCGAAAGGCCAAGTAAGATGAATGGTGAAGGAACTTCGCATTATTTTCAGCAAAATGGTTTTAAGAGCGGAAATGATGTGAAACGTGAGGCGGAAGTAAGTCAAATGAGCTATGGACCACCTTCTGGATCGAGTAATCCGAGTTCTATGGACCCACCAGGTTTAGTGTCCAAATTTTAAGCGGTTTTAAAATATGTTTTGAGCGGTTTTTCTGTTTTAGCTTGTCTTGTTGTTCCAAATGTTTGGAAACTGCAACAATTAACTGTTTCTCAGCAAGAAGATAAAACGAAAATTGATGATAGCTCGCTATGTGACTGGGTTATTTTATAAAATATATACATAAATCAAATTTTATTTTAACTAGTCAAGTTGTATACTAAGCGAATATTTTATTTTATATTTATAATAATATCTTTATATATATATATAATTATACATATTGTGATATTTTGACATGGATCTGATTTTATCGTTATATTTTAGTTTGTGGTTTATAAAGGCTTTGTAATTTTTATTCAAATACACATTATTCTTTTGAAATTTTGAATTTAATATGATTTTTTGATCGATTAAGTTAAATTTTGGTTGAAAAGGAAATAGATAGAAAAAAAGTTGTTTTGTATATTTGGTAAAATTATTGACATTTCTATCCTAAATACAAAAAAGAAATTATTATATCGATAGAAATATCAGAATAACATCATCGAAAGCAAAAAATCCATTCACCGTGTAGATGAATACATCAGAAATATGCATTATATATTTAATAAAATGATTGAATTTCAATCCAAAAACGTAATAATATAATGTGACTATATCGATAGAAATATCGGAATAACATCGAAATGGACCTCTAAAAGAATTAATTTTAGAGGTTCCTGTATGCACTCCTAACGCTAACCGCGGCTAACCTAACCTACGAACAGCTCTGCAGAGTCTGCACTGCAATCACATGTTATTATTATTATTACAGTTGGCAACAGTTGGCACAACGTTGCTAACAAGTGCAAACACGTTTTTTTAATTTAAATATTTTAAAACACAGCACAACACAATGACTTTATTAACAACAAACCAACACCAAATCATAATTTGTGCTGAAGATGCAATACTTTCATTTGATAGCCACACAAAATCAACACAAAACATCAAATTACCACACTTGGAAATACCATCTAACCTCTCAAAAAACCAACAAGACGCCTTACGAGCTGAAAAATCAACAATCATCTCAACATGTTTCTCCAAATGTGGCAATTACTTCGCAATATGCACTCTAAATAAACAATTAGTGGTCTACAACAGTGAATTTAAGGTGATAAAAAATACGATTGTTGCTCGAACTGTCTCAAAAATACGGTTTACGCCAACGAATGATGTAATTGTTGCTGATAAAACTGGGGATGTGTATTTATTTAAGTTAAATAGTGATAAATGTGAACAATTGTTGGGACATTTAAGTATGTTATTAGATGTCTTGATTAGTGATTGTGGTAAATATATTATAACGTGCGATCGAGATGAGAAAATACGCGTTTCACAATTCCCGGGTAGTTATAATATTGCTAGCTATTGTTTAGGGCACGAAGAGTTTGTTCTAAATTTAGAGTTCTACAATGAGGTTCTAATTTCTTCGTCGGGGGATGGTACTATTAGATTTTGGAATTATTTGAGTGGGGAACAAATAAATATGATTAATAGTAATGATTTTATGGAAGATAAATGTTTGGTGGAGAAATTCTCCGAATTTATGGATACGGAAACGGTTGATGTTCACACGTTACCAATAACTAATATGAAAATCAATCAAATTAATAATAAAACTATTTTAATTGTTTCTTTATTTAGTTTTAATGGGTTACAAATTTATGATATTGTTAATGCACATTCTGTAAATTTATCGCAAATAATTAAATTTGATGAGAAATTTGTTGCATTTGATTTATCGAATTTTTTGTACGTTTTAACTGAAAATGGAATTAAAATTTATGAATTTACACAAAATACATTTATTTTAACTACAAATTCAGATTTAACTCATTTTTATAGTAATTGTAAAAGTTTAGATCATTCTGCGGAACATATTTCGGTTTTATATAAACGAAAATATGATAATGTGCAAGAATATCAAGATAAGAAGAAACTTAGGATTGAACTAAAGAAAAAATGATATTGTTATAATATATAGGAATTAAAACCGTTTTTATATTTATTTATAATTGTTTTATTTATGAAAAATCATTGGTTTTATGGTAAAAATGAGGGGCTACTTCTATAAGCCACTCACTTTGAATTACAGTTAAATTTCTCATGTAAGTTTTACTTGTATGTAGAACTTCGCAGAAAACGATCCTAAAAAATATTAATTAGATTATAAAAAAAAAAAAAAAAAAAACAAACTGATACGATCGCAATTGGCTTGAGGAGAAACATCACATTTTGTATTAAAATGCAGGCAATAACACATAAGATATTCAAAAAGGAAAACTACACGGCACAATCTTTATAAAAAATATATTAGTCGATTCGTAATTGCATATACAATGGCTAGTAATAATGTTTTTTTATTTTGAACTTAGTTTCCGAGATAAAAAATAAAAACCTCTATTTATTATAGTTTTTATTTCCGAAAGTGTAAATTCAAAACAAAATAAGAACATTTTAACCAGAGACATTACCTATGCAATTACGAATCGACTGATATCGCTTGGGCGCTTTTTGCGATCGTGCAATGTACCTACTAAAACAAACGGTTACACTACTGCGCATGTGTCTATTATTTGAATATTTACCATTGTGGTTGTTCAAGGGTGTATAGTAAACTATCTGGATGAATAAATAATTCAATATCGCCCCTAACAGTTTTGTATACTCCTGTATGATGTAAATACGCTGCATTTGGGAATAAACCAGCTGTCAAACACTTGCAAATGGCGTCTATGTTTCCTGTTAATGAATTTTACACAGACATTATCTCCGATAATAGTCATATTTAATGTGTCTGTATCATCTGAACAAAAAATGTTACAGACACACTAAGAAAAATAAGCGACTTACTGGAAGATACCATTTGAACCTTGTATTTCTTCAACAATCGCCCGATATGATGTCGAATTTCAATGACTCGTTTCATGGCTTTGTAATTTAAGAAATTGCGATGACAAAAATCTTTGTTCATATTTGCTGCCATGAAACCGGTGTATACATTCAGCAAAGTAATCAAATCCCCTTGTTCCGTTTCGAAATTACGTTTTTGAACACGCGCCCTAATTGACGCTTGGCCACTTGCAGGTTTTGTATACACATTTTCGACTTGCAGCATCGATATTATTGTTAATATCTCTTCTGAACAGCCATATTCACCTAAAAAACGATAAATAAAATGAATTAAAAAAATCTATTTAAAACATTAAATAGATCAATAATCGGTTACAATTAAATAATACAAATAAAAATCGAAAAAATATATCTATATGAGATCGATAAAAAATATAAAAATCGATTATTATATATTATATTTAAAAATCGATTTTATTGGATGAATCATATTTTTCTGTATATACATATGTTAGTAACCTGAAGCTAGCAAGACTTTCGAATACAGCGGGTCCAATGCGAACTCAGCCATAGTAACCCCATGGGGCAAATTTAGGGCTCCATTATCATCAATCGCGTGCAACGCAAATAAAAGTTCTAGGGCGCTAAGTAAATTCTTCGCAGGCGGCGGACTAGCGAAATTGAACCTTAACACATTGTCAATCCCTAATGCCTTTAATTGAAGTACAACGCCTAATAAATTAGTACGTTGTATTTCTGGAGGCGTTGTATCTGTTAATTTTATATAATCTTCCTCTGTGTACAAACTAAATACAAGAAGAAAAATAAATAAAAGTAAAAACAGTCTTAGTCAAAATTTGGATTCATTTCATGTTCATGTTCATTTCATTTCATTTCATTTACCGATATGTTTTTCCAGGTTTCATACGGCCAGCCCTACCTGAACGTTGCTCTGCAGATGCCTTGCTTATCGGTACAACAACCAAATTATCATTATGCGTTTCGGAATTAAACCATCTTAGTTTAACAAAACCGCAATCAATTACTAGAAATTTTTAATTGTTTAAATTCGAAAAGAAAAACCAACCAACCGATCTTTATATAAAATAAATAAATAAATAATAATCAGTGAATTCGTAATTGCATAGGTAATGCCTAGTAAAAATGTTTATTTTTTTGAACGTACAGTTTCGAAGATAAAAACTATAAAAATTATAAAAAATTGCCTATTTTGGGGGTTTTTATTTTTTATCTATAAAGTTTCGAGCTCAAGTCACTATTAAGAGATGGCGTTACCATATACAATTCCAGTAATAGTTATAGATGTCTCTGCAACATTCGTAGCAATAACGACCTTCCTGTGACCTTGAGGGGTGTTTCGGAACACTTTAAGTTGTTCGTTATAGGGTAACGATCCATACATGGGCAAAACTAGCATTTGATTCGCATTTTTGTCGTCTTCTGTTATTTTTGCGTCACTTAATATTCGTACAGCCCTTTCTACTTCTTCCTGTCCCGTAACAAATGCTAAAATGTCCCCAGTAGGTTCGGTATCGTGAATTTTGAACACAGTATCAACTATGCCTTGTATATAATTCGGAACGGGTTCTGTTTAAACGAAATATGTATTTAATGTACTTTCACAGCGTTGCACTATATTTTAAATAGTACCTTGTAAATAATAAATAGAAACCGGATATGTTCGCCCTTCTACTGACATTATAACAGCCGTGTCCTTTGATTTATGTTTAGATGAATTATTGTTAAAGAAATCACGTAACTTTTCTGCGTCCATTGTTGCAGAAGTTACAATTAATCTTAAAGTTTTACGTTTCTACGTATTCAAATCATATCAAAAATTACTCATATTTATTGCTATAAAGTAATCTTTATGTAATTTCCCATAAGAATAAAATAACTGTAATAAAATTATGTAACTGTATTGGCATTAAACCATTACTTATTATTTAAATACGTTATCAATTACTGTTTCTTTAATATCATATATTTATATTGTTACTTAAATATTCACTTAATTAATATATTTAATTATAATATTTATTTTCAATAACCAATACGCTCGATACACGTATTCAGCAAATCTATTGGCTTTAACAGGTAGAAAATAACAAAAATTAATTATGTGAGCCTATTTCGTTTGCCTGTTAATATATTTTTTTATATTTTATAATAAATGTATAAAATATATCAGAAAAATATTATTTATATTAGGAAAAAATAAGTTTGCATTTTAATCCGTATGGGAATTTACATAAACTATTTTTAAAAGTACCCGTAATATTTTTTTTAATAACCCCATTAAAATATCTGTATATAAAGTTCTCTCGTGAACTTCATCTAACATAATGGCGCTATAAGAGTTAAGAAGAGGATCCGCCATCATTTCCCGTAGTAAAATACCTTCGGTCATATACTATTTAATGAGAAACTGTTGTTTGAAATATATATATTAAGTAAAGATGGCGGCGCAATGCGCAACTTACCTTAATTTTTGGTTGGGTTTCACATGCATCCCAACGTACAGCATAACCGACCGTATCTCCTTGTACTAAAGTGCCAGTTTCATCTGCGACGCGGCCGGCTAGCGACACCGCGGCGACCCGGCGAGGTTCCGTTACACCTATCGTACCCGGCCATTCGGCTTCTATCATATACTAATGAGAAATCATATTTGTAGCTTGTGTTACTATTAAATCAAATATATGTATATAAATAGTGACATTTTGAGTAAATTTATAAGAACTGTCATAACACAAACATGGTGGACTGTGTTTTATATTTCCTCCGCTAAATGGCGAGCAATTTAATGCGATCAATATTGTCCTGTTTTAAATTATTTATCGAAAAAATGTCATTTTTAATTATGTAACTAAAAGTAGGGTTATGTAATACCTAATGAAATGTAAGGTTATGTAATAAAATGCACCACATGAAAACTTATTCTTATTTATTTAATACTGTTAAACATATTTACATGCATATTTATAAATTTCATTTTGAATTATTAGTAAAATAGATTACCAGAAAATGGTAAGATTTTTTTAAATTTGTATTTGACTACAAATTAAGTGAAAGTTTTAGCACAAAAAAAATTGTGAAAGGACAGAAACTTCCAATATTTATATTATTACAAAAATAATATTATAGTAAAACCTGAGTTCATATTTAAAAATGTTCATAGTTTGGAACATGATAAATAAATACTAGATTTTTGTTTTAAATACTTTGATATTTATAAAATTTAGGACTTTTATTGAGCATCACCTAATACCAATTCTGTAACTAACGTATTCTGCAGCTAACTTCATAGCACATCCAAAATATAAACACAATATTTACGACTAGAACATTAAAAAAAATTCGTAATTTAAGAACTTAGTTACGTTACAAAATATTCAATTTCGAACTCATCGTTAAATTCCCAAATAAATTCTTATAATTCTGGTTACGTTTTGGAACGAACTATCTATGGCCCTGAACAAAAATATGATATATAACCTCACTTTATAATTTCTTGTAATAGTGATGTCATATTTCGTACTCTTTATTCTTTTAATACAACTTATATAATAATCAAATATCTTATAATAATATAATAAACAGTTATAATATTATAGTAAATAAAAATATATATTAACTATAATAAAAATATGAATAAACAACAAAAGTAATAATGATAAATGCGTTGAAAACGATAAAAAAAAATATTAAATATAAAAAATGAAGCTATAACAAATATACGTTTTAAACAGTTTTTTTACTTCATACTTTAAAATAAATATTTGAACTTGAGTTGAATACAGGGAATATTGATAAATGCGTTTAAAAACGATAAAAAAATATAATTATATAATATAAATAAGTTATACTTTTTAAACAGTTCTTTTACTTTATACACATACTTTAAAATATATATATTTAGAAGTTTTATATATATACATATATATATATATATATAAAAAAAATAAAAATGTAAATATGGAATGTTTACATTTAGAAAATAAAACAAAATAATGTTTGATTCATTTAATTTATATCACTGTATATATTTATTTAAGCCGTGTTTTGAGGGGTAAAAAATATTTAATAATCTCATAAATGAATTAAAGTAAATGATTGTTTGGAAGTACTCTAGGTGCAAAATGCACACAAACACACTTAAAATCGTGTATTTCATCAAACCATTGTCATTATTAACTATATTTGGTGTATTCAAAGTAGTAGTAAATGCCTTAAAAGTAGCCGTAAATAACACAATTTGGTATATAAGAATGAATGATTAAATTTGGTGTAAAATAATAATACGAAAGAAAATAAGGTGAGACAATCTTGAAACAAAGTGCTGAGTGTCGTTTAGTCATGAGTTAGATATTAGTCGTGTTTCCGGTAAAATGATTAAAAATATAATTTTCCACTTCAATAACATGCATTTCCGAAACACAAATAACACAAATGAGAATGACGAAGCCCATATACTGAATAGCGCGTAAAAACTCCCACAATTTATCACAAAAAATGGCCAACAACAAACAATGAATCATATTATGCAAGTTGAGCAGGCGCCATAACCAAACGACAGCAAAAAACACTGACGATTTGAAAGTAATGTTCTGTTTGATAAATTGCTGTTTCGTCACATCATTCCGCTCCAGCATATCCTGATAGAGCGCAATGTAGCGATTCCACGCGGTCGAACTGATTAATAATTGCGCTGAGAAGCAGCAAATTTTCCGCGCGACTTTTTTCGTTGTTACTTTCGCCTTATAGATAACACTACTACTACCTGTCTCTTTGTTAGGGCCCGGCAAGATGGCCGTCAATGGCATATACCCCCGGCGTGGAGGATTCGTTTTTAAAAACACAAAAGTCCCTAACATTAACGCGATACAACCAATCAAATCACAGATACCGTCAATATAATAGCCACTGGTCCCTATTTCCGATCGTTCCCCCTTAATATGTTTCCGGGCGCGCGCAACATGGCCGTCCATGTCGTCTAAGAACGTCCGCATTTCGAATAAAATTACGCCAATTCTACGCAATGCTAGCGTGTCGGACGCGATCATTTTCGCCGCGAATATCGCGATGAAAACATGCGTGATGCTAATTATATTCGGGGTGATCCATATTGTGTGTGAAATGTCGAGAAAACGGTCGACTAATGTAGCTAATGGCGCGAATAAATAATGATTTGTATGGTCGAGTAATAGACCCTTAACTGTGACGTCACATAGTGGTGATAGGTCGCAACCGAGCCAACTGTTGTATTGTAGGGAAAAGTTGTCGTTGTTATAACGATCAATTGGGTAGTTTTGAATGCGTAAATATAGATTTATGTCCATGAACATGTAGAAGAGTATTAGTAGTATGAGTAAGAGAGAGATTAATAGTTTGCTGCCTACCATTTTTAAATTTTGCAAAAAATATATCTATATATATTGTATATATTGCTGTCACTGTTTACATCACACGACTGCAATAGACACCTAGAGACAGAGATATTGTATCATATTCTGTTTGATAGTTAAGTGCCAAGCCCAGGCATTTGTAAATGATAGGGAACTGAACTGAACTGAACTGAACTAAATAGATAATATGTCATTGGCTCGCGATTTCCTACTTTGAAAAATTATGTTTGAAATTTAAATAAAATAATGTATTCATATATATATATATATATATATATATATATATAATAATAATAATTTCAATAAGTAATGACATTCTTTTTATTTATTTTAGTCATATTGTCTAGTATTTGAAATATTTTAAGTATTCTAAAACGAGCAATTTCTCTAAATTGCAGTATTTAACCCTAATCGTTTACCTCTTTCATTTCTTTTAGTCATATTTTATAAATAGTATTTGAAATATTTTAAGTATTTTGAACAATAATTCCAAGTACTTTTTGAAAAATATTTTATGGGTCGGTTTTATAAACAATTTATCCTATTATTTACTTAACAATTAAATTATAACAAAAAAAAATTGATTCGATTTTATTTATTTTAACGAAGAATCATTGTTTATGTTATATGAAATTGTTTATAATATTGGCCCTAAATGTATTTCTATGCATTAAGATATGTTTTTCGTTTGAAATACACTATTTATATGAAATACATTTATGTATTTATAAAAATAAAACAAATAACCGGCCCTAAATGTTGTTATTTTGTTTTTTAATGCATTCAAATACTATTTTTCGTCTATATTACATTTTTATATGAAATTAATTTCATAAAAAAGTCATCTTATTTAGAATTCTTTTAATTTACATTAAATAAACATAATATTAATTAGTTAAATACATTTTTGTAGTTTAATTTAGTTAAAAATAGTAATACTCTTTTATTTTAAATAAATTTCCTGTTATAATCAAACTTCCTGCTTCTCACAATTCACCCACAATTAAACTTGAGTAAAACTTCTATTTTTGTATTCACACAATATATTTATATTGACATTTAAGAACGTAGCTTTTTTATTATATAAATAACCAGTGCCGCCAATTTCAAAAATACCTGGCGAAGCTTTCTACTCACACATACATATATATATATATATATATATATATATATATATATATATATATATATATATATATATATATATATATATATATATATATATTGTTAGTAAACAATCAGTTTTCACAATATTAATTATCTAAGGTAATTATAATATTTCATTATATTTACAAAGAGTAATAAATATATATTATTAAGTTACATAACTAAAAATGACATAATTTTCGATTGTATTTCAAACAAAAATAAAACAATTGCCTGTAGTTGAAAAATATTTTTAATACATAATGAGGAATATAAAAGCCTCTATTGTTAAATATATTCCCAAAGCATATTTGCAAATTATTTAAATTATAATATGATAATTGTAATTTTAATTCGCACATTACGGGCCTTTTGCAATATTAGAAACACAATATAATTTTTTTCTTATTTCGCCCCAATTAATTCATTTTAAAACAAAAAGAAACATTATTTTCATTCAATAATTTAGTGCATATTTAAAAAATTTAAATTAAATTTCATAATTTTTTATGGCCCTTGGGTTAACAATATAAAAAAATCTTGTAGACATAAAATATTTTTGAATTATTATTAGTAGAATTTTTGAGTATGATAATTATTTTTATAAGGGCAGTATTAAGGGAGGCTCCAAATTTTAAGCTCCAAACCTGCTAAAAACGCCAAATTAAATATATATATATATCTAAATGATAGAATTCCTAAAAAAAAAAAAATCATAAAAATAGGGCCCAAAAATTTTTTTTTTGTAACGCCTCTGCTCATATTGTGCAGAAAAAGATTTTGTTTCAAAATAAAATAAATGTTAAATGCCTGGGCCATTTTAATTAGTGGTTAAAATTAAAAAAAACAACTTACCTGTGGTATCTGTGTACTTTTCCCGCATCCAGTCTCGCCGATCAACACCAACGTTTGATGTTGCTCCAATAAATATAAAATATGATTGCGATAACTGAAAATCGGTAATCGTTGTCGTTGCGACTCCAACGATAACGAATGATGCTTGTTGTAAACGAAATCTGTTGCTTCAATTAATGTGCAATCATTTTTATCCAAATAACTCGCTGTTTCCGACGGTTTTAAGAAACGAGGTTTAAATTCACTCATTATATTTCTTATATTGCGACTTGTTTACATATTTTTGTGGTCTAAAAATATAAATCACGAAAATATTCATATCATATTTAATTATTTCGTTTTTGAAGAATATACCTTTTGGAGATACTACTTATTTGTGCTTAAAGCACGAAATAAACATTTCAACCAACACAAACACCATTTTATATTATTTTATTAGTCGCCAGTTTTGCCAACTACATCAAAAAAATATATATTTGCAATATCTAAATTTATTATTTTTAGAGTAATATCGTATTTGCGTGTTTCTTCGAACTCTGATTCGCAATCTAACTAATCAAAGTAATCATGATTATGGGAATCACGTTTCTTCGTTCGTTATTAGTTAACCCTACACTTCCATTTTGTGATCAGAAACTGGCTCCTGTCTCCTTCCCCTTGCGAATCATTCTATTTCTATGATTACTTGGATTGAATCACAAAACTGGCGAAGAATCACGCCTAATAATTAATTTAAGACAGCTAAAATATACGTTCGAACAAAAATATATTGTAAGAAAGTCGATTCTTTAGAAATAACACCAAATATAATTGTAATAATTATTAGATTTAAACAACTTCGCCTATAACGAATCAAGTATAAATTAGAACACAATTATTAAAAAATTTCATAGTTATAAATTACAACATTATTAACAGTAGAGCTGCTTGTGGGAAATTTGGTTATTTGGAAAAAAAAAAAAAAAACACGAAATATAATTGGAAAAATTACTATATTTAAACAACTTCGCCTTATAACGAATCAAGTATAAATGTGAACACAATTATAAATATTTATCATAGTTATACATTAAAATATGATTCATTATTATTTGTGTAGAATTTGAAGAGAAATATGAGTAGAATATAGTAAAAAAAAATCACAGTCTATCAGTTCGTCGCTCTGTTGGTTTATGCGCCAAATAAATCGTAACAATACTCGTCAGGGCGCTAACTAAAAATATAACATCAAACCATCGATGGTAAAAATTAAATTGTAAATCACCCAACACTTGAGTAATTATAATTCGGTACTCAGACGGCATATTCATCCTCATCAAAAGCACAGAGGACACAAAGTACATGCCCATTATTTGGGCCATTATTAAAACAATAACATTCGAGGATTTCGTCGAGGAAATCTTGTAGAAAAACTGTAAATAAAAACGTATACATTATCATTATCAAGATGATCATCGTACATACTTATGATGGCGGTACTGGTACCGGTACCGGTACCGATACCGGTACACACAAGATGGCTGCCCTACCTTGGTTAGAGTTAAGAGTAGGCCTCGAATTGACGTCACAACGATGCACCCAATTAGAAAGAAGGACACATGTTGCGACCAAAATATGATATCGATGTCAAAGCCCATCCAATGGACCGCGATTTCGATACCGCGGGTTACGGGATCTTTCTTACCGACACGGTCAAACACTATATTGATTGTACACTGACAACAATTTTAATCAACAAACGTGCAAATACGAACATGTTCATGTTATTCTTACAATAAATATTTTCCACATACAGTACAAAGAGAAAAAATATCCGAGAAAATTGAAATATTTTCCCGTCCAAGATTTGGACCATTCGATTTTCTCCAATGCATTGTGGGTATCATGGGCTTCTAAGAACAAGTGTCTACTTAGTTCTTCTAAGGCCGATATTTCTTGTTTTAATTGATAAATATCTACATTTATAAATTAAAATGAATCAAAAATTGTTTTTATATAATTTACAAAAATTAATATTATATCGAAGAATAGACGATGATACAGTGGCCACGGGTTAACCATATTTATTTAAAATTTAATTTCTCGTGTCTCTTGTTCTATATCAGACGAAAATAGGTACTGATAAGGGTTCACTCACTTTCCTGGTTCCCTTTGCTAGTACCAACTGATGCTAAAACACCCCAAATTCCCCGTTTTTGGCTTTCATCAGGAACTATAGACTTTTTAGCCATTGCTACACGTTTCTTCTTTATTATTATCATGTCCATCGTTTGCATTAATCTCTTTTCAATACTTAATACATCTGCAGGATTTACATCTCTTGAAAAATAAAAAATAAAATAAAATAAAATAAAATAAAATATATATATATATATATATATATATATATATATATATATATATATATATATATATATATACAATTATAGCGTTTTTGGTTGTTCTTACCGAATAAAATACGCCATAGAAGTATATGGATAATTCACAGCACCAAATCCAGACAACACCGCCATAACAGTAACACCAATTACACCGACTCGGGATACCAACTGTTCAATAGACAAAATCCCCTGTTTAGGGTTTAATATAGGAAACGGGTCTCCCGTTTTCCAGAATATATAAATAAAGATAAACCATACAAAAACAGTAAGCGGACGTACCAAATCAGATCGGACTAAAATAAAACCAAATTTTTAAACTGATCTATTTCAATAATGTAATTCAAACTTTTTGTTTCACAGCGAAACAATTAGTAATTTAGCTTAGAAATGACAAGTAATAATTCCAGTTTGTTATGTTGTATGACACACAACAAAATGTATAATACATTTTGTTGCTGTGAATACAAACTAGATTATTATTTAAAATTTTCTAGTCTTAATTAGTATTTGGTTCGCTGTGAATACAGCTTAAGCGTTTAATATAAATTACCAAAATAAATATTGGATACAAAAGTAGGCTATGTAGAATGGAATTAATACAATTACCATAAATAATAGTAAATATAGTCCGAGATGCCAATGAAAATATCGCGAACTGAAATACATATTAAATATAATTTTAAGATACTTGTAGCACCATTAAAAGGCTTGCTTTTTTGCTAATTTCATAGTTTGTTTGGGATATATATATATATATATATATATATATATATCTAAATGATCATTACGTAAAAGAAAGTCGAGTGCAGGCAACTCCTAATTTTGAAATTAACAATTAAAACAATTTAAATACAATTACCTTAATTCCAGGCAAGCTAAAATTTCAAAGATAATCAACTCGAACATCGTACATGATAGCGCTAAAGTAACTGAAAAAATCAGTTGAACTAACACATGATGAACCTCATAATCCTTAAATAAGCGTTTCATAAAAAATATCCAGCCCCCACTGAAGAAAAACACCTGAAAATCCATCTATAATAAATATATTCTCGAAAAACTCGCACAAAATTCACCTGTGATACTAATATAATAATAGTATCAGCTAAAAACCCCATTTTATCTATTTATCTTTGAAAAATCTACGGTAAATACACATTATTCAGTGTTTGAACACCCTTTTATTTACCGAATTATACTTAGGTTAACTATTTTGAAAACTGTCACGTTGGTAAACGGAAAACCAACCTACATAGGTAAATTAATCTACTAGCAATTACCAAATATTCCTGCTTACAATGATAATTCCCGCCTGAATTTAAAAGTCTAGTGGTACTTTTCGTACATTGGCAACACTGAACGTAGTGATATTAGCCGTATTCTGTTTACTGACAATCTCAACTTGTTTTGGTTATTACTCATCTTCTTGCTCTGTCTACACATGGGGCAGACAGAGCAAAAACATGAGCCTAGCTGAGATTTTGTGTTAAAAGAATACAGGTAAGGTATCTAAATGACCAAGTATACAAGAAAGTTAGGAGTTTGCGTACATTTAAGGGCTATTATAAGGGGTAAAATCGTTAATTAATCATATTTTACGTATTACAATCTTATTTATTAATCAATTTAAATAAAATAAATGAATATAGGAATTATTTCTCGATTAATTAATTTTTAAATTGTTGTTTTATTTTGGTAATAAAACAAATTAATAACATAACATTATTGAAAATTATAAATTTTGAGAAACAATTGTATTTTTGGGTACAGTGTATTCACAGCGAACCAATTAGTAATTAAGCCTAGAAATTACAAATAATATCCCAGCAGCTTTAACACAATTAATTATAAATGTTGTTACTGTGAACGCTAGCATTGTTTGTCATACAACAAACTTGATTTTGTAATTGTTTCGCTGTGAATACACCTAGTCGAATATTAGATTAAATTCTGGAAAAAATCATAAAATAAAAAAGAATAATTCGTTTTAAGAATTTATAAAAATTCAGTTGAGATTTTCAACCAGTAAGCCTCTAAAAAAAATGAATAATGATCCTAAAAAACGATCCGTCGAAAATTCGTGTTTGTAAACAAGAAATGAGAATAAAAAAAAAATTATATATTCGGCCGCAGGGGTTTATTCTTGCACCGCATCCCGCGTATGTTTTTCTTAAGTGCCTCTGAGGAGAGCATAGTTCTATGGAATGCACACAGCACACACACAATCATAAATAAGGACTGTGTACGTGTATGTATATGACAGAGACAACAGTATATAACTGCGGTAAGTGCGTCCTTGGTCAAAGAAGGCTTGGCATTTGACAGGGCGGCCATGTTATAATACGAATTTTCGCCTCAATTCGACGTAAACACAATTTTAAATTCATTTTTTACAAATATTAACATATATATATATATATATATATATATATATATACATATGGAATATAATATGTTTTTTCACACATTTAAAATTTGTAATAAAGGAATATTTCCATGAAAATGATGAGGTCCATTATTTTTTTGTTCGCCATTTTTCTCTTATAATTAACGTATAAGAAAGTAACAATATATTGAATATATAATTCATTGTCCTATTGTTATTTTGTTCTGTTCCTATTTGTACCATTCATTCACATAATTCACACCTATTTATCTATTTCTATACACACATATATCATATTGGATTGCAAAAACAGTAAAATTCCCTAAATGCCATTAACAATGCAATAATAAAATTCTCAGATGAGTAAATTTGCTGTAAATTCTATTATTTGCCGAAGACAAAAGTCATTTAAATAGGGCGGTTATAATTGTAGTTGTTTCGCTTTTGAAACGGGTAATTTTCAAGTTTCTACCTCTGCTGGACCCACAGCCTCAGGTAGAAATCTTATTACTGGTTACCCAGAAACAATCACATGATTTCTCAGTATTAAATTATGGCCTTACATATTTACAGTATTAGGTATTCGGAATTACCAAAATTATTATTTAAAGCAGTGAAATTATTGAAAACATAGCTGCAAGCAGCAATGCCTTCAGCTTTAAAAATATTAATATTGCACTAATTTAAATTCACTATATTTATTTCGTAAAATTATATCTTACGGCTTCGAAATGTATTTTTTTTGTTTCGGTTTTAATTCCGATACAATTAAAAAAATCACTTCGCTTCCGGAATATATATATATATATATATATTTTGAACATGTACCTAACCGAAATAAACCGATATTTATGTTACGTTTCGACAAAAATATCGGCTTTTCCCGATTTACGAACATCGTGTATGAAATAAAATCGAATTTTGGTTGAGTCAGTGAGACCTCCTGGTCGGGAAAATTGACCGAGTTTCAGTGGGACTTCGGGTACTCTCGGGTAGGTCTGATCTTTTATGGGGCTTAAGGGGCGGGTCTTGCACAGACTCACACACTAACAG
The DNA here is from genome assembly GCA_933228885.1 of Leistus spinibarbis. Taxonomy (NCBI): domain Eukaryota; kingdom Metazoa; phylum Arthropoda; class Insecta; order Coleoptera; family Carabidae; genus Leistus; species Leistus spinibarbis. The sequence goes on along the minus strand of OW121804.1, from coordinate 8,756,285 downwards.
ACACATACATACAGGTAGAATACGAATACGACGAGATTCCTGTCCCTCGTGTTGTACGTTGTACGTACACCTGCGTACACCTGTCCGAGAGTCCGGCAAGTGTTCGTCGTCGTCGTCGTCGTCGATCGTGGCGGGCGAAAAATACAAAATTGTACGCGCAGTTTGATTTCAGTTTGTTCAGCGACAAGCGACAACAACAAGTTTATTATTATTTATGTGTGGTGTGTGTGAGAATGTTCGTTTGTGTAATTGTGCGCAGTTGTGCACGTAAGTTCCATGTAAACAAATAATCTAAGAAGTGATTTCAACAATCTGCGCGCTGCTGCATTGGATGTAAATGTAATGAAAAAGTAAGGGTTTCATTTTCACACAAGATTTGCGCTTTTAAAACTGTTTATTACGCATAGATTGGAATATTGATTTAGGATATTTTTGATTATGCAAATATATTGAATGGTTTTAGGATATTTTTAACTTATGGCTAGTTGCACTAAGCGCAACTTAACTATTTTATGTATTATATTATGGCGTATTTAGATTAGGACTGGCAAAAAAATCGGTTATAATCCATTTTTCAATATATGTATTTACAATATATCGATTACATTTATTTTTATTTATGTACACAATTAAATCAATTCATTACAATTGATATAAAAACGAAAAATACTTGAAAATTCGAAAAAAAATATTTAAACACGAATAAATCAAATAATAGTCGATTACATTTATATATATTTTTTATTAATTTTAAATAAATTCTTAATGAATATATTTTAAATATTGAATTATTTGTTTTATATTATTAAATGAGGAAGACTTTTTGTAAAATTGGCGTAAAATAGTGTTAATTTAACACTATAATTGCTAAATGTACCTGCAGGTAGGTTGTAGGTTTTTTTTTCTGAATTCATTAAAACAAATAGTTTTTAATCATATATTAATCTGTCGGTATTTGTAAACAATTTAATTTATTATAATTTATTAAACCAGCTATAACTGTAATATGTAATTACTAGAAAAATATGGGCCATACTTTCACAAATTAACAGTAATTATAAATACAAGTATTAATAATTTTTTTTGCAATTTCTTTGAAACAAAATATGTATACGAGATGTAATTAACGTAAACATATAAAAAGTGTATCTGGGAAAGTTAGAAGCACATCTTTTCAGATAATTGTATATTATATTAGTTCTTACTTTTTTTTGTTATAATAATAATAATAATGAAATAAATTATTTCTAATATGTTTTTTGCCCCTTAAAACTGCTGAATATTGAAGTATATTGATTGAATTTTCAGGAAGATGTACTTCAAGTGAAAAATGAAAGGTGTTAGTGTAGTGTTAATTTTATTGTGTTATGTGAGTGTCGGGGCCCGGGCCCAGCAAGAAATGGACTGTTACGGTCCTGGTTCGATAGCCGGAGCTGTTATTGGGACTCTCATCTGCACCCTACTACTTTTGGCGGTCGTTTATTTTATTTATAAACGCATTTGGAAACTTAGAAGAGGTAAGCCCATATATTTCAGATATTAACACCCACATGTATGTGTATATATGTGTGTGTAGAACGCTATTTATGTTTCTATAGTTATTACATGGTACTTTACAGTGTTTTGAGCCATTGAAGTATTGTTTGATATATATATATTACTGAATGCTACGTTATTAAACGGCAAAACAAATATATTGTGGGTGTGAATAGTAAATTCAAAACTAGAAGCAGTAAGTTTAATATATATTGTGTGTAAATTGTAAGATGCAGTGATTATTGAAGAAATAAAATGATGTAATTTTTGATAATCTATTAATTTCAGTCGGACTGTATATGATATGGGCACAACTGAGTTTTATATTAATTTAATAAAAATGAGTGCTTTTTTGTTGTAATTTGTTCTGTTTTCTCTTAATATTATCACAAGAGTATACAAGGACAAGTGATAAATATATATATATATATAATTTCTCGCTTTTAAGCAGATAATACGTAAATTAAACTTAATTCTCATACGAAAAAAAATGTAAGTACTATTTGAACGTTGACATAAAAACATAATATGTGTTTTTCATTATAAAGTTAAACAAAAGATTACTATATACCTACTAGAGAAATAATTATGAATTTAATTAAATTTAAAATGTTGCTGGTATTTTGTTTATGTAGTGACCGTTTATGGCAGCCAAAGTGTTCAGGAGTATCATAAATAAAATAATAATAATAATAATAATAAAAGCAAAGTATTAAATATGCTAATTGTCAAGAAATGCGCCTACAAAAGGTTATAAAGAGTTTTCTATTTTTTAATCATTGCAAATTTCCTTTATAAATATAGATGAATAATAACTGTGAGAAATTCAATGATCCTTTTCACTTAATTATATGTGAAATAGGCTATATAACAACAATGACTTAAATTGTTTTTAAAAACTAATAAACATTTATAGCTTTTTATGATTTAAAATAACTAAATATAATTTAAGATAAATTAATATACAACCTAAAATAACTAAATATAACCTAAAATATGATAAATATCTAGATACAACCAAAAATAACTAAATGCATACATAAAATAACTAGATAGGTCATAAAATACCTTAGATATATCTCAAAATTACTAGATATATTCCAAAGTAAGTAGATATACTCTAAAATAACTTAGTACAACAAAATATTACTATCGAGTCAATGGCCTCTTTCTTTCGTTAAATTATTAATTATCCAATGTTTAATATGCTAAAGTAGTCGTGTTGGATATCCATAAATAGAGGTGAATTATCATAAGAATGTGAATAACGGCTTAAAACATTTTTCAAATTTGCTTAAGGCAAAATAAAATCAACAATTTTGCATATTTTTAAATACATTGGTTACAATAAAAATACATGCTTAACGAAAGTCTAAAAGAAATAGCTTCACTAATTTAGATATAGATGGCACTAGTAGCAAAAGATATCATCATCATAAGTAATAAGAAGAACCCTAATTTTAAGTTGTGGCAATAGTACTAGCAAATGTATTAATTGTAATTAGTAGTTTCTCTATTCCCAAGCATAGGTACCTGTACATGATTCTCATGTCAATAATTCATATGTTGTAAGTATGACAACATCGCAAATAAATGACAAAACATATGGGTGTGTTGTGTTGCGAGTATGCCATATTTACATAATATCTATGTCATCTGTACGCTACAAGTTTACCAAAGCTAAATAACTATTTAGTCATATATTTATAAATTGTTTGGAATTTACAAAACTAACAATACAACAATAAAATTATAATTATACACGTTACATATGTACATATATCTACTAAAACACAGAATAATAAACTCAAACTTAATACAAAATCGTTAAAATTAACATATGAATTCAAATACTAGAGTATCGGCCAATTTCATGGTCACATAACCTATATAAATCCATTCTATCTACGTACAGAACGCGATATGACGGTTCACTAGACACTGCTATATATATAGACACAATCTGTGTTTGGCTGTAGTCAAACCAATCCCAGGGGCTTGTGATTGGTCACTGTTAAGCCCGTTTTAGACGAACATATAATTGATGCATTCTGTAAACTTTTGGTTTCATGGCATATCTATGTGTCATAGACATAGACATCTCTGTAATATCGCATGAACTAAAATATCGGGTAGAGGGTAGGTAATTTAGTGTACAAATTCATTTTATTTATGTAATAATTTCTAACTATATATGTTTATCTATTTATAATGAGATAAGTACTGATTATGAATGTTTAGTAGATAAATGCAATTACTGATTCTGATATGTATATTAAAATGATGTTAGACGTTATATTATGAAGGCTGTTTTAAAAGTAAAACCAAGTAAAAATGACGAAATTATTTTTCATTTTTATCTAGAGTCCACGACAAAAGTAATTTATGGTAAGTACACTGTAAAACTGATTTTAATCAGTTAATTACGTAATGCACACAGGTATAGTTGTTATATTATGTAAATAATTGTTTTACAGTGTATACACGATAATATCTAATGAAATGATTTTTGTCAGTACAAGCTTAGGGATTAATTTTAAAAATTGTTGATTGTAACAAAAGTCCTTAGATTTGTTTTGTTTTGTTTTGTAAGTCAGGTTACTGTAAGTTCCGGTAGGTTTGATATTGTCAACAAGTGATTTCCATTAAAAAACTATGTTAAGTAACTGGTCAGGTATTTGAAAATAAAGAGAAAAACGTATACAATGTTTTCTGCAAAAGAGAAAACAAGGTATTTATTAGTTTAGTGAAAATATCCAGCAATGACAGACACGCGAAACTGTGAGACTGACGACCACTGACGACATTGAGGTGACCTAGTGACTGGAGTGATGGCAAACTCTCTGATTTTTTGACGTGTTTTGTTTATGTCTGTCAGCTGCCAGCTGCCACATAAATAAAATTGCCACTGACATAATTATACACTACACAAAACATTCACTATTACAATTTGTATTCAAGAATTTGCCAGAGAAATGATTCCATAATATTTAATTACACATATTTTGCGATGAATAAACTCTTGTAAATATTTATAAATGGATCGGTGGCGCTGATACACGCGTAAGATGGGCACTGTACAGCGGGAGTGTGTATTATGTTATTATGGACGTGTTTAAAAACCTTATATGTACGAATTAAACAATAAATACAATGTTTCCTTTGTTATGAATTAAAATTACGATTATTATTTATATCTTCTGATCTAAATAACACATATATATATATATATGTTATATTGATGCATTACAGTAATTGTAATCATTATTACGGCTATTATAGTTGATTTTCTTTAGACTGATTTGTAAATTTTAACAAGTTGTTCTTAAAAAGGTTTTTTCGAAAAAATCGCTTTTGAAAATAGCAAAGTAAGAAACATTTACGTAACATAGTGAGTGATATGTTGTTTGCAATTTGGATTGTTTTGCGATTGGGAAATGGATAAGTTCGGCGCTCATGAAGTGAGAATATCTCCGAAATGGCCTTAGGGCCAAGAATCTCGTTTGTTCGGCGACCGAGTTCAAATCTGGTATACTCGTACCCGTCCCCGTAGGAGATGCAATGATGTTATAAAGTAGATTTACCGCTATTTCATATGCGCCACACGAACACGACATCGGATGGGATGGTGATGGTGATGGTGATGGTGTGTTGCCTGCTGCATTCTTGCTATCATCACTTCAGAGTTTCAGACGCGATCACCAACGAAAGAATCTCTCTAACCTATTTTCGTCACACTCAACTCACACACACACACACACACACAAACGCTTTTCTCGCCTTCAAATAAATATATGCTACTTTAATAAATACCGTAATATTTATTGCTACTTATATTAGCTTTATATTTAGCCATTATATAGTAAATATGCCGGTTTTATCATCTAAGCCTTATCTGCTATTTGCTAAAACGTTTCTGAATTTGCAATATTTATTGCACCGCCATTTTAAAATACCGCTAACTTTTTTATGGATATATATATATATATATATATATTAATTATTAGTTTATATATATATATATATTGTTTTTCTGCGGTTTAAAATGAAATTGAGGAAATTGCAATGGTACGTCAAGTGGTTAACCTTCGTCTACGAATATAACTTTGGTTTTATAATAGATTGTTAGCTGATGAATCATTTGTTGTTTGTTTATGAAAAAAAATGAAATAAAAAACCTACATACACAAGTTTCATCATATTTTACATAACAATTCCATCAAAGCGTTGAAAACATTCTATAACCGTTCATATATAATACTGCAATTTAACAAATGGTATATTTAAAATAATAGACATGCAATATACTAGTTAGTTATGTTATATATCTTTTACTTTAAGTTAAAGGAATATTAAACAAAACTGTTAAAGTGAATAGAACTATTTATGGCTTTTTCAACTGATACCGCGACCTGAATCTCCTTATGCGTGTGTACGATACTTCTTTACTAGCAAATAAAACAGTACCGGCTGAAGGGGACATCGGAATATACCCCCCTTAATACCTTTATATAAATAATTAAAATTATAGTGATTTTAAAAGCGTCATTCATGAATTTTAATGTATTTTGTAATTAAAACATTTATTAAGCCGCCGCGCCGATCCCTATTATGAAGATTATTCTTTTGGAAATAATAAACAGGCAGACGTTAGAGTAGGTGTTGTTTATACATACATAGATTTTAATTATTTATAATTTCTCAGAAAGGACATAATCGCTGCATTGTTATTCATTTGAGATAAGTTATATAAATGAACATTTGAATTTGATACTACATACTCTTGTTATTTATATAACATTCCACAGTATTACTACAGTACGACCATAACTCCAAAAATTATGTCATGAGAAACATCATTTATCATTTATATCTAATCTTTAGTTTCAATTTGAAAAAACATCAAATATCTTCGAAGTATTTTTTTTGTACAATTTTACGAATAGGCAATATAACTAAGAACAATAATAGCAATTCTTAAAAAATCCCACATAAATTTCGTTAATTAGCCTAGTATTTAATTACCCTACCAATTTTCAACAATGCCTTCATTATAATTTAAAAAGAAAAACAGTAAGAATAATGCTTTGGGTAAGACATAAATACTGTAGTATTTCATATACACCACGCTTCAAGTTATTAACATTCCGAGTAAATGTGGCATTTTTTCGTCATCAAAGACACACGTACACACACGTTTATCTGTGTATTCCAGGGACGGACGTCTAGTATTAAATCATGGAGAGAGATGCATTGTTGTAGAATGCAATAAATACTGAAATCAGTCATAAAATAGAAACATTTACGATTTATTTCTATATAATATTCATAAAAATAAATGATTTCTCATGTACTCATGTACTTATGTACTCACTCACTCATTTGTATTGTTGGTATGTGAAAGTGATATTCAAACCCTGAAAATTTGTATTCAATCGTATGCGTTTCTGTTCACAAACCATTGCCTACATTTTATCGACATATCATTGACCTATGCCAATTTTCCTACTCAAGGACATCCATCGTGATTAAAACAGCCATTTTTATTTATTTTTATACACAATTTTGCAAAAAAACCTAACGATTCATCGATACTAGCTTACCCTGTGGGCACCATATGCCCATATCATATACAGTATACTCCCCAATCCATCTGTCTAATTAAATAATTTAACAGCTGGCGATGTTTCACGTAATTGTTTTGTAAATGCACACCTAATCATGGATACACCATATAAATATAGCATTTCCCTTACACATATACACACACGAGCATTGAGACAATTTCATGAATTGTATTTTTGCATTCTGTGTATCAATCAATATCATTTTATCTCTTCAAAAGTATCACGAATTTCGTATTTTCGTTGTTTTCCCTGTTAAGTTACATTTACTCGATATGCAACAAACTGTCGGCATTTTTACGTTTATTCAAATATCAAATAATAGATACGTGCAATTATCTGTACATACTATGATTATAAATAAATTTATTGCTTCGCACAATATATATTAAGCTTAGGTACTGCTTCTATTTTTGTATTCACGCAATACATTTATATTGACATTTAATAAATATGTTGACGTTTAAAAACGTAGCATTTAGTTTTTAAATACAACCAGTGTCACCACTGTAAATAAAATATGTTCCCGCTACTGGTCCATATAAATATAGCGTTCTACATATATATACAAATATACATGTAGGTGTTTATATATATAGTACTCGTTTGGTGTTATTTTTAACAAATTGTTGCGAAAATGCTTAGATTTTAATTATAAATTTTGTCTTTCTAGAAAAACATCTCGTCCTAGAAACTGATCCAGAACAGGGCGATAAATATGCTTTCGACAATCCATGTTTTAAAGGTAAAAAAAGTATTTTCAGGTTAAAATATGCTAAATAATATTTTAATTATATAACAGTTATATTTATATCCTATGATAATGTTAGTTTTTTTTTAAATTTATTTGAAATATAATGCAAGTTCCTAAATACTGTTAAAATAACGTTTTCTTTTTAAGGTTAAACTTAAAATATGCTAAATAATATTTTATATAACAGTTTTTTTTAAATAGTATAATTTATATCCTGATATCACGAACTAAAAACGAATAATTTTCTCTTTTCTGTCCACCTAAATGATTTAAAAACGCAACCCGCAATACTGATATGTGATGTAAGTTGCTTATATAAATATATATAATTTGAATAATTAACACGTTTACTGCTATTATAAAAGACCTGTTTGCTAACTTGAAGCTCAAATAAAAATATAAATAAGTGAGAGATTTTTTGAGCCGATTGCTTATAATATGTTAAATAAATAAATAAAACAAATTTTGATTGAAATGTTTTATGAAAAACTTGTTTTTCCTTTATACATATATGTTTACCTCGTAAACAATAATATAATTTATTCTATTTGTCATTATAATTATTGAAGTGTTTTATTATCATTGTTGTATTTGCAAATTTATTTGATTACAACTCGTAAATATGCCGTCAAAATCATGTCTTTTATCTATAAAAAGCGCTAATGCGTACCAATGCCTGCAGCTCACAAAAACAATTATAAATGCGAATAATATAATAAATTGTTATAGTTACGTTACGTTACGTCCCTATTCTTAACTATTAAGTTATTTTAAAAGAAGCGCATTAACATTGAAATGAAACTTTTTAGATGCCAGTGGTGGACTCACCCCAATTGCGAAAGCCCTGGACAAAAGTGGAACTCGATTATTGGATAGTGGGGGCGGCAAAAAGTGGAGTCAATGGTCGCCGTTAGGAGCGCTAGTGTCGACAAAGAACGAGAAAAAACGGACACTGGATGATACCCATATCGATGTAAGTATTAGGTACTTGCAGTAGTAAAGTGTGCCCATATCATCATCATCATCATCATCATATACAGCATACGTACAGTTCCACTCCACACCAATATTATAATAATGATGAAATAAATTTGTATAATGCAAATAGCCGCAAATATGCGTTTATCCGTTTATGTATAATGTTTGTTACTTTTTTTTTTGTTTTGTTTATATGATTTCAACAGAGCGGAGAAGTCAAAGTAGTGTCTTTGCGAAGCCACGATTTTACGGGACTCGGCTTCAACATTTGTGGAAATATGCGAGAAGGCATTTACATAAAAGACGTATTGCATCGAGGCCCTGCCTCTGAATCAGGCAAATTAAATTCTGGTAAGCAATAATCCAACAATTCAATACATATACTTATATTCGCTTATTGTTCGACATCCTTATTGGTAACAATCAATTTAAAACATAATATTCCTGTATTTACACTATAAATATGCATATATAGTCAATATAATCGTTTTTACATTCTTATCCGTAATGTATAAAAGAAAATAAATCAATTTTGCTGATTTTCCCAATTACTCTTGTTCAAAAAATTAATCAAAATAGAATTTGTATTTGTGATCATAAAATAATTTGAAAATTAGGTGATCGCATCAATAGCGTTCGAATCAGCTTCGAGCATATGGTGTACGAAGACGCCTTAACAATCTTAAGTTATGCCAGTCCATACGAAGTGCAAATCGAAGCCAAAAGTGGCTTCAAAGGACCACACGGGCCACCAGGTAGTCAAATTGGGACCCAGGGAAAAGGAGCCGAGCCTAGACACCCGTTGTTTAGGAGCTCGTCTAGCTCTGATCTTGTAAAAGTAAGTTTACATACAATTCAATACAAATATATATATATATATATATAATTTTATATATATATTTCGGTATATGGACAAGCTTCAGGAACGAATGAACTGTTGATTATTTAAATGATTATTATTATTATTTAGATTGGAAAATCAGTTCGCCAACGGCTCTTCCTCCAGGGCGACAATCTGGACACATCTGTAACAACCGAATATTCAACTTTGCAAATATCTAGTAATAACACTACGTTAGAGCGTGGTCGAATTTCCCCTAAAGCCGACGTGAACAGTTTCACTAAACCGGAACGAGCCCGTAAACCCCCTGCCCCCATTAAAAATTTAACCCCTGAACAATTAAAAACACAACTCGAAGCTAATTTAGCTGCGAAAATATCTCACATACCTGAAATAGACACAAACAAAATCGAAGAAACAACACAAACAACAGAAGCAGTTGATTCGCAAGTAAATAAGAACCGTTTCCAGAAGTTCGGAGTTCGAGTCCTGCCGATGGAGTCTTCAGAGTTAAATCCAGCACAACGGAGTCCCAAATCTGCGGAGTTGTCTCAAAACGATAATAATATTAATTTAGAACGGCATTTAGAGAAAGAAGGGGTTGATGAAGTTGATAAAAAAGAAGCCCCACCTGTTAAGAAACGAGAAAAGACGACTTCAAAAACTGTTGAGACGTCGAAGACTGATGTCGAAGCAGTTGACATAACGAAAGAAACCCTTCCGGAGAAATTCGAGCGTCAAAATAGCTTAAATGGGTCTGGGATTAAACGCGATAAAGCTGGGATACCCCAAGAAATTCCCGAACATATGTTGCAAGCCGCAAACGCCGCCCGTAAAAATCGCAAAAGCGTTGAAATTCTAGAAAAAGCGGTAGAGAAAAAAGATTTAGAACTAGAAATTGATGATCTAGATTTAACAAAAACTCCTAATAAAAAGAAAGGCAAAGCTCCCGCTCCGCCCCCTGACACACCCAAAAACCGGCTAAACTTCACAGACAATTTCGACGAAATAAGCACTTTAGATGAAAAACCTGAGAAAGATTCCGAAAAATCTAAAACATCTGAAAATTCTAAACTTGAAAATGGGTTATCAAAAAACGATGATTCTAAGGATTATGATAACTCGGATTCAGATCTAGAAACTGATAACCAGTCGTCAGTGAATACGATCGAATTGAATTCAAGTGACATAACTATTCATCATGCTGAAACTGACTTAGAAATGAAAGGTCGTAAGACTGCTAGTACTGGGGATTTATCCAAAATCCATAAAGGGCGTAAATCTAGTACTGGTACCTTAGAGCGTGCCCAAAGTTTGGATATTACTGATTCAGGGATACCAACATTGACAAAGAAACGAAAAGCAACTAAAACTGATTTGGACGCTAAATTGAGTTCAGATGAGAGTTTATATGAGCAGACAGTTTTAAAAACGAAAGAGCCTAGATTGTCTTTAGCGTTAGACGGTTTAGACGGTTTAGACACATTTCAACGGAATCGATTGAAAAAGTCTTCCGAATGGGGCAATTTAGAAGATGTGATGCTTCATTTAGACAAAGATCCAGGTACTCCCCTAGAGGATAAGCTGGACTTTGTCGAATCTCCGATTAAATTTGATTTTGGTGCTAAAAATACTATCTTTGGAGAGACTGCCATCGTGGATGAAATTCAACCCAATTTAGTGGACGAAAAAGAAAATACAGTGAAAAATGTACTATGGCCTAAACTAGATAACAAACAAACGGAATCCATTTCTAAAGATGTACAAGTTATACCTGGTTTAAAAGTTGAACCAGACTTACACACTGAATGTACTAAATTACCGATTTCAAAAGACGTCACTTTAGTAGATTCAGAAATTAATAAACCACCTTTAACATTTGAACATAGTTTAGAAACTGATACAGGTTTAAAAAGTAAACCAGAGTTTACTAAACCTATGATAGTTGACAAAACAGATAAAATTATAACGGAAGTTAAAGTAAATAATATAATTTGGCCTGAAGACAATTCAGAAAAATTATTGAATAATTCTTCCGAAACGGAATCTATAATCAACATTCACGAATCGAAAATCGCGAAAAGAACAGTAGATTCGCCAGAAAAACCAGTGCCTTCTCAAAAACCAATCGTTTCTGACGCCCCATTTAGTTTAAAAGCGCAATTCCAAGAAAAACTAAACAGTAAATTAAATCAACTGGAAGCCCCGAAAGTCCACACGTCAACAACATCGTCGTTTAAACCAGTAGTAGTAGTAGAAAACGCGCTTTCTCATCCAGGAAAATCGTCACAAAATTTTATTTTTGCGGAAAAATACGCAAGCAACAACGATCCAGATCCGTACAACACAAAATTATACGACACAAACGTTTCAGACGACATTAAAGTCTCCCGACATTCGTTAGGCAGTTTAGAACGGCCAAAATCAGATGTTCTAAAAAGCGTGAATAAATTAAAAATGCAAAGTTTAATATCGAGTGATCAAGGCGGCGTTAGCAACGTTACAATCACAGAAAGTAAACCGGATAACGGGGAAAATGATACTTATGATATGAGTACAGCAAGCGAATTGTACACTACTGCAATTGATTCAACTTTAACCGAAGAAATCGCACTCCAAACTAGTCCAATCGGTGTCAAAAACATAACAATCACTGAATCAAACCAAGAACATAAATATACAACTGATAGTCCATCATCTTTAACGATTGATACGTCTTCCGAAGGTCCTGACTCCATAAAATCAAATCATTTAACTTTCGTAACTGAAATACAAGTTTCAACCCCACCTAACGGCAATGCGAGCTCGCAAAATATCTCAGAAATCGAGATAACTCAAAATAACCACTCCACTGAAGTTGAGATAAACTCACAACTTACGCCTGAAATGAACTTAAACATTTCTGAAATTGAGATTAACTCACCACTAGAGCCACAAGGCCAAACATTTGAAACCCCATTAAATAAACTACCTGATATGAAATGCAACATTTCAGAAATCGAGATAACTCAAAACAATAACTCAGAAATCGAGATTACACGTGGATTTAAACCACAACGATTGGAAGACAAACTGAGAAAGTTGCCTGAAATGAAATTTAATATCTCAGAAATCGAGATAACTCAAAGGAACAACTCAGAAATGGAATTATCAACCAACAATGATTTACAACTAGATGAACCATTAAAAACACTACCAGAAATGAAATTCAACATTTCAGAAATCGAGATAACTCAAAATAACGACCAAACTCAAGACGAATCTCTAAAAAAGCTCCCAGAAATGAAGTTTACAACGTCGAGTTATGAATCGCCGAAAACGCCTGAAAAGCGAATGTCGCATATCGAAATGTTACGGTCGAATTTCGAGAAGAGTCCTCCGAAATCCGCAAAACCGGATATTAGTCCGTCGAAGTCGCGAATTCCTGTTTTTAAAATGTCACCTGAAGCGCGTAAAGTTGATGTAGATTCGGATGAGAAGGAAATTGTTGAAATTATGACTTCGACAACGGTGCATCATTCAACGCCGTTGGTACAACCGTCGAAATTGAAAACTGCCGGCCGTAATGTTACAGTTACGTCAATTAGAACAAGTTCGAAGATACCGTCGGGGCATCACACGAATTTTAGGCCGCCAGTGCCCGCGCGGCCATCGGATACTTTAGAGGAAAGTCCCCGGAACGGTAATTCTGAACATGGTAGTTTTAAACAGTGGGTGTTTAATCCAAACGAGGCGTCAGTTACAAATATCGTTGTAAATAATAACAAAGAACATCATAAATGATTTGAACATTTTATTTGTGTTGTTAAGCGTAAGAAATTTATTTTAAAACTGGGAAAAATTTAATTGCACGTTTGAATTCATCGCATTGAAATTAAATATTTTTGATTTATTTTTCGAAAACATCGTAAACAATTTACATATTGTTTGCACAAGGTTGTACGGTCCAAAATTAATTCTTGCTACATAATTAAACCCTTCTACTTACTATTTATTGGTAAATACTTAGTTTTACAAACTTCCAGTCGTTGTAAATATAAATAACGTCACAAATATAATTTAAAAACATAAAAACATCTTAGTTTTTTTGACTAGTTTACTTATGTTTATTTATTAGGAGAAACGAAATTATTTGCAATATTGTTATTAAGTAATCTATTAAAATGATGAAGTTATATTGACAGTTAAGAAATAATAAAATTGTAAACACAGTACTGATAAAATTGGTAATTTGTCATTTAACTCAAGTCAAGTGTACTTAAGCATAGTTTAGTTGTAAGTAGTTTAAGTAATAATGGAATTATATTCCAAAGTGATTACCTCACGAAATTATGTTATATTTGCATCACATCACAGGGATATATTTACAAAAATATATAAGTTCGAGGGCCTGCAATAAAAACTATTTTTGATAAATTATGCATTTAAAAATTAAACTGTTTTTTTTTTTTTTTTTTTGAAATATATTTAAAATTGTTTAGGGTACTCGTACTTTACATATATATATATATATATATATATATATATATATATATATATAATATTTTTATACATATATACATTATTATAAATTGAATAAAATCAAAACAGAGTGCTATATATATAAATATGTTTAATATTATTATTATGAATTGAAAGTGTTTATGGTATTAACTTGTGTAAATAATTATTATACTTTTCTAACACATAAAAAAATTAAAAAGATATATTTTTAACCAATCTATTTATTTCAAAACTATTTTCGTAATGGTGTCTGTGTGATAGCGCTATTTAATTTTTTTTATTAATTAGTCTCTTAGAATTATTTCTAGGGGAATACCATGAAAATATTGGCGGCGTAGCCCTCGCCACTGGCCGCCATATATTTTCACAGTTTAGCCCAACCATTAAAAATGCTTATAAATATAGGAATATTGGATTGTGTAAAACAATAGCATATTTAATTCGCTCAAAAGAATTTTAAATATATTTTTCGTGTCATAAAAATATATACATGGGATTCGTACATATTTTAAACAATTGGTCGTGAAAATAACAATGTTCAGTCATGATATAAAATGAAATACAATGAGGTACAATTTTTAACTTTAGATCCTATAAAAAGTGATTTGATAGAATTCAGTCATTCATGTGCAATAGCACACTTCAAGTAGAAGATTGCATATAATTTTTTGTACTGATCATTTTTTTACCACACATAGCACAAATACCTTTTTTATAGGCGCAAGCCTGACAGTAATGCGACCCAACTTGATGCACTTTTTGGCGGCATATTCTACACAAAAATAAACTACATATGTAGCTTTATTAGATTCACAACACAATCAACTACCACTTTCGGCCACCAACCGCCATTCATGTTTTGTGAAACAAGCTTCAAATTGATTTATATTTCGTCAATAAAAAAACGCAGAAAATAAGTATAGTAAATTACCTGCAAGTTTCAAATTTTGTTGTGTACGGATTGAACCTATTTTTATTCGCTGTCAATGCTTTATTTTCTCCGACTTTTCGTCCTCCGGACTCGACGGTATTTCGGGCACCACTTTTCCAAGGATCGGGCGTTATCACTTTACCGAGCTTCTTTTGACATTTATCGCAAACCATGCTGTGATCACAGGGTAGGCGGTAGGATAAATATTAAACAAATTCAAATGTAAAACTTCTTTTTATTTGACACTAATAAATAAGGTTATGTTTTTATGTATAGTTTATTCAGAGATATTTTTAGGTGTAATCAATTTTTTTTGTTTTTTGTTTTTGCTGTTTAAGTACTAGATGGCAGCATATAGCACGTTTTTTAGTAGTAGTAGTAGTAATTAACATTCCAAGCAACAAAATTTACACATTGTAGGATAAATGTTGTTGCTGTGAACGTTAACTTTGTGTGTCATACAACAAACTGGAATTATTACTTATAATTTCTAAGCTTAATTACTTAATATAAACAAATGTTCTTACCATTTTGTCGAGAGTATTTTTTTTATATACCCCATCTTGCCCCAAAGTTCTTATTGCAATTTTCAATGAGAAAGAAAGAGATGGAAATATGAATAATACAATTGAATAATATTTGAAATACAACTTTATTAGCAAAAACAATAAAAAAAATATATCAATTAAAATCGTTTCTGTTTTTTGTTGTTTGGGCCTGAAACTTGATTGTTCGCTCGTTTTTTGCTAAATTGTTTATGTTTAGGCCTTTTTCCCATAGCGCCATCAACACCTCGGACCCATTTATTTCTTTTTTGTTCCCAATTGAGTTGTTTTAAGTCTAAAATTATAAAAATAAATAAATGAATACACATAAATATTTAGATTTGATTTGCCCGTACTTGAATTATCTTTATTAGAGATTGCACGCGAAGTGCCGGCCATAAAATCGTTATCTTCGTCCAGAAGCGATGCGAATTCGTCTGCAGAGGCGAAGATTGAATTGAAATCATCCTTTCCTCGTTTTTTCGCCGGTTTTTTACTCTTTTTCGTTTGTGTTTCTTCTTCTGAGCCGAAGTCACTTTCGGCGTCATCGAAGTCTTCTGATTCTAGACGAAAATATATAGTTTCAACTATTTTTCTAGTATTTTTAATCTTTTTAAGCGAATGCTTATTGAAGATATGTTTAAATAAAATAAAAATAAAATAGCACAATTACAATTTTGAGGATCTAAATTGATAAAGTAATTGTTATTATTACCATCATCTCCATCATTGTCTTCGTTGTTATCCAAATTATTGAATCCCTGTTCATTATCGTCATTATCGTCCATATCTTCGTCCCCAAAATCGTTTCCTTGGTCCGAAAATTCGTCATCGTCTTCGTGGTCCATTTCGTCTAGTTCATCTTCGCTATCTTGTTTACCTGTGTAATGAGAATTTCAATATTGAACATTTTATACAAATAAATGAGAAAATAATGAATAATTATTGAATATAAACGAACCCTTTTTGGTATTCTTTAAAGTTTCACCGACATCGTGCATATAATCTAAGTCTTCGTCCACCAACTTCTTTCCGCCAGACATGTTATTTAACATTTCTTCGAATTCGTCACTTCCCACTGAATCTACGTCGCTTTCATCATCGTCATCATCATCGTCTTTATCTACACGTTCTCTTTGTTTTCGTTGAAGATAGCTAAGGAATTAATCTGAATTTAAACTTAAATCTAATTTTAATTTGTGTAGAAATTATTTAGTATCGAACCTCGTTAACACGAAACCGAGGGGAAACATTACAAATTTCGTGTTATAGAGGTTTATGAGTTATTGAGAGTTCGCGTTATTCGTGTTAAATAAAAAAATTAAATTCGTGTTATCGAGAGTTCGAGTTAAGCAGGCAGGCTAAGAGCAAATATTATTTAAAAACAAATAATAATGAACTAAATGTTGAACTTTAGTAATCTCCGAAACATATTCAAAAAAGCGTTCTACACATATACTTACGTATACATAAATAGTTCTTCAACGGGGATACGATTTTGTTTTATATTCAAATAAGTCGTCGAATTAACAGCATGGGCTTTAACCCCGGATGGAACTTGAAGTTTACGTTGGCCAAACACTGGATTTACTCCAGGTTTTCGGATGTGGTCACTTTTTTTCGGATTTTTAAATGAAAATCGTTCCAAAAACCGTATTAACGTAAAATCTTTCAGTGGATCCCCCGAATACGTAATATTTTGGCCTAACAAAAATGACAGAAAGTGTTTATAATATATAGGTTTATAATTTTGTATGATGTAATTACCTTTTAGTAATTGATTAGCATATAACGCAACTGTAGGATGGTAATGATTTTGTAGTTCTAATAATTCAAAATACACGCAAAATTCGGCACCAGCATAAAGGGGGTTACGCTGTAAGGAAGTGTAACACGTCGCTGGCGGATGGGCAAATTCCTTTTTTATTGATTTTGTGCTATGGAACCAACTTCCGGTTGCTGGCTTAGATGCATTTTGTATATCTGTATCCGGTTTCACTTCCTCTAGTACTTCGCCTCTTTCATTCTATATATATGTATATATATTATAAAATGTACTTTACACAGGTTTGTTATTTAATAAGCAAATGAATTAAAATAATAATAATAATAATTTTTTTTACCGATTCTAATGATTTTTCTGATATAGATACATCAACGTCGTTTGTTTTCTTATTATTGTCATAAATTTTATTTTCATCGGTTTGTACATCACTGTAATGTTCGCCATCATCCTCTTCGATATCAACAGCATCCATTTTCGATTTCAAAGCTAACAAATGTGATTGTTTATAAATGAGCTGATTGACTAAAAATAAAATTCCACACGCCATTGGTGGCTGCATGTATAGTGTCACCTAAAATCGTTCAAGTTTCATATACTCAAACATAATCAAACATACTCAATTATGAATAGAAACCTGTAATAATCGTTTGATAAATGCACGAATTCGACAAGCACTCGAATCCCGTTTCAATGATCGATATACCAAATTCAGAAACAAAGCCTGTTGCGTACTATTACCTACTTGTGGGTCTAATATTTTTTTGTATAATGCTGAATAAAATCTATGAACAAAAAAAAACAAACATATATTTTAGTAGTCTTAGTATTGTAATTGTGGCTTATTCATAAACACCTATGTCATTTTTAATGGAAAAACCAACAGGTTTATTTACTACGAAAAGTTTTCATTAATTAAGTACTGCCCTTAGAAACATCATTTAAATATTAAAAAGTCTACACGAAATTCTAACATATTTTATTCTATCTAGCAAATTTCTTCAAATTGTGAACTGAAGCTGAAAGCTATAAAAAATATAATCATTTTGTAATCAAAATATTCATTCATTTCTTTTTTAATATATCAAAAAATTCTTCAATAAATTATAAGACTTTTTTTATGAATAACATTTATTCTAATTGTGAACTCAAAAGCCACAAAAAAGATTAAACATTATAATTTTGAAATGTGTAATAGTACTGCGATCGCATTAAAAAAATGGCTATGGTTGCAATCAATTAACAACAACACATGTTTTCTCTTTATAATTCATTGATTATAAATAATTTTCTATTTGAAACATCAGTGATTAAATAAATGTATTCTATATAAATTCAAAAACTGAAACAGCCATTGAATAGATAATACGGCGAGCTAAAGGCATTGGTGCGTGCACCTATGCTTTTTTTCTATCATATCAAACAATTATAAGGTCTGAGTTTTTATATCAATTTTATATCATACAGATTGTAAAGCCAAAGAATTCTTTATGCAAAAAATACGAATCGAAGAGTAATTTTGTTCAATTTCTGAAGTAATTTGATGTGTCAATTAGAATAGTTACCTATCGTTAACAGTATCGTTAGCGTCTGAGATTTGATACAGTAGATTTAACGCATGCAAACTAACGTTAAACGTAGCGATATGTACAACTTTATACATAGTATCAATATGCTCAGATATTTTTGTTAATTCCGTCTTTGCGTACGGATAAGCTCGGTTTACCCCCATCAACAGTGCGGACATCAAGCGTGAGTCGACATCACCCTAAATGTACACAAAAACATTAAACCATTCATTCAAGAATCGTGTTTTTATTATTTAAATAAATAAACTTACCTTTCTGATGCACCCTTTGAAGAACGCAAAATAAACCCGGATTAAGTTCTTCGCAACATCGTAATCTTCGACGCCTAAACAAAACTGATTTAAAAAACATACGCCATAATATTGTGCTTTCGGCGAAATATTCGGCCGAAACAGAAGTCGTTCGATTTCATTTAAAATCACTTGTTTCATGTTCGGATGTTCGTGCAACACTTGGCCGAGACAATAGATCGCTTTTGATGCCACTTTTTGCGATGGGTCACCCAGTTTATTTACAATATTTGCAAGTAAATTCTTTAAATAAATAAATAAAGAAATTAACAAAACTGTAATAAGAAGAAAATACGGGGGTTTTTGGGGGTACCTTTTCTTGTTCAGGGTTACCAACCAATAGTTTATACATAGCGTTTATTGCTTTCTCTTTGTTAGCATCGACGGAATCGTGAGCTGCAGTATTTAGCGCTTGCACGAATATAGTGTAACATTCCTTCAATTGGTCCTCGTAGAACCAAATTGATAAATATTTCCGTTTTGCTACTACGGAACCGGATGTTAACTCATCTAGTTTTGAAAGAGGCCGATCGTGAAACGGCTTTAATTTTGAGTTAGGCCGTAGTAAGTCGGAAATAAATAGTTCCGATAGTGTGTCTGGCAATTTTATATAATTATTATTATTATTATTATTATTATAAAAACGAATACTATTTTATAGTTTTTATGGTTACGAATACGAAATCTCTTTTTACCACATATTATGTTATAGTAAAGTAAATTTATAAAGTAGCCAAATAAATTATAACATATTTTTAACTTACCCATAACAACTAAACATTCTTTTTTCTTCCCAACTTTAACCATATTTATCAAATTCCGTAAAGTATTCAAATTACAAACTGGATCATCTTGAATTAACACTGTATATGCCGCGATTTTATCCGAAATAGTACCCTTTGACATCACAGTTTTAATCCACTGATAATCCGAATTAGTTTTAGCATTTTCTACAATTTTAAACCAAAATAATCAATATTTTCACAAAATCATTTTAGGACGAAAATACATACTAATATTATACGCAGCGACTTCGGTGTCATTGCATTTTTTCGCTTCATCTTTCAGCTCGATTAAAGTTCCTTCTGACACTTTACCAAAGTCGTTCGGCTCTTCAGGGAGCTTCAATAATTATTAAAATTAAAATTGCGTTCAACTAAATTCTAACGATACATACTTCTTCAAACCACTTTTTCGTGTTACCATAGTCTTCAGCGAAATTTGTAGCGACTTTCGATTTAGATTTTTGCGTTTTGGCTTTGTACGGCCTTTCGCCGTGTTGCGTTTTTCGATTTTTCATCATATTTAAATATACACGAGGGGTTTTCTAGGTTATTTACACGATATGTCAAAATAAGGCTCGTTTATAATAGGGAACATTCAAAATTATATGTTTAGAATAATTAGCTTGGAGTAGTATAAAAATATCGTGTAATCATATTTTAGATATTTCATACTAATAATTGCTTATTTAAGTTCATTTTATTGCTACTCATTTTACAAGAAGTACAGTGTAAACCAGGCTTTAGGGTGCCTTCATTATTAAATTATTTTTAATTCCTACTTTTAAATAATGTAACTGTGTTAATTACACTAGTTAAAACGAATCGTATTTTATTATAAATTGTATTAGTCTCAATAAATTGAATTTGCATTTATAAAAGTTTCGATTAGAAGCTAATGAATGCAGCCAAGCAGTGGCGGCGCTTAATTATAATTAGTCAAAGTGTGGAATTATATTAAAATTAATGCAATCCTAGTAATTTACGCTTTTATTTATAACAAATAAAACAAGTTAAACTATATGTAAGCCTATTTAAACGCTATATGTGATCGAAAATAATAATTTAATATATCGGGAAGCTCTCGTTTAATTTAGTCATAGTTCCACCACTGGTAGTTTGTATTGTAGAAATTGAACGCTTAGACTATGCTATATACTGGCTCGATAACTTATTAGTAAATCACAGTCTAAACTTTTCAGTAACTAGGGTGAGACAAATAAATTTTAAAATTATATATTTGAACAACATGGCAGCCGGTCGCCAAATTTTTTTTGCGATTTTCACATTAATTTTTACAATTTATGGCGTGTATTCCGACAAAAGTGTTATAGATTTAAATGAAGACAATTGGATACAAATGTTAGACAATGAATGGATGGTAGAATTGTGAGTAAAACATGAAATATATCCATTTTTCAATCGGTTTCTTGTGATGGCGTGTCAAATTTATAGTTTTATTTAAAAGAACATTGATTGTTTATTAGAAATGTATTCAAAATGACGAGAAACTAGTGTATTATTTAGTTTATTGTTAATTTTCGCGATTGATTCTCTTTTTTTTGGTATGATTTGTCATTTTTGTTATGACAAAGTTATCTATTATTCTGCAACACTTTGTTTATTTTTAACTTATATGCGAGTAAAACAAATATATGAATTAGTCTATAAATAGCATATTTAAGTACAATTGAATGATTTTCGGGTAGTTATGCTCCTTGGTGTCCTGCGTGTAAAGGTTTACAGCCAAAATGGAAGGAATTCGCATCATGGTCCAAAGATTTGGGCATTAAAGTGGGCCAAGTTGATGTTACTACCTCTCCGGGGCTAAGTGGCCGTTTTATGGTTACAGCTTTGCCCACAATATTTCAGTACGTTTTAAATAAACATGTTAGAAACAATGACGTCACCAAATATGGCGTTCTTGCCTAACATGCGCACAACTTAGTACGCATGTTAGGTTGCTTTTTATTTTTATTTATTTTTTTAGTGTACTTAAGGGCGAGTTTCGTCAATATCGCGGCACAAGGGACAAAGACTCGTTTATTTCTTTTGTCGAAGATAAAAAATGGGAAAGTTTAGATCCGATTCCAAGCTGGAAATCGCCGAATTCGATTCAAATGTCGATTGTATCTTCGTTTTTCAAATTGAGCCAAATTTTACGCGCTGTACATAACCAACTGATGGAAGACTTCGGCTTGCCCACTTGGGGCTCATATTTAATTTTTGCCCTTGCCACCATCCTGCTTGGAGCTCTGCTTGGATTGGTAAGTCGAATTTTAAGTTAGAATTACTTAAAGATAAATACTGTGTTTTTTTTTGCGATTGCGAATTAAATATATACATAATTATCTTGTACTATTAGTACTCGATTAACCTGTGTGTGCCCATATCATATATAGAACATTAATCATCGATATAATATTCATAATTTTTATCAGGGTTTCGATCCGTCATTTTTTTCGGTCCGGGAAAAATACCGCTTTTTCTCGGATTTCTTTTCAGCTCCGAATGATTAATTTTTTTTTAAATGTTTGTCCATATCATATACCGAACACAGTCCACTCCGATATTGTAATAATCATGTAAATTTCAATGAAATACCTAGGACCCATCTGATTTCTGATATCTAGCTTTCTATCCGGAACACTGTCTAAAGCTCCAGTTATATTATGTCTGCAAGATTTTTTCATATTTTTAACCCAAATGCCATAAAAATATTAAATATTATAATTTAAAATTTTAAAATATGCACAAAAAATTGTGCGACTTTTTATATCTATAACATATTTTCAAATTGTTAACCAAAAGGCCACAATACTTAAAAAGCGAGTTGGACGCATAGGTGCGTTGGACCTAAGCTTGTTTAATTTAGAAACAATACGATAATTAATTGAATATGATTGATTTGTTGTAGATTTTAGTTTGTGTGATCGATTTTATTTACCCGCCACGATCGTCGTTCAAAGATGGAAAGAATAAGAAAATAAATAAGGACAGTGGAGACGAATTGGTAAATTTGTTTATATAAAATTAAATTTGAAATTCTATATATATATATATATATATATATTTTAATTTTTTTTAATTATCTAAATAGCCTGATGAAGATATTAAGGATGATCTTATCGATGACGCCGCCTATTCCGAAGCCTCCGATAACAACAAATCGAATCCATCGAGTCCGCAAACGCGAAAACGTAAAGTGCGACGAGAATAATTAGCTTTACTCTCTGAATTCATTTTGTGATTAGTCAAAACGCTACAAATTCAAATTAAATTATGTTTCTCAAGTTTCGTGCTTAAGCGTTCGTTCAAATTTTGTTACTAAATAAACGTTTTTATAATATAATCTGACTAGTGTTTTGATCAGCTGCGATAATTCGACATTTATTCACATTTTGGTGACCTTAATATCCGAAAATCCGAATAATAAGGTCACATTGTTTCGAATTATCGTATGAGAAATTTGATTTATTTTGAGGTTAAAATTGTAAGATAGCGGTTGATTTTGAGGTTAACCTTAAAGTATGCTCACGTTTTAGTTTATTGAATCGTTTTTTTTTTTCTTCTTTTTTTTGTATAAAAATATAATAACATGACATATTCTAAATTTTGAATAATAATATTACCATTTTTTATATACTTTTGAATAGTTTTTTAATGAATGTATAATAAGGCTATAGGATATAAGATAATATTTAATATATTTAACATCAAATTCTGTGGGGACAACTTTTGTATTGTCTAATAATGAGCTTCCTACTGCTTTTTCATAGTATTAACTATTTATTTGGCCAAAAATGGTCAATTATCTCAATAGTTAAAGAATAATAGTAAAAATCTGTCGTTAAGTTAATATGCATTCCAAACTGTAGGCTGAAAAATATTTGTTGAAAATAATTTCGACATGTAAATTTTGTACTGTACAGAAACATTATTTTCTTAATAAATATTTTTTGTTTAATTTTTACTCTAAATTTGCCTAATTTTCCAACCAAAACAATCCGGACGGTTTTATCTTGCTTCATTGTGCAATCAGCACAATTTATAAAATACATAAAAGCCAACTATGTATTGAAATGCTTGCGACTGTACCTACCTGTTGTGTTGGTGTGAATCGCTTGGGTGAGTAAAATAAATGAAAAATGATGTAAGTGTAGGAAATGTGTAAGTTCGTGCCAGTTCGCGCGTAAATATTTGAAAATGGTGTAAGTGTAGGTTGATGTGTGCGCATGCGCAGTTGGTGCGTCTGAGCCAACGCCGCGTACATTTTTTCATCGCGTCATTTCTCAAGCTTGGCAGCATTTGTTTCGTGATCAACTACATTTGGTATTGGTACCAAATGTTTCCCTAAAAATCTAAAAACTCATTCGAAAAAGGTAATTAATTTTGTGTGTTTTGGTATCGTGTCACGGGCCAAGTGTATTAATTTCGTGGAAGGAAATGACCTCTGTGCCGAATACGTGAGCATTTTTAGGCGGACATACATAGTTGCGTTCATGTCGAAATC
This sequence comes from Leistus spinibarbis, assembly GCA_933228885.1. Taxonomy (NCBI): domain Eukaryota; kingdom Metazoa; phylum Arthropoda; class Insecta; order Coleoptera; family Carabidae; genus Leistus; species Leistus spinibarbis. Next base: position 8,731,616 of record OW121804.1, on the reverse strand, counting down.
GCTTCAAAATGCATGTGTCTAGGGTATTTTAACAATCAGTTTTTACAGTCATTTATGTTTGCCAAACGTCACTTTGTGTAAACAAAATCATTTGTGAAATTTATTTCTCGCGAAATTCATTGATCGGGAATGTTAAATAATAATTATTTTTTTTTATATAGAATGACGGTATATTTTTTTAATATACAGCTCAAAATAATGAATTGGTTTAAATATCGCCTATGTTTCTATTATATTATAAACAATAGGCGATGTTTAACATTAGTTTCATTGTTAAATGATCAGAGATGATTACAAGCGCTTTCGTTACAGCATGAGTTCGGTTGAGGTGAGGTCGAATCCTCATTGCCTCGTTTGCAACAGCCGCGTGAGTGTTTCCACTCGTAATTCGTATCAAATATTCAACAATAAAATCAAAACATGCTCCGAACGGCCAGTAAATTATATTATGTCCAGTGTTTTGGGCAAAGATTTGAACGAAACAAAAGTACATTCACATATAATATGCAAAAAATGCTTCAAATTATTCAACGAAGTCGACGAACTCGAGATGAGGTAAGTTACATAACCACATTGTTTTATTCACTCATAACTGACACCGGCGCCATCTTGAATTCTCTGGCGTGCACCGTGCAGCAGTGCGCACTCTATAACAATCCCGCGATATTACTTATCGTTATCGTTTACCGTTTACCGACCGCGACCGCATTCATTTTATTTCAAATTAAGTGCTTATTTTGCTTAATTTGAACAACGACTCTTTAGAAATTAATTTCTTATGGCGGGAAACATTTTATTTGGTTTTCAAATGTAAATATCTTAATACATACAAATATCATGTTAAAAACGTTCCATTGGACTAGATACTGTTTCAAATTTGCTATACCATATATGTCTACAAATTGTTTGGGAATTGTCAATTACAGCAATGCTATTAGATTAGATCATTTACGTAAATACATACATTTGTGTACCCGCCCAGTGAACTTTGAGTGCAGTCGTTATAAGGTGGCCATTTTGTCGACATGTTATACAAGATGGCCACCGGATATACTACGTCATAGTCTAATTGTTACGACAATATATTAAAAAAAAAATCTATTTTTGTGTTTCTTGTTGTACATTTAGGTTTATATTAATTTTAAAATTGAAAATTAACTTTAATTTACGAAAATTTTATATTTGTGATTTAAATATTTGAATTCAATTGTTATAATAATGCAAATGTTTATTTTGTGTTTTCATTCAAATAAATCGTGTTTCTAAGTGTTAATTGTTGTATTTGTGTAATTTGTGTGTATATAATATGAAAATACGTTCAATTAATGTAGTAAAATGATATTTTTGTTGTTTAAACGTTATATTTGTTTCTAATTAATAATAAATAGGTTAGCTGAAATAAAAGTAGATCTATTGGGAAATTATAAGCGGTCTGTTATGAAATATAAAAATAACGGCAATGCAATGGTGCCAATTGAAGAAGTTAAGGAAGAAGATGAAGAATTGATAAAACATAGCGACAAGAAAATTTTAGATATACCTTCAACGGATGATGAATTAGTAAGTTTGATGACTTAATGCCAAAAAAAAAAAAAAAAAATGTAAGTAATTTAATTTTTTTAGGAAGATCAAAAAAATGAGGAATTGGAGGACATAGAACGCCAGTTAGCTCAGTTGCACAAAGAGGACGAGCAGGAAGACCAAGAGGTACAAGTGTTGGAGGATGAGGAGGAGCAGCAGCAGCAGCAGCAGCACAAAATGGAAACGGAGGATGATGATCAACAAGTGATCGAGATTCATATCGAGCAAGAAGACGGATCGCCGAATTCGTTTGAAACTTTCGAAGTGCAAACGGAAGAAACGATTGATGCGGGCGCTATGGATAATTCGGATGATTCGGATTATGAGCCGACGGATGCAGACAGAGAAAACGGCGATGCTGATAATACTGAGGCGCTATTGGAAGCTGCTGCTCGCGCGGAGCAAGAAGACGCAGAAAGTAAACAAATTCAATGAATCAATTATTTCATTAAAATTATGAATAATGAATTGATTTTTATAGATGAAGAATTGATCACAATTAAAATGGAACCTAATTCGGCGGATGAATCAAATAGGGTTGAACGACGAAGGAGCCACTTAGCTAAGAAGCAGCCAAAGAAATTGATTAAAGAAGAATATCTTGAACCAGTAAGAATTTTTATTTTATTTTTTTTACCTCACCGTACCTCACAAGTACCGAAAAAGCTTGGATGTAATTCGTCGCTCGCTCGACTAAACTAAACTAAACTAAAAGTCCGTATACTTTCCGAGTTATAAGCCCCTAAAATTTGTAACCCCCCTTCTTCATACTACCCTTAGAAAAATAATGAAAACAGCCAAGAATTCTAGTAAACATTCAACAACAGATATTTGATGTGTATAAGATTTTGTGAATATTTGTGTAGGTTGTAGCTCGAGATGGCACATTGTATACATGTCTAGCGTGCGACACAGATGAAAAATTCGCTGGAGAACCAAAAGCTATAATGAATCACGTGAAAACTGAGCACGATTTACGCGTATATATATGCGACGTTTGCGGCCAGGATTTCCGCAAACGGAATGAACTAAGTATGCACTTAGACGAGCATGTTGCCACCGAGGAGGGGGATTTTCAGTGTGAAGTTTGCAATCGAATATTCTCGAATTTACGCCTGTTTCGGATACATAAGCGAATGCACTATCCGCAATCAAAATTGTGGCATTGCGAAACTTGCGGCAAGAGATATTGGTGAGTCACATCTTTTTTTTTTATTTAACAAAACATTATACAGACGATTCCAAAATTATTATTATTTTACGTGCCACTTTGTTATCTGCCGATTCAAATCGATTTTAATTACACCAGATAATTATATATCGTAATAAAATAAAATAAAAATACTCCGTATAGTTTCACAAATTATTTCTATTCAACCACTAGTTTCGGCTATTAAACAATCTTCAGATCTAGTCGTCGAAAATAAATAATTTGTGAAATTATACAGAGTGTTTTTATCTTATTAAAATGTTTCACCAAGTACCATCAATTTTGATTATATTTCGGAACGAAAATCGGAACCGAACTGATATATATATATATATATATATATATATATATATATATATATATATATATATATATATATATTTAATTGAACCGGAACGGAAAAAAATACGGTCCGAAGCCCTGGATTATATCCATAACTTCTTGTTGTTTAATGCAGTTTATAATATCCCAAGCATTAAAAAATATTATTAAAATCATCATAATTAATATGATTATTATTAGGCAAACTAAATTTCGAAAAAAAATCTTATTTTTCAGTTTGTTTATTACATTAAAGATTAAAGGTAATAAAGAAACTGTGATAAAAAAGACGTCTTTCCTAAATTGATTTTCTTTACGATGAAATTCCTCAACGATTTAATATAATTGTTTATATATGTTGTAGCTCGCGCAACTTGCTAGAAGAACACATAAACACGCATACCGGCATTCGGCCATACATTTGCAAAACCTGCGGCAAAGATTTCGCCAGTAAATATACGTATAAAGCGCACGAAAAGACCCATGAGGTCCGGCCGCGTCCGTACCAATGTTCCCACTGTCCGAAATCGTTCTTGTCCCAGCAAAATCTAACGCAACACGAACGCACCCATTCCGGTATCAAAGACTACGTGTGCCATTTGTGCGGCAAAGCTTTTGGCTCGCCGCATAATTTAGAAGTACACTCAATTGTGCATACCGGATATAAACCGTATATTTGCGGCGATTGCGGCAAAGCGTTTGCACGAAAAGCAGAGATAAGGGACCATGAAAGGACCCATACGGGGGAGAGGCCTTACCAGTGCGAGTTCTGTGGCGCTACGTTCAGTCAAAGAAGCAATTTGCAAAGTCACAAACGGGCGACGCATTATGACGATAAGCGGTACAAGTGCCAGGCGTGCCATAAAGGATTTAAACGAAGAAGGTAAATAAAACACTTTTTTTTTCTTTTTTTTTGAACAGCTATTAGCAGCTGTTAATCTTATGTATTAAGTTGTTACCTACATTTGAATACCAGCAAGAGAACTTCGAACGCAGTTTTAAATAGTTATGTGGTTGCCATTTTGTCGACATGTTATATGTTAAGATGGCCGCCGGATATACTACGTACGTAATAGTCCAATTGTTACGACAATATATGTAATGAGAATTTCAAATGAAGTCTTAATAAAGTACGTAAGAATGTTTATAAAAAAAAATGATTTAGATTGCTGGATTACCATATGAAAGCAGCCCATACGGGCGAGCGTCCGTTCAAATGTACTGTTTGTGACGCAACATTCGTTTATCCGGAACATTTCAAAAAACATCGTCGTATTCACACGGGCGAGAAACCGTTCTTGTGTGAGGTGTGCGGCAAAGCATTTAACAGCAGGGATAACCGCAACGCTCATAGGTAATTATTATATTATCTATTTTTACAATGAAATCAACCATGATATACATACGAAAGATTTCGTTCTAAATTCGTTGTTTAGATTTGTTCACAGTGATAAAAAACCCTACGAGTGCCTTGTCTGCGGTACCGGCTTTATGCGAAAACCCTTACTATACGCTCACATGCAAACCCAAGGTCATTTGAATGACACCATTGTCGTCAATCAACCACGATTGACCACCGATGACGACCAAATCGTCACAGTTAATGCCGATGGTAAGTTATTTCATCTCATTTTCTATTATAAAAACATTTACAAAATCCTATTCGCTATAAATAACTACTAACTTGTTAGTTATATTGGACGCGAATGTATATTATGCTATTATGGACGTGCACATTTGTTTATAACACATTCCGGCATAAAACATTAGGAATCGTGGTGAAAAGGACACATTTAAAATGTATTATTGTTAATGTTATTGACAAGAACTGTCATATCACAAACATAGCCGCTATACGGGGCGGACTGTGTTTGAAGTTTTCTCAGATGGATTACGAAAAGTGACTCTAAAAGGTGGCAGATATATCACGTATTATTTGTGTATTTTTACTTGATAGGAACCACTTAAATTATGCATTAAACATTAAATTTCAAATATATGACTAAATATTTAACGTAAATGTCACGTATTATGCGTTATATAGTAATAACAATAGTACAAAATGATTATGTATATGTTTTTGCGCCATAGCAAATGTGTACTAAGTTCCATTCCATTGTATATTTCCATCGTATTTCCATCTCTTTCTCTCCCATGCAAAATGACTAAGTGAAGTCGGAGTAAGATCGGATGGGTATATATAAATATATATGTTTGAATTAATTCGCGTCCCCTAGGAGAGATGGAGTTAGTTGATCACGACGTAGGCCGGTTAGAGCACATTGGGAGCGAGGCCGAAGATGGCGAAGCTAGCGAAGACACCAAACTGTACATTGCCGACTTAAAAGACCACGTGATCTTGCAAGAAAGCGACCTTTATGGTAACAGCAAAGGTATGGCGATTGTTGGTGAACCATTAGACGACAATGACACTGTCCAAGACGCTGTAAAACATCTGATAATCGACGGACAGGAAGTCCAGTTCGCTGAACAAGATGAAGAGGAGGAGGAGGAGGATGAAGATGGCGACAGTCATGTTTTGACAACTCAACACATTATTAATGAAAATGGCGAATATGAAGAAGTTGTCACTGATGGCTTAGTCGAAGGGGATACGCAGACGATACAGACTTCCACGGGCCCGATTCAGCTCGTGCATATTCGGATACCTTCGGCTGATGGCGAAGAGGACGAGGAAGCTTGGGTGAAGATTGTTCCAGAATAATTGATAGAACGATATTTGTGTAATTATTTTATATGATTAACTACTACAATTTACTAAGCATCGCTTATGTAGTAACATGCAAATGTTTAATTGTTTATTTAAGGTTATAATAATGTTATTTTATAGTGTATATCAGTAACCAATAAATATGATTTAAGATACATTCAGAATTTTATTTGTTGACCGATAACGATAACGAGTTTAGTCGTGTTGCCCGGTCACGAGTTATCTCGTGTTTTATGCGCGCATGTAACAATGTGTTCAGAAAAACATCATCAGGTCCATCTAGTTCGAAGTAATGCCGCTCCGCTATCTCGGCTATTTCAGATGGTGGCGCTACCATCGACTTCAAATGTACCATGAGCAACCAGTGATCATGCACACACTATTAGAATATTGCTATTTTTACACTACAATCAAACATATTCCATCGAATTATGACTGGTTATTGAACATAAAGGCAATACAGACACATTGTTACACTTTTTGTCAATGTTATATTTCTTAATTACATAAAACTACTCAAAACCTATCATGATTAAACATACCTCGCAAACGCAAAAAACTCCGATTCGATCTTTATTAAAAAAAATATCAGTCGATTCGTAATTACATAAATAATGCTTGGTAAAAATATTTTTATTTTTGAACTTACAGTTTCGAAGATAAAAAATAAAAAACGGATATACACGTTTTGACCCTCCCTGAAATTAATGTGACTATTTTCGGAATGTCTGTGTGTGTGTGTGTGAATGCTCTAGAGCCAAAACAGTCAACCATAAAATTGTGAAACTTAAACTTAAGACTTACGGTCTAGATGTGCACCGCCTATTTTTGAAATTAATCAGTGCATGTTAACGCATTTTTTGTTCAATCGCACAATATCTCTGGAACGGTTGCACTTACGGCAAAACTAGTTACGTTCATAATGAAAGATATTAATATTTTGCACAACTTTGGTTTGAAAAATTTCTTTATAAATTGTACCAGTTACGAGAACACTGCTACGGAAAATCTTAAATATTTTTATTCGTCTTTTGTGTATGGAGGATAAATTTGTAATAAAAAGGCTGATTTTATTTATTTTGAATTTATAATATCCAGTTTCTATCAAAAGTTATTCTGATATAATATTAAATACATTTTAATCAAACCTATAAACTAGGCATTAGAAACTAAATTTAATTTATGAATCACGTATTTTGAACATATAAGAAATTAAATCTGAATTTTTTAATGTAAATTAATTAATTCTAATTAGTTATGTGTATACTTTTAAAATTACATTCGATTTTAAACAGTTTCAATTTTGTTGAAAGAAGTTGGTTATAAACTGTGATTTGAGTTGACTAGTCACCGCCATACTGTTGTGTCTTTCCCTGCCTGCCGCTTCGTTGCAGTGATAACGTTCAGTTTTTATCCAGTTTTATTAGCAAAATTTAACGCCATCGGCGTTTGTACAAATATAAAATAGTTAAAATCGGTAAATTCAGTGTGCGCGGCAACGATATTTATCGTTTTTATCGTATGACGTAGTGTAAAAGTGGTGTTTCTCGGGTTTGGAACATGTGACGTGCCAATGGAGCCCAAGATGACATCACAGAAAATGGCGGTGCTGTTTATTAAGGTAAGGATATAAAATTTGTCTATTTATGTTCTTTCTAAGTGGACTATGAATATTCGTGTAAATTAAATTTGTTTTTAAACAAATTATCATTTTTTCCCTATATTTAACACAGCATTATTACTATATATGATCGCAACATTTTGGAAAATTTTAGGTTTTACTGCTATATATGTATATATTATTTATGTATATATAATATTTAAAATAAGTATTGCCTTACGACAAACTTTTAATTAACCTCAGTAGAATTTTTGTTTTTAAATGTAACTTCAACACATCGGGCACCTAATTTGATTAAAGCGACCTGGTACCTTCACCGACAAAATAACCAACGGCCCTTTTATTAAATATAGCATTATGTTAATTATAAAATATTGATAATACTTATAAAAAATAATTAAGTATATTATTATTAGTAAAATATATTCGGGAAATAAAAAAATAAGTAAATTGATGGCCAATCTTCATCTTGGGCGATTTTTTCCCTGAGAAGCGGTTTAAATCATTGTAGAAGGAGTCAAATTTGAAATAGTGTCCCTAAGTTAACCTAACCTAACCTAAGCTAAGCACTCAATGTGGAAATTGCACGTTTTTCATCCGATCCGAATTATGAACTGGATTACTGGATACACTCCGAATATCTGAAACTTAAATAAAATTCGAACAGATAGCGCTGGTCGTAGGAATATGTGAATGTTATTTCAATGTCGCATAATCTGTCAAAGTTACGATAGTTTATAATTTTTCATGTGATTATCGCTCATAATTTGATTATAAATGAGTGCTCAAGACCCCGAAAATTGTCCGTGTCCTTGTTTTATAACAATGGACAGTATAACACCGTATCGCGTACCCTTAAGTGCATATTTTAAAAGGTTAAATTCACAATAAATACGAATTTTTCGTGAAATTCTATTAATTTATCGAATTTTTAGGAGCTTTGCCCATTATACGGTCAAAGAACGTATGCCTGTTATATTAACAAAATGTATCGATGGGTTTGTAAGAGATAAAGAAGAAATTATAAAAGTACATGGGGAGGTATATATGTATTAGGGCCTTAAACTGATATTTATGCAATAATAAATGCGAATTTCTTTCTTCCTCGAAACTTTATATTACTGATTTATTTGGCATTTTCAAACAATATATTCAATAAAGTACCTAAAAGAAACTTCATTTATAGACTAAATTAATATAGCTTCGCTGTTATTACCTCGTCAGAAGTATATTTCTTTTTTGCAATTTTAAAGCACAACATTCTATAAAGTACCTAAAAGAAACTTCAATCGTAGGCTAAATTAATATATCTTTGCAGTTACTACTACGTCAAAAGTATATTTTTCATTTTTGAAAATTTAAATCACAGCATTCTATAAAATACGTAAAAGGAACTTCAATTGTAGGCTAAATTAAATTACTCTCGCAGTTACGACTTTGTCGGAAGTATATTTCTTATTTAGAATTTTAAAGCGCAACATATTCTATAAAGTAGCTAAAAGGAACTTCAAATATAGGCTAAATTAAACTTTACTAGCGGTTACATCCTACGAAATATTATTATTTGAAATTTTATATTAGATATTCCATGAACTAAATTAAAATGCACTCACGGCATTATGAAGTACCTAAAAAGAACTTCAAATGTAAGCTAAATTAAATTTTCCTCACAGCTAAGATTTCGTTCAAAGTATATTTTATTTCTTATTGGGAATTAATTTATGAAGTACCTAAATAGAACTTCAAATGTAGGCTAAATTCATATTTCCTCGCATCTAAGACCGAAAGGGAACTTCAATATTGGATTAATACTTATAGGAGGCTAGGGAAGAAATAAAGGCTGTAATCGGTGAATTCTCAAAACTAAAATACGAAATACAAACTAATAAACCTATCGCTAAGTTAACGTCAAAGGAACCGGATGCAAAAACGTATAATCATTATTTAGTTGAAGAAACTTCAATAAACGGCGTTCCGAAATTTTTCAATACTAAATGGCTGTATTCAGAATGTTATATGTACAGGCGTATACGAAATATATTCGAAAATACGTAAATAATTTATATATATATATATATATATATATACAAAATATTTACGATTAATGAATAAAAACTTTTAGTACGAGTTTGCAAAATTTCGACCCGTTTTCCAAACAAAAACAAAATTCATTCTGGACTTCAATTCAAGCGATAGCAGCTTTAGCTGCATATGTGATTCCAGTTGTGATGTTTCCAGAAAAATTCAACGCTAAATTCGAATTAAAACAACTATTAAAGGTGCTTTGAGCGTATCTAAAAGTCTTAGAGAGGAGAGAAATATAGTTTGAAAATTGTCTGTTCCTCTCAAAGAATGTTTGGGTTGCTTAAAGGTTTAAACAGCGAGATTAAAGCGAATGAATTTATAGTTGAATTTATGGGGAAATCGTTGTGATCTTTCCTTATCAGTGGGAGAGAACGTTGGGCAAACTGGAGATCCATTACAATTATTCGAATCATATGATAGTTTCATTCTGGCAGATGATTCAGAAAATATTTGGAATGCGTTGGATAAAAAGTGCAAGAGTGAAACTATAGGTATAGGTACATTCAAAGCTCCGCCATTTTAGATTTTAAGCTAGTTTCCCTAGCGTCCGCTAGATGGCAATCATAAAATTCAAGATGGCGACTATTTGAATCGAGCTAGGAACTACCACGTGCAATTATTAAATTTTAGATTTTATCAATGATAATGCCGGCTATGAAATGTTTACCGATTTCTGCCTCGCCGATTTTCTAATCTCCCACAATATTGCCAAACACATAACCTTTAATATAAAACCGATTCCGTGGTTTATATCCGATACAACGGAACCTGATATAAGATGGATTCTTCGGGTTTTAATTAACCACGAAGATACATTCTTAAAAAAGTGCGGCATTCGGTGGAAAAAGTATTTCCGCGATGGAATCTGGACCATCGAAGCGGACACATTTTGGACGATGCCTTTCGACTTTACACGGATGAAAACGCAGGCGCCGGAATTATATTCGCGGTTAGCCAAATCGAAATTATTGATATTTAAAGGTGATTTGAACTATCGCAAATTGTTCGGGGAGATGAAATGGGAGCCTACGACCCCAGTTGAGGAAGCCCTTCAGGGATTTACCCCGACTAGACTTTGTACTTTGCGAACTGTTAAAGCGGATATGATTGTTGGATTGGAACAAGGACTTGCGGATAAATTGGATGAAGATGATCCAAACTGGATGACGACTGGCCATTATGGCCTGATCCAATTTGTTGGATAATTTCCTAGCTTATGCTAAACTATTGGGATATTTTCTGGATGTTTACACACAACTATAGGGATTATACAATATTTTGGATAATTACTGGATATTTACAATATGATAGATAATTTCTGCATATTTATGTAAAACTAGGGATTATACAATTTATAGAATAATTTCTAAAAATAAATACAAAACTATTGGGATTATACAATTTATTTGATAATGTCTGGATAACAATGGAGCAATCAAAGTTGTGAATATTTCTGGATAATGAATAATTGTCCATTTTGTTGTGGCTCATAAATGGTTTTATTAATCGAATATATTTCTAATTAATACATTTTTATTGTACCTTTGAGAATTCGAACTATTGAAGCACAGGTTTGAATTACCAAATAATTTAATAAACAAGGAAGGAATCCTATTCTATTGGATAATATCTGGATATTTTTTTGTATGTCTGTTTTGTTTTATTAATCGAATGTATTTCTAATGAATAAATTTTAATTGTACGTTTGAAAATTCGAACTATTAGAATACGGATTCTGATTACACAAAAAAAGTAAACAAGGAATCCTATTCTATTAAGATAATTTCTGGATATTTTTCCATATTATTTGGATCTGGTCTGGTTTTAATAATCGAATATATTTATTTTTAATGTACATTTGTACCTTGATAATCCGAACTATTTGTACATTAATTCGAATGCTTTTATAAAAATAAATTTACATGGGGAATCTTAATCTGTTATTTGTATAGTTCGGATTACTGATCTAAACGTACGGATAATCGGAGATGCACTTTTAACTATATATTTGTTGTTCGATGATCGATTTCTCATATTTTAAACTTTATACAAAACTACTGCCTTTTAATAAAGATTTCTGACAACTTTTTCTCTGGGATGTTTTAAATATTTTTGTTATTATATATATATATAATTTTATTAAATATATTGTTTCGAATATTTATTATATTTTATACCTATTTGTCCAGGGGCGTACTTAAATCAGTGATTGTGGGGGTAGAATATGACAAATTACTAAATGAGTAGTAAAGTAGTACTACCTTTAAAATAGTGCGCGGTCCTCAGAAAACGTTCTAAAATGACTAATTTTAATCTGCATTCACAGTGAATCAATCATTATTACTAATTATAATCTAGTTTGCTGTATGGCAAGCAATACTAACATTCACAGCAACAAAATTAACGCATTAATTCTAAATTTTGGGCTGTGAACATACTAATTTCTAATTGGAGGAAAGGATAAATCCCCCATTTCTCCTGCGGGAGGTTAATTCATATTGTATAAATAAATGTATACACCACTTTTGACTAGAATATTATATTCGATTTTAATTACATATTTTGTTTAAACACATAAAAACAATAATTTGACACAATATATCAATCGTTTACATATACTGTGAAGTGACATTTTACACTTTAATAAATATATAATATTATAATAACATTAATAAAAATTTGAAATATTGGACGAATTGGCCAATTTGTCTAGAAAAAAAATTTAAAAAAAAATCATAATCTACATTATTTTTGTTGTTCACTTTTAAGATCAGGCGATGCGGTCTTTTTAGGCGACGACTTCGCAACCGGTTTAGCCTCTTTGTATTGTTGGTCAGTTGTATGCTGTTCTTGCGGATAATCCTGCTCCATCGGGTAGTCAGTTTGTCCAGCGTATTGCTCATCAGGTGGATACTGTTGATCAGTATACTGCTGGTCCATGTACTGTTGACCCTCTGTATATTGCTGCTCATCTGTATATTGTTGATCAGCTGGATATTGGTCTTCAGATATATATTGCTCATTAGCAGCATATTGGGGCTCTTCAGTATATTGTTGGTCACTATATTCTTGCTGGTATGGTTGATCAGTGGGAGTGGGATCAGGATATTCGTCGGTTTTGGGGTAGTTTTGCGCATCATATTGCTCCATTGGGTAATCTTGCTCCGGATAATTGCTAGGGCTTCGGCTAGTAGGGCTCTGGTCCGCATTATGCGAAGCACTGTAATCTGGAGAAGCAGTAAATTCTTGTTTTGGATGTTCGGACTTTTCAATCGTATTCTTTTCAAGATCCCTTAACTGTTCTTTACTAGCACGTTTTACCAGTTTTACTTTATTTTCTGCTTTATTATACTCTGGTTCCTCGATAATATTTGGGGAGACTAATGAAGGTTTACGTTTAATGAACTCCGGTTGTGCCATTTGGTATTTGGGTGTACCCAGTGGACTGTTAGCAGTTACATGTTGTGGTGACGGTGTTGTGTTGCGATGTATGGACGCGTTGCTGCCGGTGCGTGAACGAGAGGCGATTGGGGCTTGATTATTGCGATTGTTGATTGGCGTGTGATGAGGTGATCCAGCAATCTGTTGGTCCGTTATTGAGGTTCGGACTCGTTGCGCTGGCTGGCTTCGAGTTGGTGTGACGTTGCTGGGTTCAGTGTAGTGCGGTGCAGCTCGTTGATTGTTGTCCATATAGTAGGGCTCATCTAAAATATTATTACATACATACATTAGGTACGTCTAGTTCGCCATATCTGGGCCATATCTAATAGCGGCGCCACACATCAACTTCAAATATTACATATATGCTATTTTTACGCTGCATTCAAAAATATTCCGTCGAATAATAACAGTTTAATTTTTTGTAGGTATTTATTTTTATTTCCCAAAACAAAAAAAGCAGTTTTTTTTTGCAATTACGCATTGATTGCTCCGGTAAAAGTGCGTAAATAAATTGTTTCGAAATTACAGATCTATTTAAAATATATCTAGAACTAGCAAAATATTTATATGTATATACAGTAATACCTTGCTATAACGTAACTGAGAAAAAAATGTCGAGTGAAGATTACTCCAGCATATTTTTTTTGGGAAGTCCGCAAATGTAAGCTCCGTTAACGTAAATTTGGAGAGGTATTATTGTATACAACAAGTATAGGTGCAGGCACCAATGCCTTCAGCTACGGTGAGCTTATAATCATTGAAAAACAAATATAGAACAGACAGAGATCTAGGCTAGATTTATAGATCTGGTCTGTATGTTTGTAGTTAATCAAAATCTAGCAAAATAATCGAAATTTCTAAAAGTCTATGTTCAATCATTCTAGAAAGCCGTATTTCTTTTCGAAATTTAGATACCTTTATAGGACGGCTGATTAGTATGAGATTGTTGTTGCTGTTTTACACAAGTACTCAAGTAATTTAAGTTAGTTTGTAGCTCCCGTATTTCGTCCCTATAACAGCACAAAAACACACAACACATTAGCCAAAAATTGTTTACCAAATACCTGTGTGTGACTGTCCTCCATCGAACTATGTAATTGTTTACAAATCTCCCACATTTGGCCGAGTTTCTCCATTAATTTATCATTTTCTGCTCGCAAAGTGTATCTATCGTGTCTGTAAGTTATTTTTAGTTCGACGACAAATCGTATTAAATGTATTTACACATAAATAATATTCAAATGTATTATTCTTTTTGGTTTCATTCGCAAAGTGATTCAACTCCGAATGAGCCATTGCCAACGCGGCATTTTATTTATCTCACTTTGCGAATACAAAAAGACTTAAGAGAGCTCGTATTTGAATTGTTTTAGTCACTGACCTTTTTTGGTACAACCGTTATGTTAATATCTACTTTAATAGGTTCCTTGCGCTTTTGCTGTTTTGTTTTGTTGATCGCCGAAACAGAAACGGACTCGCTTTCGCCGCTTTCCGCTTCCGATCCTGGCAACAACAACAATATATGCCAATTTATTAAATTAAATCATTCTTAAATTACATTGAAAAAACATATCAAAATACGAGCTCTCCCTTTCAAAATCGAACTCACTTTTGTTTTAAATGGATTATAAATTAAAATTAAACATCTTTTTTTCTAATTTATTATTATTGAAGATAAATAACATGTAACAATAACATATAACATTTTAAATATCGTTTCTAAAAGAAACAATATTTAAAATTAAATAGTTTGTATTAAATTGGCGTTCTTAAAAGATTCACTGTACTAAGTAAACTTAAACACAATAATTCGGTACGTATAACGCACCGATGCGTCCAGCTCGACGTGAATGAAATTTTTTGATCCGAGAATGCTACAGACACCCGACCGAATGCTTTTGCTTCTTCGGTACTTCGTACGGCGAGCTAATGAATACGTAATGTTATATGAGAGTGAATAGTGAATGGTGAATGATTTGTGAATGGATGAATAAATGAAAGAGCGTCTTACTTGTGTCTATTAGATGCATCTTCTAGTTTCTGGGTGAGTAAATGGCATTCAGAAGTTAGTTTATCCATGAGTTGATTTTGGGAATGTATCATTCCCTCTAACTCTGCCACCGTGGCGACTGAAACAATATCAGTCAATTAGTTATCCGATAATTTATTCATTTAATTATTCCCAGTAGTAAACCAACTCATGGACAAACCAAATGTGTATAATTGAGCTGGTGTTGGGGTGTATGAAATTATTGGGAGTGTTGATTGGAAATTAGTTGTTTTTTTTTGTGCCACTTTCTAATATGGACATACCATGTTTTGACTCCATATCTTTGATCATCATACTCGACATTGCCTTATCTCTGTCTTTTGTCGGTGATGGAAGAGCAATTGGTTCTGAAGCAGGCTTCTTTATTTTCTCTTCGGTTAAAAGAGCGCTCATATTTAACTGAAATCATATTTATAACGTAGTAGGTAGTAAGTAACAAGCACAGCGCGACATTCAATCAGTTTCACCTCTTTCTCGAGAGACGCAACCTGCTCATTGAGTCTCAAATTTTCCCGCCGACTATGCAACAAATCAGCGTCAGCCCTGTCCAATCGTTGCCTCAACGACTGAACTTCTGCTTGCAAGCGATTAGAGTCCTGTTTCGCTTGGCGCTCTGCTCTCTCAACAGCCAAGTGTAACGAGGCAATCTGTTGCTCTAGGGCTCCCTTTTCGGCACTGGAACTCGCCAGGTCTGACTGTAATACCGCTGAAAAACGCACGCCTAGTTTTGTTAAATATTATGTTTTTTCTACTCCGTAAAAACACGAAAAGCATAATAAGCAATCATTTATTTATTTATTTAGTAAGTACTATAAATCAAATGATTAACTTTTGTATACCTGTTTTAGTTTGTATTTCTTTGCGTAGTTCATCGATATGAGCTTGCTTTTGTGCGACTTCACGTCTAACATCATTATCTTCACGTCTTTGTTTATCTAATTCTAATTGTAGTTTACTTGTACTTTCCCACTGTACGCCTAATTCGGTAGTCAGTTGTTCGATTTGTTGCGAATATCTACGTTCAACTGCTGCACGTTCATCTGATATTCTACGGCCCTAAATATAATTATAATAATAGTTATAAACATAATATATTTACTGACATACATTATAGGCTAATCACAAATTACAAAATATTCGGTAAAAATACCAGTTATAGAACAATAGAAATAATAGCATATCTCTAGATACTAATTAAAAGACGTCAGTAGAGGAAAATAGTTGTTAATTTTATGCCTAATAGGGAACTTAATTTTGACTACAATGATTCTATTGAATTCTTAGTTATATGATAAATGTATTATAATTTAGTTTATATAAATGTACATACTTGCTCATGTATAGTATCTCGTAATTTATCATGTTGTCTGTCCAGTTCATCTTTCAATCGTCGTATTTCAGCTTCTAATTGCGTTTTTTCATATTGAGCTTGCTCTACTACATCTAAACTTCGTTTAATTTTGTGCGAAGTATCATTATTTCGATCTTTCAACTGAGCCAACTCATATTGTAACTTCGAAATTTGATCTTGAAGTGTTCCTTTCTCCCTAAAAAATAAAACAAAATTCTTATATATTTCCCCATAACATAACAACAACAAGTTTCGATTTCTATTTGTACCGATGCAAATTTTCAATTTGAATTTTATACGTGTCAAACCCAGTCAAATCACCCAACGTGCCCTCAGCGATTTTCCGTTTATAATTTTCATTTTCCTCCTGACATTTACGCAAATCAATTTTATTCTGGGTAAGCTGAGCTTCTAGTTCTGAAATGCGAGATTCAAATACTATACTAGGTCCTTCAAGTCGCCTAGTCCTTTTTGGAGACTTTTTGGGCGACTTCGTTAGCTAAAACTCAGTAAAATTAATTCCCACATCAATTTAATAATTCTCTAAACATACTTCTAGTTCCACATCTGTTTCCGTCTCAGTTTCTAGATGATCAAACACTGATTTAATCAAATTCGACTTTTGTCGCTCATGTAAATTCTCATTTTCGGATATGACTTCTTTTACTTTGCCCAACAAGCCTGATAACTCGTCCTTAAACCAAAATATGTTAAAACTAGTTTATTTAAATGGGAATAGATAAATTACTCGACAAAATTGTGCTTCACGTTCTAGTTGTTCAATATAATCCTCTTGTCTTTCAATAAATGTTACCATTTCTGGTGCAGGTTTCTTCTCTTCCCATTTTTCTGGTTGTATGTCTTTCCTTTAATAATAAATTAAACGTATTTTTATTGATAACTAGACATAACTGTATTATTTATATAAATGAGGCTATAGGAATTGTTTAAGAGGTGCTTCAATAGCCTAAATTAAATCAGTATAAAATTCCCTTTAATTTATGCCTATACTCGATTTTTTATCACTTACCCGGAGTTATTCAGCTAACTTAGCTGACAGTTAAGATGGCTGAAACATCCAGATTTTAAAGTAGTAGTAAAAAGCATATTACATCTCAACTAAATATAATTTAAATTTAAGTTTGGTATATTGTACAACTAGAATAGTGTGGTTATCACTAACGAGCTACAATAGCTAACTTAGCTGAATGACTATGAGTGTTTAGTTCTGCATACTGAGAACTACTGTAGGAATGGTATCCACTGATGTTAGAGTTGTTATCAATAATCAGCTAACTTAGCTATATGTCCCGGACTTTGTAGTAGTGATAAAATTCATGTTTATACTCAAATTAAAGTGAATTTAAATTTGCATACTATGCACAAGAACAGGAGTTATCTCCACTGAAGTTAGATTTGGTATCACTAACTACAACTAACTTAGCTGTAACACCCGGACTCCAGTATTGATAAATATGCATGTTTAGGCTCAAATTAAAGGGAATTAAATTCTGAATACAAGAAATGCAATGCTACAATTGTACTTTGTCTAGTTTATTCTAAATTTGAGATATTATTAACAATTTTAGTTACCTTTCACTTTCCACGGAATGACTGGGTTTATAATCGTTATGGCCGTGATTTTTTTCATATTTTCCGGGAGTTACTTGACTAGTATAAAAGGGGTATCTCCGACTTATAAACGGGCTTGTTCTGTGATAGTGGTGATGCGAATGGCGACTTCGCGAGCTTAGTAATGATTGGTTGTCGGTTTCATCGCCGCTTTCGTCGCGTAGAGGCCGTTTTCCTGTTATTGGGATTGTGTAGCTTTCAGCTAAAAGCACTTTTAAACGGCCTACTGCCTCGCGGTACGCTGTGTCTACTGGATCAGGACGTTTCTTGAAACTGTCGATTTTGGATGAACCTGTACCTGTTTTCCTAATTTTTTTTATAAAAATAAAATAAATTATTGGTGTTTAAGCAAGGTTTATTTGTTATTTATATTAACCCTATGATATGCTTTACTAGCAATTAAAATGTACAAAAAATTAACCATCTAGTGGTGACTAAGCTGTCTTACAGATTGATAGGTATTAAAGGGCCGTTGTCAACGACCTGTGAATATTTGTTGATGAACTTACCACATTTTTACACCATTCTTTTGAATTATGATTCTCCACTAATTTAATTTATGATGAATTATATACTGTTATTTTTTACTATTTTTTTGTAAAAAATGCATTTTTATGCATCAAATTGATATCTGACAAATTACAGCTATGATTGAGTCATTTTTATGACTTATGTGTTTGTATTGAACCATGCAAGGCGCATGGGGTTAAGCCTTTCGTTACTATGGGTACCATGGTTTGTTTACATGCGCCATAGATACGCAAAAATGTATTGAAATTTTATTTTTGCCTTATTTTTAATTCGCGAATACAAATGTTTTCATTTTAAATTTATTTATTGAATTTAAAGAATATTATATCTTAAATTAAAAATGTATTGTTTTGAAAGTTATATATTTGTTTAAATATTATTTTTTAATTATATTTTATTGAAAATTATCAGAACTTTATGAATGAAAATATATTACGTTTCTAACTATGGCATGCGTTACCAGTAACCGACATTTGAAAATGAACAAATTAATATATTAATTAAATTTAACAAAATAAATCATTTATTTTTAATATATTGAAACTATTTATTTATTTATTTATAGATAAATAATAATTTTCCCCTAATTAATAATATATAAGGTTATTTTTGACTTATTAGTTAATGAAATCAATTACTAACGTTTTGCTCTCTAATAACTATTCCCTTAATAAATTCCAAAAATTGACTATATTGATAAAAAAAAAAGCACAATTAATTAAATATAAATGACACATCATATCCAATGAGCGCAACGTTTCATTCCAAATTCCAAAATATAAAATAAAATATGCCAAACCTGTACTTCATCTTGCGAGCGCCACTGGCACTGGCACTGGCACTGGCACTGCCCAATGCACCAGGCGTCAAATAGCTGGGAGACCTAGTAGACAGCGGTTTCGACGAGTAAACCCCACGTACGGTGCCCAACTTGGGCCGTGCTAAGTAGCCTGCGGTGCCCCCGCCCGCCGAACGGCTATGAAGATGTTTCCTAGGTGCGCCACTGTTTGACGACAGCATGCCTCCTAAACGTCTGGGTCTGGCCGGTCGTACGCGAAATTGCGTCGCTCCCAGCGAACACAGCACGTTTTATAACCTCGGTCTAGTCTATTGGAATCGGTGCACGGCGGTGCTAAGCGTGTTCACCTAGAATTTAGAGGGCGGGGAGGACTCCGGGATGCTCGCAAATGCCCGGAAATGCCAGAGTATTAGTTTACAATCATGTGGTTGGTTGCATGCGATTGTCATCATATTTACCATTTCATTTCTCATTTTTTTATTTATATAGAAAATATTTTTTTAATCCCTGACGTGTTTAAAGAACTAAATTTATGTATAACTACTGAATTTTGAAGATAAAATGTTGTTATTGATTGATTGCAACTATAGTCAATATTTTTAATGATTTTTTCTCGCTTTTGGGTTTTTAATTTGAAAAAATGTTATGGATATAAAAAGTCTTATAATAGTTTGAAAAAAAATTTTGGTATAATAAAATATATATATATATATATATATATATATATATATATATATATATATATATATATATATATATTTGTAATTTCGAAATTATTATAATTATTTTATTATAATTTAATTGGCCGGAGTTGTTTATAAAGAATATATATCAGTCGATGCGTAATTGCATAAAAAAAAAACAGTTTCGGAAAAAAAATAGGACCTATTTTGAACATTTTTATTTTTCATCTCCGAAACAGTGTATTAAATATATATATATATATATTTATACCAGGTATTTTTTATGCAATTTCCGACTTATATATTTTTTTAACTTGTGGTTTGACCTAAACTAAATTAATTTCACAATTTGAATCTAAATTTGGTTCACTTTGAAAATAAATAAATTTCAATGACATGTTCACAGAAAATTTAAGACAACTACCACCTCATTACCGCCCCTGAAACTTCAGGAAAACGCTGTGAAGAGTGGGGGGGAGGGGGTAGGTCTGTCTTGAAACACGCGATGTTTAGTACCACCTTGTGTCTTCGTCATCAAAACGCAATTTAATGATTTCTGAATTATTTGTGTAAAAACACAAATAATAAAAATAGTCTTATAATAATTCGTAATATATATATATATATATATATATATATATATATATATATATATATATATATATATATATATATATATATATATATATATATGTATATATTAGTTTATTTTTTAAAAAGGTTATTTTGCAAAAATCACCATATATTTTTTTTTACGATATATATCACAAAAAATATTTGTTTTCAAGGGTCCTACATCTATTTTACTATTTTATAAACTATAGTTAGAAAAGATTTTTCAAAAAAAGAAAATGTATCATTAATACTGAAAAATCATTTTTGAAAATAACCGTATTAGAAAAACAAAAACACTAAAATAATATAGTATTACAATTTTATTAAGATACATTTTCATATGATTACAATTATTTGTTATTTCTCATTAAAATGAAAACGAAATACATTATTAGATCGCATAAAATGGAAATGATTACGAGAATTTTCGTTACTGTTGGTTTGTTCGCTTAAATTAAGTTTTTCCATTTTTGGAAACACAAACTGTCCCTGTCCTTTTGTATCTTCTTCAACAATTGGCTCATTTAAATTTAATTTTTTTATTGTTTCACTAGTTTCTTGGATGGATTCAGTTGATTTAACTTCTGGTTGTTTAAAATTGAATTTAAAATTCTTTTCAGAGTTTAAAAACGGTGCTTTTTTAACGAAAACTGATTTATTACTTGGTTTTCCTTGAGTTAGTACGATTTTTCGGTTTACTAAAATTACAAAATATTAATTTTCTATTATTCTACGCCACTGGAGTGACTTACTTTTCGAATATTTCTGCTCTTCCGCCGCCATTTTGGCTCTATAGTCCCCAAACGCTAAGCGCATAATTTGTCGCTTTTTAATAACTGGCGTAGAATTATTCATTAGATTATTTAACATTTTTGAGTTTTCATGAGCTAAAATTAATTTTTTTAACAAAAAATACCTAATTTTTTCTAAAAAAATTTACTTTGTTTCTCATTTAATTTTCCTACGGCCAAAACGGCTTGAAGCTGTTGTATACACCAAACTAGTTCGACTTCAAATTGACTTTCAGAAGTACTTGAGCTACCAGGTTGTGGGTCTGTAGCCTCAACAGTACTTGGCACTACCGCTTTAGGAATAGCTTTAAGTTTACCTTTATCCTTATGCAGTTTGGCTTTCGGTGGCATTTTTACTTAAATTGTATAAAATACGTTGTTGTTGTTATCAAATATAACACATGGAATATGTTTGGTTAGTTTCAATTTGACAGATCTACAGTTTTAGTACAATTGCTGCCATCTGTGCATCAAACTAAGTACAAATAAAACGAAAAACTGTAATCGAAATTGTCTTGGCAGGAAACAGTACATTCTGAATTAAAATACAGGTAATACCTGAACTCGTAACCGTAGCAACTGAAGGAACTCAAAGATAAAGGTACAACTATAAAATAAATAAAGATAGCTTTATGTCACTTATATGTGATAAAAAGAGATAGTATTGGTTTTGTGGCAAAAATACACTAATAAATCACTTTAATAATTTTTATTTTGTGAAAATCAGTCTCTTCATATTTAAAGGCACTGATATTTAATTCTTAAATAATATTCAGCCGTATTCACAGACATAATATAAGAAGTCTACTAAATTCTACTGTGGCACACTTAACTAAAACATAATTAGTGTACACTGTTAATAAACAATTGAATTAAAACCATATTTGTCACTTATTGAGCCAAAAATAGTTTAATTCAATTATTTTTACAGTGTATAGTTATTGTATATATTTAATAAGTGCTAAAATACAGCAATAATACAAATTTGTGTAAAAACTTACATTAGTACAAATATATGATTTATTTAATAACATTTAAGGCCTGCTCTGAAATGAGATTGTTGATGTTTAAACAATATTTAAAATAATTCTTTTAAATATGGTTTATTTTATTTTGAACCTATTTCAGTTTGATTGTGGTGAGTGGCGCAGCCATGGTTGAATTTTCTAAATAAATGTGGACATATCCTCCTATCCCTATAGACTAGCTACGCCATTGCCTGTGCTAGATTTTGAATAAGCAGCATAATTCGGTGATAAAAATGTATAAAAATATACAAAATTTTAATAGTAATTGTACCAAATAATCAAATATGTTGATTGTTATTATAAAATATACAAATTATATACACAATTAATTATATCAAAAATTACTGATATTGACAAAAATAACAATAAAAAGTCAAGTCCCATGTTCAAACTCTTGATACCCTTCTGCCCCGGTGAAGACGACGTCCACCCATATCCGCATTGCCTCCGGCGACGGTGCCATAAGATGGTAACTCCGTTCGTGAGTTTTAATGATGAAGGTGAGCTGCGGTGACGGTGATTTTATCGTGTTTTGGTGATCTAAATAAACTTCTTCAATCGCTTGAAAATAAGCGCCGCCTCGTGTTTTTTTCTCGGATTTATCCGAGTAATACGCCAGTGTTCGCTTGCTGCGGTCAAAAACGAACCAACGACGGCTCCAACCGTGCAATTTCGAACCCATTTTATGCAAAAAGCCCTTGCAAGTTGTCGCTGTTATGATTACATGCGGACATAGCTCCACCTGGTGGCCTGAAACCAAATAATATTGTTACATTTTGCAAATATTATTAAATAGCCCTTTCTTTATTTCACCCAATAAAAGTATGGTTTTTTAATGATTATAAACGAATTAGGGACAAAAACTACTTATACATTTTTAATTAGGGCGTGGCGTGTCTTAATTACCTGCAGATTCTATATGTTTTCGGAGATCGAGTTCGGAACTTCTGATCGGTAAATATCTAGTTAGCGGACGGTGTTTGTCTAAACTGGTCCTATGACGTGGTCTCCTATTTAGAGTGCCCCCCATAGGGCTCCCGGCTAGTATGGCCCCTTCTGTTGAAATCCCTGTATCGCAACTAAGTTCCGATGATTCGGACATTGGTCGCGGCGAGTCCGGACTTTCAGAATCTGAACGTAAAACCTGTAAAAAATTAAAATTATATATCCACGCCCATGGCAATTGCCTCAATAATAATAAATAAATATATTTTATATGTTTGAATTAATGATATACCATTTACTTGGATCAATGATCTATATAGATCATTCAAGCTAACATGCATTACGTATAGTTCGGTGGCCTTTTGGAGCACCTATTCGATTATTTACAGTGGCGGCACGTGACTTGATGCGCGTATTTAATTAGATCTATATAGAGAAAATCATATATACGGTGTGGTTTGCAATTGCTTTCGTTCGAACACTGGAATCATGTGATTTGAGACAATTTAAGAATATTTTCTTTCGTATATAATATATAACTAAAGAAAAAGATAACGTAATATAATAACGTAAATACGATGTTAGAAAATTAAGAAATTAAAGGACTTTTTTAAAAATAAAACCATCAAAAAATTGGCTAGATTCCAGAGTTAAACGAAGTGTGTGGGAATTTTAAATTGTGTTCAAATAATATATATTGAAATATATGACCCGGAAATTATGATTTTATCTTCAAAATCTTGCCAAATTATGTTGTAATTTCTTAATTCATTAATTAGCAGGGTACGCTTAATTTATAGTATTCTTCAAATTCATAAATATATTCTTTAATATTGGACAAAAACTTAGATATAATTATTATTATTATTATGAATGCAGCGTTCTACACATCCATACAGTGTGCATGTGTACATATATTGAAACTATGAGAGAACATTTAGAATATCGGAATACAAATTCCTGGAATAATTTGGCGCAAAATTACCCATTAAATACCGATTATGAACGCAGTTTCGATGTTTAAGAAAATACGTCAAATTATTTGATTATCGATCTTATTTATAGATTTATGTTGCCATGAAACAATAATAAATTTTCTTAGTAATCATTTACGCAGTGTACAAAATATCGGTTGGGGAAAATAAATATTTTTGTACTACATTGAGTAAATATTTAAAATTGACATGAATAAACTTAGAATGAGTCAAGAAATATATAAATATATTCAGAATTATTACTTTTGGAACGAAAATATACAATTTAATCTAAAAATAACCTTGTGATTACGATTTTCCAAATAATTATCAACGTACACACTTTGTACATACTTATTATTACTTTAATATAAAGCACTAATTTTTGTATAAATTCGCGGAAAACAATAGATTTTTTATTTATTATCAAAAGAATAATAATTAACGTTTTCTTACGTAAAAACTATTGTTTGAAAATTTAATGAAAAAGTGCTTTTGAAAATAGTTATTACACATATTCATGGCAATGGTAGAATAAATTAAAAATACAATAAAACATATAGTGAAAACTAAGTATAAATCGAGTGTAAGGCACTCGTTTTATATAAAACTTGACAAAACAATTTAAAACAATTGATGCTTAAAATTAGTAAATAGAAAAAAAAAACTATATATAATTTCAACTAAAAATAACTTTTATGATAATTATATATTATTAACTCACACGTTTTCTACGCAAAAAATACATAATACAAACAATTTTTATTAATATAATTTGCACAAAACACTTAAACAATGGCTTTAGATGTGTAGAACTAATCTAAAAACGTGTGACTGAATTAAAAATATGTTCAGTTGCCAAAATAAAATAGAGCCAAGGTATCTAGTGCATCCAAAACGATTATTTTAGGATTTTATTTGAAAAAGAGCGCGTACAATATTTTGAAATTAATTAATTCATAGTTTTTTTATTGTACTTTCTATTTTCTTAAATAATATCTTAACCAGAAGTAACAGTTTACTAATTTTTCAATATCTCAGAAATACGTAAAATTAAATTAGTTTTTATTCGATAAATTTCGTTGCATTTTTAAAAGAAAATTTAAAAGTTTTCTTACGTATGAAATCGGTCGATTTTTATTGAATTTTTTCTTTTTTCGGCGAACACCATCTTTTATATAACTCATCCACATTAAAGACATTTTATTTTGTTAAAATTAACGAAAACAAAAATTAACTTTAAATATATGACGTCTAACTGGCGTTATATTTAACGCGACTAATATCCTCGAGAGTTAGCACTCGACTAACCCACTCTATTAGTCAGAATTATCGTAGACGACTGATCTAAGATTTAAATATGTATACAAAGGTTTGCCTACTTTGCCGGTAACGTCATACATATATATATATATATATATATATATATATATATATATATATATATATATATATATATATATATATATATATATATATATATATATATATATATATATATATATATATATATATATATATATATATATATATATATATATATATATATATATATATATATATATATATATATATATATATATATATATATATATATATATATATATATATATATATATATATATATATATATATATATATATATATATATATATATATATATATATATATATATATATATATATATATATATATATATATATATATATATATATATATATATATATATATATATATATATATATATATATATATATATATATATATATATATATATATATATATATATATATATATATATATATATATATATATATATATATATATATATATATATATATATATATATATATATATATATATATATATATATATATATATATATATATATATATATATATATATATATATATATATATATATATATATATATATATATATATATATATATATATATATATATATATATATATATATATATATATATATATATATATATATATATATATATATATATATATATATATATATATATATATATATATATATATATATATATATATATATATATATATATATATATATATATATATATATATATATATATATATATATATATATATATATATATATATATATATATATATATATATATATATATATATATATATATATATATATATATATATATATATATATATATATATATATATATATATATATATATATATATATATATATATATATATATATATATATATATATATATATATATATATATATATAACATCAATTACTCGTGGAATTGAATTCAATTCTTACTATAATTCACAAGCTCAATTCACCTACAATTGATTTCAAATCATGTCTTTTTGGCAATTACAAGTCTTTTAGGTGTTATAAGTCATTAATTAATTAAAAGGAATTAAAAGCTTATTTAACAATTACAAATCTGTTAGAATTAATAAAAATTATATCTTATTATATAATTAATTGATTAATAATAACGATTTTAATATAATATGTATATCATACAATATTATTAATTAAGTGTTTACATTGCCTGAAGATGACTCAAGTAAACCCGAAACATAAATAAAAACTTCGACTTTTCTTATCAAAATGATATTATAAATAGTTTAATTATATTTACACACGATTTTAAAATAAAATACAAATAACGAATTCGCCATTTATGTTTTTCTGTAATTGCAATTTGATATAATTAACTTATATGGAAAATACTTCAATATTGATTGGTAATACGAATAATTTCTGAGTGAATCATATCTATAAATAATAAAGAATGTCATTAATTCTTTGTTTTCCACAAATTAGTTATATTTTGCCAAATTTTCCTAACTATGAAATTGACCGTAAAATACAATTGCAAATGAAACTGTTTATTTAAAACTGTGTCAAAAACCATAGAATAATACACAAATAAACTCACTTTAGGCACATCCTGTTGGTTGGTTTCGTTGCCGCTCGTAGTGGCAGCACTGTTTCGTTTGTCGGTTTCGTCACTTCCGCTTACACTGCAAACAAATTAAAAATACAATCGATCTAATTGTTTTAAATATGTTTTTAATTTATAAAATATTATTCATCGTTTGCTATTTTCTTATACGTAATATATAAATTCCACAAAGCTAATAAGAAGAAATATTTGAGATTCCAATTTCAAAGATTAACATTTTAAATACATATATATAAATAAATTTGGCAATCAAATAAAATGCGAAACGATTTAGATTTTCTTTTTTTTTTAATGTTTATACAAAAACAGAAATGTTGTCAAATATATTTAGAATGACGCACAAGTCCAGTATATTTATCGGGAAATCATTGTAAAATAGATTTGAAGATATGTAACATCTGCGCTCGATGCATTTATACATTAGTGGAAAAAAGTTGAACTTGTCAATTTAAACATCTGTGTAGTTTAAAAAACAAACAGGTGGATCTGATCTGATTCAACATATTTTTAGATATTTCAAAATATTGCAGATTTTGCACTCAATTTATTTCGCCCAAAAATAAATATTAAAATTTGACGGTTTTATTTATATATTTGCCGAAAAAACTGTTTGGAAATTCAACGAATTTTTATTAAGAATCTTTACTTTGAAAAATATAGAATAAACGCTGGAGTGGCCGTCACGCGACTTGTCCTTTTACTATCTGTTAATTAGGGAAACGTAAATATAAAATAACTATTTTCAAATGCGATTTTTTAGTAAATGTACCATTTAATTTTACATGATTACAATACTTCCTATATACTTTCGTATAAGAAAGTATTTATTTTTAAAACAATTTTAATGAGCCAAACATTCTAGGATATTTTGTTAACACTGTAATTTATTTTAAAAGTATATTTAATTGCGCCAAAATAAATAAAACTTCAAAATGTTTTCTAATTTCTAAACCAACAATATTATCAAACAATCTATTTTAATATTGGATTAAATCCTAATCTACTTTGATAAAAACCCCAAAAAGAAAAAGGGTTTAAAGCCCATAACTCACCACGACAAATTCTCAAATTCTTTATAAACACTAGTTAGTATATTAGTGCACATATTCACTATTACACTACGGAATAAAATAGAAAACTACACTGTAAATTCAACATATATATATATATTTTGTCATTGAAATTAAACACCGAGTTATTTAATAGCTAGATTAGATAAGGTTTTAAATTACAATAAACCAATATCAGTGGTAATTTTATTGATTTTAGCGAAAGTTTAACCATATACATTAAACAATCTATTATTTAATCATACTATTTCGCAAACTGAGTCAAAATATTCTTTAAAAAAATTCTTATATAGAAGATTATTTTAATTGTTTTATTATAATTGCTCTATTTTGACTAATACTACTCTTGAGCCCGTATCGTTTGAGCAATCTAGCTGAAAATTTAGGAGAATATAACTGAACGTTTTTGGATGTGATTCTCGCTCTATTTTGACTAATATTACTTTTGCGCCCGTATAGTTTAAGCAATCTTGTTGAATATTTAAGAGTATATAGCTGAAATATTCATTATTGTGCCCTTACATGTTCAGTTTTGTTGATTCGGTTGTAAGATATTTTTTAAATTTACAATAAATGTATGTTTTTTTAATGTGATTAATTTTTGTTTTAATCGCTTAATTTTGACAAATATTACAATAAATTGCGCTCGTATCGTTTGAGCAATATAATTGAAAATTATATAGCTGAAAAGAATATAGCTGAAATATTGGTTATTATGCCCTATAATTGTCAAATTAATGAATATCTTATTCGGTTTCGCTGCAACATTTTTTTAAACTAGCTCAAAGTTTTGTATTATTATTATTATTATTAAATATTAAAATCTTACCTATCCAATTGAGTTTCTTCAGAGCCGGTTGAATTTAAAGATGTACAGTCCTTGTGGCGATTTTGGGCCCATTGCGTTCTAACTTCATCTTGAGCACGTTGTTTTAATGCTAATACTCTTCTTCTTTCCTGTTCTATTACTTGAGAACCTTTCAAATAAACAAAAATACACGAATGAATATTAAACAATTTATTATAGACTATTTTGACATAGCCCAAAAAAATACTTATTGCTTATTTTAAAATTCATAATTAATATTCGAAAAAATGTAAAGCCTTTGTTGGGTTTACAATATGAAAAAAATTCGTAGACATAAAATATCTAGATGTTTTTAAGGAGGGCTTCAAATGTTGAGACTCTATTGAGAGTTAAAAACGAACAATTCTATTCTCTAAGAGCCGAGAAGTTTCGAACTATGGTTCCAAATACGTGATTTTAATAAAACATACCTTGCTGAACGAGATGCAACTGTCGATTTCTCTCAATTTCTTTTAAAGATTCAATTGTTTTTCTCCCCAAAGATCCGCGTCCTTCCTCGATATTAATCGGAGCATTCGAAGTTACTTTACTAATTCTATCAATATCGTCCTGAGACGGGCACTTCGTCGGACCACTCCCATTATAATCCAAAATAGACTTCTCTTGCAATAACTTCTCATTAAACGACTGTGACATATTAAAAACTTCATCGACTTTCTTCGGCGATTGTAGTTTCTCGTTAAAAGACTGCGTCATATTATACGTATCATCGAACTTCGATATTTCAATAATATGCTTCTTCAACACATTAAAATTATCCATTTTCTGTCCCTGTTTCTCATTCTCACTATCACTAGACACTTCATTCTCTGAATCTTTATCCGCATTCTGTAATTCGGAATCTAAATGCGCTAACCGTAACCGGCAATCTTCTAACTTCCGAAGACAAGTTATCAGTTGGCGTTCCAGTGATTTTGATTCCTGAGTCGTTTGGTCTAAGTTCTCAGCTTTTTGAGCCTCTAATTCTAAAATGTGCGTCCGTTTCGATTCGATCTTTTGAGATAAATCTAGGATTTCTCTTTGTATTTCTTCCCTATTGGCTAACCAGTCTGCTTCTTCCTCTAAGTGGTGAAACTCGAGGTCTTCAAAGGCTTTTCTTTCGTTGTCTAACATCTCACGGGCGAATGTCAATTCGTCTAAGAGGTCTGGGTAGGTTGAACTAGATTTTGAGATCTTTGATAGTTCAGATTCCAGTCTATTTATAAAATTATGAAATTTGGTAGAAAAATTTTAATCATTGCAACAAACTCAAAACAAAATATTATTGCCTCTAATTTGAGACCCCACTTGATTTTTTATCACAGAGTCTTAGATAGACTAACTTTTATTTACTTTTATTACCCCTAAGGGGTAGCCTCGTAATAAAAGATCTAGCTAAGGATAATTTAAAGAAAAACTCATAATAAAATTAGTTTTAATTTGTGACCCCACTCGATATTTTATCACATACTTAGCATAAGCAGACTAAGATAAATGAGTTAGTCTCCCGGTAGAATATCGATTTAAAATTTTATTCAGTCATAAAGCAAACTTATCATAATTATTTATATGTTGTAATGCTATCTATTATCATACTTAGCCGAAGGTTAGTCTAAGATAAGTAGGTTAGCCTCAAGATAAGAAATCGAGTGGGTACTCAAACGAAAGAGAATTCAATTAGAACATTTATTCTATTATCAGAATGATTAAAATAACATAAATAAACTTAACCTGAAGTTAGGCTTAGATAACTAGGTTAGTCGGTAAAATAATGAAAGAGAAATTTATTTATAATAAAATAAAGCTTTCAAAATTACAGAAAAAAAAAAAAAAAATGGCTTTACCTGTTAACAGAGAACATAGCATTCTCCAATTTATGTTTACAGTCTTCTTGGTGTTGATTCTGCGTTATTCTACATTCGTCCATTTTAATTTCTATTTGTTTTGCGCGGGACATCAATTTCTCTTTCAATGCTTCTTCTTCTTCAAGTTCCAATTGTTTCGATTGATGTTCACCATTTAGTAACGCCTTTTCTAATTCCAACTAAAACATATTTAAAATTTAGTAAATTTTAAAATTCGTTTTGGGGCAACAATTATACCTCTCTTAATAGTTCTTCCTCTTGTAATTCGATATCTGCTATTTTCCGTTTCATTGTTACCATAACAGTCATCACTTCCTTCTTTTCTTTCGTTAATTTATCCAAACGCCTTTTCTCATTTTCATGTCGCATATCTGAGAGTTTTTCTTTCGCTTTTGCGTCGCACTCGATTGGTAAAATAAATTTTTGTGTGGGTAATTTTCGTTTTGGAGTTTCTTGCAGTTTATATTCAGTTAATATATCTTTGTTTGGCTCGGATAAATCTTTTTCTGGTGTCATAAAATGGAATTTTGTGTCTGAATCGTTATGATCCTTCGGCGTACTGAAAAAAAAATAATAATAATAATTTTATGGAATTTAACAAATCAATTTTGCTATGTCTTGCTTACCTTGGTTTTTGGGTAGGTATGTATGTTTTAATTTTATTCCTCGGCGACTGAGGGTAGGGACTAGGTGATTGGCAATTCGATGCAGAAACAACGTACATTTCGTAAGGGCTGCACTCAACATTATTTGTTATTTCCACGTTTTCGTATGAGTTTTGGAGGGTATTTTGATGGTCAGAGTTGTGTGTTTGGACAACGACTTGTTGAAATGGTGTTACAATTACGTTCTCGTATTGTAATGTTGTAATGTTGTTCTTGCTCATTTCTTTGTTATGCTCAATTTGCTCAAAGTGAAACACTTGATCATCGCTAATTTGACTGGGCGAAGCACATTGTCGCTTGTCTCGCGGCAATGAGCCATTTGTTTTAATTCTGGAATCGAAATATTCCAAACATTTGTAAACATTGGATTACTTTTAATGTTTAAGGTTTCACTTACCTATTAGGGGTTGGTTTATTGTGTTTCTCCCACTGTACTTGTTTTTCGTATTCAGCACACATATTTAATATTTCTTCTAGTCTCGCTTGTTCTAATTTTTCGTCTTCTTGTTCACGAACACGTTCTACGAATGCCTGCAAAAATTCATTGAAAATTATTATAAACAGAATCGAGAATAAGCAAAATAGTTTACTTGTCTTATGTAAATAATAACGTTGCTGATAAGATAATCGTAAAAAATGTATTAACTGTGCCAGATACTGTACACTGTTCAAAAAGAAACGGTAGTATTCGTGCTGATGGGACACAATTTCATCTCTCCAAAAACAGTTTTTTAAATATGTCGTAAATTTTATTTTTAAGTTTTGTATATTTAAGTATGAAAAAAATTGAATATTTGTTACGTTAGAGCACAAATGTGACATATCCAGCATTATTTTGCAAGATTTCAATATTTCAAAATGATATATTTGTTCCACTATAAAATATTTATTTTTCTATACATATTATTTTAATAATAAAATAATGAAAAAATATTAATATTTGATTCATAGAGTACACATTCTATGGTGACATGTCCTGATTACTAATGTAACATATTTGATCTTTAGAGAACAAAGGTGATATATATATATATATATATATATATATATATATATATATATATATATATATATATATATATATATATATATATATATCTAAGTCTTATAAATTTAAAATAAATTACCTGATTCCTTTTGGACTCAGCCTCATTCTTTCGCAGAGTCAAATCCTCAATACTCCCCGAAACCCCTCGCAACTGTATACCAACATCCCCAACGGATCCTGATCGTTGATCCATCGGAACCGGACTCGGAGTCACACTCCGAAAATACGGCGACGGATTCCGATTAAAACTGGGCGACGGCGTAGTCCTACATCCGAAATTATTCAGTCCAATATTCTTTAAACTTTGACTAGATCCACTGTTCGACTTATGATTCAAATTATTCATTTCTAAGTGCCGTATTTCCGGTTCTAGCATCACATAGTTCTGTGGCTTTGGCTTTGGTATACACCCATTCTCGTGTATTATAACTCGATTATTATTCTTGCCAGTGTCATTAATACTATTAACATTAACATTAACATACTGCGACGGCGATTTACGCCCGAAAACTTGTCGGTCTGGCGTTTTATTTTTCAAGCACAAATTCTTATCGATAAAATCGGAATAATTGATCGCACTTTGCGGTAAATTCTTAGCGAAATTTTGGAGGTTTGGTGGAGCTTTTCCTAGTACGTCTTTCGCTGGAGTGTTAACAGTGACTGAGTTGGCGGCGAACACTTTCGGTGATACTGATTTGAGCGCGTTTTGAGCGGCTAAGTACTCGAATTTTGAGACTTTACTCATGATACAGTTGGGTTCTTCGAGGCCGGCGTCTGAGTAGCTTTCTCGCGGGCTACGCCGTGGGGCAACCGGGGGCTTCTTATGAAATGTTTGCGGGTAGGCGTCTTGCGGCTCAAAGGTGATTGGCGCCATGGATATTCTTGAGTTTGGTAACACTGATTTCATCAGTTTTGCTTCCGCTGGGTGATTGAAACGCATGTAATTAGAACGACCGATTGTTAGCATTACTCCTAGAAGTAAAAGTAATTATGTAATTATAAGGATAAAACGTAGCCTGTAATTTCTAGTTATATTTATGATTTAAGTGTAGTTTTAAGCGTAACAAATTTGAGTTTTAAAGAAGAAAGATTATTAAGCTGACAATCAGATTACATTTAATATACGTATCTTACCTTGTGCTAATCGGGTTGGAGTAGAAACCCGAATACCGTCAACTGATATTTGTTCGGCAAGGGGGTACAAAACAACAATACCCCCACTATTCTCAATATGACAATGGCTGGATTGTACCCCAGTGCCTTGGACAGGAATATCTACACCTACGCCACTGCCCAAGGTCACGCGACCTGTACAAACATTCAAACATCATTATTTTATTATTTATTATTATGCTAACTTAAATAAATCGGGAGTGACCTTTACTCGACCTTTTTTTTTTTAAATAATTAGTGTTCACAATAAATGTTACATGAAATAATAATGCCAATAGGTGTGGTAATTAAGCTATTTTTAAAAGCGTTTTTTTAATAAATGGTGCATTTTTTTCGAGAATACTTTTCAAACTAAACTTACTAGAAATGTTAATTTAAAAGAAAAATAAGTGAAATAAAAAAGAAAAAACGTTGAAAGTGAAAAGAATGTTTGTTCTAAAGATAAGATCCAAAGCGCTTTAATTATCACATCACATCGCCACGCAACAATTATCTTCCTCTATTTTTGATTCTCTTAACTACTCGAATCTATTTTTAAATGAGTGATGAGTCGAACATTATGACAACGTTACAGCCCTTTTTGTTACTGGATATATATCTTTCGTTCAGTCGCCAGACACAAAACGAATATTCTGTGTACAGTTGCGTTTCCGAGACGCCGAGAGACGCCAGGCGTCGACAAATAAACGACGCTCTTCCGACGGATGCGTTTATGGCCGAGAAATTACGGCTGTGTTCAATTCTTTTGCTGCAGTTCTGAGAACATGATCATTTTTATATTTTAAATTTTCTCATCATTCTCTATTTGTATCACCGTATTTATTTTACAACATTTCCAATACTTGTAGTTATAATTAAAGCAGTGGTTCGTAAACTGTGCTTTGCGAGTATAAAAATTATTATTTTAAGTAAAAATTATATTTTTAATTATATAATAATTATTATATTGTCACATTTGCGCAAATTTATATATATATATATATATAAAGAGTGCTATCTAAAGTGTAAATAAGTTGGTCAAAGAGTGAAGCCGTAGACCACACACACACACATATACATAACACGCATGAGTGTATCTGTGGTGATTGTGCATGGAGCACGAGGTGTAAGATGCGTGAATCATCTCAGTCAGATGACTCATCGAGCCCTAAAAATAATCGGCTATTTTGCCGACGCTTTCCTCACATTCAGATTAATTTTTCATCAATTACAATACTTCCTTATATACATT
Organism: Leistus spinibarbis; assembly: GCA_933228885.1. Classification (NCBI taxonomy): domain Eukaryota; kingdom Metazoa; phylum Arthropoda; class Insecta; order Coleoptera; family Carabidae; genus Leistus; species Leistus spinibarbis. The sequence continues at coordinate 8,696,348 of OW121804.1, read as the reverse complement.
CGTATAAGAAAATAAAAATGTACATGAAATCTTTTCTGTACATAAAGTTTTCATCATTTCCGTCTGTAGAACATTTGTCAAACACAAACAGACGTTATACAACACTTCGTTTTGCGCAAATATATTTATTCTGCTTTGTAGTAAATAAATATTACATCAAATATAATAATTACTATTTATAGTCTTAAAGAATCGACAATAATATGAAATTAAAATCAGTTGCCCTAATATTTCTTCTATTACTGTGATCTGTGACCATAAAATATGTTTGTAGCAATTGCCAATTATAAATGCGTAGGTTACAGGTGTACACTAACGTGTCAGTGCTTGTTGATTGCTTATTGTAATAATTGCAAACGCAGGTGCGCAACGCAACGCAACGCAACGCAACTATATTTAACCATCTAACATGGCTTCTAATTCTAATTTTGTCCCACTCATAAATTGATATACTAATTTACAATTTACTATAATGATGTTTCTTACCTTGTGGAATTGGATGTAATGTAACAGCTGTACTTAACCGCCCGCCCCCCAAACTGACCAAATGTGGCATATCCGTTTGCAATTTTAATGCGCGCCCCCCAGTCTCACATAGTTCAACTGCCCCCATCGTGCCACCCTGAACCACGCCACTGTTGCCCGATGATAACGTTAGTCCAGACATCTGCAACGAAACATACATTATTCATTTTATTGAACGATTTTCTCCAAGGAAGGAAAGAGGAAACTCCATACATTGATGCCAAAAACGTATATTTTGCAACACATCTTACAAATCAACAAATATGTTGCAGCTCAGGCAGGCAGGCAGGCAGGCAGGCTCTCATTTGAAATTTGTATCCCATCAAACTGACTTATTTTGGTATACTTTAATTTAAAGTTACCTAAATATAACTAATAAACTAATAGTGGAAGCCAAGTACATATTATGATTATGAATAGAGTTGAATTGATTGTCGCATCATTTGTGAGAACAGCAACAAATACATAAATATAAGAGCCTAAATTGGCCTAAAAAAAGTCATAACTCGTCACGATTCCTTTTTGTTTACCTATTTGTGTGTTAGTGAGTAAGAGACAGTCCCAATCCCAACTCTGGCGCATTTCCAAAGGTTAACAAACTCGACCGTAAAAAATGTATATCAAATTCGTGCTGCAATATTTTTGTCGCTCGACTCTTACCATCACGTTGCTAACACAAACATTTTATTTTGCTAATCTAAATAACGCTGTAACTCTTTGACAAATTTAAATACGAATTATTCTATTCATAACATTTAAATATGTATTCAACAATGTTTTAAACTAGATTAAATTTACTGGTTCAGGGGCGCACCCATATTTATTTTCTAGGGCGATTTTTAAATTATTATACCCTAACATAAAAGCTGTAGTGGCCTATACTCGACTTTCTTGCCCTTTCACTACCTATATATATATATATATATATATATATATATATATATATATATATATATATATATAAAACCGCCCTTTTTTTTCGATGGCGAATTTTCAAAAATCGTATATTAATAGTTATACCAAAATATAAAAGCTGCAGAGGCCAGTACTCGACTTTTTTGCCCTATTATTGTATAAAACCGAATTATAAAATATAATTGTAATTTTCGGGGTGAAAACATATTACATAAATGAAGCTGTAGATATTTTAAGAATATAATGTATAATATTGCCAAATTTCTATCTGAATTCACATTAGGCAAATAATAGATTAGCTAGCTTTATTTTTAGATAAAAAGCGTATTTATATTTCAAGGATTATTGAAACAACAAACGCATTTAGAACTATTTTCAATATCTGGTTAAAACATATATGTATTTAGATTTATTACAGAAATTCGATCTAAAAGTATTTTAAATCATGCGAAAAATATGTAGATCAATAATAAATATTTACGTTTGTGGTCATGATATCATAGTTATGACTTTATGCAAAATTGTTTCAATGAATTTGAATTTATGAACGGACATACCTAGAATTATTATCGTGTTTCTGCAACCGCAGACAAATGGTAATAAAATTTAACGTGCAAACACCGAATGATTAAGTTATTTTAACATGACTTCAGTAACATATAAATAAATATAACTTTTTTTCCTCTAAAAAGTATAAATATGGATATGGATATGGATATGGATAGAGCACATCATCCTCTCCACTTTTCTTTGTGCTAGAAAATCCATGAGCTTGTTTTTTATTCGGCTAACTTAAAATTCTTTTGATGTCTGATTCAATTAGATCCGTATCCTGTTTAGACAGGAAATGAGAAACCGCGCGAAATAAAGAAACATAATTCGTCAATGGGAACAAATTGAACGATTTGGACTTCGTCCAGGTTTTTTACACCATAATATTATGGTTCTATTTCTGGTGATCAAACAGTTTCATTTTTGAATCACGATTTAAAATTAAATTACATCAAACGTATATAACTTTTAGTATTTTTACACACACACACACAAAATCAATCAATATTTTACTGAAAATATTTGTTTTGAGCGTCCTTGAATCTACTTTAGACTATTACTAATACAATTGAAGTTTCTTATGGGATTTTTAAGAAGGGTAGGGTGGGTCCCTTGCTGAAAGCGTCGGGTGGGCAGGAACCCACTCTACCCCTTTTGTTACGCCGCTGGGCCTAGTAACCAAAGTTGATGTTATATATTATATAGTCGAGTATAATCAACATATAATGTGACATATGCGACTATATTTGCATGTATGTATGTAAAAAACATGTGTGTGTGTGTGTGTGTCTGTAGGAAATGTTCATTTAATATGACGTCAGTGTATATAACTGACAGTGTTATATATATATATAGTTAGTATATAGATACCGTGGGAGATGAACTCTCAGAGTTATGCGCTATAATATGAATCCACTTGTAGTATATTGTTATTATTATGATTGCAATATTTTTACAGTGTACACATGCAAAATTGTCATAGTTAATTCCAGTGTACTCCCTCAATTTGTAACGCACGACAATTGTATGTTAGGTGTAACATACTTAGAATAATGACTAATTGAAACATGTAATGCTCAGAACGAATTGAAAATTGCACCAGAATTGAACATTTCTATCGTACCATTCTTTCAGCTATTATGTTCTTATAGCTCGTCGTACAATATACTGTGTACTATAAAAGAGCTATAGTATTCGTTCGTGCGGCTATAACCTTCACGGATTCAAAAATAACTCGTTTCACGTCTCCGAATTTAACATTTTACTTTCGAAGTTTTAGGATTTATATATATATATATGTAAATTATTGAATTGGATGAATGTGGACTGCATTTTGTATTTGATATGGACACATGGTGCCCTCGGCCTAATATATAAGATAAAATGTTTTGGTTCTAAAAAATGGCATCAAAATAAATCAATCAATTCAGAATTGTTTACAATGTGAATGATCTGAGCAAAAAGCGAGTGAAACACACAAACATACAAATAGGCGCAATTATAAGCAATCATTGGGCAAGTTGATTGATTAATTGCAGTCATTTCTGTCGGCGTGTGTTGTTTACTAAAGCGAATGCTCCCCTCTCTCCCTCGTCGACAAAAACGATCAAAACTACATTCCTCCCACTGAGCACTGGCCATATCACTGGAATGGAAGCCCTCAGAAAAGAACTCTACGTAATTATTATTGTAGTTGTTGGGGACGCATGAAATGAATGAAACGAATCGATACATAGATTGTATTGTGTACTTAGAAGAAGGTGTACACTGTACAGTGTACAGTGTACACTCTCCCCTGTACTAACCATCCACTTCTTCATTTAATGTTGTTGACGTTTGACCTTGCCACAAGGTCAATAGCTGCTATTTCTTAGTATTTATAAAGTTGAGGGTAAAAGAATATTGTATCTGAAATAGTCAGTTTTCTTTACGAAATTTATTATATATTGAGAGGATAATCTCATCTCAAAGTGTCATCTCATATTTCATGTAATACAAACATGTAGACAAATATATTATGTATGTTTTATTATAAAACACAAGTCACCGGAAACTGTAGGACACGGTGTACGCGTACTGGTTCGGTTGACATACGGGATGTTGCACCCGGCAATGCTTTTTTTTTTTTGAACCTACACATCTGTACTTAGCATATGTAGTTAAATCTGTCATTCACCTAACTCTTATTTTAACAGATAATAACTGCATTTTTATCATTTTTAGCTCGCCGTACAGAATGTACAAAAGAGCTATCTGTGTATATGTGTCATGTAACATGCTCGGATCGAATTGTATTTATTGAACGCCATCTGTAAGTGAAACGAAGAAGTTATGTGTGTTATGTGTCTCCCACGTGTCTCCCGTGCGTCGTCATGCGTCGTTTACAATGTTTACTCTTGCACACAAGCAAACCATGTCTTAACTTACTTCTTAAACAAATATACATTTTACCAACCAACAAAACAGGAGAGTATATAATAAATAAAAAGAAAGAAATAAAACTAAATAACGTTAGAGAAGTTGTTTAAACATACCAGAATATTTTTAGATCCCTACTTTTATATATACACCCTTTCAAACCGATAAGCACCGTACCGATTCACATCAAATTTAGTACACATATTATTTGGCATCCCATTTGAATCCACTCGCACTTTAAATCCAATCACTATTATACTTCCCGAGTTATAGGGCCCCAAAATTTGAAACCTCCCTTAATACAGCCCGTATAAAAATTATTAAAACACCCAAAAGTTCTACTAATAATTCTAAGATATTTTATGTCTACAAGATTTTTTCCTATTGTTAATTAAAAAGCGCTGCTCGCATCGCATCGCATATATTACTTATAAGGCGAGCTGGACGCATAGGTGCGTTGTACCTAAGCTTGCTTATATTATAATAAGTAATGAGACATCCTAGTAGCGGGTTTTCTGTATTTGTATTTTGCGTTTCTCTTTCGATTACTATTCAAACACCATTAATCATTTGAATTTTCTAAACGATCAATTAATTTAAATATTTCTCAATTATATACGGTAGCGCCATATTTTCTACCTGTTTTACTCTTATATGGTCACAATTTATATTACGTAATAAATATATATTGGTCTACTTGTACAGAAAGAAATGAACTTGCTATAGTAATAAATCATTTTTTTTTAATATTTTAAAGATATAGCAAAAATATTTATAATTATTCATAATTTTTGCGCAAGGAAAATAACGATGAAAAAATAAATGAATTATGTATGTATGGTACGCCACTGACTGTCAATTGAACGTCAAACGGAGTAATTTATTTTATTTATTTTTTATTGCGCTACAAATATATACAAAACATTATTTGTTGATGACACCATGGGCGTACTATATGGGGGGTCACTGGGTCAAAGTGCGTAGGCACCGTATTATTCTAACTCCAGTTAAATTATATTCATGATTTAAAAATGACTATATCCTCAGTGGTTCCGAGGCACTGCTTGCCTAATCAATAAAACGTTCTACACATATATACACTAACAGCCAGTATGTTAAAAGAACTATAAACCCTTTCATAGAGTAATCTAGTATAAATATTTGGTTGTTTCCCGAAATAATACCTAATAAATAGATAAGATAACAATATGAAATTAGGGCGAGATTAATTTAGGAAAATATACGTAAACGTGTTACAGAATTGTGTAAATATTTACAGAATTATATGTGGCTAGATACAAACATGACGTTTGTGTAATTTAAATTTTTGATAAATATTTACGTTTACGTTATATTTTTAGAAATGAATGCATGTTTTATTTGCACTAACAGTTAAACATTTTAACTTGTTAGATAACTTTATTATATTAACATCTAAATTTAAAAAGAAATACAAAAAATTATATATATATATATATATATATATATATAGATTTATTAACTTTAAAAAGGATTTTCTAGTAAAATGGGTTTACGCTATTTAACCTTTAGCGGGCACACTTCATTGCCGTAACATAACGGCCACAATGGGGTCCGTTTGGACCCAATCGTATGTATGTAAAATTTAGACTTGAAAAAAATCTTTGAGCCAAACATTCGAAAATATATATGATTGCAATATATATATATATACTTCCTTATATATATTCGTATAAGAAAATAAAAATCAAAAATGTTGGGATAATTAATGTGGGAGTAGCCATATTTGGGCACAATCTAATGTTATTATAAGTTATTGAACTTTCTCGTAGAGAAACAAACAAAATATATGTACGTTAAAAATGTACCCAGTGGCAGGCAACATGTTTTGCAAAGCTGCCCACGAAAGAAAAACTGCAAAATCAGGTCACTTGATCTCTTTATTACGATTATGTCACCCACATATGTTCATAAATTATCGATTATTATTTAATTTACATATAGAAAACATATAATTTATGTTTAAGCAATCTTTATTTACTACCAAATGTTTATCGCAGTTAAATTTTCACATCTTTTACAATAACTATTAGAATTTAACATCGGCGTGTAAATAAAGTACAATAATAAATATACATTGAGAGGGCTTGGCTTTACTGCCCCTTAAAAGGCGTTGAAAACGATTTCAGATTGTGAAATTTTATTATAAGGCTCTTGTTTATATAACAGGTCAATGTTATCGATCGAGACATTTTTATGACAATAAATGCATTTTTTATAGTTTAAATAAAGATATAACACGAATATGTCGTAGAAATAATTTTCCTAGCACAATATACACGTTTTCCACATGAAAAACATATTAATACTAGTTTCTATAGCCAGTGGCGGTCCCGGTATTTTTTCGCCGCAGGCGACAGTATTTAATTTCACATGCAACACGAGTTATGGCTGAGTAATATTCCCACTACCGCCGGCCATGTCTGGCCACCTTTGAGAGACATTCAGACGACCTCAGAACACAGTGGCGTACCACTAACTTTTTAAATTTTGTTTTATATGCATGCTACCATTGTCATGAAGCAATATCAATATGTAAAGAAACCAAAATGTAACATGGCTAATTTCAAACGCAATTTTTTAGGAAATAGTACATTTTTTTTAAAAGTTTTTCGAAAAAAAGTTGTTAGAAATTTTAATATCTTTAACTTTTATAATGTGCACTTTTTCTCTAACTCGTGTCGTTATCGAGATATACAAACATTTACATAAGTAAACAAACACTTCCGGTTGTAATACTCGTTTAAAAAATAGGTAGAGTGTTCATACACACACACACACACGTCGTAATTGAGAAAATAGTCCAAATGGTTTCAAGAACACTACTTTATTTTATACGACAGTAAAAATGGTTTTGCGAATTATTTTAACGATGTCATAACACAGTGGCGTGCCTAGAGTATTAAAATAATAACCAGTAGTAATTTCTAGAACGTTAGTTTCAAATGTGTTCATTGAAAATTTTCTAAATTTAATCTTAAAGTGATTATATTCCCATTTGGTGGTCACATTTATTTTGATTACATTTAAAATGCAGGTAACTGTACTTTTTATTACTGAGAATTAAAAAAAAAAAAAAGATTTAAGAATTGCCTGAAGGCGCTGCGAGCGCTCAAAAACAAAACAATTATCTGTGAAATTAACACAGCTGAAATTCTCAAAAGAAAAGTCCAGGTGGCTTTTGTCACTTAGCACTGTGTGTGTACCACTTTAGGTATTACAGATGCAACGTTGCCGGTTCAATAGCGCATTGTTACCGATTTCCCCCCACGCATGCACAGACAGTCATAATTGCGAAAATAGTAAAATCGTACTCAGGGGACCTCGAAACGGTTATAGCCGTTAAATTGTACAATCAATATTTTTATAATTCATATATGTTGTTTAAAAGAAAGTTTTAATCCGCGAAAATAAACCTTGGTCAACAAATTCATAGTTTTCTAAATTAATTACGAAACAATACATTGACGCAATCGTTACTTGGTACTAAGTAATTTATGCATTTAACATAAGGTTGAATTGTGGTAAAAATTTAAATTGTTTAAAAACTAATTAAAATATATATTATTGTTTATAGTTCATACTAAAATTTGGAAAAATATGTCTTAAATATCCAAATTTCTAATGTAAATAAACAATTTTCATTGATATGTCAAAAATAAATAGTTATACAAAATGGCCGACAAAATTGCCAATACATATATGCCAATGCATACGAAATTCACACGAATTTTGTATGAGACGCTCGGGCGAGTCGAGTCGACTCTGCTCTCAGTTTGCGATAGAGCACGTTTACGCGTTCGTAAAATACGTTAAATAAGATTTACGGGAATGCGTTGCTGACATCGCGTGCAACGTGTCAGGTCAAATCGCATAAAATGGACGAAAATCCCGCGTAAACCCAATCGCGAGATTATATCTAACTTATACAAAACAAAGATTTCATCACCTTTAAGCTAATAAAGGTGAAAATGCATCTACAATATTGGCTATATTTTGAGCCTTACGTACTTGTGTTTCCAAAATTAACTAATAATTATCAACTTTACAACAAAACAAAAGAAATCACCCAAAATATATATATATTTTAATCGTCCATAAAGGTGAAAATTCACGAATAAAACAACACGATTAAAGTCGAGTTTCCAACAAAACGCATTGTTAGCCTCAACTGTCAACTTTACAGTAAAACTAATTGGAAATATATTTAAGACACTTTCATATACAAAACATGAGTGATTACTTCATTATTATTGGTCATTTGGTTAACAATGCTACATACAAAAAAATACTTATTTGTGTAATTATCTATGTTACAGAGTGCCCCCCGGAAATTGGACCTGTTCCACGCCCATGGTTGACAGGAGTACAGTACAGCAAGCAATATGTAAGTTTTGTCAGGCATTGTACTTTTTATTTATTTGCATTCTCGTTTTCTATGCATATTACCTTTTGTTGCGTGTATTCAATGGGTACATACACATAGAAAAGGAATAGGAAGACATAAAATAAACTATTGATGCAAGCATTAATGCTGTCAGTTTGCCGGAAACTGTCTTAAAGAACTATTATCTCGTACTATAATAAAATGTATTTAGCATTTAGAGCCACAGTTCCGTTTTCTAAAATGATGAACATTTAGGTTCTAAATGTTTAGATACGTTTCGTACGCAGCCTAAATAAACCGCCAAAGCTCGGCCGGTAATACAGTTACAACTGTCAGTGGAAATAGTTTTGTGAACTTAGTGCAACAAAAACATGATGTTGCTTTTAAAATACGAAGTTTTATATAAAAATAACAATTGTTTATGGTTTTGGTGCTATTTTTCTTAAGTCTAAATACTTTTTATTCATCTTAAAGTGATTTATGTATAAGTTTGATTGAAATTAAAAGTTTGTTTTGTTGGTTGGTGCAAACGTTCAAAATGATACGGTGAAAATGTAAGTAAATTATATTATTTTAATTAAATGATGGAGTAGTTTTATAAATTTGATAAATTAATTCTTGAAAAAAATGAGAAAACACAAATAGCTGTATGGAACCCATTTAAGTCTATAAAAAGATATATTTCCATCTATATTATAATCTGGTTTATTATTTCAAAAGTCGATAAGCAACAAACTGTCGGTATCTTGATGTATTCACACAATATATTTATTTTAATGTTTAAGAATGTAGTTATTGTTATTGTTATAACCGCTGCGACGTAAGGGTATGATCGTCGACTTTTACACCTTACCCATATACATTTGGAGGGGGGAGGGGAACAGGTGTCAGTAGTATCTCAAAAAATAAGCAATTCAAGTCAGGCGTTAGTTATCATGCAATCAAATCATAATGAAATGCACCGTTAAAGCCGTTTGCATAGCATAGCATAGTGCACACAAGGTGTCGATAAAACAGGTGTTGATATTCAAACGCGTGTCGGTAATAGCGTGATTTCCTCGATCGATCAGCACATACAAATTACAAATAGTTACATTTCCTTCGTACCTAATATTAACTGCTGTTGCTGTCTCTCTCGCACAAAATACACGTCCGATGACTATATATTTGCCGGGTAAATGCGCCATCTACATATGATTACGACGATTTTGTTAACCACATGTAAATGTATTCGAACCCGGAAATAGCGCGCTAAGCACTAAGCACTGCCTCTCGTGACCGCTGCAAGATGTTTTGATTGGTAAGCTGTAAGCTGTAAGCTGTAAGCTTCACAGATGGAACTTTGTACGTTTATAACCCTATTGTGTGAATCTGTTGCTTAAATGTGTTCGTATATGATGACATCATTCAATTCATTTAACTGACTGAGATAGTTGGTCAAGTGCTCACACAGCTGCATTTCAAATACCGCCTACAAATTACTAATAAAACTCACATAGCGCTACGTCAAACCCACACTTATCAAAATGTACAACGCACATACGCGTCCTGCTCGCCTGATATGTAATGCAATGCGACCAGTGCTTTTTAATTATTATGGGATGCCAAATAATATGTGTTACAAATTTGGTCGCCCCAAAATTATAAAAATAAATCAAACATATATTAAATGTTGGGAAACTCAATGCATGCGCCTATTTCCATAAATATCTCTCTCGTATACAAAACATCTTTTTAGAAAATAATGAATAACTTTGAAATATTGATAAACATTGATTAATAATGCCTAAAAAGTGAATATAATTGCCTGTGTGCCTGTAGTGTCTTCAAAGGCAAAATAGAAAATATACATATATGAAAAAAATTAAATATATATATGTAGTAATGACAGTTAGTATGTTACGTTCCAAGAAGACGCGTAACATTGAAGTCCTTTTTGTGTTTGTGTTTGTAAATAACAAAACTTTCAACTGATGAACCTAAGTGAAAAAATGAACGAAATGAAAAAGTATGCAATAAAGTAGATTCCAGTTCATTAAAGACACGTTTGTTTGCCAACCTGGCCAATAAAATAAAAATAAAAATCGACATTGCTCGCAAGGACGAAGTCGTCACACACACACTCACACTCACACATATCCGACTCGGACTCGGACTCGGACTCGACGACTACGAGCAATCTGAATCTGAATCTGTGTATGCACAATTTTTTAACCCACAGCAAATGTACAGTCACACATAATCATTCATGGAATTTGCCATTCCTTCGGTTTTATGCCATTTGTGTACTAGGCTAATAAAAAAACAAACAATTTGTATGTAGTGGTTACTGGACATTTATATCAATTTTTTCGACTTTTATATAGTTTTAGATTAATTGCTTAAAAATCAACTTTTTACAAACATTCGGTTATAGTTGATTTAATAAACCGTATTTTTTTGCATAGATGAGCTTTTTAACAGTTATATTTAATGGTAATTCGTGAGATAATATGCGCTACTGTACGCACAGATTTCATGAATATATTTTTTGTTTTGCACCGTTGGCAACAACCGGTTGTAACTTCACACCATATAGCCATATAGCCTGGACCGGAGTTAAGTTCGCTCCATGTCGTCTGGGACATTATTAAATTACTTGATGAATATGTACAAATATTTTACGAAATTCATTTCAAAATTACAAAAACTGGAGTGGTCTTCACTCGACTTTACTAAATTCCACCATCTAATTCATATAAAAATGCTTTATTTTGCTTTAAATTCACGCTAGATTACCATGAAACAATATTAAGTTTTTCATTTTACAGCTACATTAATAAAATATTTACTGTTAATAAGACATTTTCAGTGGTGTATTTAACTCGATCGACCAGTAATTCTCAATCGGTGGTCGCTAAAAACTAAGGACCCCTCGGCACTTTCTAAACCTTGTAATCTCATTTTTTGCCTAGCAAAATTAATTGCTACTGTCATTAAAAGTAATAAACAATATTGCAAAAACTTTTAATTATTATTATTATTATATCTGTTTTAACTCAAATGAATAACTGTCGAAACAGATTTGAAGTTGATCCGTGAATTCTATAAAAAACTATGATTTGATTATATTTTATGACCTTTTGAAAGTCAGAGCGATACAATTAACGACTTATTCGTAAGAAATTTCGAAATTTTAGGTATATTGTTTGTTGAATATGAATTTAACTTGTTGATTTAAAAGAGGTTTTCTATGAAACAAGAAAGTTTATTGACCTAAAACAATGGGTTAGTCGAGCCCAAATAATTTAATCGACAAATTAGAGAATCTTAATCAACCGTTTAAAATTGTTGTGACATCTTAGACTGAACGAGCGTATCAAATTTTATTAGGAATTGGAATGTTATTTAAAAAAAAAATTATGTTAATGTTAATAATTTTTTTGCTAAAGTAAATGTGTGTAATTTCTTCAATTTTGAAGGTACATTCATTGTAAATATTGTTTTTGTCTGTCACACGTAAAGCGAGGTATGAATGTATAGTGAAAACTAAGTATAGGAAAGTCAAGTGAAGGCCACCTCAGTTTTTAATGTTCAATTTGAAATGTAATGGTTATTATTATTATTATGTTCGTCTATTACGTTTGTAGGTAACATAAATTTTCACTTTTTACTTGAAGTAATTAAAAAAGAACATGCAATTTACTAGATATCAGTGACGCTTAAACTAACAAACATATAATTATAGTTATTCAGTTCAAGTGTAATTAAGTGTTTATATATGCAAAAAAAAAAAAAGAATTGAAAAACACAAGGACTTTCAATAATAATATATTTGTACAAATTTGTATTGCTAATAATGATTTAGACGCTGATTTTAAACAAATTTTTGAATACATTTTATGATGACATATTTAGATTATTTTCAAGTTATAAAACTTGGAATTTTCCGAATAATTTCAACCTTTTTTTTTTGGGGTACTCTGAGTCATTGTACCTGTACTTGACCAGGGCCCAGGTAACAAAATGGTTGTTTTTCGAAAGTAAAAAGATATTTATATTCTTTCTCCGAATTTTTTTAAAGATTGTTATCTTAGAAATTTTACTACATCTTTAATGGATTATAATTAGCAAAAATCATAATTACCTGTTAAAGATATCGAAATATATTATTCAAGTAGCTATACTTACAGAAACAATAAAATAAACTCATTATTTATTAATTTATTAAAAAAAAAAAAAAAAAAACTATTTAAAAGTAAGATTTTTATCTTAGTAATTTAACTAACATCTTTAATTTATAATTAGTTTGACTACTGTTTAAGATATCGAAAAATATTATTCAAGTAGCGCGATACACTTAAAAGAAACAATAAAAATAATCTTTCGGTTTTATTATTTTTTACGTGGTTTAGCTTAATTTTGAATATACCCTGACCATGTATTAACAATAAACGTATTATAAACAAAAACATGCATACACTAGTGCTTCCAGCTGGTTACTAATATGGCCGAAAAATAATTCACACAATGAATTATAAATTCAAGAGATGAGTTTTGTACATATATAAATAAAGTGTATGTTCTTGCGAAATTATTTAACGATTAAGTAATTATTTATGTATGTATTTCGTCAGTGGCGTTCATAAAATATGTGATACGAGTCAAGGGCACATTGCAATATACATACATGTTTCAAAGCATACATTACTGTGTGTGACTGTGTATTATATATATATTATGAATGTTTTATTTGTGTTATTTTCATTTATTATTTTTGCGTTGGCTGACTGCATTATAATGGTGTCGAATGTCATCTGTCCATATTAATTATGCGTAATGTAAATACGATGTATGCTGTATGCAAATTAGCCAGCCAGCCAAATGAGAAATGACCGGCCGATCATTCATTATATTTGAATCTTTGAATATATTCTACTTTAAAAGGATTTTATTTTTGTTTATAAACTATAATAATATAAATTAATAAATAAATAATGTGATTGGAGATGCGTGTTAGTTAAAATAACGCGAGTCCGGGTATCCAGAGCGCAGCAGTGGTAGGGAATAAAATTCCAACTATTTCAATTAAATATTATTGCTCGACTAACATAAGCTTATCTTTATTACTATCCATAGAAATGGCGTCGTTTGTCACTGGCGTACCTACAGGTATTTATTTATTTACTGGAGGGGGCTGCATTCCTTAGAAATATATTTTTATTTCTATTTACTGTAATACTATAATAGATACGTTATATATTAAAAATGATAAAATGTCAATTGACGAACGCCACTGGTTGGTTAGCATAATTAGAGAATGTCACCTGTTTTTAACATCAACAAAAATATTGTAGACTTCCGTATTTGCTAGAAAATTTGCTAATGCCTTCAAAACAATTTAAAAACTATATTTCGTAATTTGTTTAATTCAGCATTAATTTATTTGACGACTTGAACAGACATCTTTTCAATTGAATGTTTAAAAATGTTACGTAATTAATTCAATTAATTGAATCAATTTCACCAATACTTAATTGGCTTTAATTGATTAATCAAAATCAATGAATGCAGGCGGTTTCAATTATCTATGTTAGAAAAATCGGTCAAATAATATCAAACATTATTTAACTTGCTTACTAAATATCTATTTAAAGTTCTATTGCTAATAAATTCCGTTAGGGCACCGCCAGACTATACCCTCAACTAGAAATAATAATTCTATAAGTTATATAGGTCAATAATTTGTATTTTCATAAAATTTAATAATATATATATTGTTTTCAAAGTACTATTAGTATACTTTTACGTTAGGGCATCTCCTTAATTGTAAATAATAAATAATAACGTTAGGGCATTCACAAAACTATATCCCCAGCAAGAATATCAATTTTATAATTGATCTGATAAACAAAATCAATATATTTGTCAATACTTGTAATTTAAGAATGAAATTTAACACTATACATATTTACTTGAAAAACATATTTGTATATTAAATATTTATTTCCCTTATCGAAAAACAGTTAAATCTTATATTAATGTATTTACAAGAACGAAATAACACATTGTTCATAACAGAATAATTTAATTTAGAGATAAAATTTATCAATCGAAAAAAATCGGTGGATAATACAATTGATAAGTAAAAATGTCTAAAAACTTCTGTACTTTCATCAAACAAACTTATCATCGTATTAGATTTGATGTTTTATAATAACAAATCTAATTCTCATTCATGTAGAATTTACACTAATTCAGTGTAAATATAAATATACCTAAAGTTACACTAAAATAGAGTATAATGTACTAAAACCATGTTAAAATAACACGTACACGTGAATTTCGTGTAACCTAAACTGGAATAGTATTAAACCTAATAATAATATTGTTAAAATAGCGTTAACTCGTGTACTGAATTGAAAATAATATATATTCTTCCATAAATAACATATTTTCATACTTATTCAAGTTAATTTAACACTAATTATGTGTAAACTGCTCGGGGAATGAACATACTTAACGTCATACTAGGACATATTAATATATCTATCATTATACTAGAATAGTGTAAAAGTTACTAAAAATAACAAAATTCATTTTACTGTATGTAACTTTAACACTAAAACATGGTAAATATGGTTTTCTTCTTCCAGAAAAAACAACAAATACATCTAAGTTAGAAAACTATATAGTTTATACATTTTTCATTTATTATTCATATCCAAAAATAATAAAATTTAAAGTTTGTTACTTAAAATAATCTTAATTCGATAATAATACACTTCATTACCTCTTGGACAATCTTCAAACTTTTCACTGAAGTCCACTTAAAACATAACTTAACATCGCGACCAAACAAATTCTAGCGGTGGTCAAAACGGTCAAAACCAATAAAAAACAATATCCACATTTATACTAAATAAATTGTCAAAAAACATTTTCGCCACTAAATAACGGACAAAATACGACCGAAATAATCACGCACCACGTTCCAAGCCGACAGAAACACAAACTGAATCGGTATGTAAACATGAGAATCGCGTATAGTCGTGGGACAGATGTACATTTGCCATCGTATTCACTTGCTCTTGTTAACGTTATACAAAATTTTATATTTCCCATCTTTGTCTTGGGCACGTGATGCACTCGTTTATGCGAGCGTAGCGGCCGTAGCCGTAGTTTATGAAACGAGAGTTAAGACAGGTTTCTATAATATGTTCTAATTGGCAGATTGTTGTATCGTATCGTATTCACTTGCTCTTCTTAGAGGTATAATTTACCGTCTTTGTCTTAAGTACGTTACGATAGTAGCGCTCTTAGACCTATTAGGAGACGAGAGATAAAATAGATTTCTGTAATATGTTTGGGCAGATGTACTTCGTCGTATTCACTTGCCCATAGTGTGACGTAGTTCTACACACTATCGTCGATAGATGTCACTACTAATCTAAATATAAGTTTTTTGGTTTATAAAACAAAGCATTAGCTATTTTTACGCTACAATCAATGATATTTATTTATGAATTCATTAAAAATACATTTGAGTAAATACAATTTATCCCCAATTTTCAAAATTGCTATCTTTAAAATGTTCGGCTTTAAATTTGACTAAAGACTGGGGTAAGTCCGGTCGCATTTCCAATTTTTCGGGGTAAGTCCACCAGACACTTGCCGTAGAATCTTCTTTACGCGTATCAACCGACTTCTTCTTATTATATTTTTCTAACCACGACTCTAAAGTAGGTACTTCAATTTGTAAGTTGTTGTCTTCTTGTTTTTGATGATCTAAATAATCAACTAAACAAAAATACAAACCAAATTAACAACTAATGTAATCAAAAGATTAGAGTTAGGCATCCGCCATGTTGCATTAAACCTAAAATAATACCTTCAGTTTTGATAACCCAGAGTTCTTCTTGTGAGTAATGCGTATATTTGCAATTTCCTAGAAATTGGCAAACCCCAGTTTGCACATAACGTCTACACGGCTGTTTGACGATTTCCTCATTTAGTAACGTCCGTGGATCTAAATAATGTAAATGTTTACATTCATAAATATTATTTGCAAAGAATAAACCCAAGAAAGAAATTAAAAAAAAATAAATTAAGCATTTTGAAATATAAATATCAATGTTTATAATAATTATAATTTTAACCTCTACACGCTAAATAGTGTTCTCGTAGTATTTTCTGGTGCATAGCACTGTTAATATGTTTTTTGCGTGCATCAATATCGTCTATAAACGTTTTATCACAATAATCACAATAATATCGGCGCCCCATTCTTAATTTTATTTAATATTACGTATATATATATATATATTAAAAGCGATATTTGAGGTTAACAATGCTTTATTGACGTCTATTGTGCTGCTATTAGTGAGTGAGTGAAGTGAAATATGAACGAATTCTAGTTAAAGGGCGCTTTCCTTTTAATGTCTAGATAAGCTCTATTAATATGGTGAACTATCAACAGATGGCGCTTTGTATAGTTCCCATATAAATAGCATTGTAGTTTTGCTTTTACATAAGAAACGTCGCATTCAACCATTTTTTTTTGCATTTATAGTGTTGCTGTGGCGTTCTATGCTTTTAGTGAATCTAATGCAGTGAATATTAAATTGGTTCGTAATATTAAATTATACGCTTTGTTTAAAGCCTTTACACTAGGCGTTACGCACTGCATCAATGTATTTAGCAAAGGGTGAACTTATTTCAGTTTTATTATTGCGTTTTATTTGACGCATGTATAGTAGAAGACCCGTAATACATAATAATAATCATGCGTGTAAGACTGGTTGAAATTCATTGAAATAATTTCTAAATGTCTTTAAATAATTTAAATGTGTACCTTTATAGAGTTTGGTTTTGATGTGTCCCCTAAATGGAATAAATAAAAAACAAACATATTTAGATAACATTTTTATTTCATTAGTATTTTCTATACAGCATCAATGAATATATTAATGGCTTATTAATTTTGGCATTTTGAAAATACTAAAATTAAATATATCTAAATATAAATTAAAATCGCATTTATTTATAAATAAACAATACATATAATTACCTGCAAATTAAATAAAACATATATTAACATTTAAAATAAAATATAATTTTTATTAATATTAAGCGAAAAAATGCCAATTTTTCTCCTTAATATTTTTGGTAAAATGTTTTATAAGTATACAAAGTATATTTTTTAGATTATACAATATTTTTTTTTGTTATATAAGAAGTTACATGTGCATATTCAATAATTAGTGTTACATAGAATTCAATAAGAGCTGCATTGGCGTACTGTTGCCTGCGGGGGCATTTTTAAAATACTTACCAATAATTTTTTTAGCTACACCAATGGCAAAAGACGCTATTTGGCCAAAAATAAAATCACTTCCTCAAACATCCTTTTTAACTGCGTATTAATTTTGTACCATTCAAAAAGAAATTATTTGTGAATTTAATTCAAATAATTATTACATATAAATCACAGATAAAATCATATACAGAAGTTCTAAAACTATTGTTTTGAATCTATCATCGAGTAGAATCAAACCAGTAGTTTTAAAACAATACCAAATACCAAATAACGCCTCTCTTATTATGTATATAATACATTTTTGGTACTGTACACACACACGTTTCAGCTAGAATGACTGACAAAAATAATCGTTTGCACTCACTTAACGCTAAGTGAAGCCTAACTGTTGTTGAATCAGTAAGATTAAATAAAAAACCAATAAGTTTTATTTAATTGTTAAGATGGTAGAATATATAAGTTAGACTTAAAGTTAAGTGGTGCAATTTTAATTTAAATAAGTCTTAAATCTACAATTTTTTTTCAAAGAAGTTTTTTAAAATGTTTAAAATTGTTTATAAGAACTGCAAATTGTTAAAATTGTGGGTTTAACCCCTGATTAAAATTTTAAAAGTTATTGCTTTAAGATTTAAGCAATTTTTATTAGGAAATTATTATATTTACAATTTCAAAACTTAGTTTTCAACTTTTTAGTTTGGGATTTTTAACATTTAGTCGTTCTAAAATTCTAATTAAATGAAAATCTTATTCTAACTTTTTTATTATTTTATTAATTAATTAATTAATTTTTTTTTACTTCAAAGGTAATTATTTTTTATTAGATACACTGTTTAAGCGATCACTTGTGATTTGATTGGCTGATTCCAAGTATGATAAGTCATTTCATTGGCTGTCGGTACCTTCGGTTTCCTTGCGCACCTTGTGCCCGCGGAATGAAGCCTGGATCTTGGTCGCAGCCTTATTTAGATCGGGATCTGTTAGATCGATATCTAGTTCTTCTTCTTCTTCTTCCTGAAAACAAATAAATGTCGCCTGTAAAACGATTCGCGCATCTGGTATCTCTATTTTATATGCAAATATCTGTTCCCAAACCGAAAACCGAAAACCGAAAACCTAATATTTAACTTGACCAAAAGTTCATTCCAATCTACTTATACTTGCACATAACATACACTAGCAGCAAATCCCTGCGCTGCGGCGGGCGACGGGCGACGGGTGGCGGGCGACGGGCGACGGGTGGCGGGCGGCACAGTGGTTTTGGTACATACAAGATATATGAATAGTTTATATGTTCTTGTAGTTCAAGAGTCCAACAGTTACGAGGATTTATCTTATTTACTTTCATATTTAGGGGCATGAAAATCAATAGCGAAAATGATGCATTTTACATACGAGAAGTATATAGATATTTCGTACGCATATACATTGAAAATTACCCATAATTGAAAATTAAATTAAATGATAACCAAAAATGTCCTTAACAAAAAGTGTTTGTCTCGTCGTCGCCCTGAATCCAAAAATATAATATATATATATATAACTTGGATGTTAGTCGTCGCTCGCTCGCTCGCTCGCTTACCCCTTAAGGGCGTCCAAAATGGTCGACTGCAAACAAACGGTGTTTATCGCATAGACACAGGAGGCCGCGAGAAAACAATGGGAAACGTGATCCTCACACAATTTATTACTGTTTATAATAAACCGCCGTTTTAAATAATGGCTACGCCTGCCCATAGTCGTACAGGCAACCTGCATTACAGCTACGTACACATATTTTATAGTATAAATAAAAGCAACATCATTTTATTTTATATACAATATATACCTGGCCCGAACTTACTTACTACCAAACGGGAAAACCATACGAAATTTTACGACCTACTTTTATTATTACTGAAGCACTCGCGAAGGCTTCATTGAAAAAAAAGAAAGAAATATATAAATAAGAAATGAATAATTTAGCGATGGTTTTGTTGTAAAAATGTTTTACAGCGCCGAATATGTAGTAGTCGTCGCATCTGCGGTGTAGAAATACAATTTTTATGTAATGGAAACTGAGTTCGAAATTTATTGTGGACGTTTCTATGAATAATGTCTGATATAGCCGCTTCAGACAGTCCCTTTTGCCTGTTACCTTTGCTTCGATAGCGAATAAATATTCGCAGACTTTTTATCTCGTTACAATCAAATATTCAATACGAGAAATCGACTATAATCAATAGTTTTTGCTTTAACGTGTGCTCAATCAATACACAAACGTATAGTAACGAACATGTTCTATTTCACTCTAATACACACAAGCCGTATATAGCTATCCTTTCATATTTTAAATATGCCAAACATTTGTTAACATAATAGAATTCTCGCTTTGTTTTAATTTAGCAAAATTATTGCTTTATACAGAGAAAATGAAAATTACCTTATTTTCCTGTTTTCCGGAAGCACTGGAGCCGTCTTTGCCACCAGCTTCGTCAGCTTTGGTTTTCATATGCGACCGGAATGAATTTTGAATTGTTGTAGCTGCTTTACAAAGTTCTGTAACAAAGAAAAATACTTGTCAAATATTTATTTACTTATTAGTGCGTATAATAAGGAAGTAAAAAATAAATCCTTATAGGGTTGTTACATGAGTTAAATGGAGCAGCCTATTCCGATTTTATTAGATATAAAATTGTTGTTAGTTGTGACGTAGCTTTATAAACACAAAAGGAATGAATGAATAACATTTTATTTGTAAAGTCGAGCTTTGCCAGAGGCATGTGTAAATCTTCTTAAACAATAAAACGGAACGTTGTTTTCTTTTGCCAACTAGGATATTTCTAAAGTGGTGACTTCGTATGAGATAGAAAAAGAATACACGAACAACTAGGGAAAGAGAGAAAGAAGGACATAAACTAGTTTTACTTTGAGCGTCACGAACACACAACTTCAATGAAATATATATATATATATATATATATATATACATACACAAAACTGGAGTGACCTACACTCGGCTTTCTTTTACAGTTAGTAAATACAAAATAGGCTTAGGAATAGTCCTAAATGGACTAGTTAATTGTTTAAAACTTTTGTCAACTATAATTTAGATACAGAGTGACAAGAACAAGTTAACAATGTCAAGAAAATTCAGTTAAATAGTTTGAGTAGCACTGGCACTATGAGTTAACGCTTTTGTTTTGCCTCGCAACGATTAATTAGCTTGTTAATTACACGCGAAACGAGCTTTTTTCTGGGGCATTAATTTTTATTTTATGTTTTATCTTAGAATTTCATTAAAAAAATTTAAACTTTTTATTATTACGTATTTCATACAATGGTACAAAAAATAATCACGATTTTACTATACATGAAATATGTATTTATAATAAGAATTAAAAGAAACCGAAAATAGTGAAAACCGAGTTCATATAAAACAGTAAAAAGTCAAATTCGATTATTTAAAAAAATTGCTGACGGTTGAAAAAGGCTATAAAATTTTTTATAGTCGACATAAATGTGTTTTATTAGGAAGTAGGACAAAAGATCATTAGATTAACCGTATTTTTCGTTTTCTTTTTCAAAATAGTCATCGACGCGTTAGAATAATGTAAGATTAAATTTTAATTAACTTTCGAGAGCTTATTATTAATTAAAGTTGAAATGATGGCAATAAGCTTCCTACTTAATTTTACTTAGTTTCAGACATTTTAATTAATTGTTTTGCGAATTGTGCCGTCGCTTCGCGAATGGCCTTATTGATGTTGAACAAATAGCAGTTCAACATAATTTATGATAGATTGCTTTCAACAAACTGAACAATCACATATTTCATTATTAAATTGCCTTCAAACTCTGTTTACTTTTTAATCATTTGTAAATAATTAAAGTTTCCCTGAAATTCTGGAAATTGCATCATAATTATTTATCAATATCGTACAAAATAATTAATAATTACTTGTAATTTTACATATATCTTTTACATTGTAACCAATGTTTGCGGTAATAACTACGGCCACTATACCGGTTTGCCATGTGATTACGTAACCGGAAGACCGGTTACATTCAAAATAACCAACAATGTATTATTTATTTTTACCCATTAAAACATTGTTTATATAACGTCCTGTACAATTAAAAGCGCTTTTATTCAAAAAGCCCAATTAAAAATAAGTAAACAGACGCGCACGTGCCTTTGCAAGTAATAACCAACCTTTTTTTTTTAATGAATTCCAACAATTTCAAACCGTTTTGTGCATATTTGAATAATTTAAAGAAAATATTCAGTTATTTTTGGTGCTTTCTCCAATATCGCTAGAACGGTGGCACTTATGGGAAAACTGATACGGAAAATCTTAATTTCTTATTTATGTTTTGCCGGTTATAATATCTAACGTATGTGATTTTTTTTATGAGTTTCAATAATTTGAACCCGTTTGGATATTAAAATAATTGATTGAAAATATGTGTTTTAGTTGATTGACTCGGATACAATATTAATTATTGTTGAATTATAAATAGAGTTGGTCTGCTGACGTTTCAGTGTTCAAAGGGATAGGGCCCCTTTTCGAAGGGTAACCTTTTGACCTAAATAATTGAATATAGGACGGTTGGCTGGTTGCAGTCTATTTCTGCAGAGCACTGAGGTACAATTGACCACATATAGATTGGATTTAATTAATAATATTTGGTCGGATGTGTGGCTATTGTTTTGATAGGTAATTTAACTGACATCGTTTGTATTTATAGCGTGGTTTAATATTGTAGATATATGTATATAATATATAGATTCGAATTTCAATTATTTTAAATATCTTAAATTCTAACCGAAATTTTACTATATCGTTCCAGTTTTATTAATAAATAATAATGTAAATTTAAAGAAGCTTAGATGCAAGCAGCAATGCCTGCAGTTTACCATTACACTAAAAAAGAAAACCAATGTATGTACATACATACAACATAGGGCACTCTGTATCTGAGCGCAACAAATTTTTGTATACAAATATCCTCGGTATTTTGCCGTTATTCTTTGCAAATACAATATTGATTTTGGCGACGTCAGTCAGGTGGATAGGCTGCGATCGGATGCGATCGGATGCGGCGGTGTATCGATGCCAATGCCGCGGTCTAAATATAAGAAAGGAAATGACTTATAGGTTTCAAATCCTCGGATGGGATGGATTTGTATGCTTTATTTATAGACGGAGTTTCAAGTGTCACATTTTCTCTTGCGTGACATTTGTTTTGACACACACCTAGCATTTTCTTTTTACTATTCCTATTCATTTGCCGGTCTGTGCGGTACTTGTACTTGTTGTTGCTTGTTTCTCTGTGTGTCTTCGCGCAATCTAATTCCACCTGGATCTGTCCTATTGATCGCTGTACCTTTACAGGCTTGTACTAAGGTTTTATTATGCCGCACGAACAATCCATTATATTTGATAGTTCTACTTCGATTCTCAAATAAAATTGTAACCATAGCCTTTTTATTTAGGTTGTTAGGGCGTACATATAAAAATGTATATATATATATATATATACGTAAGTAAAAAAAAAAATGTTTGCCAAAAGCTTAATTCCATTAAAACGTAGACTCAATTTAGCTGGAAATTCCATCTTCAATTCGAGCGAAAGCGTATAAGCATATAATTTAAATTTATTACAATTGCTGCAATGGCAGCGAAATATTCTCCAGGTATATATATATCCAACGTTGTAGAATTCTGTATAAATATATCTATATATAGATCAGTTAGTGTGTGAGTGAGACAGAATTATAGAGACGCGCCGGGTAATATTGATGGCACGATTTGTCTTCATTGTTGCCAACTTTTAAGTGCGAACACTTCCTACATTAGTAATCGTTAAATCGGCCCTACCCGCGCCGCACATCAACCAGGGATACTCGCTTTTATGCCCAAATGGCTTCAATTAATCGACTAAACTTTTCAAAATACAAAAAAGCACATAATGTTCACTCCGTGTGTGGAAATTTTACCCGTTAAGAATAACGGCTTTAAATCAATTTGCACGAAAAATTAATATGTATCTAGGGCAACAAAACCGGCAACTGGCATTATCATATTAATTGACAGCTCGAAGGGCCACAGAATTATCTTTCTCTTCATAATTCATTCCTTCGAATCTGATCCATATTAATATTTAGTTCGTTATTAAATTAACAATAACAATATAAATATAATTTATAAAAATAGTTTATTACATATACAAAATATATAATACATATAATTTTGTATTAAAGTATGTGTTTTTGCTATGCTAGTTTAAATATAATATCAGTCATTATAATGCCATTATATGTACTAAAGTGTAACGATTCTAAAAAGCGTAATTTAAAAGATGTATGAAAGTGGGGAGTGCAAGTACTTTCGTGACCTTGACATGGCATTAAATTTAATGGGTATCCCGAAATGTAGGGTAGGTATAATATCCGTATAGTGAATAATCTATTCAAGAACAAGCCAACAACCAACAAGCAGCGTACCGTACATTTCGAATTCAACCGCTAGAACCTAATGCAGGGGCAGCACTAGGGTGTGGTGTGAATTGGAAGAGTTATCACGTGACAGGAAGTGAAATTGCCGAGTTTACTTACGGTTGTGGGCCCTTTGACATTGAGTCCGGGTCGGGAATGGTGCTACTGTTGTACCCACGATAATTATTGTGCAAGGATATTATTATACCAATCAACGTACACTTTCGCATGTACACTGGCCCTAAATTAGTCCAAGGGCCCATGGACATTCATTATAAATTCTACTTCGGTTTAGATAAGAAATTTCCCAACTAACAAAAGATTAACATATTTTTAGTACCTACTTTACGAGATATCAGCTCATGTAGCACGATTTTAGCATTATCGGATCAAAAATGTAATGTACACACAAGGAAAGAGAATCAATTTCAATTATTTCGTAGTAAAAAGTCGACACAATAAAAACTATAGACAGGTGAGAACATCAATCATAAGACCTCATCGCCGAAAATGGGCTTTGGCTGCCACCTATTTTTCAAACTTAAATTACATTAGGTGAGGTTCGTGTTTTTCGCCCATCTCGCCTATGGAGCGCTTAGGTGATTTATAATAACACGTCTGTGCTTTCTGTTACTTCGGCGCACATTGCTTGAACTCCTAAAATGCGAATATATCATTAGGGCTACGATAAAAAATGCGATCGTTCACACTTCTATTCATAAAATCACGAAAATTGGGATTGCAAATTGATTTTCATCCATTAACTGACAAATTTCGCTTTAGTAAATACAATTTTTGCTCCTCTATATTTCATTTATATATATATATATATATATATATATATATATATATATATATATATATATATATATATATATTTCTAGTGGAAACTACGTATTGGAAAGTCGAGTGCAGGCCCCTCCACATTTTGTATTATATGTATTTGGTTCTGGTTGAAGCAACAATTGTAACGTAATAAAACGGTGAGTGTATAGGCCCTAACCAAGTGGTAACATTGCTTTTATCTGCAAAGTATTCTCCGACTAATCTAATCAAATTCCCCGGCTTAGGCGGCGGTTATTGATCCGCTAATCAAATATTTCCCACATCGTTCACCAAACACACTGCAGAGACGGAACACTGATCTCATGTGATCAGTGTTTCGCTCGTGTGATTAGGGCTTTACAGTTCGGCGAGTTTTATGTGGGCTTTTCACGAATCATCGACTTTGGCCCGTTCCTATTCGCTAAAACAGAAAATCTAGAGCTTTTGAAACATGGACCTATATATATTCTCGGCTATTCGACCGAATAATAAGTCCCAACTTTCAACGACTTGTCTTCAAGGTTTCTTACCAACCTTACAACCTCCTTGCCTTGCCACACTTCCTCCACCTAAGACAACCCCTCGCTTATAGCTTGTTGTAGAACGAGCTCGAATAGCAGTGTAGAGTTGCATAAAGAATTACGTCACATATTTTAACTATTTTCGACAAAAGATTTACTTTCCCGTCAACCATAAAAACGTTCGTGTTTTCTCAGTTAGCCAATTACTAAACACGAATAAAAATTACATACAACTAGTTTTAAAGGTGTTTTATTAGTAGATGGTTCATTTCTTTTTATTATACTATCTGAGAATCCTTTTAAAACTTGCCCATAATAATGAGTTTTAAAAACCTACGTAAGAAATATGTTTTAATGAATATTCCCTCCTTTGTTTAACATTTTCGTAATATTCGTTTCGGTCGATATCATGTGATCTGAGTTTGCTTGAACCGGTAATCTTGTTCCGGTAATACGGCGAACCCTACTTTTTCCGGAATCGGACTTTGGACCCCGGGGTTAAGCCCCAACGCAGATATCGAGCCGGGTTTCACGGTTCTAAATTTAGTTTTCCTTTTTACATGTTTTCAACAATTCAAACCACAAGAAAAATGGACAGAATGTAAGTTTTTTATTATATTATTAATATTGTGGAATTGCTAAATTAATAATAATTGGTTTGGCAAATTAAGTACATACATTGTTTTAGCAAAGCACAAAAAGTGTACCATGTTTTTTACAGTGAACAGCAATGTGTTACAGGTTAAATATGTTTTATGTGCTCACTCTGTCGTGTTTTTTGTAACACAATAGCGACGTA
The DNA here is from genome assembly GCA_933228885.1 of Leistus spinibarbis. Classification (NCBI taxonomy): domain Eukaryota; kingdom Metazoa; phylum Arthropoda; class Insecta; order Coleoptera; family Carabidae; genus Leistus; species Leistus spinibarbis. Next base: position 8,669,591 of record OW121804.1, on the reverse strand, counting down.
ATTAAATTTAGACATGCTTTTAGGTTAATTGATAATTTATAATATATTTATGAACATTCATTTTGATGACAGTATCGATTTTAATATTAGTGTAACTACATTAAAACAAAAATTTGAATGTTCTTTTGTCCCGGATTAAATAATTTCCTTAACAAAAAGTGTTATATAACTTATATACATGGATGTTAGTCGTCGTTCGTTCGACCAAATTTATATATATATATATATATATATATATATATCTGCAGATTATTCTGTTTTATCAGACCAATTAAAGAACATCATAAAGAACCGAATTTACAAACTGCATTATTTCCTTTATGCTAATGAATTACGTGCGGCATGAACTACATTGTTCGTCAATTTGTGAATTAGCCTCTGGCTCTTCAAAACCGGTTGAAAGAGGGTGCCGTCGGTTGCCGTCGGTTGCCGTCGGTTGCCATGCCAACCGCCAACTAATTTCGGACTAGTTTAGTAACAAACTTCCACTGTATTTCGCGTAAAATTTAGGTCGTATTTCAAATATTCGCACCCCATCCCACATCATTAATTCCTTTGTGAGGTGCGTGAAAGTTCATGTTTCAGTCGCTAGATGTCTCGTACAATCGATCGAAATGGAACATTGTGACGTCATAAATACATTTTATGAAATATTTGCACCGTAAAGCAGAGGTATACAGTCTGTTTAATCAAGTCTTTATAGGGATATTAGTATTTAATTAATGGCCTGATTTTAGTCTGAATTAGGTTAATCTCCGATTAGGTTAAACGGCAAATTAAATTAGGATTGTTGAGGATTTAATCAGATGTTGCACACTGGTTTAATTGGCACATATTTAACTTTATTCCAAGTACGAAAAATGTCCTTAGCAAAAAGTCCCTCTGAATCCAAAAATATATATATAACTTATATATGTACTGTATCACTTATATTATGATTTGGATAAGTTACTATAGTATTTATGTCAAGGTTGTTCAAGGTCACGAGCTATTGTGTCTATTTAAAGCCGTCTAATTTCCTACTATCAAAAACAAGCCCGTATTTCATGGTTGAATAATCCTAGTTGGACAAATTCATAAGTTATCTTGTGAAAATAATGGGAAATGGGCCAAAAATCGGTTTTGGATGCATCCCAAAAAAGAACGATTACTCATTGCTTGTACAAATAGCAGTACCCAAAATGTAACCGGTTTGAAATCAATTTCACAATGTGACATAGACAAAATGACACAATTCATTAATTTTCGAAATGCATCATACTTAGAGACAGGCTTTTTCGCTCTCCGGAAATTTCTTGAAGCTTTTACCGTCGGATTAGTGAGTGTTATCGATGTTACACGAGCTTTCACGATGTTTGTCGTGTTTACTCATGTTTAGCTTAGGCCAATGTTTATTTTATATATTTTACGCGCCTGTGTATCTTTTATAAAGAAAACTTCGCCGGAAACAAATTTATGTATGTTTTTCTTTGGGAAAGTGTAGTTTTCCGGCTATTTGAGCTCACGGAATGTGTGTTTTGATCGTTAAAGATACATACTGCTGAATTACTATAATAATATTATTTATGAAATTTGTTTTATTTTACTTTCTTATACGCAGTTTTGACATTGGTGCTTGCATTTATGTTTGTTAAGGCTAAAATACGAGATAATGTAAATATTCGTAAAAAGCAAATTAAACTAGATATCGTTCAAATCTGTGTTGTCATAATAAAAACGTTATTTTGTGATGTGAACAACGATATAATAAACGTCAAAATAAAAATCCAACCAGTTCATAAACAACAAACAAACAAACAATAAAAACGGAAGAATAACAATGGGACATACGCCACATATATATATCTTTCGTTGGCGACAGAACCGGCAGAACCGACAGGCCTACGCCGCACCAGCCGACCACTCGAAATATCACCAACACACGTTTCATTCGTTGGCAAGCCGTATTGCCAACTTGACAAAACCAAAAAGAGTCGCGTTTGAACACTAGCCAAGTCATGGCAAACGGAATTATGTGTGAATAGAATAGAAAAGCGTTGTACAATAGTATTTTGTGTCTATTAACAAGGAAACGAGATGTTTGACTAAATTAAATTATCGATCGCTTTGACCTCGGTTCTATGATATATTCAAGCAGACGTGTTATGTTCGCTTGGGTAGTAGTACATAGAGGTGTTTTCCCGCCAGCTAACGTCACACTAATGCCCTTCGATGTCTCCAGATAGTACCAGTATATATATATTATTTTGGGAAAAAATCATTCGCTTACCAACGTCGTCTGCTCTGAACTCAGCTTCGAGCTGTTCTTTCGTGGGTTCAGGTTCGGTTCCGGCTGCCTGGGCAGATTTTCCATCGGCTTGTTTCATTGTTAGACGAGTCTGGTGGCCTCTGAATACGGCTTGGATTTTGACGGCAGCTTCTACTTCCTCGGCAGTGGTCGTATCACCGTTGACTAGTACTTCGGTGTCGGTGACGGTGCCCGGTTCAGCGGCAGAGTCGGTGGTTTCGGCGATGTGATTACTTAGTCGTGCCTCGCTTTTGGCCGAATTTGTGGTTGGAGTGGTCGCTTTGATTGTACTGTCTGCCGATGCGGGTTTACTGTTTAGTTCTGCAACAAAAATAAATACACTTTTGTTTAGTTTCCGCAATGCAGAAAATATTGTTTTTAAATGATTTTTTTTTAATTTTTAATCTCGCCGTATAAAAGGTTTTAGTGGCTGTACCTAGTATGCTTGTTATTTGAAGTTATATTAGATACAAATACATTTGTTTTATGTGATTTTAATATTTATCACATATTGTACAAGTCTGTTTCATTGTCTACACGTGGTACTATGTCGTACGACAAAGGCACTCATGCATTTATAACAGAATATAGGTCAACCGGAAGTGCTGCTCCCTTTCGTACTCTTCGCTCCCCTATGGACGCCACCGACCGAGGGCTTATCACAGCCGCGATATTGTTTATTCTCATTGTTACAATTCTCCCTGCTCAAATATGCTAAATACAGCACCGAAATTCCATATAATTGAGATATAATGCTATACGTTATTTCTAAGCGGGCATTTCAGATTTCACAGTCATATATAGAGCGTTCACAAACACATACACACACACACACACACACACACACTTCGTCCTAGAAAGTAATAAAAAACAGAATAGAATATAAAATTTATCTCAACGTTTCTCGACTTCTTTAAAACTTTCTGGGAATTAAGTATGAATTTCCATACCAAAATAAAACTAATAAAATCTCCATAATAGTTTGAGAAGTTTACCAAACAGTGCAGCCAACGGAATAATGACAAAATCCATTCTTAGCATTAAATAGCAATTGAATACAATTTATTCTCTTGACATTTTGCTGTACGAATCACAGTCAAGGAAATATCGAGAAAGTTCGATACGTTCGTTCAATAAAACATGATATTACGAAAATTAATTTAACTGCGTTTTCCGTTCAGGCGCACCAGAAAAAAGTTCAGCGAAAACGAAATTGCTTTCGGGATTTATATCCGAAATTAATATCAGTTTTTTTTTCTTTTTATATCTACGAGCATTTGATTTTGCAAGAAATATTATATATTAATTAATATATCTAGCATGCTATACATTCGGGGGGTCATGCTGTGACTTGACTTGTTGATTATTAAATATTTAATTAAGTTGTCGCAGAGAGGATTAAATTTTTGTCCATTGTTATTTTCTTATAAAGTATATTGATTGCGGATATTAAGGATTTGAACATCCTTTGTTTGCCGTGATTTGTTGGATAGATAATATTTTTATAATAATGTAATGTTTGTATTTATTTTTATAACGAACTTTAGTGCTTTAGCTGTTATAAATTAATAGTCAGATGTCAAGATTTATACCTATTACGTTGTTGGGAGCAAAGCAAATATTAATCTTCCAGATTGTAGGGGTATTCATTTGTATTCAGAGTGCATCCGAGCATAGATTGCTTTATACTAAGATTACCACAAGACTGTGTACTGCAATATATATATTATATAAATATATATATATATATATATATATATATATATATATATATATATATATATATATATATTTTCGTCATCATATTCGATACAACGGCACCACTGATGGGTAATTGCGTAACCTTCTGGCCCAATGTTTATAATTGATAATGTTATATGATTGTTTTGGAAAAGTTGTTGAATATATATATTCATTATAGTATCAACTACGAGTGTGACTAGTTCGTAGAACAGTGAGTTGTGTTTTTATAGCTTTACCTTATAAATCTAACATGTATATATTAAAAATGAGAGCCGAGTTGGGGAGAATCCCGGAATTCCGAGTTGGCAACCTAACTAATGACACCATTTCATCATGGAAACCTAAGGTAATTAGTTGTTAGCTACAATTTAATCCCGCAAACGGAACTCTGAACGTAGGTTGAAGATATATAAATTATTCCCACAGGTTAGATTTTAGACGACATTAATCCTAATACACACGTGATTTAAGGTTCAAAATGATTTACCTAATATACAGTTTACAAAATACTCGTTTAAACTCGAAATAATATTATAGGTCATGTCCTGAGTGTCCTTGTACCTATATTCATATAAGCTTTGACAAGGGTGTGCTTCACAATTTATCCCACTTCGTATGTTAATTACGCGCTCATTACGCTAATTATTATTTACAACTACATATGACACGTATCATAGCGCCAATCGTACTATTTTAAGAACAAATCGAATACCAATCAAATAAAATCGTAATTGTCCGGCACAAATATTACGTAATCGACAGAATAAACTATTCAAAAGCAGTAAATAAATATATAATCTTGATTTTTCATATATATACAATGAAAGTCAAATGAGCCCCATCCCAGATTTGCTAAATTATGTAAAATATGCCTTTTTATAAATAAATAAGGAGTGGACGTACTCTGTATATGATATGGGTTACCCTAGTATATATAAATATATACAATGAAAACTAAAAGAAAGTTGAATGAGCCATCTCAGATTTGCTAAATTATGTAAATATGCCGCCAAAGGCAAAAAGTTAGAAAATCGGAGAATTTCAGTTGAGCGAATATTGGGGTGGAATAAAAGTAATACCCCGTGGCGGAAGTGACGTCACAATCGTGTGATTTCATAGTCAGGAAGTCGCTCAAAGAAACTGCCAATTTTTCTCTTTTATTTTTGAGTTCTGAACAATGGCAGAGTTTCTGTTATACGACGGACGATTGTATATATGTATATGTTATCTTATTCTTCTTCTTCTACTCCAAGTTTCGTTTTCCTCTGAGTGTGTAAGTGATGACCTGAGGGAGGGTGACATCTGTGTGCGTGGGTGTCTGTAGATTAATTTATCAAACTGCTCCCTCAACGATATTTCTACAAACGTGACTTTCTACTGATGCTTTTGCTGCGCCTGTGTAAACACTAAGTTTTCTTCTTCTTACTCCCATTATTGTAGCCGATAGTAGTAATTCAATCTTGCGAAATTCTGATATCGCGTGATTTCAATAATAGTTAAAATCCCGAAGAATATTTGTGAATTTAAGTTAATATTGTAACGAAACTGCGTAGATTATTCTAGAACCTTGTCGCGAGACTCACAGTTTTCTAGAAACTCTGTGTAAATATATAAGCGAGCTACTCTGGCAGCCAGTCAGGGATAAATATGCGTGCGTGCGCAGAGATAAACAACCGGTTAGTAAGTCAGTCGAAAATCAATAGTCTGAGAAAGACTCAGTCAAGTCATGTTAAGGACACTGCAGCTTTTATTTCGTCGCCTGGTAATAAATAGATTTCATAATGTTCAAAACCAGTGGTAATCAATAGGTGTTCGATTCGTTGGCGGATATATAGTGAGTTTATCGGTAACTGTCAAATTGAATCGGTGATAAGAATAAATTGAATCCAGTTCAATTGTTCAATTCTACGACGTCGCGCATTGTCAGCAAATAGAAATCGATTCTTTTTACTATTAGCCACAAACAAGACAGTTTTCGGTTTAAATTATGTTTTCAAAAATGTATTATTTAATTATTTTAGCAAATATAATTTCTATAATAATTTACCTTAGCATACAAATATTAAATTAATTTTTAAAATATTCATTATTAATTATCTATTTAATCGTTGTTTTGCAATTATGTCAGTCTTATGTTATACGATTTTAAATTAAAATTTCTCGTAACTGGTACATTTTTTAAAGAAACTTTTCAAACAAAAGTTGTGCGAAATATGAATATTTTTCATTATGAACATTACTATTTTTGCCATAAGTGCAGCCGTTCGACTGTTATTGGATATAGAATAATTTTACGTTCAGTCAGACAGTTTTGGCACATTTAATTCAGGGCAGGTCAAAACGTATATACGTTGAAATCTCGAGTTTTTGGTAAAAGTAAAAACATTTACTCGACTTTACCCAATCTTTTAAAATGCATCGCTTCAAAATATAAAAATATGCATAAAACAACCAACAAGTCTTTTAATATATCAAACTCGAAGTCAAGTAACTTTTAAACATATCTGACAAGTTTCCAAAGTATAAACTGAGCAAGAAAAATTGCTTTTTATATCTTAAACATAGTAATTTACGACCAGTTTCGCAGTGTCAAAGTTTAGGCGTTGAAATTCGTCAAAGAAACATTTAAATTTAATGCTAAATTATCTTATAATAAAATATAATTTTGCAACAGGTTTTCGTGCAGAAAAAAAAATAACATTGTTCAAAGAAAATTATAAGTAATTTTCATATGTATATATTTACGCCGTGAAACTTTTCCACAGACATTATAATAGTAGACATCGTCACGCATATATTTCAAATTTGCATTTCATTATTTGCACTGTGAAAAGTAAACTGCTGGAAAATCGCTATAGATTTTCTGTGTGATTCCGTAGGGAAAACCTTTTTTAATTACCTGGTTACTAAAACACGGGAACATGTTTCAATTAATTATACATATAACTGATATTTAATTATACATTTATGTATATAAACATAATTCGTTGTTGACCTAAAGCCCATGGGGTTCTAACCCTTCCTAAAATATGCACAAAAATCTATTGTGGCCAGCACTAGATTCTTTTATATATAAAAACTACAATATCCAAATTTATATCCTTTAATCGATGAAACGAAAGACAACAGATTTAAAATATTCACAATACAAGAGACATCGTATAACGGAAGTTTTTCTCTGCTAGCAAAAATAACTTTTCACAAAGCATAACAAATACGCTCTTAAAAGCGACCAGTCTATTGAGAGGGTTGGTGAACGGGGGAACAGGGAAGTAGTAGGGAAAATGGACCGACCTTTTCGAATGAAAATACTGGCCAGCGAGTGAATATTCCACGTACATATTTTACGGAAAATGTGACATGTGAGGCAGGCAAAATTCAAATAGATTGAACCGAAAAATCTATATGTATATAGATATATGTTCTCTACTCTGTAATGCGTATAGACTCACTGGTCCGTAAAGCGTATATATATATATATAGATAAATAACAGAATTTAAATGACAAATTTTCAAAATTTACGTTCGATTGACAGATATTTGTAAAGCAAACTTTGAATTGTCAACCTAAATTGTTTATACATTATTATGAATCAGTTGCTGAATAATCGCCTTTGAAAATCAATTATTATTTTTATCTTGATAGGTTATTATTTGACGAAATATCTTTGCGTAAAAATGATATTCGAAGTTGAAAGGTATTTCTTCGAACTATATGTAGGCACTTAAGTAATGGTCGGTAATGTAGAAACCTTGCACTAAGGCGTGTATGTGATCGTCACTTGCATAGCTTCTATCAATAGTTTACTAGTTCGCTGTGAATATTGTTTTAATTATTCATGAACATATATTACAAGTGTCGAACAAACAAAAGCATCAAGTGTCGCCTCGACACAACATTTATCACACGCCATGTCCATAAACGAGAACAATACAATAACATACCATATATATGTATATACACAGTTTCGAGAAAGTCTACATAAAGCACTGTCAATTTGAAATATTAGCAAACACAATTCTGTGTTATTTTAGTAAACCCAATATTTATTTCCCCAATTTGTTAAATTGAGCCATAACTTATCCATAACAAATACAGTTACAAACTGTAAGAATTAATTTATTACACATTATTTTTAATACATATATAAAATGTTGAACAATTTCTCAAATAGTGTCCATCTAAAAACTTTTATTTAATAGCATTTTAAGCCCCTTAAACACCGGTTGTAACTTTGAACACAAATGTCTTTATCAACCAAGCACCAAGCACCTTATTATTTAAGTGTCAATCTATCTTGCGACCGAAACTTTTCCCAAAAATAAAAAACAAACTTCCAAAACTAAATTTCCGCTCAACAACTTTTATCCATGTAAGGAAAAAAACCTCCAGTCGATAAATTCTAACGTTCAACGTAACCGCCTCTGCTAATGCGGGGACAATTAATATAATTGCCGGCAACCACGCAATCTATATAGATTAACTCCACACAATTAACATTTGTCAATGTTGTTCATCGGAATTATTACAAAGAAACACAAAAACTAGATTTATCTTATTTCAAATATTCTACCGAAGAAGCTAACATTTTTTCAAAATGTTAACCAAAAGGCAATAATAATTAAGAATTGTTGCTGGCATCGTATATATTACTTATCAGGCGAGCAGGACGCATAGGTACGTTGTACCTAAACTTGTTATATTCATATTTATTATAAAATCGCTTTGTCGAAACAGTGGTCTTATTACAAAACATAGAATTGTTTAAATACGGTAATGAGTGCTAATGAACTTGAATTTAATTGATTACTCTAATTTAATTGAAACTTAAACGTTAAACGTTTCGAATTATTCATGAAATACACTGTAAAAAAAATTACTATAAAATAAATAGCAGATTATTTTTGTCACGAAAAATAAATTAAATATGTAAACGTAAAAATAAATAAATGAATTCAGGTACAGAGCGAAACTAGTGACCGGAACAAATGCGGTGTTTGCTCGCTTCCGGACACTGTGGCGTTAGCTTCGCTCCGGGTATAACACCGGAGTACAAACTGATGGTGACCAATCAATGCACTGATGCTCAATACGGAATTACATTAGTTATTTATGGAAATAATTACGGGGGAAACATGAAAAATGTATTAATTGTAATTTCTAAGCTTTATTACTAATTGCTGTGAATACACTTTTAAGCCACACTTAGGCTATAAAGTTTACTGCATTGAAACACTAACTAAAACTTGTCTAGACAAGTGATTTATTATACCAAATTTATGTATAATAAAATAAAATCCTTATCCAGAAAAAATACATATTTTCGGCTATATTTTCCCCAAAAATTTGGCACCGATTTTGCGCTTGGCGAAGCCGTAAGACAAATAATGCTTCACTGTTAAGATAGGAGGGTAGGGGGGTGTCTGGTTTATTTACTATGTTTTATCGTGCCTCAAGGTCTAAGTGAAATATATTTTGTAAAGCTCTTTATTTTTTTCTATGGTTGGTAACCCGATTCATCGGGCGAAAAACATTTTGTATTTTCATTGTGTTGTTTTGAAATTGTACGAGGCGATCTTTAATCATTTTGTTTGCAACGAATACAGAGAACGTTATAAAACGTTTTATTATTCTGTGACATGCATTTGTCTACTTGTAGATAAAATTACATATTTATTTTGCCTACGTATATTTAAAGTATAATTAGGTTACATTTAATCCAATGGAATAGTTCCTAGAAATGTTGCACAACAAAATAACTTCGTATAAGAACAAAATATAAGTATTAACAAGCTTAGGTACAACGCACTTATGCTTTTGGATAGAATCAGCGAAGAAAATTGATTTTTAATGACGAAAACATATTTATTTTTGATTCATAGTTTCATAAGCAGGAATCTAATTCATAATAGAATCTTACAAAATTTTGAGTGATAAAATTACCAAGACAATAATGTCATTGATTGCAACAATACATTAAATTTGATGATTATTAATTTTACCTCCACCAATTAGCATATTAAAATTAGAATATTACAAATAATAATCTAGTTTGTATTATGACAAGCAACAAAATTAACATAATTAATTATAATTTTTACTGTTGTGAACAAACTGGAATGATTTGTAATTTCTAACTTTAATTACTAATTGTTTCGCTGTGAATACACTTTTATAGTATTTCTTAGGGAATGTTAACTAATTTGAATATCTTTAGATATCAAATGTCGTTTGAAATACAATTTTTAAATTAGTTCAATTCTGAATTGAATTACGTAAGATCGAATTGATACGAAGATATTGAATAGGATGAATTTAAAAGTAAATAACTGGTGGTAGCTGGCAGATAGCTCTTCAAACTATCAAAGAGTGCTTTGAAAGTAATATCCGAAAGGCACAGACACACACACACACAGCTTCAGTGGCGCCCCAAAGAAAAATAAACACGTTAATCGATTCATGACGCATTTTCATTTGCGCTTTTACGAACATTTTGCTTTTCTATCATTTTTCCCTTTAGCTATATAAACTTGCTACTGACATTCAAACGTTTTCCTGACTTTTTCTGTGCGGGAAATATATTTTTCTCTACTTATATATATATTAAAAAAAAATTGTTCGTCTGTAATTCATATTTCTTATTCTTTTATATTTTTACGTTCTTGGACGAAGTCTAAAAGTAACTATTGTAGTTTTTGTAATTATTATATATATATATATATATATATATATATATATATATATATATATATATATATATATATATATATATATATATATATTATGTACCGCAGTACCGAAATGTATGTTTTATTCAAACAATTTAAAACGAAAAATCAAATATTTAAACTTTGAAACTTTCGCGAGTGGTAATTAAAAATTTAAATGCATTGCAGATACGCTGTCTCATCTTTTATTTATAAAATTAAATATTTACTTGCTGAACAATTATCCAAAACATTATTTTTCAAATAAAACTAATAAATATTAAATATTCCCTTAAACACTAAATAAATACTATAATAATTGTTTTAAGATACATAAAATATATATATTCATCATATAAACTATTTAAAACTATTTTTAAATCCTAAAAATGTTGCAATAAATTTAATATTTGGTTCAAACAACATTATTATGCAAAAAGTTATGGATAATATTTGATGATAATGTATCTTATATGTCAGGGTATATTTATTAACCAATAAAATCGACTCACCCACTTACACCCGTTCAAAATCACCCCGATTCGGCCAAATTTACCCGCAAAACACTCTTGCCAACGTTGTACCAAATTGTAGACGAAATTCTGGCCCGCTCCCGTCCTATATATGTCCTAACACCTCTCGACGACTTAATCCGCGACGTACGTTCGCTGTCGGAAGCTCAGGATCGCACAAAAATCCATACCGCGAGAACTTTGCACGTAGCGGCTAGATTGTGTCCTGTTCGGAGATCATCGGGTGCCGTCGCACTCTCCTGTGTAAGCTCCATCAAAGCTTGCCTTGTGATTGGTCCACCGCTATTCACAGGAGTTCCGCGGGTGGGGGGCGCTAATTAGGTAGCCGCGCGCGGTATTTAACACTAAAATGGACTTTTTGTCTTGTTTGATGTGTTTTTTTTTTTATTAGATTTTTTAATAATAAAATTATGTAAGGTTGGTAGCTTTTTGAAAATTTCATTGGTCCTTTGTGGCAGACATTTTAAGCTGAATTTAATTAATTTACAATTGTAAGCTTATGTTTTGACGTGGTCGACTGTATTCTGTATAAGATATGGGCACATGTAGCCTACGGGTGAAGTTAGTTATTGTAATATTACAATACTAATTTTAATTGCGAAATATACTGAATAATTAATCAAAATTAATTAATTCTGCGTAAGTTATTATTGTTAGGGACATGTTCAGTAATGTGTAGTAACGTAGCTGCAATTTTAGTACGTGTATTGTTATATTATATTAGTAGAATAGAATGCATTATGTATGCAATTGTTTGAAGGTTATGTCAGCCACATATTTACTCATAGAATTTACCCATCGATAATGTTGGCAAACTTATCAGTAATTATTGATCGATTGAGATACCATACAAATAGTTTTACAAATGCAACACACACACACACACACACACACACAGAGACATGATCGTCGAAGCGATAAATGTATAATTTGATTACCGTAACGTTACAATCAGCACGAACATAGATTTTCTTGATTTATTCATATATTTATTGAACAATAGTGTATTTTTATAGATTGATTTTAAGCGTGTTTTTACTGAAAAACAATTCTAAATGGCCTACGAATTTTTTTAATATCTGTCTGTCTTTTGGATAATTCTTAATTTTCCTCGCCAAATTTTTAAATTAATTATACGTTCACTCGCCAATTTTTTTTCACTGTTTCATTACATGAAATGTATGAAAATACATTGTTTTTCGTGTTGGAAAATATGTTTAGTACGCCACTGCACAGGTCAGCCGGATGTAATTTTCTTTTCATCAACTTAAATCTTTTCCGACACGAATCGGAACAATCGAAAAGAATTTAGATAATTATGGTTTCTCTCTTTAACCTAGAAACTATAAACATTCGCTGAACGATTCTAAATCTACTCCACGCAAGAGATAAAAATCCGAATTAGGTTTTGAGTTATTTTTGGCAATAATAATCAATTTTTCAAATAATCGAAAATATTCGCATTATTAACTCGTTCGATAATATTTATTTTACCCATAAAATAAAAATATATTATATACAATATTTATTGTTTCAAAAACAAGTTTTCATTTCTATAATATACTTGAAGGGCAGAAAAGAAATATTTAAAAAAACAGTTGCATTGCAGGTTGCAGATCGCTAGGCGTTGCATTACTAAGACTTCTCCCCGTTAGCCTAGTTTTATTAATAAAAATATAATAGATAGGGGACCTTCAAAGGCCAGAGTGTCCCTTTAACAATCGATTGAAATATCTGATAAAAAGTCATCACTTCGTTTGTGCTCCATGTCATGATAATTAACCTAAAAATACGTGACATTTTTCGTTACAACATCAACGTTGGCCAGTCTTGCTTTCGCATACGTACTATCTACAAAATGCAATCTAGTTTCATTAAAAAAACATATTAAAAAAGGGCTTTTTTAATACTTCAAGTAATTGTTCGCTAAAATAATATTCTAAATATATTTTTATAACAACAAATCGAATCACCCGTATACTTCCCGAGTTATAGGGCCCAAAAAGACTTTTTATATCTATAACATTTTTTCAAATTGTTAACCAAAAGGCTACACAAATTAAAACCGCTGCTCGCATCGCATATATTACATATAAGGCGAGCTAGACGCATAGGTGCGTTGTACCTAATTTTTGTAAAAATATGTGAAAATTGATAGATTGTTATTAGGAAATGTATTATTTAGATGCGATTAGGCGTAATGGGCACTTCATTGAATTATTATCGATTTATCAATTGTATTTACTTTCGGACAGTAAGTACATAGATAAATAATTTACTTGATGTAAACATAAACGTGAATAAATAAAAAACACTTAAACGTTAAACGTAACTCATCAAATAGAATTACGAAATAAACATTATTTTCTGTCAAAATAAACAAATTGTGACACAAAATTACTTCATTTAATATTTAATAATATATTGGTACGGTTTCCTGTTGAATATAAATAATTGGAGTGGCATTCACTCGACTTTCTAAAAATATAGAATTGTTTTTGTGTATTAAATTGATTGGTTAATATATATATATATATATATATATATATATATATAGCAGACAGCCTAGGGGCACTCCCGTTGTATGACGGATAGAGTACTAATTTCTAATAAGTATGGGTAAAATGACTAAAGTTACGAAATTCGGTAGAGTGCATTAATGTATGCGGTTGCATAGAAACTATGAGCAAAGTTTTTTATTATTAGTCCGGACAAAACTAGAGGATGTCATGTGACTTAATTAAGTTTCCGGAACTAAAACAATGAAATATGGTCGGCTTTTGTGTTTAACTACCGCGAATAAACAAAAAACACTGTTTTAGAAACTCACCGAACACCGACACAACGACAAATTTCAAAACGCACGAGTATACAAATATTATATTAAATACAAGTTGTATTTTAGTTTATAAAGTTTCGCCTCTGATTTTGTTGCATTAGCAATACTATTTTACGGTTTACTGCTACTGCCTACTTTTTGTTTTTATTTAAATAAATTAATAAAAATACTAACACTAAGCTTATATATATATATTAAATGTATTAAAAATGCTATAAAACAAATATTAAACTTTAATCAGTACACGGTATTCCCCACCTAAGTGAAGCGCGTTTGTAGAATTTCCCAGCAGTATAATAAATATATCCGAACAACATATATTAAATGTGTCATAAAAGCTAGGGATAAAAACATATAAAAACTTTTTGTAGCCACTGCTATTCCGGTTTAAACTTTATTTTCCGGTTATAGTTCAAGGTTGCGATACCAAGACAAAAGAAAATCTGTATGTAATATTACAGTGAAAATACTAACTATATGTCATTCTATGACAATTTCATTAAATATTTATTACAATTACATAAATTTATTATGCATTTTAAAATAAGGTCATCTACAAACTTAAAATTAAAGGCACCCTATTCTGATCATAGCATTTCATAACATACACGAAAGTTTATAATATGCATATTTAAAATATCAGTTTTCCCGTGGAAACTGTTATAAATTATATTTATAACATGGTAATTAGTTAAAGAAAGTCGTGAAGGTGTATTGAGCCAAATAACGTTTTAAAAGTCGCTTTAATTCCAAATAATTGAATTTCTACTAGAAACAAACTCGTACTGCCATCTACAATTCTGTAGCTCAAACAATGCTGAAAGCTTTAAAGGTTGTGGTCTGTGCTAGAAGTTCAGAGAACTCTCGCTAGAGTGCTCTGCCGGCGGAAGCTTCATTGATTTTATAACTTACCGCGCAATTAGGTTTTTTTTATCTAAATAATACGTTTTCTACAGAATTTTACAATACAAATAAATGCTAGGGTACTTCAATCGATTTTAACTTTACTATAGGGTAGGATTAACTTAAATTATCGGCCTAAGCTCTGCCTAAATTTTTCTACGTAATAAATCAAATGTAACACCAATTTTAACTGGTCTTAATCTCAGCTTAAACCATATCATCGCTTATTAGTTAGCTATATATTTATTTACGAGCTTTAACTAGATGTAAAAACGTTTTTCTAAGCGACGAGTTCACGACGAAACATTTAAATGATTTCGGGCTTGGCCTCCGGGGAGCCGGAGTGTCTGTCAGACTCCGGGGCGACCCCAAAGTAACCTCCACACCCTAATTTACGTCATAAAACTTTAAGTTGGGGTCGCAGTAAAATATTTCCCCGTATTTTTTCATACAAAAATAATTAAGTATTTAATTTTTTGACAGTATATTTTAAATATATTAAACTTATAACTATTTACGATATGTACATCTGTTGGTGAGATACTAAAAGTATCAAAACTAGTAATTTTACCGATATGCGCGCTATCTATGTATAAGTAGCGCAACTAAAACTATACAACTAAGCCTTAACTACGTTTAATACCTCAAAAGAAAGGTGTTGGGCTTTCGTTACTTCATTTTATTGGTAAATTATTAAATAATAAATGTAATTTATTTGTTTTGCAAGTGTTAATGCTTCCAGCTTGCTTTTGTTAATTGAAATGTGGGTTATTTGAGTATAAAAAATTAATCGACTTGTATATTATGAGGAAAATTTAATTTGTAGATGAATTTAGTGATTTTATGTTATAGTACGCATGCGTGGAAGTACAGGCACTAGGGAGGCGTTTTATCTAGACATGTTATGATGAAATATATGGTTTGGACATTCATATACGCCAAGGGTATAAAAAAAATACATTTACATTTCGCTGATAAGGTTCAGTTGCACACTGAGCACATTTTTCACTGTACCTAAATGACAAAAACGGTATAACTCCAAGGTTATAAATATTACTAGCTATTATTAACCGAATTTAATGAAATATTGTGTAAAAAGAATAAATTACAATGTGTCTTTTGTGTCAATTCATGCTCAATTACGTTCGTATAATAAAATAATTTGCCCCGACACGATTACAATCGGTACGGTCCTGTTTGTAGTAAATATGAATGATTAATTAAGATATGCACAACATGGCTAGGACTGCGTGCAGGGAATTATCTGATAAAATAAATGTCATGTCCTCAAATTGTCACGTAATATATTATAATTGTTGGCACGGTTACCATGGCAAGTCAACAATTGCCTGATTTAGAACTTTGACACTAAATACTACTAATTTAACAATAAAAAAAAAAAAAATTTCGAGATACATAGAATATTTTAGCGAAAGTGAAAGGGGCTAGCCTTGATCCTTGAAGGGTGTCAGTATGTTCATTTGTCATGTACTCCGGTAGGGCCCATTCTGTTCTGACATCTCTCACACACACATACAAACAGACATACACAGACACACAACACCACCTATCGATTGCAATGCATCCTAGTGAGAGTGTACGAACTTTCACCCCCCACAGAGATACTACAGACTACAGTTCCACGCCAGACAAACTCTCGCTAACCACCAAATGTTACGTCTGCGTTGCTTTACGTTTTACGTTACGTTACGGTTACAGTAACGTTGATGTTACATTCTTGCCACGTGCTACCCAGCTACCTTTTGTCTCATGTCTGCAACGAACTTATCCCAATTTTGCACAATGAACCTTTTTTTGTCTTTCACTATTTATTTGGAATTCAAGTCCTTCACTCGTTTTACTTTCTTTTACGCTATATGTATATAATAGTATTAGGAACACATACAAAACATACCTCCTACACACACATAGATGTCATAACATGGTTAGATTCCATTCAGGGGAGGTCAAAACGTGTATTTTCGTTAAAAAATATATTCGTGTAAGAGAATAAAATCTTTCTAAATCAGTATAAATAAGTAAGATGAATGTTAGACATTCGTGAATGGTTGGTGGGGTAATGGCACGGAAAATTCGTTGTCGACCAACAAATAAATTGATTATACGCGTATTTTCACTATCGCCCACTGTTCGATTTCAATTCGAATTTAACTGGAAGTAAAGTGATCTGACAGATCAATTACAATAAAATACAAGCCGTATTTACTGCGCCATCTACACTAATTAGCGCCTATTTTTAGAAATACGTTCTAATTAAAAGTCTACTAGAATTATACGACTGACTACTTGTAAATGAGACGAAGAAAAAATTATTATTAAATCAATTTTCAAATGTGCTTTTATCAACATTAAATTCATAAAAACAAATGTATAAAACTGGCAATTTTATTTAATATAAGTTGAAACTAAGACAGATGAATGTAAACAGACGAATAAGCTATTCTTAAGACGAAGCTACAATAAAATAACAAAGAAACCGACGGAAAACATTGTACTTTATTTTTATTTGTTTCACTAGTGACTGTGTGTGTGTGTGTGAAAGCACAAAAAGCACACACCTACCCACCAAAAGCTTAAATGCTTTCACACCCAACATAAGATCAAACTGATTACTTACAAGGGGAACGAATTTTTGTACGAGCTTACAAAGCTCACGTTAAACATTTCATCGAAAGCTTATAAAATATACATTCACCTCCACCGAAACATACAATTTAACGATACAAATCTACTAAGCTCGATGTTCTTATACTTTTCACTATATATAGCTTAATTGTGCTTTAAATTCATTCTACCATTTGCCATCTAAAAATACCTAAATATAATAAAGCGATTTTTCCGTAAATAGTACTATTTCGGAAAAACTTTTTTCAAAGAAAAGCTACTAGAATTTTTTTTATCTTTAACTTTTAACTTATACAACAACAACAGATAGCAAGGTCTATGCGTGCAGGGGTGCGGCGGTTGCTTTGAATTGCAGTCGCTTGGTGGCGACACCGTCGCAAACGGCCAATGACCTGCCCCTTCCCCACCAGACATACCCTAAGCTTTTGGACAAGGGGGAGGTCCTGTGTGTGTGTACGTTTTGCAGGGTTGTGGTGGGGGGATACAGAACCGGGTACTTCTATTGTGGCCGTCAAAAATTTATCAAAACACCTATTCAAGTTTTTGCATTTTTTTTTCTGTTTGCCGTGAAATTTAACCGCTTAATTATTTTGTTTGAACGCACCTATCCTTAACCCTTTAAGAGGCATTTGAGCTAATCCTTATTAAACACTAAGCTAAGAAAATTTAAGCCCCCGGGAAATGATGTTAAACACGACACCTGCCTGGACTATCAAGTTTCATTTATACAGGGCCGTAATATCAAATTGCATGCCTGAACTATACAATATAACATATTTATTTACTTCAAAATTATATTATTGTAGCTGTAAAACGAAAAATATCAATTTACCGTTTTACAGCTACAATAATAACATTTCGTTGTAAAAAAATATGTTTTATTGTATATATTGTATGACTCTACACGGCACAGTTTACGAAATTATTAATTTAATGCTTAATATGCCTAAAATTAATTAATATTTACAGTTGCTAGCCAGAGAAATGAACAAAATTCCATGTTTCTAAGTGTTGTTTATCTTTTGAATATATAATGAATGTGTAGACTGTAGAGGGTCGACTTTAATTACAAATAGCTTTTGCATTTTGAAGATGTCAGTGAGTTGAATGAGTTATAGTACGTTGCATACGTGGGTAATGGTCCAGCGGCTAATTAAGTGGTTGCCTTCTAGATATTTCATTCCTTCCCCGTTCCAACTCACCCTTATCACTGATGTACATTTACCATTACCAAATTGATTTATTCACAACTTGTAGAGTTCATTGTCTGTCTAGAGACAATCAGGATCTATTATAGATCTTAAATCTTTGTTCTTGTAAACAAAACTGGAGTGCCCATATCATATACATAGCAATATAATAATAATAATGTAATTTTTTGTTTAAAGTTACAAAAATTGATTTCTTAATTTTATTTAGCGAGCAGTTGTGCTTGCCAAATTATTGAATTTTATAAATAAATCAGGCGCTTCGAGTTATGGTATCGGAACTTAAAGGCTTTAAATTCCTCCGGCAACCGGAGTAATATGCACTAACCGGAGTCCTGTTAGTACATATTCATATTTCCGGTTGATTAGAAATTTAAATTCAGCTTTGAAAGCTATGAGAATTCATTTACTAACGTTGATTAAATTCCTTTATAAATTTATTGTTATTTTCCCACACAGCACTGATGTAATGTGGGTTGCAGACGTTAGTCCAAAAACGCGATTAACTAATTAATTATTACTCATTTCGGGGCGCTCACATGTCGAATTTTCGATTCTAATTTTGTTAATGTACTCGTAAAAAGTATTTTGGTCAGTGGTGGACGTCGGGGGAGGATTAATTTCAGGGGTTTACCCCATAATTCATAAATAATGTGACCTACAATACGATATGTCTGATCTATCTATTTGAAAAGGATATATTTAACAACTCAATTTTAGAGATAATATTTACACCATAAATGATGTATATGAAGACATTGGTGCCTGTACCTGTGATTGTTTATAAATTTACAGAGAACAAGGAATGGAATTAGTCATTGACCTAAAAGCCAAATTACATTTTAACTGTGTGTAATATTTAGGTTGTCCTTGACTGAGATCTGTTATTATGATTTCTTCGTTGTATTGTTTCATTTGTTTGTTGATTTCGTGATTTCTCAAGGCAAAGGGTTGTTTGTTCACTTATTGGGCATGTGCGTGTCTACTGACTCTGCATACATGAACAGGGGTGTGTTGTAATTATTCAGGGCAGGGCTACGGGGGGGTGGGGGGCTTAGAGTGATGGGCAGGGCGTCAATATGTCTGTAAAAACAGTACGTTCACGTGATTTGAATTTACAGTGTTTGAAGAATTTCAAACATGGTTTTTAAGGTGTGTAAAATAATTACTAGTTTTAATATGTTGTTATTTTTGAAACTTTTCCCATTCTATTGTGTTACATTCTTACAATAACCCTGGTATAAATTAGGCTACTTTAACCAATGAAGTATGAAGTTCATTTAAGGTACTTATAGAATTTTTAGAATTTGTTATTATTACGAATATTTGGTTTTAACTTTCAAATACGAATGTAGGTATATAAGTATTTGAATCATGAAATCATGCTTCCCATTTGCGACAAATGAAGTTCCTTATTGCAACTTCAAGACCTTTGACAATAAGTAAATCTCACAAATGAAGTTCCCTTTGGGACCTTCATTAGTTTTTTTTGTGTTTATCTATACAATGTTGGCATCGAAGCGTCAATAAAGTAGGTTATAGAGTAATAATTTCCGAGTATTTTTTATGGTTACAAGCATAAATACAAAGTTAATAGCATTTGATTTAAATTTGAGAATATCTAGAACCGTGCTAGGCACAACAAGGTATGACCTAAAAACATGCACTATTTTAGTTGCTAGTGCATACAAATCGAATTCACTAATTAACACTATAACAATATATTTAACAATTCATTTGATTTATTACTTTTGTTGTTAAAGGAAGTTTATCTTTAGAAAATAAATGTTTTGTCTTACCATTATCTTTGCTTTCGGGACTAGTTTGTTGTTCTTCCGTTTTTTCTTCGCCCTCAACCGGTTGGATCGATTCTTTACTCGTGTTACAACCCATTTTTTGCTTAATAGTTTATGTGTTTTTAACACTAAAACGTTTAGGGGCCACTGGTTCACTGTCTACACGCTTGTTTGTGTAAATTAAACTTTTAAAAGTAGTTTACACTTAAATTTAGTATTTTGCTGTTGCAAGACAATTTAATATATAAGTAAATATGCAGTATATATATATATTAGGAAATTCAGTTATTTAAAACACATTTGTATACCACGTGTGTCATCATCAGGAGTGCTACAAAGAAATTTACATTTTACCAAGCGTATATTTTATTTTTATTTCAAATTGCTGTAGTTACTGCTACTTAAAATTTTAATTACATATTAACGTTAAATTTTTTGATGGTTTTGGCACCACGTGTGCCATCAGCAGGAGTGCTACAATTGATTTTCTACCAAATTTTTATAAAATATACGCATAAAACAAGCATAGGTGCAGGCACCAAAGCCTTCAGCTCGCCATATATTATATTTAATAATTCTTTTAATTCATATAGAAAACATTTTTTAATTACTAATATTTAAATTAATAATACTATTGAATTATAAAGAGATAAATAATAAAAGACATTTAAGACACATTAATAAAATAAATAAAAATAAACTTGCCTTTCGGTTAACAATCTGAAAAATCGTTACAGATATATATGTCTTATAATTATTATTATATTAATTTTATAAACAATTTCAATATTATAATTTTTAATAATGTTTTAATGACCTTGGGCTCACAATTTAAAAAATTAATAGAAACAAAAATTTTTAGAAATATTTGTAGTATATTTTGGTATTCTCAAAGAGACAAGAAATATATTAGTATGAGAATGTTACAGACACACGACCGATCATTATAGCTCTTTTGTACATTCTGTACGATTATCTAAAAAAATGTAAAATACATAGTAACATTCTTGAAGATGACACACGTGGTAAAAATATTCGTTATGAATTTTATAAAAAATAATTTTTATAGAATTTTAAATTAGTAAAATAAATCAAAATGAAGTCGTTACTCATCGAAATAAAAGTTAGGTAAACGACAGCCTATGTAAATAAAATAAAATAAAATTAGAATACATTTTAAATTCTGCTAAAAATATTCAACTTGAATTTAAAAAAATATCAATTACTCTTTATTAAAATTAGTATCACTATTCACAGTTCAAAATGACAATTGAACCCAATAAATGAACAAAGGTAATATCACAAAATCAACACGTGTGTCGGCCACAGAATGAACACGTCGCGTCGCGGCGGCGGTCACACAAAGACAAAATTCCCGCTAAATACAACTAACTATATATATACTACAACCGTTCGAAGCTGAACGCGAATCGGAACTGGTCTTGAACTTCAGGCGAACCGGTTCGCGCCGTCAACCGGTACACACGGGTGTGCGTCGTGTGGTGTCTGCGTCGAGGTGCGTGAAGGGGTAGAAGAGGGTAGAAGGAAAGTTGGAACTTCACATATACAAACGTGCCTTATTAGCGGCCGGCGTAGAAGTTTTATTATGATTATTATATTTTTTAAACGAGTTTTGTTTTACAAAATTGTTTGGGGTAAATAAATGAACTAGAACTTATAAGTTTAGTAATAGATCCTATAATTGAACGTTTATTTATCGTATAAATAAAATATTTAGGATGTTTTAACTAGTTTTTACGCGAGTGAAGGGTATTTCAGATTTTTAAACTGGTCCAGTTAATAAATAGGGCCCTAATAATTAGTTTACGTCCTGAAAAAGCAACACGTACAATTTGTGTACAGTGTAAAACAGGTTTTAGAGCTTTATGACTAACAGGAAAATACAGAAACTGAGGTGGATTTCCGGCCGTTTGACTCACGGATCTATACTTTACGTAACTGATAAAATTACCTTAAAAATTAACAATAATTAGGTGTTTTTCAAATACGATTTCTTACTAAATGGTATTTGTTACAAATAAACTTTTCAAACAAAAGTTGCTAGGAATTTTAATATCTTTAACTTTTATTATAAATATTTATTTCTAACTCATCCTGTTTTCGAGATATTTAAAACATATGCACTTTCAGTGCTTATTTTACGAAGTAAAAGTTATACATTTTGAACCAGAGACACAAAAATATTATTAGGTAGTTATGTAAATTTGTGGACCGTTTTTTTCGTAAAAAGAAGCACTTCAGGTATTCATCATCAATATTTAAATTGCTAGCGGCCCTTAATGCCCTCGGTTCACCCCTGTAAACGTCTGAAAGCTCCACCAGTTCCGTATTAAATTAAATTCACAACTAGAGAAGTTACAAACTGTACGAAATATACGAGTTTTAAATTTAAAGCTAAATGGAATTTGGCGAGTACGGTCCTGTATTATGTGTAACAACGTATACTTGGGCTGAGAAAACTGAATAATGAGAAAACAAAATCAATTTTTCTTTGTCGTACATATTATTTGGCATCCCATTTGAACCCGCTCGCAGTTTAAATCCAATCACCCCCCTTAATACTGCCCTTATAAAAATAATTAAAACACCCAAAAATTTCACTAAAAATTCTAAGATATTTTATGTCTAAAAGATTTTTTCATATTGTTAACTCAAAGCCAGAAAAAAATGATAAAATGTTATAATTTTGAATTTTAACCATCTGTTGATAAGTAGCGAAACTATCTCGTAACGAGCGAGACGCACTTATGTGGACAAAGACAGAAAATGCATGATATTCTATACTTTAGATTTTTCTATTGTATATTGATAATAATAAATCAAATATGTTGATTTATTATTTGTTTTGTCTTCCAATTCAAAGACTTTTCGTTGTATAAAATCGCAACAATCATAAATTGATGCCTGAAAATCAATTACTCATATTTATTGATCCTAATACTATTCAAAATACGAATATATATATATAAGTAATAGGAAGTGCGCAAAGGCGGGAAACGACGTTCTTATGAATCAGCGTAAAATGAACAGTCGCAAACTTATAATTTAATTTCTAAAATATGTTTTCCCTCTTTACGCGATAATGCATACAATTTTATTATAATTTATCAGTCCTCTCCCGTATTCCATAGATTGGAATTTTATGTCCATTCGACGGCCATAGACGACGTCTGGACGTCTGGACGTTTGGGCGTCGGTGGTTTGCAAATAGGTTAGTTGTCTCCGCCGTTGTCTGTGCCTTCGCAATCAATAAAATGAATTGAATTCACTTCAACCAGACTACAGTGGCTCGAATCACTTAGGGTGCTGTTAAAATCGAGACAACTAGTTTTCATCATAAAAAGATAATATCTCGAATATAGGACAAATTATTTATGAGACGCCTATGATTTTATTGCAGACTCATTGGAGATATTATTTTTTTTTTGTTTTCTTATACAGGATATTACGCAAGGGAACGTCTGATAACTAAAATATAATAAACTTCTAGGAATTGGAAAAATAAGATGACACTAACAAAATTGTCATTGGGATTTTCCAATTTAATTTTTTTATACGTAATAATCACGAGAAAATATTTTTTCTCATGCTAAGCATAGGCCAACTCAAATTTTTTATCACAAATTCTAATTTAAAAAGTAATAATTTTTAATTGTTACTTATCTCATATTTCTATACGTATTAATTAAATGAATTATTATTTTTTTTTCTATATCACGAAACATAAATTTGTTAATGCTTAAAATAATTACTATTTTAATAGTTATACATTTTTATACACGTTGTAATTATTTTTCTTATACTGAGTACAGGCCACTTTAAATTTTTATTGCTAAATCACAAAACTAAAATTAACTTATGCTAAAAATAATTACAATTTTACTTATAATGGTTAATTATAACTTAAGATGTTTTTCGGGTATAAAATAGGCGAAATTCGCGTTAAAATATTTTCATTTACATTGATTCAGCGTCAAATCTAATCAAGTTTAGCAAATATTTTTATTATATTCAATAATATTATTGTTTAATAAATTCTTCAATATTATTTGTTCTTGTAGCGATTAATTAAAATAAATTAAGTGCAACAAATCTAATTTAATATGTATTAATAGCTAATTATGTTTACAATGTATGTTAAATGATTAAACATATTTAAAATTGCTATTTGTTTTCCCGCGTTATAATCACAACATTGGCCACCAATAGATGGCACTACTAGTTATCAAAACAACTTTGACACTTGCGTAATAACCTCACATTATATACTTAAATTAGTGCTTTTTCTAACAGAACTAACGTAAGTACATAGTTTAATTAGTATTACATTATATATATTATCCATAATCAAGATTGAATTAATAATATTGTGTGTAAATTCGTATTTAATTATAGATTTTGCCTCGTTACAAAAATAGCATAAAAATGATCTCAAAACCAGTAAAAAACCTCGAAACGTTGCTCTATATTTCTTTTATTTTGCACCCAAAGTACCCTCCGTATTTCTTCCCAACTTATATGTACTTTATTTATTTAAATATCCGTAAATTAAAGACTTGTTGCTCAGTAATTCCGTGTCCAAGCGAAATGATTGATTTTTATGTCGCGAAATATTCGGATTCCGCGTTCGATGACAGTAATACGGTTTTAGTACCCCAATCGCTTGTTAGTAATATAATTAGTAACAGTTTTAACTTAGTACGGATTCATTTAAAGAGTTCCGATTCCGATTTTCGGATAGCTCACGCAATTGCGTGTCCGAATTTAGAATCTAATGAAATTTTAATGTCGGATAGTTTATACTATAACTTAAATAAGTCATGTTACGTTAATAAAATTCGGTTAAGCGAGATTAACCAAAATTATATTAAAATCGCACATGAAGTCGAGGTTGTTATGATTAATACGCAACATGAAATAAATAACGGACTCGTAGACTTATTGCTTAAAAATTATTTTCAAACCCCCCGCCTATTGTATAAATTCGATACGTTTTCGGTTAATATTGAAAAATATGCGCCTGAATATGTTTGCTCGAGTTATCAATTATCCGATTTAGAGAATTTGTATTTTAAATGTAAGCGAATTGCGTCTGAAACTGTTGATGATTCGTTAAGCGGTTATTTTTGCGTTATTAATGAAACTACGCTTAAACAAAGCCCGAATACTAGGGGCTATTTACCCCCTAGTATTTTTAAATTGTGTACTAAAGAATGTTTGGGTTTAAATGATAAATATGAGCAATGTATTATTTCGAAATGTCCTCATGGGTTAGAGGAGCATATGAATAAAATTGATAAGGCCGTTCAGCCATTTTTTACTAAAAGTAATTATAAAATTGCATTCATTTACTCTAAATACAATTACTTTTAAATTTTAAGCCCACACATTTTTACTCATATTCTCTGAATAATAATAATAATATAAATTGTTAACCAAAGAATAGGAGAAAAGTTGTGTTTGGTCTCAATTTAAAAGTAATTGTATTGTGAGTACGTGTATGCTTTTTAGACTGTTATAATAATTATAGTTTATGAATTATCTAACTAGAAAGCAATTACAGATAAACTAACATTAAACCCAGCGTTTTTAATAAAAGGTAATAAGGGTATTGGTAAATGTACAATTGTTGATGCGTTAGCTTCAAAATTAGGCATACATATTTATAAAGCTGAATGCTCTGATATACAAACAACTACGCATGCGCAAACCGAAAGTAAACTACGAAATGTGTTCATGAAATCAAAGTTGACTGCCCCCTGTTTTTTGGTGTTAAATAATTTTGAAGTAAGTTTATAAAATAGTAATTGAAAATATGCATTTTGTTAATTAATTTCTAAACAATATTGTAGATTTTTGGCAAAGACAACGAAGGCAACTATGATCCTAGACTTATAAGTTTTTTTCAATCAGAATTAGAAACTTTATTTGAAGCCAACAATTTCCCTATTATTCTTTTGTGTCTGTCAAATTCAAAAGATATCTGTTCAGACCTTTCTAGAACGTTTCTAGAAACGTTTACAATCGACGCACCTAACCAGAACCAACGTAGTACGTTGTTAAGGTGGTTGAGTCGTTCGAAAAATATAAATTGCCAATTTGATTTGGAGGATATTGGCGCCAAAACGCATGGGTTCATGCTAGGCGATTTAGATGCCCTAATATATCATTCTATGAAGAATTGGTATTTGGATAATGTTGGCAAAAGCGAAGTTTCTCTTAGGAAAAAAGATTTTGATTTAGCTTTAGGTGAAATAAATATTTAATATATTTTGAAATTTATTTATAAATCGAGTTTAGGCTCAAATTATAAGATATTTGATGCTGATGTTAGTTAAGGGAAGCAAATTAAGGAAAGACTTGTATTTTTTATAGATATGATGCAAAAATCTTATACGTCGAGCCTAGGGGCCCCTAAAGTGCCAAAAGTGTTGTGGTCTGACGTTGGAGGTTTGCATGGCCTTAAACGTGAGATTATGCGCACTATAAACTTGCCATTACAGCACCCAAGTTTGCTCAAAATAGCTGGGTTAAAAAGATCAGGTGCACATATATTTTAAATGACACATAAAATATATTTTAATTATTTTGATTGTAAGGAATATTACTGTTTGGACCTCCGGGCACTGGAAAAACTCTAATAGCAAAAGCGGTAGCAACTGAATGCGGTTTGTGTTTTCTTTCGGTCAAAGGGCCTGAGTTATTAAACATGTATGTCGGGCAATCTGAGCAAAATGTGCGCCAAGGTAAATTGAGCCTTAACGACAATTTATTGAGAAAATAATTGAGTTATTTCAATTTGGTTTACATAGTTTTTGAACGTGCAAGGGAAGCATCGCCTTGTATTATTTTTTTCGACGAATTAGATTCTTTAGCACCAAATCGTGGCATTTCTGGCGACTCTGGTGGGGTTATGGATAGGGTTGTATCGCAGTTGCTATCCGAAATGGATGGATTAAACGAAGCGGGGACTGTATTTATTATAGGTGGATTTTAATTAAATTGTTTTGTTTAAAATTGAAAAACATTATTTTTCTTATTAGGGGCAACAAATAGACCTGATCTTTTAGATCCAGCTTTGTTAAGGCCTGGTAGATTTGATAAATTATTATATGTAGGCCCTTGCAACGATGTTGAGGCAAAAGTGAACGTTTTGCAAGCTTTAACCAGAAAGTAAGTTGGTTTTGTAACTGATATATACATATAAGCGTATTAACATATAAACAAATAAAGCTATAAACATATACGTCTGAGTGTTTATATATATAGTATATTTTTCACTATATTGTTAATAATAGACAAACCTATGTGAGTGCAAATATAATTTTTTAATAGGTTTACGTTATCTTCTGATGTGAAATTAGATAAAATCGCTGAAACTTGTCCAGAATTTGTCACCGGAGCTGATTTATATTCAGTTTGTGCTAACGCATGGTTTGCAGCTGTTCGGCGGACGATAGAAAATATAGAGAATGGTATGTATGCTCACACATTCTACATATTGAAATGCGTTCAGTTATCAATAATGTTTTTATACGTAATTAATTCATAATTTATATATATATATATTTCTTTTAATTAGGAATAATTTTAAATGAAAACTTAAGTTCAGGAATGATTAGTGTTGAGTTTGATGATTTTTCTGTTGCGGCCAAAGAGCTTAAGCCTTCTATTAGTGATGAAGATATGAAATATTTTGGAATGCTTAATCAAGACCCTAAAAAGGTTGAAGAGAAGAAAATAGATGCATCCAAAACGGTGGAGACCAAAGAGAAGAAAGTCGTGGAGAGAAAAGTTAGAAAAGTCAAATTGTAACCATTAGAAAAAAATGGCTTTTGTTTTTAATTTTAAGAGGATTGTATTTTTGAAATATTTGTGTATTTAATGTTTTAAGTTTGACAAAATATATATATTTACAAATGAATAAAAACATTATTATTATATAGTTTTAAAATTACGATTCGTTTCAAAAGCGATTTTTCAGTACCTAATTATTATTATATAGTTTTATTAATTACTAATATGGTTATGCGATAATATAGAAATAGGAATAAATGAAATACATGTATTTATATATATATTTTTATGTTTATTGTTATTACAGAGTATAAAATTATTTAAATAATATTCACAGCCCAAAGCAAAATATAGGAAACTTGTAAAATGGTAAAATAGTTTAACATTTGTATTTTCAAAGCGTCAGATTTACAATATATAAGTGTTACTATTTGATGAGCTATTTGCAATAATTCAAACAAAATGGACTGTAACGCTTTTGATTATATCTGTTACAAATATGTATTGTAACCCGTACAATATTTTATAACCTAGATATGTTTAGTATGCAATATTTTTATGGTTGCAATCCAATTTGTTAGCGCACGCTATAATCACAAAATATACCCTTACTAATTTTTTTTTATAGTTTTAAAAAAATGTGTATTTTTTAAATTTATAGCATTAAAAACTTTTTCAGCTAATTTAGCTAAAAACGTGAAATATATAAGATATAGTGACATTTTTGATTTATAGTTTTTAGCTAAAACATGAAATATATTAGAAATTATAATGAACAAAAACACCTTTTTCAATACTGAATATTAATCACAAAATTGTTTAAATTCTATAAGTTTAATATTTCCAAATTAAAATTCATGAATTTCTTATATATTTTATACATATATAAATATATTATTGTACGTAGTACAATATTTTAATAGATACCATTTTAATAAACATAGATTGTAAGTGCTACAATATTGGAGTATTTATGGGGCCGAAATTCTCTTATGTGTTCCCGACATTATATTGAAGCTGTTTAAATTCGCTACTATCAGATTTCTCAAATGTTCAATAACTTAACACAGAAGAGAATGTCGGCCTATATAGTATCGGTATAAGAATAATAATTTCGCGGGCGGATGTGACATGGTCACTTTGTTCGTCTATTATTGTGGTGTCTTAACCCTTGCATGCACGAATTCAAATAATAACTTAATCTACACCTAATATCACAAAATTTATTTGGTCGTAATTCGCTTTTACTTTTAATTATAAGTGTTGTCTCCCAATTGATTCGTATGTAGGTGTAGCTTGTACTCGTAGTCGACGGCCGGTTGCTTCGAGTGCGCCTTCCGCGAGCATTCGACCCGCTTTTGGTCCGCGTTTGGGCACAGGCATTCGACCTCTTTGCGTAGGGTGTACGGGTTTAGGTACGGGAACCGATGGCACTTGAGTTTCTTCATTTGTGGCTTACCTGAGCGCTTGTGAAGACCAAATCCGACGTAGGCTCGACACCAACGGAATACTCCCTCCTTATTTTCGCAACAGTACGGGTAAGCGATCTCAGATTTTGTTTCTTTTGCACATTTTTGGCAGATTTCAATCTAGATGTTTAAGGTTTTTTTTTTAGTATTCGTTTAGGGAAAAGAGATTTTCTTTGGTCCTTGTTACTTACATCGTAGGAACAGATTATATGTGTCCCTTTCTTGTAAAATGAACCTTCACTGTCCGTTGTCGTTGATTGGCATGTAACTGCTACTATTAGTGTCGTTACAGCGATTATCTATAAATTATAAATAGGTATTACATAATTATATACACTAGATTCATATTTTAAGTGGCGTTTAATAATCTAAAATTAATTTTAAAGTTAAATTGGTCTTTTATAGAAATTAATAAGTTATATACTTATGATTTATGATAGGCGAAAACAGTACGAAATTCTAAATTAAAGCTTATCTTAAGATGTAAAATCCAAAGATCTTAAGGTTATCAGATTGTCATCAATTCGAACATAATTTTAGTTCCTGCTTCATTATTCTATTCACTCGTCGACGATAATAAAATAGAAAATCATGAAAACAGTCCAAAGTGTGTTCTTTCACCCCCTAAAACCTCGTTTAGTCTCGCCAAAAATGTTGAAAGACAGTTTTTTAAATTAATTTCTAAGAGAAATGTTTTTTAAATTACCTGAACACCGTACATCATTTTAAAAATGGCACTCACTTAAAATAAAAATAACAAATGTATTATTATAGTTAAACAGATCAAATAACTGTGATGGGTTGTTAATTAATTAATTAATTAACCAGAGAACACACTCGTTGCGTTACAATTTGCTAACTGGTCTCTTAAATTCAAATTTTCATTATATATATCGCATAAAATTTCTTGAATAAAGTCCATATTCTTAAAGACATTCCTTTCTCGTATCAGTTAACAGCCGTTAAAAACGTGCTGGGATCTCCCCTCTTTTAGAGTGGGGGAGGGGAGGGTATTCTCTTAGTGGTACCTGATTAGGGGAATCCGTTAGTTTGGCCAAAGTTCGCAAATTAGTATTTGAGACTAACCTAAGACTACTCTAGTTAACTTAGACTAAGCGTAAGATAACTACTCTATCTATGCTTAGTCTAAATTAACTAGAGTAGTTAGCCTCAATCGAGATAAAAAATCGAGTAGGGTCTCAAATGAAATGAAATTGAATTTTGAGTTAAATAAAAGTAAACCTAGTGTCTGTTTCGTCAAAATTAATCGTAATATTAAATTCAACCTCCCGGTTTAAATCCCAAATTAGATATTTTTTATGATTACAATACATTCGTATAAGTGAGAATGACGCAAAAGAGTTTGAGTAATTCCTTAAACCCAATAATAAGCAAGTGCCAGAATCTGCTACACGTGTTAGGTCAGTGGGTTACATGCGCGGGCGATAAAATTTTTGGGTAAATCAGGTGCCATCGAATTGTTTGAGAAAACAAACATATATTTCGATAAAAATAACATTTGACTCACGTATTATGCGATGTACTTCCTATTTTATAAATATCATATTTATTGTTAGACTTAAGGAAACATTTTGACCTTTGGGACCATTTTTATCGCAAATCACGCATAAAATTTCGTTTTTTGCACACCCATAATTTGTCTAGCATGGGCGTACTTGCGAATTATCACGCCGACATTGCGAAATAGAGATAATGGCGAATGAATATATATATAATTTGTTGTTGCTATACTCGCTTATTCGAAGAATTCCTCTTTTTTTAACGTCTGAAGATGAAATTTTAACTTCCGCGTTACAAAAAACGATTTCTATTGAGTTCGTTAAATAACGTAAAAGAAAAAAAATTGTTTCATTGTTTACATATTTTTTTTTTTTTGTAATCCTTCAATAAATTGTGCGCTAAAATTACGAAATAATTTATACTTGATTTATTTCATATTAAAGTGATATTGTTTATTATTTAGAGGTCAAACAGTTCATTTCCTTAAAATAAATGATTTATAATATTAAATTAATAACAATATTGTACCAATAAATCCTTGAATATATAAAAATGCTGCATGATAGACATACATTTGCCTTTTTACTGCGGAAATATCCGTTTTGAGGGTCCCTGTATTCATTTTGACTTCTGTAAATAATGCCCGTGAGTGTTTAGGGATGGTCAATTTTGTAATTTTAAAATCGATTGTTAAAATATTTAAAAACGAAAAACTCGAAAAATATTAATGAATAATCGGTAAAAATGCATAAAATCCATTGAAATTGATCATTGCAAACATCTAATATTATAAATAAATAAATAAATAAAAGAACAAATAAATATTGTGAAGGCGAGACGAGACGAGACGAGCTCGGCGTAAACATTGGACAAAACATGAAAATTAAATTAATTAAACCAGTCATTAAATTGATAACGAATTATAGTTAGTGAAATTGATAAATTATAATTCACGGCACGTGTTATTATCCATTATTTGTTACTAAGCCACATATGTACATACAACGCCAAATACAGCACTTGGGCTTTTTATTTTTCAACAAAAATCAATTACATCATGCCGGATATTTATGAATCACATTCCTAATCCATTATTTTTACTTATTACATAAAAGTTAATTGTGATTTCTCTAGATTTTCAATGAAATTATTTATACATAAATATATATATTTACGTAATTTTACCCGTTATTAGATTTAGGACAAGATTTCAGTATTGTAACTTATATAAAAACAAAATAGTACTCAAATATATATTTTGATTTATTTGGGTCAAGTATAATTAGGTTTTTAGGCGCATTCGCCAATAATTAGATCTAGTACATGATATAAATTGCAAAAATATTCATTTTGATACAATTATATATATATATATAAATGTATATATAATTTCGTATAATCGTGCACAGACACCAATTCATTCAGCTCGTCGTGTAATTAATGAAATGAGGAGTTTTTTTTGTATGATGTGTCATCTCGAAAATGTTTTGAAATGTATATTTCCGTGAAAATCTTGATTCTGAAATAATTAATGATTACAATACTTCCTTATGTGTATAAACATTCGTATAAGAAAGTAAAAATGATGAAATTAATTTAAATGTTTACAAATATTAAGTATAATAAATATATCGTAATGATTAAGATAATATATTGAATTCTGTCTGTGTCCACTTTGAATTGCTTTAATTGTCTATAAAATGGTTGATTTCGAACCAATTTGCAATTATTATTAGCGATATTGATATAGTAATTGTTTACCCTATGTGACATTATTTTTTTATCGCCCACAGAAATTCGTAAACATGTTTATTATTTTAATAAATATTTTTATATACAAGATTTCCGTTTAAAAATTAATAATTATATTCATTTTTATGGAATGTGAATATTATTAATGGGAATGGAATTTTGTTTATTATTAAATTCGCTATAAAAATCAACAAATTCAATTAATTAATTAATTAAAGAGAAATTACTGGCGCTTGCCAACGTCTCGTCTGGTAAGCTGTCCTAACCGAAATTTCAAAAATTAAATTTGAAATTCATATAATTCATACACTTACATAAATAAATACATCTGGTAGTAATCATAGGAGCCATAATAAACATAGAAGCAAATAAAACTAAGCGTTCTACACATACATTCATACATTTACACAAACATACAATAATTCTTATATATTAATTCACACTAATACATTCAAATGATTGTTTATATATATATATAAAAAAAAATAAAAAAATGTATTAATTAAATAATTAGTTTATTTCAAATTGAAATACATATTTTAGTTACATAATTTAATTACCTTTTACCATAATAGCGCATAACAAAATTTATCAAAAAGTCTTAATTATAACAATTACAAATTACATTAGAATAACTAATTAGCCACAGAAATACTAATCTACTCGGGCTTTAACTCCTGAATAAAGTATAAAAAATTTCTAATCATCGTAAAAAATCTAGCAAATTCGTATTATTAAAAATTTCTAATGTGTCTAAATGAATGCATTTGATCATATTTCTGTGAGTTCAACTTTATAAATAAAACTTAACGTCCAAAAAACAAAATACCGGCCAAGGTGCCCTTGAAAACAACGGTGACAGTGTCGCCATCTAGTATATTGCACGCGGCCAGTGTTTGCATTTCGTGTAAGATCGCATTGTTGAATAACAGATGGAACGCAGCTAGAGGAATGCCCTTGGTGATCGCGATTTTCTGTTTGAGTTCCTTAATTAACATATCGGGTGCCAATCCATCGATTTGTGTGATGCCAATTGTCTCGTCGACTTGTTGAACAAACACCAATAAAGCCTCGCTTGCTAGAAATTTATAAAACCATAGAAAATACCTCCAAAATCATTTAATTAACAGAATTAGCACTACAGCACATAACGCCGTTACTTACATGCGACCGAACAGCTTGTAAGTTACGGCGTTATACTATACGTAAAATACATTAAAATGGCACCAAATACTTACATGCGAAGTACAAACTTAACAAAGTGAAAATAACTACTGCGAATTTCATTTTGCTTTTGTTTTAACTATGTTGTTACTGTTAGAGTTGAATGTTGGAACTGAATACTGTGCCCTGTAAACAGGGGCCTTAAAAACAAAAATTTACACGTAAAAATGCGTCATTTTATTACTGTATATTATGTAAAAACATCTAAAACATATCTTTAGTTGCGTTAACTAGATGTTCTTTCGCATAAAATTGTGTTCTAGTTATTTTAAGTGCGTAATAATATATAAGTTTACGCATTTTTACGTACTTATACGAATGTAAATAAAGAAATATTGTACGGAAATACACGTTTTAACCATCCCTGCTTCTAACAACTCTGTAATGGTTTATTCTTACTACTTTTTGTATATCGCGAGAACGACGATGACTCACTTTTATAAAAGATATAAAAATTATGCAAGAGTACTCGTATAAGAAAGTTGAGTGCAGGACACTCCAGATATTTTACATAATATGCTTAGAAAATTCGCAAACATTGTTACCCTAATTGACTGGTTTAATTTTACTAATAACAAAAATCGAGATAATATGATATTTAAATTGTTTTTAATGAATAAAACAGAAAAACAATATTATAAATTGTATGAATATTGCAAAAACAATTTATTTGATAAAGTTTAATATAACCTAGATCTAAATTAATAACAAAAATATATATATATATATTTATTTGTTTATAAATACAGGGCAATGTACTTTATTGACGACAATTAAAATTAATAATATCATTTTGTATGTGTATATATTATATATGGCGAGCTGTAGACATTGGTGCCTGTACCGCATGTTATAAATGTATGCTTAAATAACACATAAACTATTTTTAACGGGGTAAATGGGGTGGTGGAAAGTGGAAACCCTTAATTTGTAATTATTATTTAAATGCGGAAGACAAGTTGTTATCTTTTTAATTTGTTGCTGTTTACAAATGAAATTTTATTAATACTCTACCTTGATCTATTGATCTAGAGTCATATTGGTATAATTGGATATTGATGCAGATTTTTACAAATAATTAATTAAAACATCTCTAATAAATCGATCATATTTCAAATGTTTTGAAACGCAAACCAAAGTACATGAAAACTCTCCGATATTATGCAAAATTTACTCCAAAAAAGATCTATATATCATAGACATAATAATCTATATTTGTGCTCGCAAATTATCTTCGAAATATATCGTACATATAATTAATAATTTTTTTTTGAATTTTTTCGTTTTAAATACGTTTCGTTGATAATTATTTTTAATTTAGAATGAACTGTACACGTTGAAAAAGACAAGTGAAGGCCACTCCAGCTTTTTATGTATGTAGAATCAATTATTATAGGCAGTTTTGTAGCGCGGTTCAAATAATTGCACTTATTTGCAAGATTTCGGCGTAGAAAAAATAATTCGAAAACTTATTATAATCTAAAAATTAAATTTGTTTATTTGTGATATTAGATGATGTGGTAATTGATTTATGAAAAACGATAATTGAATTTCGATTTGTTTTTATTAGTGACTCATTTCATTTTCGACAACCGAAAAAATTCGTTATCACAATTTTGCATTCCAATATTGCACTTTTGACACGTTCATTTTTGATCATATAGTTTTTTTTTATATATATTTTAAATATATATATATATATATATATATATATATATATATATATATATATATATATATATATTATATAAGAAATACGTAGACGTTTATTATTTATATATATATATATATATATATATATATATATATATATATATATATAAATAATAAACGTCTGTATATTTCTTATATAATCAAATAACTAAGCTAATTAATTTTAATTTCGTATAATTTTATTTGTTGCAAAACCAATAACTGCGTAATAAAAGTTAAATATGTTATATTAATATTTAAACTAATTTAATAATGCTTAAATTACACGAAAATGTTTAAAATGATTCTTAATATAACGTTTATTTGAAAATATTTATTTGTTTATGCAACTTACTTTACATGTATGTAAAACTGGTGTACCAAAACATAATTTACAATTGGGTACGGGCACGATCTTCATCAGCTGCTTGATTAACAAACTGTAAAATTCGAGAATAAATCTTTATTTTGTCTACATCAATCAACATATATAATAATCTCAGAATAAATTTAAATTTAAAAATATTCAAAATATAAATAAAATCAGTCATGTTTACATATTTCGAATACATTGACAAATGGTCGCAAGGTAAAAACCTTGAAACATTACAATAACTTATAAGCACCATAAAATAAGCGGTTTCTTGTCGGCAAGGTTTAGTGAGCAACTTCCGGTTGCGCGGTTGGCGATAATAGCATATCATCTTCCGGTAGAGAGTGTCGTTTATATGTACTTTCATTAATCAAATACAATACTAAAGTCCCAAAAAGGACTAAAATTACACCAATACAATTAATTAGCATCGCTTCTGGTCCCAGTTGGCTGTATTTGAATTGTCTGGAATTAAAAATAATTTCATTTGTATAAATACATATATTATTTGAACTTCATTTAACATCATTTTAAAGCTCTTTGAATTATATAATCATTTACGTTAAGCTGACGGTGTCCGCCATATTGAATTTCACAGTGCCATCTAGCGGTACTCTATGCAACATGTATAGGTATCCAACATGGCGGATATTCGTCAATGCAAAAGCATATATATTTCAACTAGGCGGCTTCAATGAAAAATTATGAATAAATATTATTAACTTAGGGGGCCATAAAGCTTACAATTGGAAGAACGTCTTCTCGCCTAGACCAAGGAACGCTGCAAACAATGCTAAAACAAATCCAGCGGTACCAAAACTAGTATGAACGTGCATGTACGCACTGCGGAAGTCCTTCGGCAGTCCAGGGAACAGAAACGAGATAAATCCAGCCGTAAACTAAAAAATATTTGGTAAATTATACAACTGTTAATCAAAAATATTGTTTATTTTTTAGATAGTGAGTGGAATGTTTTTCTACCTGACAACTGAATAAAATGATGGTCGTCAATCCAATCCATGAATGTAGGGAGTACATGTTTGGAATTGGTTTTTCGGGTAAATTATGGGAGTCAAAAACGGCGACGAGACCGATTACAGATAAAATGAAGACTAATCCGTGAAGAGCAGCGTGCCACAATTTTAGCGAACGTTTTCTTGCACCTCGAGCCGACCGGTAAATCAACATTGCTGTAAAATAAATAT
Organism: Leistus spinibarbis; assembly: GCA_933228885.1. Classification (NCBI taxonomy): domain Eukaryota; kingdom Metazoa; phylum Arthropoda; class Insecta; order Coleoptera; family Carabidae; genus Leistus; species Leistus spinibarbis. The sequence goes on along the minus strand of OW121804.1, from coordinate 8,631,874 downwards.
ATTGTTTGCTGTTTTTTAATAAAATAAAATATACCCCTATTTTGCTAAATTAAGGGGGTATAAATATCGGGGGAGTACAGAATTATCAATTACGAACTAATTATTATTATTTATGTATATTTATTTGAAATACTTCGTAATCATTAGACCATTGCGTTTTAATTCGAAAATATTATTTATGTAAGCAATAAAGTTATCTAACAGAACTATTTGACTAATTAGCTTTTAATTAGATTTAGTATCAAATAAACAAATATTTATTAATAATTATACTGTACATCAGCAAATTAAAAAGATTTCATTCAAAAATTACATAACAGAAGTTACATAATAGTCCATACAATTACAATTAAATATAATCCCAATAAATGCATTCACAGCAACAAAACACAATAAATTGTAAATGTTGTTGTTGTTAAGGCTAGCATTGTATGTCATACAACAAACTAAATAATTACGTTTAATTTCTTAATTTGTATTGTAATAAAGATATGAACGGATATACACGTTTAGAGCCTTGTATGTCTGTCTGTGTGAAATATACTTACACTGTGCATATAGAAAAATCATCCCGATCGTCATGAGCAGCGGATGCCAATTGAACTCGATTTTCGGATTGGAAGTCCATGCCAAACCGCCCAGATAATTAAAAATCCACACTAATATTAACACAATTAGTGTTAACCCTAACACTAGCGTAATGCCATGGAAAAAGCGGAATCGCTTAGCCAGCTGGTGGTCGTATCTCGCCTCCATCTCGACTCTATTACTTCTGTACTCAAAATAAAAATTTCATACGTATTACACACGATGTTTGACCAAATACAGTTAGAATTCCTTTCACTAAGCACCCAACTGTGACGTACTTAATTATTAAAAATTGTCTGTTTTATTCCTAAATCGTAACTTATGCCTACTTACCGGCCCAGCAGCTCAGAAGATTCTTCTTGTGATTCAAGCGACTCGTAATCGCTCATATCAACAGGTCAAAATCAATAATAACCTAAAACTGTATAGCTATGAATTTTCATTCTTATACCGTATTGTTTTAAATGCTATATTTGTTTAATGCGTTGTTTATCGCTTAAAATTGTACAGTTATAATTGTCCTAACATTTTTTTCAAGTCATCATTGACGTAACCTTTCGTTTTGTTAGTAAACAAGGCGGTGGGTGAAAAGAAAAATGATTAGATTGTGTTTTATCAGTAAAAAATACTTGGTGTATTACTATCAATATAACATAAAAACGACTTGAAAAGGTAACGTTATTACTTTGTTTTAAATAATGTTGAGTTTTAATCTATTTTTATAACTGTTTTGTTTCATTTTAAATGGTGTATAATATTCTATAAATAAATCGGTCATCCGAAACGTTTTGAAACATTTGACATTAACGCATATATTTATATACTTATGTTAACCCGTGGGCACTACGTGCCCATATCATATAATAATGTACATTTTGAAAACACAAATTCGAACGCGTAGGGCTCAGAACATACATATAAACACATACATCTAAGTATCAATAGACGACTTAAGACTAAAATCGATGAATAGTCGTACTACAGTACGACTATAATCGTTTGTCGAATAAATGGCTCAAAAGTACGACTATAGTCAAACTTTTTTGGTAAAATTGTGTAAACGACAACTTAACATTTAATTTATTTATGTTACAGATTTTCCAAAATGGCGACTAAGCGTAAATGGAAGAAAAATTTGTACGAAAACACTGATTTCCCGGACAATTACACCGACTCAACCTTCCTAAAAGACCTAAAAATCAACAGTCAAGTCCAAGACATCACCGTCATGAAGTGCGTTACAGGTGCTTCAGTGTTAGTGCAAGAACTGTGCTCAGTAATTCTGTTCGCATTAGTTTTCGTCTATTTACTAAACAGTTGGACCGAACCCAGTATAGTATTCGCGTGTACGAGTGCTTTAACATTATTCGGCTTTTTATACTACCGATTATCGCACGGAACAAAACTAAAAATCGTCCGTCAAGACATTCGAACTTTACTCATCTTCTTAGTGTTCGGGCAAATATTCTCCCCAGTTTTGCACACGTTAACAGACACTGTAAGTACGGACACAATTTACACAATGACCGCACTCATGATGTTCACGCATTTAGTGTTTTTCGATTACGGCCTAACGGCTGCCATTGTTTCAAACTCGCTGTCGCTTAGCGCGGCCATGTTTGGTTCGATTTGCTTAGCTTCGCGGCTAGCTTCACCGTATCACGCATTTGTTTTAATGACTGTTGCGATTGAAGGGTTTGTTTTGTTCCCAATATTACGACAAAAGTTAAATAACAATTTAATTCCTGCGTTTATCTTAACGCTAATTACGTTGTATACTTTGTATACTGTTTCACTAATTATGACGATTTTTTTGACGGTTTTACTGTTGTTTATTAATTTTGTTTGCCCGTTAACGTTTTTACGATGGCAAAAACATAAAAATAATATTAATGGGCCGTGGGATGAGGCGATTGTTGAAGATGTTGACAATATAAAGCAAATTGTTAGTTTTTGATGTTAAATTATTTGTGATTGTAAAAGTATTCAATATTTACGTAAAATAGCAAATTTAAGCGACTTTATAAATATTTAAATAAATGTAGGGACAATTTATTTAGAATATAAGTTTATCTCTCCGCCATACTGATTATAAAAAAAGTTTTTTTTTATTGTGTATAAATGTTTGTATTAAATAGTTGTATAAATATACGAAATTTAATATTATTAGTTATTATTATAATAACATTTGGTGTGAATTGCTCTGGTACCTTCAGCGGAGTAGAAAGCACAAATTTGGTCGAGCGAGCGAGCGACGACCAACATCCAAGTTATATATATTTTTCGATTTAGGGCGACGAGACAAAAACTTTTTGTTAAGAACGTAAAAATGTTTAAGCTCTTTTGTATTTCGTATGGCGAGCTAAAAATCGAATATAACAAAGAAATACACCTACCACTTGACCTTGAAAATTTATGCGCAAATCTGATCTAGTATTTACACGATGTTTGATCAAGTGATCTTTGGCAACAAAACAATTATTTAAAAACTTCAAAAAGTTGTCTTTTAACACAAAACTATTTATAATTAATTATTTTACAACAACAATTAAAGTATTATAAGCAAATTAGCGACATTTTAGAAAAATGTTACAACAATCTATAACATTTTTCGATAGAAATACGAACTTGGATGATTATTTAACACAATATGCATTGTCAGATTTTATTAATTGGTCTGATGACTCAGATTTTGAAGACACAACGTACGAAACGCACGTGGAACATGGTAAGACGTATTCATTTTCATTTAAACTATTATTTTTTTGTTATTCTTTTTGATTTATTATATAAAACCACATAAAAGACTTATAATTTAAATGGTTTCAATTTCTTTGGAATTATAACATTATAATTGTAATTGGAAAATTATCAATTCGTTTTAAATTTTACTCATAGAAAACTATAGAAAACAAATTAAGGAAGAAAGGGCAAAGAAGAAACTGGAATTTGATGAATATCGCCAAAATTTAGCCCTTAAATATTACCGGAAATATAAAAAGGCCCCTGATTCTTTTTTTAATTTAGCCGGACTTACCTTTGAACATTATAATCATCGATTGATCAGTTTTATTTTTAATCCAGGGGTTTTAAATTTAAGATATATTTGTGCGCATAGGGACTATCATATAAAATTAAGGTTTAGGCGCAAATATTGGGTGCTTAAACGGAACCATACGCCAAATAGGGCCGATATTTACGAATTATTTACACAGTTGGTTGTAACAGACGACAATTTAATTGATTGCTTATTTATAATATACAATACTTTAGTTAAAAGTATTATAAATTTGAATAATTTACGAAAGAAGAAACATCAGGTAATAATTGATCGAATTTTACACATTTACTGTTTAATTCATAAATATTGTTAACTTTTATAGGAATATTTAGTTAATAGAGATATAGAACTCTACAGTGATGAAGAAGAATTATTTTTAACAGCAGAAGAAGTCTTAAAACGAAGAGAGAAAGTTAAAAACATTTGGGCTCGCATGTTGGACCCAAATTACCAAAATGACGAATCAATTTAAAATATATTTATTGTTTTACATGTTTCTATTTTTGTTATTTTGGTTTTATAGAAGTTTTTTATATTTATTTTCAGTTATATTAGGATTATTTGTTCATTTTGTATGTTTACGTTATAAATAAAACATTCTTATGATACATATTATTGTTTTTTACGGCTGCGACCGAAATTAAATCCATAGAGGCGAAAACATTTTTCTTTATTAAAATTGTGGTCCTATTTTTTTTTTCTTTTTTTTTTTTTGTCGTTTGACGATTGTAAGTTTAGGTAGTTATTGTTTTAGAAACTTAAAGATGTATACATTAAAATAAAGGAACACATAATGTGAATAATATAACATGTAGACTGCTAAATGTATAATTTCGCCTATGTAATTAGGATAATATAAAATAAATATATTTTGATCTGAAATACTTTATTGCGGAAATAAATTATATACAAAAAATATTTGTTTCAAAAGGCATATTTAAAAAGTCAAAAACTACAAAATTTTAAACATTTCAAAAGTACTTTTATCTTAAAAATGGTATTGAACAATCTATTAATTAGGTTCAAACCAAAGAACACCAATGTACTAAATTTTAAAATCGCTCTTTAGATAAAAGTTGTAATATTACAAAAATATACGCGAAATATAAATAAATCCTATGGAATGAAGATATGGTATACGAATTATACATATTATTAATATCGTCTTAGGATAAAAATGAAAAAAAAAAGAAGATTATTTACAATTTGCAAAATAAATAATATAATTAATCATATTCGTGGCTACTCTCTCGTTTGCTTAACAGACTATCTTTTTCTTCTTCTGTGGCTTCAATTAACGTTTTCGAGGGCGGATTTCTAGATACTACCTTACTTAATCCTTCGGTAGCGCCCGATTTTGTTAAACTAAACCATATATGTTTTATTAGCCATAACAGTGGACACAAAAATAAAATTCCCTTTCATTTGAGACCCCACTCGATTTTTATCTCAATGTTATTTCTAGACTAACTACTTATCTAAGCCAATACGACTAACTGTATGTGTTCGACTAACTAATAATAAAAAATCGTGTTTAGGCTCAAATTAAAGGGAATTTAAGTAGAAGAATCGAGTCTTACACAACATCTAGTTCGTCGTCCTCACAGTTCATTGTGAAATACGGATTAGCCGAGGCCGGCCGGAATTTATAGCCGGTTAATACGAAAAATACGTATGTGGCCATTTCACGGAACATTTCGTCGAGCCATTCGTATTGGAACGGTACTGTGATCTAATTCAATTGTGTATTTAAAATAATTACAATATTAGGACAGAATTTTGTAGGTAAATAAAAATACCTTAAGTAGATAAACAATAATTCGCGTGAAATAAATATAACACACGATCATTATGTAGAAATGTCGGAATAATTTTAGTTTCCTTAAGTTTATTGCCGCTTTGCCGTCGGTTTGGGACGCTTCTTGTAAGTGTCTGATCGACCTGTTGTTTTAAATATATATAGTTTACGAATATTTTATTGTTGGAAAAATGTTTGTACAAAATAAATATAGAAAATAATTTAATTTAAAACTTACCACACAACTGGGAATAAAATCGCTCCACAACAGAGTAAATCAACTAAAATAAACACATCTCGCCAGGTTTTATGTTCAATATCACCTTCCTCACTCTCCTCGATTATTATTTCAGCTATATTTGCTAGAACCTAAAATTTAATATTCAATTTCTCTAATACCACTTAGTGTATTCGAAAAATTCGAAGCAGTAAGGTATATTTATATATATATATATATATATATATATATATATATATATATATATATATATATATATATAATGAAAGTCGTTTATAACGACGTCGCGTTTAACGAAATGTCGCTAATAGTGGCGAAAAGTTCGTTCTCCATATAAACCAATACAAAATAGACCGCAATTAGCATAATAATCGTAGTGTTTAATGTCAAAATTAATTATCATGCATCTAATAATTACTAATTGTAATTTTGATGCATTGGGTTTATCACCCGGCCGGATATAACGTTCAAAATGGTTTGTTCGACGTTATATCCGACTTTGACGGTAAATAAAATTTGTAAATGTTGTACCTGTAATGGAATTACAATCATGAATATTTTCTTGTCTTTATCAGCTAAAATATGTTTGATAAAAGTCCAACCCGTTCCAATAAGAACGATAGTTATAAATAATACGGCTCCTTTCAATCTAAAAATTTAGATTTTATATAATTTACTTTTAAATTAAGGCTGTTTACCTAACTTGCATTTCGATAAATAACGACTTCATTTTTAATCTGTTCCATATTTACACATTATGCAAATATGGTGAAAATAAATAAAAATAGGGTCGTTATGAACCGAAATAAAAGTTAGGTAACCGATATTATTATTTAATGATTATTATGTTGTTATAATTAGTAACGTACAAATGTGCGACATAGTATAAAATGGCCCAAGCAGCTACGTGTTCGCCCTTTGTTTCAATATAATGGTAATTTATGCTGTGAAACAACAACGATAGCGACTTTAAATAAATGAGAACCGCCATCAAATAATGTATTTTAAATACAGGATGTCTGAAATAATAAATATATATGTATATTTGTACAAGTAATTTAATAACAACATTGTATTGCTGGTTGTTGTTGTTGTTGTTGGCGCACTAACTTGCTTTTGCGTAGAATAAATATCCAAAATGAGCCGGATAAGAAGAATAACAATGCCATCATGAAATATAACGCCGGCAGTGGCATCTCGCCCGCCGATAAGAAGTTTCCGTCATTGTTCTCCTCGATTTCAATCTAATCACATTAACCATTCAAATTAAAATATAGTGTATCACAGTAAAGCACTAAAGCACTTACACTAAAATCTAATGCAACCAAAGTATTTTCTTCATAATTCGGACAACTATGAAAATATAAATTATATAGACCTTCTTCTGCTATACTTGCTACATACATAACAAACTAAAAAATAATAATGAAGTATTATTATCGTAATCATTAAACATTTATTGATGATTTACCTCAGTACTATAGTAATTTTTACCATTTACAGCAACTTGTGTGATTGGTAATATTGTCTGAGAACACGAAGTACCGCCTAAATTATCTTTTATCTTACTTTTTTCAATTATCTCCGCTGAATCAACTATATAAATCACATATTATCATAAATATATAAATCAGCTCCAATTTTGCTATATAGAAAATAAATACAGTGGCAAATTTAAACTTTTTAAAACAAAATGTCGAAAATCGTAATTATCGGTTAAGAGGAATCCCTACCCAGTAGCGTGAAAACAAAAACTAAAATCCACGTTTTCTGACCCTAAATTAAAATATATTCGTTCAAAAAAAATAAATGTTAAGACAACCCTAATATGTAAAGTTGTATCTAGTTAGTTCTATACACCAATATGGTGGTGGATAGTTAAGACAGTCCTAGTGTATGGATAGTTGTATCAAGTTAGTTGAATAGAATGGCGCTAGATGTCACTAAAAAATCCAACATGGCGGAGCACTATTGGACTTACCTGGTACACTCTCCCGTTTAGACCTTTGTTTAAACAATGAAGTATCACTAATATGCACTAAACTATCACGTTTTGCACGTAACGCCGGCACGTATTCAGCACTTTTGTATATATGTATCGTTTGCAAATCTTTAGTACAATTAACTTTCATTCTAAAAGAAAAATTAATTAATGAATTAATTATTTTTCACAACAAACAGTAAACAGACGTACGCTTTATTTTTAAGATCCAAGATAAAATAAATAACAGCTGCATCATGATTCATATTCACGTTTTCTGACCCTTGTTTTTGTAAAATACAATTATCGGTATGACTATCTAAATACGGGTTCATTGCGTCGTTTAAGGTCCGATCTAAACTGAATCCGAACTAAACCCAATATTTATTAAACAAATTAAACACACACACATTTATTCGAGCACTTACAATAGAATCATTACTATCGGGCTGAGCCGTCAAGTTGTTTAGTCGTATATGTAAAATACCCCCTTTGTAAAAGCCGAAAGTGCTCAATGCGATGAATCGACGTACATCGTTCTAGAATAATTGGCAAATGCAGATTAGGGTGTAAATGTGTTCTCATGTATGCACCCATTTTACCGTAATTTGCAGCTTGTGTATCCGAGAATTCACTAAACTTGCACTTAACAAGAAGACGAACAAACTTTTCCACCACATTTCATCCGATTTTAATCGAATTGTTTCTCAGAATTTATTTTATGAATTTTTATATATCGACTTTGGCTAGAATTATTTCTGACAGATGGTAAAAAACATACGATTATCTAGGGAATTTATGGGAAGTTCTCGACATACGTTCATGGTAGTTTGGTGCTGTAAAGTTTTTTTTTTTCTTTATAAAGGTCGAGTAAGGACATATAATTATTTATTATTTTAATTTAACCCAAATGTCGTGGCCTACACAATACATTCTCGTCAAAAGCTGTTTATTTCTTTAAATATAAATATGAAAAATAAATAATAATTGTAACGTATGTCTATACATATTCTACTACACATTCTACTAACAACGTACCACAATAAACAACAAAATCCCCTGCTAACGCTTGGTTAAATTGACGTATATTTGCAAACAAGGTTAAATCTTTAAAAACACAATTTAAAAGATGCCTTACGACGGTGAACCAACGCGAGCGAAAAGAATTAAGCTAGAATCGGCCGAGGAGTCCGAAAACGATGAACCAAACGGGAAACAAGGTCTGAAAACTCAATTCTAACCCCAAAATTGTACGAAATTCGTACGTTTTTCTACGTTATTAATATTATAATTGTGTAAAAAATATTTTTAAAGATACAAAAACACGATTATGTCCATATTTGGATACGATAAATCGGCAATTACTTGATTTTGATTTCGAAAAACTGTGTTCTGTGTCTTTGACGAGAATAAACGTTTATGCGTGTTTGGTGTGCGGGAAATATTTTCAAGGCAGGGGCACTAATACACACGCATACACGCACTCGGTTGGGGAGAGTCATCATGTGTTTTTGAATTTGCATACGTTGAAGTTCTATTGTTTACCTGATAACTATGAAATTATAGGTTGGTTTATGTGGCGCCATTTTAGGTCGTGGAAGCCATTTTGTTTCGGCTTCCATGACAGTGTTCTAACCTTATTTATGTAAATAAGGTTAGAGGACTGTTAACAAACGCGGGAGTTTGAATTTGATACATTTTAGATTCATCTTTGGATGATATTAAATATGTATTAAATCCGACTTTTTCCAAAAAATATATAATACATTTGGATGAAAATAGTAAACAGTCTAGAGCTATTGATGGCTCGTTATATTTACCCGGAATTGTTGGCTTAAACAATATAAAAGCTAACGATTATTGTAATGTTATTTTACAGGTGAGTTGTGTAACAAACACAATTATACCCTGAAATATTTAATCAAATCCACAACAGCCCCTTAATTTATACTTGGATTTCATGATTCTAAACATATGTTTGTGTTACTATAAAGGCGTTGTCCCATGTCACCCCACTTCGTGACTATTTTCTACGCGAAGAAAACTACGCCAATGTCAAACGTCCCCCAGGCGATTCTAGTTTTTCATTGGTGCAACGTTTCGGCGAGTTAATGCGTAAATTGTGGAACCCCCGCAATTTTAAAACGCACGTTTCCCCACACGAAATGTTACAAGCCGTTGTTCTGTGGAGCCGAAAGAATTTTCAATTCACCCAACAAGGTTAATTATCCTTGTTATTATTCAAAAGGCACTAAAAACAATATATCGCCCCTAATATATTCTAGGCGACCCAATCGACTTTTTATCGTGGTTCATCAACGCTCTGCATCGCGCCTTGAACGGTACAAAAAAACAACAAAGCTCAATAATCTATAAATCATTTTTGGGCTCAATGCGAATATACACACGGAAAATTCCCCCAACGGAATTAGACGATAAGGCGAAACGAGCCTTATTGGCCACAGAAGAATACCAGGAAAGCGTTACAGACTCACCGTTTTTATATTTGACTTGCGATCTCCCCCCGCCCCCATTATTTATTGATGAATTCCGGGAGAATATTATTCCACAAGTTAGTTTAAAATTATTTATAATATTATAAACAATATTTAAAATAACAACATCGTTTTAGGTAAATTTATATCAATTATTAACGAAATTCAATGGCCAACACGAAAAAGAATACAAAACGTACAAGGAAAACTTCATGAAACGTTTCGAAATAACACGTTTGCCACCATATTTAATTTTGTACATTAAACGATTTACAAAAAACACGTTTTTCATAGAAAAGAATCCTACAATCGTTAACTTTCCAGTGAAGTAAGTTGACCTCTTGACCTGTCCATATTCCAAGATGGCGGCGCTTAAACAGCTGATCGCTCACATGTATTTTATTTTCGTTAGGAATATAGATTTTGGGGATATTTTAACGCCAGAAATTAAGGCCCGGCATTCGAATACGATGTATGACTTAGTTGCGAATATTGTCCATGATGGGGAACCGACCAAGGGCACTTATCGGGTGCATAATTTGCATAAAGCTACCGGTAAATGGTACGAAATGCAGGATTTGCATGTCATTGATATTTTACCGCAGATGATTACATTGACAGAGGCGTATATACAAATTTACGAACTTAGAAAACCCTAATTTATATTTATTATGAAATCAAATTGATGCATTTGTAAAATAGATATTACATTTTTGTATGTATTAATAATAAAAACTATTTTATTTCAAACTATTTCATTTGTTTTTATTGTATGACTGGTTTTTGGTATTGGTAACTGGTACATTGCATAGAGTAAACATGCACTTCTGGTTTGAATATTCTTTTTTCAATTATTACGGTGTATAAGAAGGTAAAAATGTTGAAGCTAAAATCGTAGATGAATACAATTTAAAAAATACAGTTACACTTGACCTTGAAAATGCATTTATCGGTCTTTGATCAAATAATCATTGGCAACAAATTACTGCGTACTTAATACAAATTGTCCTACAATCTTGAAAAGATATAAAACATTATTTTAAATGTCAAAATTATTATTTATTTAAGCTAAACATATCAACTTTGTGCACTAATCATTAGTGCGCACAAGTAATATGATTCGTAATTAGTGTATTATCTTATTTATGCGCAAAATGCATCCGGTGTATTAAGTATGGGTGTTGGTTTTGATTAACTAGTTATTTTATTCGTAATAATGTGGGGTACGACGCAAAAACACAGAAATTTCGTCGTGGAACCGATGGGGGATAAATCAGTGATCCAATTAGCAGGTGTGGGCGAAACTTTGGGGGATCGTTTAATAAGTGCCGGATTTGTAAAGGTTAAGAATTATTTTTTTGTTATTTATATATTATATTTTATTAATAAAGCTTAGTGATTATTTAGGCCTATGCTGTATTCGGTCAGTATTTGCTGCTAAAGAAAAACAAGGAACTCTTCCAATTATGGATGAAAGATGTCTGCAACGCCAGCTCCAAATACTCTGCCGATTGCTACAGTTGCTTGAAACAGTGGAGTGAAAATTTCTTGTAATTTTATTATATATCTAATAATGCCTCTTCTCCAAATCTTAACAAACATATTTGATAATTAATTTTAATTGTATATATGATACAAAATATGTATTTTTATGAAACTTTAATACAATGCTGCAATTTACTATTCCCAAATAATGTTAAGGCCTATATTATAACGCATGTCACATGTCTATCTGTAAAGTAATGTCTGTCTGTGTCAATACATACATGTAATGTGGGTGGTATGTGTATTGGCGTGATTGTAACTAGTGGAACCCCTTATTGTGTATGTTGAATCCCACAATTTGGACAGGATACACGTTATATTATTATTAAAATAATCAAATAACCTTTTTATTACATTTTGTGCATGTCCAATAAAAGCTATGACATATCTTAAATATAATAAATTCAACATTTAATTTACAACGAATAATATAAAGAATAATAAAAACGTGCTTGATTTATATTGTCGCGAATTTCATTTTAACGGATTGTTAAACAGAGTTGTTAAGTTCTTGGCGAACGGAATACCAAACGTAGATAATGAGGAGACACAGAACTCTCACATCGTAAACCTTATTTAAACAACGCCTGGCCCCATTACACAATTTAAGCACCGGCTCAATCGCAACCACTCAAATAGGGCATATATTCAAACGGTTTAATACGTTACTCTAAGCTCTGATCACTGTATTGTATCAGGGATTATTTTTGTAATTGAGAACAGGTTTATAGAAATTAATACGATTACTAATCAAAAGTTTAAAGGGAACTTTATATAAACCGGACATATCTGAACTGTAACTCATGTCGTTTTCGAGATATTGAACAATTAGTAGTTTACTGATACCGGCTCTCAGGCTATATGCAAGTTTTGGCTCTAGAGCGTTCACGCACGTACATATATTTATATACACACACACAGAGAGAGGACGACATTCCGAAACTAGTAAGATTCTATTTAGGTATTGTCATAACGTGTATAATCGTTAAAATCTTGACAATTACATAACTACATTCATAAAATAATATAAATATACCAAGATTTGTTTGTGTTTTGTTGAAAAAGAAAGAAATATTAGAATAAATCGCATAGGCGCATAGGCAGTGACCTTCACCGTGAGTCTGTAGTTTAACTGACGTTATATTTAGCATAAATAAACAATATTATCCACGAAGAAATGCTGTGTATGTATACAAGAAGTGGTCAATGCCTACAGTCCTCCTAACGAATCTGGGTCGAAACGACCTGAGCGCTGAGCGCTGCGCAGAGATGGCAACTCCACACTTGCCTTGGGCACACCATGGGCAACACCCACCTTACTTTGCCACCGTTATACCATCAACAAAAAATGAAAACAGACACCACATATATTAAATGCGCACGAGTTCATTGCTAATATTACTAAATAAAAATAAATTAAACATAATATTTCCTTTATTATACAATTTGAACTGTTTTATTTTTAATTAACTAGTGTCGTTTATTAACGGAAATACACGTTTTAAACATCCCTGAACCGAATCTGACTATTTTCAAAGTGCCATAACTGTGGACGGAAAAACTATTTACCCTGTTTTAAAAGTTCTTAAACCGGAAGTAACATATTGCTGTATATCTCGAAAACAACAAGAGTAAGAGAAAATGTGATTCTTACAAAAGTCAAGATATTGAAATTTCTAACAACTTTTGTTTGAAAAGTTTTTTCAAAAAATGTACCATATGCTGAGAAATTGCATTTGGAAATAGTGTATTTTATATTTACATTTTCCTATTATAAATATAGTAAAGGATAAGAAAGTCAAGTGAAGGCCACTCCAGCAAAAATATGTTAAATATTGCTTAGAACTGTTAGTTTTTGAATTCGTAATCATTTTACGAGTCGCTTATATTATTTATTTAAATAAAGTGTGAATATTTGATTTTAAATTATTTAGTATACAGTTAGCTTTCTTTTGAATTTGTAATTTTCATTCAAAAAATACAGAAGTTTAACATGATTTATATTATTTTGAAATAATCAAAAATAAAACTTACTGAATTAAGAATTGTTTTGTAGCTCTACTTTGAAATCTGTAACCAAAAAAACACATAATTTATATATAAACAAAATGTCGGTAGACGGCAGCCGTGAAGCTGTGAAACCATAAATACAGAATAGTTAAAACATTAGGTGACACAATCGGAAGCGTATCTGAGAGAATTCTGCAGAAGAAACAGTGGTAACATCACTTCTTGACCACCATCGACTACCATCGCGAGTCAGTCACCGTTCTGCTGTCGCGGATGGTACATATGAAGCTGCAAGAACATAATTCTCTCAGTCAAGGAAGACACGCATGATGTTAACTTAATATTACAACAATTAAAATTAAATTAAGAATGATGTGAATGCATTGAATATTAGTGGCTAATGTAATAGTTGTGTTGTGAATTGATTAAAATGCGTGAAGGCACAGTAAATAATAATGTGCTAAAAGTGTGTCTGTAACCTAATTGACGAAGAGAAAATATCAAATCAATTTTTTGGGTTTGCGCACACGTGGATTTTACAACTGCGATACGATACGATGTGTTTGGTTTCTTGGGAAGTGGATGTTCATTTGGAGTAAATATAACAGTTTATCGATTTTTGCGCCGACTTGTTGCAACTTCGCGCTAACAAATTGACTTGTTCCGTATTTTTATAAAACAAGTTTTATATTTCTTTATAGATTTAAAATGTGACATTGTTCGAATACCATTCGATACTTGGTTGAATATTTAATAATATTACTAATATATATATATTTTTTAAATCATTTTATTTTATGATTCATTCAAGTCAATTCAAATGTATAATTACTGAAATCATTTTTAATCATTCTAGTACATAAATGACTAATTATTATTATTAATAATAGTAAAAGACTTAAATCAATTTAAAACATACATATATTAACTTTGAATGAAGAATTAAAAATATTTAAACTAATTATTAATAATATTCATAATAATTAACATTCCACAATTTACCGTTTTAAACATTTGCTTAAAACTTGATTGAAGTATACACAATATAAACAATTAATTGTTGTTATTTAAATAATAATTGAAATTAAATATTTTGCAATTTAAATTTAAGCCGGTATAAAACTTGATTGACGATTACAATAATTGCTATTATTTAAATAATCACTAAAATATAATAATTACCATATTACCGATTATTTAAATAATAAACAAATCACATTTAACTTATTCGTTTATTATATTTGTATTGTAAAATTGCAATTTGACAATTATAAATCGCTTATAGTTCGTAAAAATATATAATATTTATAATATTATTAAAGCAACCATAGAATGATATTCATAATAAAACGAATCGATTTTAATATCTTAATAATTGCAAAACGTTAGAACATTTGCAAAAAATCGAAACAAATGTATTTATATAAAAGATTATTTTATAATGTTCGTATTTCACGGCTGAAAATGATTTAATTGAACTGATCACTCAGCAAAGCATTTCCACTGAGACAATAATACTATAATTGCACCGAGCTATTAAACCGAATTACATACAGCTGTAATATCGCAAACGCTATTATGTAAACAATTTCAAACCGAAACAACAATCACATTTGACAAAATGTGCTGAATCATGCCTAGCTTGTCCATGTACCAAAACAACCGAACGTCTGACGGTTCCTGCGACGGTTACCAATCCCCCCGTTTATCCGCAAGCCCGACCAATCGATACTACCAATCAACGAGCCAACAAATCCAAAAGATACCAAGCAACCAGTACCAATACCAACCCAGCCACCAAAACCAAACGTGGACAAATCTAGATTCTGGCTCCTCCAATAAAAAGATGCAAGATAAATACAGACAATATTCCCCGACGAATAATTGTTTTAAACAACAAGATGCATATTATAAAAATACTCCAGCCATTTCGGAGAAATATCACAAAGAGCCTAGCCGAAATAATGGCAGTGCCGTGAATCCGAACGGAGGCGGGCAGGAGGTGATGAAAAAACGACGATTGGCAGCAAATGCACGAGAAAGAAGAAGAATGAACAGTTTGAACGATGCGTTTGATAGATTGAGGGATGTTGTTCCTTCACTGGGCAATGATCGGAAACTTAGCAAATTTGAAACGCTGCAAATGGCACAGACGTATATTGCTGCCCTGCACGAGTTGCTGCAAAGGGATTAGTTTTGCTGAAGTGATCAGTTCAATCAAATATCTTTTCTAAGCTTCGTGGTTACTAATTACCGATATTTTTACTTTCTGCTATTTGAAACTACGTTTTATAATAACAGAATTTAAACAACGACAAAATTGAATTTTTTTACAATTAAGCTATCAGATCTAAACTTAAGCGCTCAGCTGAATGAAATTAATCACGAAGTTCAAAAGTTTACCTTATCAGCAAAACAATACGTCGAAATGTATGTTTGTATTTATATTATATGTGATATATATTTTTTGTGCAATATTTTTTTACTTTTAGTTTAATGTAGATCTCAATTGGATACATTATTTTTATGACACAAGTGTGTTCAAATGTTGTTTTTGCAATACAATAACGCGAAAATAAGTTTATAGTTTAAACACATATTAGTTTAAAATATGTATTATGCTTATTTATTATTATTTATATTAATTTATTTTTGGGATAGTGTGCAATATATGGAGTTAATTTAAGTGCAATATTAGAGTTAAGTTTTAGTTTTTACAGTATTAAAATGTGCAATATTTTTTATACTTTTAATTGTTATGCTGTACCTTATATATTTTTAATAAATAAGATGTTCCTCTATTATAAATAATATTATTTATATTTTTGTTTGTCATTTTGAAATATTTATTAATAAACATTAATGAAAATTTATTTAGATATTCTGTCGTAAATATATTAGGAATAATTGAATTTAACGAAATTAATGATTATTTTCGATATTATTTTACAGTTCCCATAAAATGGGGCGACAGAAACTATGTTCCTTAAAATTAAACATGTGAACTTATGTGCAATATTTATAACTTTTTTATATAAATAAATAAAGTTTTAAACGATATAAAATGTATTTATTTATTCCAATATTGTCCAAATAATAACGAAACTAGGATAAATATATGCAAAAAAGATTAGCATACGCAAGTAATAAAAAATGATGTTATTATAATCAGTAAAATGAATCAAAGGCAGACGCAGACCATTATTGTAGTTGGCAAAGTGTGAGCGAAACGAAACAGTTACATATCTCGAAGGCACTTTTGAAAGATAGCGTTATGTTGATTGTACGACGTACTAATACAATGTTTTTCGCATAAAAAGAGAAAAATGAACGAACATAACACTGAAGCAGTGCCTAAGAAAGTCCTAGTATCTTAGATATAACTGGCCAGCGATTGCAGCAACAAATTTTGCACGTGCTTTTAAGTTCCTGGTCTAGTCGTGTCGTGTCGTGTTCTATAGTGGTCAGGTCGACGTGCCGCCCGTTTTTAACGATTTAGATAACAACGCGCCAATGTTATGTATGTGGATGCTCTGTTTTATTTGCTTTTATTGCAATTGCAACAATTTCACCGTAAGATCGTTTTCATTGCTCGAACATCACAAATAAATTAGCTTAGCTATGAAAAATGGTGATGATTGGCAATGGGTCTGGGAAGAATTTGATTTGAACAAACCGATAAGTTTATAGACATGTGAAAAATACCGAAAATAACAGTAATCCTTTTTAGTTTTTTGTTTGATAGATTTGATGTTTAAAGTCTTTTTGTTGTTGCGCTATTGTTGTTGTTGTTGTTGGATGACAGTAGTGTCGAGTCACGCATGTAAACTATCATTAAAACCATGGATTTTTATTGTTATTCAATAATGATTCGATTGAAATTATTTCTAAGCCAACGCCGACCAAGTTTCACGTGTGAAATTCTATATTTTTATTACGTACATCCGGTTTCACCAAATCAATTGTTAAAGTTATTCTTTATATATATATATATAAATATTTTTTTCTTTTTAATTCGTGAATGTTACAGACACACGGCCGAACATAATAGCTAATGGGTATTTGTTATTACCTTATACGGCAAACAAATAACAATATGATAATCGTTTATGAAATTATGTAAGTTTAATTTGTGTAGTGGTTTAATAGTATATATATGCATAAAATTGTTGTAAAATTAGTGTTGTAATTACAGTTAGATGTATAAAAATAATCTCAACGTGTACTCAACACCGCCTACTAGAAATCTATTGAAATTCACATGTTATAACCAATAAATTATATCGATAACGGGGTTTCATCAACAAAAACAAAAACAAAAACTTACACATATTTTATTAGTTTCGCAGAATTATTTATAGCTCATACGAACACTCTTCTACATGAATTTAATTGCTTTTATTAATAATAAAATATTCACGTTTATTTTCTGTTGTGTTTTCAACATAGTCATTATTATATATTAATTATATTCATGATATATGCAATATATCAGTTAATTTATTACTTTCTTAATGCATTTTAGCTCACGCTCATCAATAGCACTATTAAAATTATTTTTGGAAGTAATTACAAGCTTAGGTACAACGCACCTATGCGTCTTGCTCGCCTGATTAGTAATATGCGATGCGAGCAGGGCGACAGACACACGACCGAACTGGTACTTAATTTAAACAAGAGGCATATTATCCTTTTAAACCGGATTAAACGCTTAAACTAATACCATTAATTGATTGCGTGATCGATTACATTAGACAGTAAATCTTCGAAAAATAATCCTTATTTAAAATGTGTCCATATCAATTAAAAAAAAAATTGATTGTGGCCAACACAGAACTTTCTTTTATGTGTAGTATTAGCTTATTATTTAATTATGTTAGCAAATATATAAGTATTCAAATATCTATTGGATTGTCAGGGACAGGGAGGGTTAAAACGTGTATTTCCGTTGGAAATTACTTCGTAATTACTTCGTAAATTACTTGGTAAAAGAAAGTAAAAATAGTTGATATATTTGGGATAATAAATTGCTTATGTTTTTATGATTCCTCTTAGACTAATATCAAATTTAAAATCCCTATAATTAAACATAAATTTTGCCGAGTTTATTAGAAAATTAATAGCAGATAATTATAGATGAAACAGTTAGTAGTTAGTGGAAACACATGATTCGCGTAACGGAGACAGCACTATTGAGTGTATGTAAAAGTGCGCTTGAAAGTATTGTTATAGTGTTTGTCGTTAAATTGGTTCGTATAGTGAAATTTATTGGTGTTTTAATACAAAATTATCTCGACACATTCTCCAACAAGAAATACCGCATAACTCTCAACGCACAAGAACACGTTTAGTTCCACAAACGTACGTACACTTCCGTGAATGGAACTGCAATCAGTTTAACACTAACAACATGCTATTACTGTGCATAAAAATATATATATATATAATGTATAAATGAAGCAAATTATTATTTATTAAGTTATAAACGCTTGAGGACCACTGGCAATATTTTGTACATTATTTAAGAATTCGAAAATTTCGTGTCTGACCATACAAACTGTAAACACACTACTTAAAAACGGTTTCAATTTATTTCATATTCAGAACAGGATTTTAATTGTACTGATATAGAACTGGTGTATTTTCTTGACTGGATTTTTGTTGAAAAAAAAACAAATTGAGTTTCTTACAAAAACAATCGTTTTTAATAATAAATATTATTATGCCAGCTTCAGGAGTTTCAAATAGTCATAGAGGAACAGTGTCAAAAGTTGTTACGGTTACTAATATTTGAATATTTCGTGGCGCCCCTGTAAGTCAGAACAGTTTGGGAACCACTGCAATTAACAGTTATTAAAGATACAAAAATAATAATTATTATACTTATTTTACAAAATAGACTACAACGTTCGCGAAAGCGACGAACTTTTCCAACTTATATATATATATATATATATATATATATATATATATATATATATATATATATATATATATTTATAGTAATTTATAGGTAATTAGAGTTAAACGTTTTTTAACAGCATAAAACTTTATTTAAAATAAACTTTATACGTATAGATTAGATGCAAATAAAGTTTTACGACCTTTTAATATATCAACTGATACAGCTACGCAAATATCGATTATATAAAATAGACTTAATTTGTAATCAAACTGTTTATATTCAACTATTTAGATTCTAACTCACTTGGAAAATAAGAATTAAAAAGCTCATTAAAATATATGAAATATTTGTTAAAAATATTCTAGATAATAATTAAAAATAAATAGCTCTAAATTGGGATTATTTTGTTGTGGTTGGTTAGCGCCCGGATGATCTCAGATCTATCATCAGGGGGCTAGTGCTCAACACGCAACAGATACTACTGGCAGACGTACGCCAAATGTCACCGTTTATACGCGTGTGCATCATGGCATGCGTGTGTGCGTGTGCATCACACTTGACCGGCCAACCATGCAGGCGTGTGTCACTTAAAACAAATGGTAATTCTTATCCTGATCTAAAAACATAAGCACGCCCAGAATCGTCTTTACACCAAAGCCAAAACCCTACAAATACTATAGCACTTTCGTACATAATGTACGCAGAGCCAAAAACATAGTTCTATATTTAAAGGAGTTGTTTTTCAACACATTTCCGAATACTGTAGCTCTTCTACTCTACGGCCTAAACACACAATAATGTTTTAAATTTGTTGATTTTCAATACACGACGAAGTACTATAGCGTTTTTGCACAGCATGTGCGAGCTAACAAACAGATCAAATATAAAATATTGAACCTGTAATTATTTATTTGGATGTGATGATTCTATTGCTTCGTCTAGTTTTAATTAAAATGTTTTCGTATGAGTGATTGTGATTGGCCATGGTAACACATACAAAAACTGTATTAATAATTGTAGGTTCGAATATAATATAACTGTTAGAACAGCGTTCTGTCATAATATTAGCCATCACTATGCTCATCAGTTTGTTCTGTTGACTGACCGACAAACAAATTTTGTAAAAACACTATTTGTATTTGCGGACAGCTTAATAATAAATGCAGTCACTATAGAAAGTTGTCAACGATGTCTATGATGACTCGATCAATATTTACGCATGCGTACATCACAATTGTAAACAACAGACTTAAGCCTATAATTAAACCTGACATGCTTAATTATGCTAGTGTTTAGTTTTGAACTTGAGATCATGTTGTTACATGTTGTCGCTATGTTACATTACTTTTGAGTATTTTCAAATATAAGTGCCGCTAAATATTTACCTAGTGAATGTTTCTACTAATAAACTTATTTATTTTAAATAAAATACACGCAATACATAATTTATTTTAAAGCATTTATATCATATTTATATCAGAAATAAAATTCCCTATCATATGACACCCCACTCGAAGTTTTATCACTAAGTTAAGCTAAGGCTAAGTTAGCAATGACTAAGTTACATTTCTAATAAAGGAAAATTAATGAACCAATCCTATATCAAATAACCGTTAATTCAAGACCCCACGCCATATATTATTTAGAGGCTAACTACACTAGTTAGCTAGGCTAGTTGATTATTTAAAAAAAATGATGTTTATATAGTAAAGCAGGGCTATCCTAGTTAAGCCTTCGATTTCTTATCTTGGACTAACTCAAGACTAACTAAATCTTAAATCTGTGATAAAATATCGAGTGGGGTATCAAATTAAAGAGAATTTTATCTTTATTTTTTTGCAATATAGCTCATATACTTTTGAACTGATTAGACATTCGTGAAGTTCTGCAAACATTGATGCAAGTAGCAATGCTTCAATAAGTTAATTAGTATCTCATTTACTTAAATAACTTATTTTATGGATATATAAATATTCCCTATCCATTCTACATATGTTATTCCAGTTAAGGGTCTAACAAAAACCACGGTAATTGATACAGACAATAGTATTTTTTTGTTTTACAAGTTACAACTGTTGCAGTGGTGTAACCGACTCGACTTTTAAATGATCCCTTCACCATATGGTGGATCATTTTCACCCTCTTCGCAACATTCACAACGAATACACATTTGTTGTGTTTCATTGTTTGTTGTTTGATAGATTCTGTCATCCCTTCTGTTCGTACCTTTCGTTAACTTTATTGGCTTGTTTTGTTAAGGATACGGTTCACTTGTGACACTGATCAGGGATATTAGCCTTATTCACCACTGGCAAGCTTATAATTTAATTGGTTTTTCAATTAGCTAAATACTATATAAAAAGTAGACGGGCCTAAGACGGGGTACCCGTAAGATGTTTTTTTAAAATTTAATTTAAGAAGTGATACTAACACCAATGCAGCCAGCTTGTCGCTAGTGGTTTGGAGTAAAATATAATATTTCAACCTTTCTAATCTTTAAAACTACTTAAGTCTCATAGTGTGCAAGAGAGACGTAGTTATACGCTTTTCTAGGTAGTAAACAAAGACAGAGTGCGTGCCTATACACCAGCCTTTTATATATGTAGATATTTAGAAAAAAGTCTTACATTTACCATAAGTTAATTTAAATCGTTTTTAGAAGTAAACCAAAATAAATGGAACTCCAATATAACAGTTTTATGTGAAATTATAATTTTAAAACATTTAAATTAATGTTAATTGAGACTGACTACAATAGAAAATCGAATTAACGTTAATTTACTGTGCCAAAAAGAAAAAATTACTTATAGGCTTAGTACACATAAATAACAAAAGAATTTTTTTTAGTTACTGAATAGCGTCAAATTCAAAGCGTAACACCATTTTAGACTAGCTTAATTATTTATTAATGATTCTAGAATGTATTTTTAAATTTTAGAAATTAGATGTGGCCAGCACACGACTTTCTTATACAGAAAAAAATCATACAACGAGATTTCTACAGAAATACACGATTTGACCCTCCCTGAATTGAATCTAACTATTTTCGGTATGTCTGTGTGTCTGTGAACGCTCTTTTACACAGTTAAGACTCGGGTTTGTCGCATGCTTAAGCGATCGGTGTAGATAACCAATCCATTATAACGACATAGCATATGGCATGTCCAGTAAAATTAAGCGCGCTAACGTAACCAGACGTTAACGTAGCGTAACGTAAGGAACGTAAAGAAGCGTGTGCCCTTTTTACGAAGGGTGAACACCATTGATGGGTCACTAATGGAGCAGGTTTGATTTGAAAATTGATATATAATGACTTTTATTACCTGTTACCCCACAACTAATACCGCCCAATCATTTTTACTTTCTTATACGTAATATATTAATGAAAGTATTGTAAAAATATCGACCTTGTAATTTATTTTTAAGGGTTCCTGAATTAATTATGCCATGTGTATGATTTTTTATTAATTATGTTAAGTGGAAGTCATAATATTTTGGCTTAAATTAAAATATAACTGTATATTTTGTAACGGTGTCTCTGCAAATTTAACGTCAACGCATTTCCAACTAATGGGTGCGTTTAATAATTTATTGATTGATTCGCAATAAATTTAAATCACAGCCAACTATCCGTGAAGAAACTTGTACTTATCACATATATTAAATTTAACACTGTTTTTTTTTATTTAATAACCAGTATTTTAAAGTCGTACATAATTATAATATTAAAATTCAAACGAATAATAATTTTAAAGTATGATAATTATGTTTATTTTTTATTTTTGTTGACTACAAAACAGCCCTTGTGGCCTAATGGATAAGGCATCGGCCTCCTAAGCCGAGGATTGTGGGTTCGAGTCCCACCAAGGGTAAACTAAGCAAAATTTTATATATTTACAATATTAATAATTATTAAAATAAATTAGAAGTGAATTGAAAATATTTAGATTTTACATAACATTATGGGTCTTTTTTCGCTTTACGTACGATAGTACAAAAGAGCTATAGTGTTCAGTCGTGTGTCTGTAACATTAACAGATTCAAGATATTTTTACGTAAATAAGCACTACGAATAAGTCAAAATATTTTCTGCCTAATTTAAAAAGAAATAATCCGGAAGCATTGGTGCTTATGTAGCAATAATTCATTTTGCAGTGCACCAATTGTAATATTAGTTATGTTGTCGCTACAAAAAAATTAAATTACGAAATATATAAATGATAAAAATACAATAACAAAAAAAAATTGTATTTCTGTAAAATACGGTTAGGCTCATTAGTTATTTACAAGTAATTAATTATTTTTATTTAATATCAACTGCAATTTACTTACCGAGTGTATTCAATGCTTTTTTTTGTGTGCGTCCATTTTATATTCATAAATTCATATCCACCTAATCTTTTTATTACTATAAAAACAAGTTTTTTTTTGTTTTTTTTTGTATGAACGCCGAGCAATTTTATTAGTGAGTTTAATTTGTGTGTATGTCTGTATGTGTGAGCTTTATGCTTATATTCTAACATGAATAATAGCGGTAGGAAATTATATAGCATTAGATATTTAATAGTAAATAGTTTATATTTGTACAACGTAATTTTCAGTTTAATATTAAAATTATGATTTCGTAGAAATATATTGAATAAAGATATAGCACAGAAATTAAATAGGTGTTGGTGCAAGCACCAATGCTACCAGCTTGCATATTATTATTGTTAGTTAATTTGTTATCGTATTATATCATAATTTGAAGTAATTAATTTTGCTCGGTTCATAATTTGAGTGGAAATGAGACAATTTATGAAGTGAGTAGTAAGTGCAGGACAAATGAACAAAGCAATTGTGTTGTATGGTGTATAATATATAGACACCAGTAGTAAGTACTTTAGTTGTAGATGGATATAGATAGATAGATAGATATTCTGCATTCAGAACAGAGCAGAAAATAGTTGCAACCGCAATGGCTCGGACTCGACTCGACTCGACGGCATCTTAAAGTAATTGCGCACATATATTTATCAAAATTGCTATCTGTGATTAATTGCTTTAACGGTACTTGGGACGTTATAATGTAATGATCATAATATAACGTGCTACATTTCTTACTATACACCACACCAATAATATAGAACAAATCTATAATATACAACCTGTATCTATAGGTACTCACAATTCACAAACATATTTTCAATTGCCGATCCGGCTCGAAGGACCATACTTATATTTAGTGAGGTATTTTTAAAGATTTAAGATTTGTAAATCCTGTGTGTGTGTGTGCGCACAAAACTATATTCTAACAAACAAGTAACTCATATTTAATTTCAACAATTTGGTAATAAAATGTAACAACAATCCAATACGACAATTTCACAATTTAATATTTCTGCGCGCGTCATTAAATATAATTACTT
The DNA here is from genome assembly GCA_933228885.1 of Leistus spinibarbis. NCBI lineage: Eukaryota > Metazoa > Arthropoda > Insecta > Coleoptera > Carabidae > Leistus > Leistus spinibarbis. The sequence goes on along the minus strand of OW121804.1, from coordinate 8,606,845 downwards.
GAAGAGATCAACAGCAATGTGAATCAATAAATCAATAGTGGTTACAGACGTTTAAGGAAATCGGTATTTAGACGCTAATCTGTGAAAAGTTACTTTTATATTAAAAAATTGTCAGTGATGCTGATACAATTATCATAGTTATTTATTTCTTTGATTGATTCAACATACCAGCAACTTATCCAGCATTTTATTCTATGAATAATCCAGTGTTTCGTTGAGTAACGGATACAACTTTTTATTCAATTAATACTTAATGGTATTTAAACAATTTAGGGTACGCACCATGTGCCCATATCATATACAACCCATTCTTCATCGATATAATAATAATAATGTAATTTTTAATAACCTTTGAAAATTGGCTCCGAGGTAGACTGCTCGCCTGGCATGCAGTTTCACAAATATATATATTATTATAAAATATTAATTTTGAATAGAAAATATACTCGAACTATACTCTTTCTTTGTCACACACAAGCCGTTATAACATCTAATACGAGCCTAATGAGTTATGCATCATTGATTGCTATCGCTTATACAATTTTTGAACAGACAAAATCGCTGGAGGTTTCCAAAGAAACGCTGACTCATCAGCGTTAGATTTAATTATTAATTACCTAAAGAAGATCTATTGTTATTTAATTTAAAACAATTTATAACTGAATTGTGTTCGATAGATTGAAATTTACAATTTTTATATATTAAATTCATTTATAATTAATTTATTATAAAAATTATTCCATTACAAGTTCAATACACATTTTTATTAATCATCCAGCTCGCCTTATAAGTAATGCGATGCATGCGAGCAGCGCTTTTTAACTATTATGGCCTTTTAGTTAACAATTTGAAAAAATGTTATAGATATAACAATACTAAAATCTAATTCGCGTACGCATTAATTGATAATCAGTGACCACAATTGATTATAATTGATGGATACGGTGAAAATGTGCGAAGTATTGTTTCGTGCAACTGATTTAACATCTGTCTTAGCGTTATAGAATCCATCTGTTGATCATCTGTTTGTACTTATTGTTAAAATGTTGAAAACTATTATTTGTGTGTGTATTAATAATTATTATTTCTAGTATCAATAAAATTTTGCCAATAATCGAATGATAGATGAATAGAATGAAAACAGTTAACAATTGAGTGAGGAGAATAATCAATCTTTCGGTGTCAAACATTTTAACAATGTAACAACAAGGAAGACATCGATTTTCATTTTTAGCCAATATTATTTTATTTATTTATTTATTTATTTATTACAAATGTAACCGTTACACCGTGGCATATGGCGCTTAATAAGTTATTGCATTATTATAATCGTGCGTCTTTGTTCCATGAATCGATCAGTGGTAGTAATTGATATGATGCAAGTGTCGTTTTTAATTTAATTTTATGCTAATTATATCATTCTTAAATTACTGTTTTTTACGCCTGATTCGGAGATATGAATTTTTATTTTGTCAAGATTAGGACATTGCATAATGGGGTTATTTTTTATTAGTTGCTGTTTTGTTTTCTGATCAATATTGCGATACCAGAAACAAATGTATGTATGTGGATTGATTTTTACAATAAATGTAGTAGACTGTATTCTGTATATGTGATGGGCACGTTGTGCCCGAGCAAATAAATAGAAATATTTGCTGTTTCTCGTACGAATAAATAAATTGCTTGAATTTATTTGATATCATGTATTATTAATCGCCTAAGAAATGATAAATCGATTGATTTAATTAATCTATAACACGACACGGAATTTCAAATAATAACTGTTACTTCTACTAAGAGATCTTATAAACCAGCAGTAACTAATAATGCGGTACTTCATAACTACCTTTTTTATAAATAACCTACGCTGCAAGCGCCAATGCATCCAGAGCGCCATACAGCAGAAAATAATTCCTTTTGTCTCTTCGTCATTGAATAATTATATAATAATTGAATAATTAATTAATAAATATTAGTTATTCAATGGTGATTGATGATTATTGCATAAAAATCGTTAAGAAACAAACAACAAAGTAACTTACTGCTAAAAGTAACACACAATGCGCCAAGCAGCGACCGTTATTCCTAGTAAAACCAATATTTTATCAACAATAAACTTATGTGCATATATTAAAATAACAAAATGGTCTTATTGCGTATATGTATGTACATAAGGAGGAAGTGTACGATGTCCGTAAACTATTTCTTAAAAGATACAACAATAATAAGCGTAGATTATAAGAAAATTAAAATGAATACATATTCATATAAATTTATAAGATCTAATCTGAAGCATTTTTAATAATAATTGTATAAAAATAAACATCTGTCCTCTCGGTACCGACAACAATAACCTGGCCACTTGTGGTCACTGGACATAAGGGTGGCTTTCCCAATGATGTTACCCCCACTTTGCCCACTAGTCACGTGCCGTGTGTACCACGTGCGAGACACACGACATAAGGTATGTAAAAGAATTCTCTTGAACAAGCCGAAAAGGTAACACCGCAGATGGCACCAACAGGGCCGGAACAAGGAAATTACAATTCACTTACATTCTTTATTCTGTCAGGTTGCTAAATTGCTCTTCGCCAATTTAACAGGACCGTATCTACACACACCGATATTCAGACAGATATACAGACACACACAGAGACTGACACACTGGTCACATTCGATTCAGGGGGGGTTAAAACGTGTATACCCGTTGAATTCTCGAGTTTAATTAAAGTAAAACCACGTTTTAGGCCAAGGTGGCCCTGGTATCAGGTAATGCGTATTCTATCTTGTCTGGCGTGTGAGGTGGTTCCTGGTTGCAATCCGCGTGCGCCCCACCAGATAACTGGGGTAACAGAGACACGGCCCAGACACGCGACCATCATTAGTTAGGTCAGTCCCATATGATCTACCCTTCCCAAAAAGGCCGGGGCCATTGGTTTTTCGGTGGCACACACGGAAGTTACTTTACTCCAGAGTATATTCAACCCTGCAGCAGAGGCTTCAACGCCGTAAACAGTGCAGTTCAACTTTACGCGAAAACCCACTGACTGATTGTTTTCACTCACCGTTCGTAATGAGTTAATATTTATTTAAATCAGTTTCTAATAAGATGTGTTCATTTGTGTTCAGAAACAACAAAATATTGAAAATATAATTACATTTCTACGTATATGTGCGTTTTTAAATCATTTCAAGTGGAAAATATAATTGTTCATAGAATACATGAATAATTAGTGCATTTTAAACAAACCATTTAAACATTATTATTTAATTTGTGTGAAAATAATTATAATAAATATCAAATATATATTTATAATTCATTTCAAAAGTTAAATGTTTTTTTAATAGATCATTGTGTACATAAAACTACCTGTGTTAACTCACTCAATGCCATGTCCTATAGTTGATACATAAAATATTAGAGGTAACCAAATTAATACATTTAAACATAAAAATTAAATTGTGACCTACACAGGGTTAACTCACTCAATGCCATTTCCCATAAGTGGTACATATTTGAGGTAAAAATAATCAGAGCTGTGTACCATTATTGGTACATGAAATATTTTAGAACCGTGTGCCCTTATTGGTACATAAAACATAACAATTATAAAAAATTTAAATGAATTTTGAAGAATGTTAAAAAAGTATTCAACCTTAGGGCCCAAATATAATTTTATTATAAAATATCAAAAACAAAACTGTATTTGTTTATGAAATTAATTATAACTAATGCATTATGTTCAGTTAGCAATTCGCACATAACTAATACCCCAATAGTGGGGTGCCAGAACCCCACGACCATGAGCATCATGAAATCATATTTTGATCGTTACATCCCTGACTCAACGTCTCAAACCGCACAATATTACAGCGAAGCTCAAACCCGTTTGAGCCCCCCAACGTATCTATCATACCCGCCTCAATACGACTTCACCTCGCCTCAAACCAGCTCAGAAAACTACCCAAAATACACAGAATTGAGCACAATACCGCCAGAGTTCATCGATTTGAGCACTTACGACAGTTTTGCAAGTGAATCTAGCATAAAAACGGAGAATAGTGACTCAATCTTTGGAACATTTAGTTTTGTTGGTGCAAAAACAGAGAATAATAATTTGGAGCTGAAATGTAGCTCAAAACGGCTGAAACGCGGGAAGAAGGGCTTGTTAAGGGATAAAGCTGTGCCCCCGACAGTGATGAAGCGGCGGAGATTGGCTGCGAACGCTAGGGAACGGCGCAGAATGAATGGGTTGAATGAGGCATTCGAACGTTTGAGGCAGGTCATTCCGAGTTTGGACGCGGAGCACAAATTGAGCAAGTTTGAGACGTTGCAAATGGCTCAAAGTTATATTTCGGCGTTGTGTGAACTCTTAGACAGGGAAACAATGAGCAGGTGAACTTATATTTGTAATTATTTTTGTTGTAAGTCAACGTTTAATACATCTGTCCGTTTTTTGATGTGACATTATTTTATATTACTTGAATTGTCAAGGTTGTGTGCTTTTAACTCGTTGCCTGCCATATAACATTCTTGGTACAGGCCAAGCTATATATTTTTATGTAAAATTACACGGAAAAATTATAATATTTCGAAAAATAATTAGATTATTAGTGTCATTGTTTTACAGTGTAACAAGTACCGAAAAAAATATATTAATTTTGAAAATTATATAAATTATCAAGATAACTTTATTATAAACAGTGTTAACCTACACAGGGCCGTGTACCGTAATTGGTACATATAATTACGAAATTTCGAAAAATAATTAGATTGTTAGTGTAATTGTTTTACAGTGTAACAAGTAACGGAAAAACAATGTTGATATTAAATAAATGACCAAGATTGCATTATAAGTGGTTTTAACATACTCATACCCATGTACCATTATTGGTACATATAAGCGAAGAATATTTATATTTTCTGTGTGTAAAATGGATTAAATAATTAATTAATTAATAATTTTGTGTAAAAACTAGTCTTGAATATTCTTAAATTTTGTATACGATCGCATAGAAAAATATTTACTATAAGTATTTAATTTAAATTTATATTAACTGTTAATATATAGTATAGTAGTTACAAATAATTGATATTGAAAGACATAAAATATGTTTATAAATGTCACACATTTATTAACAGCGAATATATTTATAATTGTGCTAAATATATTTTGTATAACTTTTGTAAATTTGTCACTGTATAGTATTGGTAAAGTTATTTTAATTAAGTTTAATTTTAAACGATATAAATTTAACACGACGGTGGCCAAGTTCCCTGTACTAAACCATTAATTAGTTAAACAATAATTAAAATAAGGTCAGCGATTCTCGAACAGTTCTTTTTAGTAAAAAACTGAGAGAAACAGTATACACCAAAGATTAATTTACAGTATTTTTAATTTTAATTTAATTAATACTTTTGTATCGAAATGATATGAAAATTGAATTTGATGTGCCTTAATATTGTAGATATTAATTATGAATGTGTTTTATGTTAACTATAGTAAATATATTCATAGTTATCAGCCAATGATCTCATCATAAAATAAAATATTTCTCTTTTGTATTTATGTGAATTAATTTAAATAATATTTGTTTATAAGGAAATAAAATTGTATATTTTGTAAAATAATTATATTAATTTACCTACCAAAGAAATAAATATTTTTTATATATATCTCATTTATATTTTCGTATACCCTTTCGATTTAGAAATCGATCATTGATTTTTGTGATTAATTAATTTAATCAATTTATGGAAATCGAATGAAAAACGAATGAATCGTAAGACTCGGTAACAAATCGGAAAAAAAACGTTTTTTTAAAAATTAATTAATATATCAATTTTTTAAAAAGAGAAATCGATTTTTTTGCCAAGTCTAATTCAGTACACTTGGTGTAAGAAAAACAAAATTTAAACAATGTACTTGTCGTTGAATATATCAGGAAATAATTAGGTATACACATCTTCCCGCCCCGCGCCACCCCTCAACCACACCGGCCGTCGAGACGTTTGTTCTTTTGGCCTGGCAGCTGCGTGCATCGTTTCTTTATTACCCTATATTATTAAATTCATGTAATCGCATCTTAAAGATCTTAGATTTTCTGATTTCGTATTCAGACTATAGTGTTGTGTACAGTGATGGTACTAATGATTTGCTTGCCACATTGTCTTAATTGTTAACCGACATTTGGAAAATTGGGCCGGCTTATTTTAGTACTTTGTATCGATTGCTTAAAACACATTTTTATTGTAAGACTCTTTATATCTATACCTAAGCTTGTTTATTCTCTGTTTTGCTCAACGAAGTTTTTAATTCGCTTTTTGGAAATGCGTTCTTATGCAGAAGAACCGGTTAGGAATATAAATATGTTAGGTGTATGTTTCACTGCTATTCAATAAGGTAAGTTTGGTTGCCTAACTTTAAAATTTAAGTTTAGAATAGATTTATAGTGATTGACGAATTTAATAATCATTTATAGTGTCTGTGATTAATTTTGAAATAAATATATTTATATATACACTTCAGGATGATGTATTCGGTATTATTTATAGTTGTTTAAATCAAATTCTCTAAAAATACATTTACTTATTACTAAACTCGTATATATTTCGAGTTGAATTAAAATATATTATATTTAATAATAATCTAGAGAGTCTGTCAAATGATTTTTTTGTACTTATATATAGTTTTATTGTATTTTAAATTCATTTTACTATTACCACGAAACAAAATGAATATTTATGGTAACTAGAGAAATGTAAATAAAACATGGCTAGATTTATTAGTAAATGGTACATTTTTCGTAAAAACTTTTCAAACAAAAGTTGCTGGAAATTTTATTAGCTTTAACTTTTATAAGAAACATTTTTCTGTGTCTCGTATCGTTTGCTATAAATTAAGGAATTACATTTTATTTGCCCCAAGATGATACTTAAACTTAACAGGAATAACGTAAAAGAATGCAGTATTTAAACGTGTTTCAAATAGTGTCGAACTGCATTTTATTTATATAATTTTAAGGCAAACAACGATATGATATTATTTATCTATTATTTGTAAATTAACATGTATATTTATAGAAACGTTTAAATATGTATTTAATAATTTAAATAATTTTCCAAACAAAGGAATTTTTCAACAATAATGTATTTTTGAATATTTAACTTTTGATATTTACGTATTACCACACAATAGACTGCATTTTTTAACTTGTTTAATTTCGCTATTAAATATAATAATAAAACTAATTTAAGCGACACTTAGTGTTAAGGGTGGTATTATCAAGTGCGTATTTTTTAAATGAATCTTCAGTACAGAAAACAATTTGAAATTCCGGTAAATGTAAACAATTATTGACACTTATAGAATAATATATTCATTGATAGTCCCCCCTCCTTAATACGGCACATATATACGACGTAATCCGAGTGGGGGCTTCGCTAAATTACATAAAAGAAATCTAAAACTGGAGTGTCCATTCAACCGATTAGATCTGTCAAATAAAAACGTAAAAACTATCTTAAATTTTCACAAATTATTAAAATCATTGCGAAAATATTTTTAGAGTTAAAATTACTTTATTGAAACACGTTAAAAATTTTCGTTTCATACAAATTTTAATGAAACAGTGATTTATCTTATTGCAAAATTTCCTGTGGAATTTTTTTGCTATCAATACAGATCGAATTATTAAGTGGTTTATTTTTATTTTATTATCTATAAAATACGTGATTTTTTGTAAGGATTATCAATTTTTTTTTCTCGATGTTTAAACGTAAAAAATAAATTTTTGTATTCCAGTAAAAAAATCGTATCTTTTCAATTCTTTCAATTTGTTTAAGTGTGGTTTAAATTAAGAGTTGCTTAAATAATGGCGTGGAGTTACTCAGGAATAAATGGTATGTAATTATTCATAATTCATTTTTCTTAAAATATATATATAATACTCCAAATAACATGAACATTATTTAAAATAAATAATAATTTGTCATCCGGTCAAAATTATATAATAGATTTTTTTTTTGAATATCCTTCGCGTGTTATATAATAATTTAACAATTAAATATTAAAATTTGTATGTTTTTTTAAATGCCAATTTTAATTAAACCAATTATTACTTTAAAAAAATTATATAACGTCTAATACGGAATTACATCTAAAATAATTACATTTTTACAAATTCATACATTATAGCAAGTACCAATAAATGAATATAATTTTAATGCATCGAACAATGGTCCTTCGAGCCGGCTAATATAGAACATATTAAAATGTCTAGTAACTATTGTATAAAAAGTATTTACGATATTAAAATATGTAAATTGGCGGCCCACAGTTTGAGGGTCGTTGGTTAAATATGTATTTGTTTATATTTCAAAATTTAGAAAGTGTTTAAAAACGTTTAAGCCAAGTTAATGTTTTAAAATTCGACACTAAGATTATATTTGCGTGAAATCTCAAATATCGCTGATGTCTAAACGTATTTCCGGTTTAAAACACTGTTTGGCTACCACTGTTTACTGTTTATCTAACAGAAAATACATAATTTATATTGTTTTTAGATATAGTATCAGTGTGACGAAAATATATTGGACGTAACTATAATTTTAAATAATTTAATATACATATATTTACTTGCGTAATTGTTTTAACTAATTACTAATTAAGTGTACGCCAAGTTTCAATAAATGGTAAAGTGTATCCGAGTGAGTAACTCTCTCAGAAATCATTATTTTAGTTGTTTCGCTAAAAAGGGATTTTAAAATATCCTTATAATGAAACTTGTCTTGACAGGAATTAAGAACTACGTAATTCAAAACAACGTTTATAACTAAATTTACATTAGAATACAATTAGATAAAGATCTGGAGTGGCCTTCACTCGACTTTCGTATACTTAGTTGTCAGTATATATGTAAAATATATAATATTATCTGGTTCAAAGGACTATAATTTATTTAATTAATAATAATGGAATAATTATTGAATTCTGATAAATAATCGAACATTAGTCAAATACATATTTGTTATAGATAATTTCCATATAAACATAATTAATATATTGTTATGAAAATGCTACGTTTCGTATAATTCATTTTTGTTTATTTGTGTGTCTGATGTGAATATAATTTTTTCCTTTTTTAATGTAAATTTCTTATTGTGCTTAGTTAAATAAAATTACGCGATACCATTTCCATGGTAAACAGGTTCGCTAACACATGACAATCATTTTATTAAACAGTTTGTGCGATCACCGGATATAAACAATTTCAAATAATTATTATTAAACGCGATCATATATGGGCCTACTCGTTTAGCGTATATTAACATTTCGCAATTGGATCAGTACCTACATCTATAAATATCTAATTTGCATTGCAATTTCTGCAATCAAATCAATAACAAATTAATTATTATATATGAGAAGCATAGCTACAGACACCCATGCCTGTAGCTCCTTGTTTAATCAATTTATTTATATATGTATATTTATTTATATAAATCACCAATCAACAGAATAAATTAATGATAAATATAATTGTAAGCTGGACACATTGGTGGTATAAGTTAACAATATGTGAGGATTGTTAACATTTTGGTGTGAGCTGGAAGCATTGGTATCATTTCTTGTTTGTGTAAACAAGTTTATGAGTTTGTCAATACCAAATCAATTATATTATGAAATATTAAGAAAAAAACAACTTTTCACATAAAAACAAAATGCATAAAAACAACAATGCTTGTTTTTTGGTACATGTTATTTATCGGTTGATTAAAAATTTAATTTTCACGACTCAATAAATGTCTAAATAACAATAATAAATTATGTAAGTATTACAAAATAATGTATTAGAAAGAATATATAAAAATGTTTTGACATTTGTTAATATTCATTGGATATAAATAGGTTTTTCTTTCATTTAAACATCAGAAGTTAATTAAATGTTTTTTGTGTAAATAAAAATTAATAAAAATCTACTAAATAGGTAGATGAGCTGAAGGCATTGTTTGTTTCAACAATTTTTGTATCTTCTAGAACAGGCAAAACAAGAAAACGGGTAGCTCATCTTAAATTCATCACAATAACAGTTTTCTAGTCGTGTTCCACATGTGACTATCTCTTTATTCGCATTATTCAACAACATTCGTACTAATATTATAATGCAATTACTTCTTCGCCATGCTGAATTTTTCAATGAATTTTAAAAAGCGCCGATATTCCTCACTTAAGACAATTAATGTTAAGTTATTGTAAACATTTTAACTAATTTTTAAATACTTGTCCTAAAACGGGAGAGAACCAAAAGATAAAACACTAATACTATTGAATAAAAAAGATGTTGGCAAATAACATACATATATGTATTGTAAGTTGCATACAAATTATTTCAGATAAAATATATATAATATATTACGACGAGCTGGGTACATTGTAGCCTACAGTAATATTTGTTATGATTATGAAAAGAAAATTCACACTTAGTAATTAAAAATTACGATACGACAAATGAATTGCTCGTTAAGATCAAATAATAATTAAAATTCAATTAGTTAGAATTTGTTGTACTTGTATGACATTCATTGTAATTTTAAAATAATTGTAGCTCTAAGCTTAAAATTAAATTTGCCAAGGTTCTAAGTCTATAATTAAATTAAAATAAATATTATTACTATATATTTATTTTTTATAAATATTTATTTTCTTTTCAGGACCAGAATATTGGCCAAAAATATTCACCACAGCCGGCGGTTCTAAGCAAAGTCCTATCGACATTCAACCAGAGGTTCTCAATAATACCAGGATTAATTCAAATCAAAGATTAACCTGGACGTATCATCCTAGTGACATTTTTGCTATTTCTAATACTGGGCATAGTTGGCAGGCTTGTACAGAAAATAATTTATCAGGTATTTTAAAAATAACCACCTAATATATTTTTGTATATATATATATATATAATAAAATAACCAATTGTTCTAGTTCTAACGGGTGGTCCTCTAACTTGTGATTACGAACTAGCCCAAATTCATAGTCATTGGGGCGCCAATGACACAGATGGCTCAGAACATTCAGTAAATGGAAAAAAATATGCCTCAGAAGTAAGAAATCTTATTAAAAATATATCCTATTATTTTATATCATGACTTTTGATAACCCAGGTAGCAAAATATAATGTAAAATTCAATTCCCATTCATTTGAGACCCCACTCGAGTTTCTATCATAAGGATAACCTAAGACTAAATAACCCTAGTTACCTATGACTAACCCTGGGCTAAGTAGGTGATAAAAAATCGAGTGAGGGCTTAAATTAAAAGAAATTTCATGTATATATTGAAAAATGTAGACAAATATAATAAATGCATCAAATATAGTTATTCTTTGATTACAGTTGCATCTAGTACACTGGAACAGAACCAAATATAATTCATTCCAGGAAGCTACACAGTACCCAGATGGGCTATGTGTACTAGGAGTTTTTCTAAAAGTAAGTCAACAATTTATCTGAAGTTTTTGACATAAACAAACTATAATCTTACTTTAATCTTTGGGCAAATAGACAATTACTAACATAAACAATGGATTTTTTTTGTCTTAGATCGGCTCCCAACATACTGAATTCGAGAAGATCACCGACAAAATTACAGATATCTTACATAAGGGCGAAACTACGAAATTATCGAGTCCGTTAGACCCTAATTTGTTATTACCGAAAAAATTACAGTATTACACGTACTTGGGCTCACTTACAACGCCGCCATGTTCAGAATGTGTGATCTGGATCGTTTTTAGTGACCCAATCGAAGTTTCTAGTGAACAGGTACTTAATTAAACAATCTTTTTGCATGCACCAATGCCTGCAGCTCACCTGAGAACGTGCTTATAAGCAGTCAGAGTGGAAAATACATATATTTAATCAAACTTATACTCTATAAAAACAAAATTATACAAAAACACGCATTGCCGCAAACACCAATGCATCCAGCTCACCTAAGGGCGAGCGTATACTCAATCTACCTATATTAATAACACTAATTCATTTTAAATAGAAAAATTATGTAGATAAATATTCTAAATTTGTACCAAATTTGGTAAAAACGAGCTAGTAAAATAATCTAAGAATGTTTGTGCATTTATTTTTTCAATTCTGGCAATGTTACAGACACACGTTCGAGCACAGTAGCTAGTAGAGACTGTACGGCGAGCGAATGAAAAGCATGTGACTTACTAAGGGGGGAAATGCCATTTTCGCACGAAAAATATTTATTCAGAGTATCTAATGGCCAGATAAAGAAATTAAGATTATATTTGTGATGCTATTTTATCTTCCGTCTTAGCAACAGAAATTGGCCTCTGGAATATTCTTCGTTTCAACCAATGACCGTCAAAAGTCATTTCAAATCAACAATAAACGTTTTTGTAGCATATTATCTTAGTTTTCAGGGGGGTACCTGTGCTAAAATTGTCACAAATATTTATTTATCTATAAAATTATATTTTGTGTACGAAAATAGTCACACACACACAAATATATTTTTACATTCTTATGTTATATATGAATATTATTTTCAGCTGGAAGCCTGTAGATTATTACGGTGTCATACAGCTGAAAGCTGTAACTGTAACGAAACCTGCACGGACAAAATGTTGCATAATTGCAGACCAACGTGCCCCAAGGGGGACCGACTGGTCCTATTTGATGAACTCTAACATTACCCAACTACCCACAAAAAATATATATTTTTCAAATTTATTTTGTTGTTATAATTACATTTTTAATAGTTTTGTTTCTGTTATTACTGTAAAAATAAATATATTTTAAAACAAATTAATTATAATTCATTGATTTTTACGTTCTTATACGAAGGTATATAAGGAAAAATTGAAATTTTGCCTTGTGTGTTTGTGTGTGTTTCTGTGTCAGTGTGTGTGTGTGTGTGTGTGTTTCTGTGTCAGTGTGTGTGTGTGTCAGTGTGTGCGTCTGTGAACGCTCTAGAGCCAAAACCGTTGAAGATAAAATTATGAAACTTCCAATTTAATACTTTTATATAGTCTAGGTGTGTATAAACCAATTTTTTAATATTATCTTAACCAGAAGTAGTAGTTTACTCTTACAACTTTTTTATTATCTCATTATTTCGTTTTTTAATCTATTTAAATGTATCGATTATTTTTTTTTTTTTTCATTTATGCGTGTTTTCGTTTAATTGCCTTAGTTTTTTTTATTTGTAAATGTGTATTTTATTGTTGTGACAAGACCAAAGTGTTTATAATAATAATATAAATATGGCCACACGTCTCAAATAAAATGAGAACGTCAACAATGGTAAGTGTAACATTTGTATGTTTTCAAATATTTGTTTTCGGGTTTTATCTTAAAGTACGTGCGACAATCATTAATACCTGTCGCATAATACACATTTTCCGCACGGCACTCCTTTGTCAAACTATATATTTAAGAAAATTCCACACGGCCTCCACTTTTTAAACACTAACCAATGCATCTGTATTGTTATTCGTTAAAGTGCTTTTAATAAAACAATATGAAAACCCCATCAGCTATTGGTAAACCAAAGAAGGTTGCTGGAAGCCGATTGTACCAATATTTGGCCACACTTACAAGTAAGAAAACTAATTTACATTTTTTTATTTTTTTTATTATTATTATTAAGAGATGTCGTTATTCAGAATGTGTGATCTGGATCTAGTGAACAGGTGAATAGATAGATTTTGTAAAATTTCGCCTGTACACGTGTACTTTTTTTTGAAACGAATATATTTGAATTTAGGATCAGGAAACGTCAAGAAGGGAAAGATAAAGTTTTTTTTTTTTTTAGGCACTTTGGGTATAATAACATGCGGCATGCACTACGGCTGGGCTTCGCCGTCGTTGCCCCAACTCCTCGCCCCGGAGTCCCTAATCCCGATCACTTCAGGCGAGGGATCGTGGCTAGCTGTGATACCTATGTTAGCCGCAATTATAGGCGCTGTAATCGCTTCACAGCTCCTAGATTTATTCGGCCGTAAAGCCACCATTCTAATAATAACGCCGCCATATTTTATATCGTGGATTCTCATTGGTTTAGCGGATTCAACGACAACATTATATATATCGCGATTTTTGGCTGGATTAGCGGATGGTGTCACGTTCACTGCGATACCTATGTACATAGGGGAGATTGCCGATAGGGAAGTGCGGGGTATGCTAGGCTCTAGTATGTCTGTGACACTGATTACAGGGGTTTTAATGATAAATGTTATTGGAACATATTTCGATATGTATCAAACTGCGATTATCGTGTCGACTTTGCCGTTATTGATGTTTGTCACTTTTATTTGGATGCCCGAGTCGCCCTATTATTATATTTTGAAAGGTGAGACATTGTTGCATTTTATTTATATATATATATATATATATATATATATATATATATATATATATAAATATTTATTTATTTAATTTGTGTAAATTTAGGAAACAAGGAAGCAGCAGTGGCATCATTAAAGAAACTGCGTGGCATCGAAGACGTTACAGAAGAAATCAGTTTAATAACCGAGTCAATTCAACTCGAAAAATCAGGCTCATGGTTAGACTTAATTCGTGTTAAGTCGAACCGCAAAGCTTTGCTTATCATGGTCGGTTTACGAACAGTGCAACAATTCAGTGGCATATCCGCGTTTACAGTTTATACAAAAATCATATTCCAGCAAGCCGGTGGCGCCTTATCGGCGGACCTATCAACTATCTTATACACTACAGTCCAACTAATTGTCTCAACGTTTTCCTCATTCTTAGTCGATACTACAGGCCGCAGACCATTGCTAATAATCTCAACAATAGGGTCAGGTTTTGCTTTAATAGCTGAGGGATTGTATTTCTATTTGAAGGATAATACTACGTTTGATGTCTCGGAGTTAGGTTGGTTGCCTATCACGGCCCTGATTGGCTACGTGGTTATTTTCAGCTTAGGATTAGGCACCATTCCTGTGTTGATGTTAGGGGAAGTTTTCGCGACGAATATCAAAGCACATGCGTTGTGTTTTATGGATATTTATTTCTCCATTTTGGCGACGGTGGTCGCCAAATTTTACCAAATTATGATGGATGGTTATGGGGTGTTTGTACCCTTTTGGGTTTTTACTGGGTTTTGCGCTATTGGGGTTGTTTTTATAGTGTTATGCATACCCGAGACTAAAGGTAAATCTTTGGAAGAAATACAATTGTATTTAAAAGGAGAAGAAAAAGTTTCTATTGTCGCTTGAACCTAATTATGATAAATTCATTTAATTATTAAATCGCAAGATTAATTTTTTTCCACATTTAAAACCATAAATTAAGACTCGATACCTACAACGCACCGATGCGTCGAGCTCACTTTATGCGCCAACCGATACGATATTATTGCCTTTTAGTTAACAACAAAAATCTACAACATTGTATTGAAATATCACCTTTGTGCTCTAAGAAGCAAACATTTTAATATTTCATATTAAAATATCGAAAAGTTGCTAAAAATTGCAATTTAATCATATATTGCACTAAATAGTTAAATTAATTAATGAACCTAATTAAGAATTATTGACCTTTTTGCAACATAAAAGACTGCAGGAATTCTACTTATATAATACTATATTAGTATTAATATAGTTTCCAAAATTTGTAAAATTATGCGACTGATTTTCTTAAAAGAAGACACGAATTCTCAAACTCTTATATAACAACTTTATATAAATAAATAAATATGTTTAAAATAGTTGAAAAACTAATTTAAAAAAATATTTTTAAACATTGTTAAACATATTTTGAACTGAAAATATATTTTGTATAAATATGACTGATATTATAAGAATTTAATAAATAATAAATGTATTCATATCTTCCTTAACCCCTAACATAAATAAAAAAGAACTTTTTTCTAATAATATAACACACAAATAACAGAAAATAAGCATATAAATATTAAAAATTTACCTTAGAATTTCTTTGCTACCGACTGATATCTTCAAAACCCATAGAATTAGGCGCAAAAAGTTAATAAAGTCCGAATAAACTCACAATATTACTCACGCAACTTATAAACTTTAAATTTACTTATTTTTACCCAAAAACCCGATTTATAATCACACCACATATACACTAGGGCCTAAATATTACATATAACTAGTTTTTTATAATAAATTAAACATATATTAGCATAAAACTTATAAAAACTAATGGACTACAAAAGTGATGACGCGTAATTGTGCGGGAAATTAGGATGCGGTCGCCGCCATTTTCGTTTCTTATGGGATTTAACATAGAGGTGAAGTTTGCATGTTTGTACCGTTCTTATTGTAAAGCTGGTGGGTATGAGTTATTTTTTTTAAAATAGGCTCAAGCTTCAACTCCAGATTCATGTATTTAAAGTAGGGCGACCATAACTAATTAGTGTGTAATTAAAGAATAGCGACATTATGGGAAAATAGCATTTAGTGTTGCCGAAAAGTGCTTGCATATTCGCGATAGATGGCACGCGTGAAACCCTTATCCGGCCTTGTGATTGGCTGCCTCGAACTGTCAGTTCATTTTCATTTACAATATTAATTAAAACACAGTTTTTAGCCATATCTATCAACATTATTCAACATATATTTTAATATAATATAATACGTAAAGATCCAAAAGGTTATTTAAGATATTTTATTGAAATCAGGGAAATTATGTAAAAAATTATGTCAATAATCATAATTTTTGACATAATTTCCCTGATTTCAATAAAATATCTTAAATAACCTTTTGGATCTTTACGTATTATATTATATTAAAATATATGTTGAATAATGTTGATAGATATGGCTAAAAACTGTGTTTTAATTAATATTGTAAATGAAAATGAACTGACAGTTCGAGGCAGCCAATCACAAGGCCGGATAAGGGTTTCACGCGTGCCATCTATCGCGAATATGCAAGCACTTTTCGGCAACACTAAATGCTATTTTCCCATAATGTCACTATTCTTTAATTACAAACTAATTAGTTATGGTCGCCCTACTTTAAATACATGAATCTGGAGTTGAAGCTTGAGCCTATTTTAAAAAAAATAACTCATACCCACCAGCTTTACAATAAGAACGGTACAAACATGCAAACTTCACCTCTATGTTAAATCCCATAAGAAACGAAAATGGCGGCGACCGCATCCTAATTTCCCGCACAATTACGCGTCATCACTTTTGTAGTCCATTGTTAAAACTAAAACCAACAATGACGTTCGTAGTGTAATGGCGCTCAAGCCAGTTTCACGCAGGGAGTTTTTAGCATAGTTAATTTACAAGGGGGAAATTCTTAGGGAATAGAAACCGATTAATTTTGCTTTGGGTAACATTGTCTTTTTAACCATTTTATTTCTAATTTAAACCTGGTTGGAAATTGTATTGTATACTAAGATACTTTATGTTATGTTAGGGAATTGATAGGATATTGTTAATTATATTTAGACATGTATTTACATGTTAAAACGAGCATTAAGTTAGGCAACTTGCAATACATTCCTGCGTAGATTTTGCCGGAATTTGGAAAGTAGTTTTGATATCATTACAAACTCAGGCTTGTTTCGGTTAAAACTAATTTTCTCGCTCTGTCTACACATGAGACAGAAAGAGCAAAAACATGAGCCTAGCTGAGATTTTGTGCGAAAAGAATACAGCTATTGAGTTTGTAAAACATACCCAGTATATAAATAACTATTTAAATTGTTTTATTAGTAATAATACGTTGGAAATAGTTTGAATTTATATTAAAATGCTTGCATATCGTTTAATTGCCCGGTAAATAATTATATTTAGATTTAATTCGACTTAACCTCAAATTTTAACCAAAATATGATAATTTCCTGTACCTTATACTATTTTTATTAAATCCCTACAATTCTAAATGAATTTTTTTCAATTCAAATTACAGCCAATCTAAATTGACAAATTATTATAAAATTTTACCGTCAAATACTTACTGTACCGGTTCAGAAAGTGATGACGGTAAATCGAAGAAAAAATCGGGGCACAAAATACCTAAAAAGGAGGATAAAAAAAGTGGCGAAGCCCTACACAAGTTGAATGTCTTGCTTCAAAAAATGATTGAGGTTAGTTTTGAATTTATAGTTTTAAAAATCGAATTAAATACATTTTAAATATAGGATGAGCCGCAAAAAGTAACAAAACCAAAATTAAACCTAGCTAAACCATCTAAAAAGTTCAGAAACGCTCAAAGCGAACCTGGAACGGCCTCAGTTCAACACGAAGCAGTTGGTAAGTTACGTTATTAGTTCACTAGATGTCACTGAATTAACGTAAAATGGCGGACATTAGGTTATTCATACAAAATGGCGGATTTTACGTTTTATGGCCACACAAGTTAAGATTTATGATGTACAATTGTTATTTTTACGATACGGCTAGTAATAATTAAATAAAACTATGAATTTCCTTGTAGCTGGGACTTACTTTTATTATTATTTTAATTAATATTTAGAAAAACAGGTAATAAATGCAGCAAAAAGCGTCGCAGAGTCTTTAGGTGGTAATGTTAAACAAACGGAATCGGAATTATTATCAAAATTATTGAACACTACGGCGAAAACTTCGGATGATTCGCAAACGAAGCCCATGAATTTAAGGTATTTTATTAATTTTACATATATTTTTGTTAATTATTTTTTTCTCGATTTAATATATTGTTTTACTATAATGATGAAAAAATAAATAAAATTTCGCAGCGAAATCATCTCAGGGATGAAAATTGATCGTAGTAACAAACCGACGGCTTCCACCGGGAATGAGACGTCTCGAGCGCACCAAGTGCGTCGACTGTTAGACCGGATGCCTCAACAAGAAAGACACGAAGGCAACCGAAGCACAATTAGTAAACATTATAGAAAACCTACAGACACACCGCGCGGGTACTTTTCCCCCCTTTTATTTAATTTTATTATTTGTGGCTTACTAATATTTTTAACAGGGAAATACAAAGGACGAATATATTCGGGGGTCAAGCCCTAGGAATTTTTAGTCCGGATACAGAACAAAACGAAACAGAAAAAACTATCGAATTAAAAACCTGGAATGCACTTCACGAACGTGAACTACGACTCGCTGTAACACATCCTCCAGAGAATTACTTCCAGGAACTGATTTTATGGACGCAACAAGGAAAAGTCTGGAAGTTTCCAATCGACAATGAGCAAGGTTACATTTTTAACTAACGAATTTAATCTAATTTTATTATGAAACTTCCTTATTTTTAAAAGTTCTCATGGTAAGGGATCATGACGTCATCTTCCCTCGATTTTGCAAAGATTAGAATATAGCTAGCTTTAATGGCTGCTTAAATACGTAAAAACAAAATGGCCGCCTTAACCCCCTAGTTGTATTTCAGGAATGGAAGACGAACACAATGTCTATTTTGCTGAACATATATTTTTGGATAAACATTTAGAGGATTGGTGCCCCCAAAAAGGCCCCATTCGTCATTTTATGGAACTAGTTTGTGTCGGACTATCGAAAAATCCGTATATAAGTGCTCAAGCGAAAAAAGAACATATTATTTGGTTTAAAGAGTATTTTATGTCGAAACAACAATTATTAGAAGAAATTGGGGCTATGCCCCCTACAACAGAGAAAGTTGAACAAATTGTTGAAAAATAATTGTAGTTTTAGTTGAATAATAAAGTTTTTAAATAGAAATATGTCTACTTTGTTTCAATTCAATCAAGAAATTAGGGCTACCCCATAAAACAAATAGACAAAACATAATTATTTAAATATAAACACCTAGATGTTTGTATGAATGTATGGGTAGAACGCTTTGACTATATGGTTCTTATATAAATTCCCAGTTGTATTTATAATCGAATAATAAAGTTTAATTTAGTTATTATTTGGATCAGGTATTTAGAAATTAGTTGAAATCAATCAAATATAATTAAAAAATCATCGATTTATTACCTTATAAATATTAATTACTACTCACTTTTGCGCTCAATTTGTCCGTCGTTATAACATTTATTACCCCTTGGTACCCGGTAAATAACTCATACTTAGCATCCAAAAATGTCCGTAACTCTAAAATACTTTGGACCTCCTTTTGCGCCAAAGCAATTTCCAACGCCTGTTCTGCGCTCATTTTTTCTAGCTCAAATCTAGGTATTTTTACAACAGCATTTTCATGTCCGTTTGTCTAAAAACCCGTAATTTAGTAAAGTGCTCAAACTCAAACGTTGCTCAAATTACTTGGCAAACCAAGTCCAGCTTGTAGTCCATATCAATTTGAGGCCAAGACTGCTCTAAAACACTTTTGTCCCAACAAAATTGAGCAGAATCTTGATTTAATCGGTTAGGGGCAGATTGGAAGCCTGCCCATAATTCTGAGGCGAAATACGGCGCCATAGGCGCTAGGAGAATTATTTGAGCCGCTAAAGCTCTTTCGAATTGAAGGCTTCGCGCTATTACCGACGGAGGAGCCCTCTGTATTGTAAATTAACGAGTGCCTTCACTTATCTGACATGTTAACACTGTTAAATTGACTTACCCGTAAACTATTTGTTAATCCTTGCATTTTGGAAACAGCTACGCTCATTTGTTGCGAAGTGTAGTAATTAAATGTTGCACCTTTAACGTAATAATTGCGCGAATCGAATAAAATGTCTTCTTGTTTCTCAAACTCAGAGTTTGAGCAATTTTCAGGCAAATTCGTACGCTGTTTTATAAAATTACTTACAGTTAACCATAAGCGGTGTTGCCAATTTAGAATTCCAGGGAATGCTAACCACAAAACAATTATTTTGAGCACTTTTACTCAAATATTTGAGCATTTTATAAACTCAAAAAAAAAATTAGAAATTCTTACTATTTGAAGACCAATTACGGTGTGATGTAGGTGCTACGTCTGCTAATACTAGTAATCTAGTTGTATCAGTACCATAATTTTTAAACATCTCCTCTGGGTCAACTCCATTTAATTTCGATTTACTCATTTTTTCCCAAGATACAACAACAGGTTTCCCACTTTCTTTATCAATTGCCTTATTTTTCTTCGTATCTATTCAATTACAATTTAATAAAATTTATTCCATGTGTACATGATTAAAAATTACCTATTTGCTCTACTTGAGATTTAGGCAAATATTGCCCAGTTCCCTTTACCCGAAAACTTTGCCCCATAATCATTCCTTGCACTAATAACCGTTTAAAGGGTTCTTTTTGAGGTAACAAACCCAACGAATACAAAAAATAACTAAAGAACCTCGCGTAATATAAATGTAACACAGCTAAAAACACCCAAATGTTGTTTTTTTACCCTTTTAAACCCAAGAAAAACTTACCATGTTCTTTCCCTCCGATATACAAATTAACTGGTGCGATTTCTCTCGCTTTTTGGGTACTAAAAGGCTCATTTGTATTCTTAGAATCTAAATATCGTAAATAATACCATGCAGAATCAACGAAAGTGTCCATAGTATCAGTTTCTCTTTGCGCAGAGCCTCCGCATTTTGGGCATTTAGTTTGAGCCCAATCTTTTTTGAGCAATTCGGCCGCAGAGGGCAACGCTACAGGTAGCTCCGTTTCGGGGACGGGCTGCGCCCCACAATTCTCGCAATGAATTATAGGAATTGGAGTACCCCAGTAGCGCTGTCGCGAAATTAACCAATCTTGCAATTTTGCAGAAGTCCAATAACCGCCCACACCTAATTTTTGCGCTTTTGCGCAAATCTGCGCGCGCATCTCACCTAATGATTCCTCACTTATCGGCGGAGCGTTTGAGCACAATAAATTCACTGACTGAGCGAAATGTTCGTCTCGCTCAAACCCAGACGGAATTCCAAGATGTATATCACAAAATAACTCATAATCAAGTTCGTTTGTGATATAAATCGGGAGTAATTCCCCTGTTAATGGGTTCTCAGCTTGTATTTTTAATTTTTTAACATTATTTACTAAACTAAAGTCATGGTTGGCGAGTTTTGATTCAGGTTTAATGCCTATGAATTTTGCGTTTGTTATTAGTTCGGGTTTAGACGTCCAGAGCGTTATTAAATCAGATGTTTCGGTGAGTTTGAAGTCGAAATTAACGCCGTTACAGTCGCCTATCCAATGTTTTTGTAGTTTAATTATGTCGCGCCAGTCTTGTAGTTCGGGACTGTTTAAGCCGGTTAATAAGTCGCTGGCGTATTTGGTGGTTCGGATGAACCATTGATTTAGGAGTTTTTTCTCAACTTTAGCGCCTGATCGCCATGAACAACCGTTTTCGTCGACTTGTTCATGAGCTAAAACGGTTTTGTCTACAGGATCCCAATTTACTAGAGCCTAGAAAGTTTATATAAATATAAAACACTTAATCTTAATCAAATATATTAACTTAACTAGCATAGGTGGCACCAATGCCTTTAGCTCGCCGTACGGCAAGCTTTAGTCAAGTAAACTGTTTTAAAATTTCTGATTAGAAAAATCATTTTACTATATGTATATAAACTTGATTATATATATATATATATATATATATATATATATATATATATAATCACCCAGATGTATTTATTTATATGTATGTGTATGTGTAGAACGCTTTTTTTAATGCATTTTTTTAAGCCAAATTTACCCTATAAAAATTCGTGTAAACCAGGTTCCCCCCTTAAATGTTAAAATTATAATAATAAATATTAAATGTCAATAAAAATGCCGACAGTTTGTTGCATATATCGAGTATAAATAATAAAAAGTCCGTACGACGAGCTAAAAGTAGGGCCAATATAGCCACTTACTTCTTTTTGGTAGGCTAAGCCAGCCTCAAACATTTTTAAAAACAAATATTGCGTCCATTTATAATAATCGGGATCACAAGTAGTGATCTCGCGATCCCAATCAAAACTGCAACCTAATTTAATAAGTTGCAGTTTCATTTGCGAGATATTTTGATCGGTCCAAACTTTTGGACCGATATTTCGCGCGATTGCAGCGTTTTCGGCCGGTAGACCAAACGCATCCCAACCGATCGGATGTAAAACCTAACAATTTCTGTATAAATAAACGTTTAAAATCTAAAATTTGGGGTAAATCATACATTTTTGCCGTTCATACGATGATATCTCGCGACTGTATCGCTAATTGTATACACACGGACATGGCCCATGTGTAATTTCCCGGACGGATACGGAAACATAGATAAAACATAAAATTTCTCGCGTTTTCGATCATTTTCATCGAATTTAGGCGACCATATTCGATTAGACCAATAGTTTTCGATTTTATGTTTGTGTTCCGTTGATAAATCCTCAGACTTCAGTTTTTAATTAATACTATTTTTTTTTTAATTTTTTTGAACATACCCATGCATTAATACCCGATAAAAACCGGTATTTTGTTTTAAAACAAACTATTTTAGTCACATTTTTACATAAAATAAACATTGTTTGACAGCACTAAACTGAGGTTATAAAATATACTTCGTAATATATAACCTAGCTAATAATAATTGAGTTTTCTGTGAAAATAATCGCAATATAACATATATTACGCATAAAAGAACATCGTAAAAGTTGTGGTATGTTCACCCTAAATTTCAACCCAACAAAAACATTTATTCGATAAACTCAAATATACCCCCAAATTACCCTAAACCCCTTAAAAACCCCATTCCTAAGTATAAATAACTTGTATCACGAGGCAAAGCGTAATATTTCGTTTAAAAATAACGTCGGAAAAATGCTTGGAAGTTGGGGTATGTTCACCTCAAATTTCAACCTAACGAAATCGTTTATTCGACAAATAAACTCAAATATACCTCGTACCTATCCCGAAAACCCCTTAAAATCCCCATTCCTAAGTATAAAAAACTTATATCACGGGGCAAAGCGAAATATTTCGTTTAAAAATTTGAAAAATCCCACCCACGATAGACTACGACAAATCGACAATATTCCCGATAAATTCGAACTAATTTATCGTTCAACGATTAGTTCGTATATTCAGGCTGCCCAAATTGCCGCCACTTTAGGGGCGGCGGTAGTTTGTACGATGGCAGTCGTAAATTATGGTCGACAAAAGGAATTTTTAATAAACTCCGACGGCGTAAAACTCCAAAATATTTATAACTCGAAAACACAATTATTAATTTTCGGAGCTGGTTATATATTAATGAATATCGCTGTTATGTTATTGATTAGTAAATTTCCGGTTCGAATTTATTTTAATGTTGCAACGAGGAAATATTTGGGAGTTATGTATGGGAAAGTACCCAAAATGAAATATTGTATTGAGTTTAATGTTGGGGAGGTTTTGCATGCGCCGGAAAAGGGAGTTTTGCCGTGGAGTGATTTTAAATATCGATTGAAAAATGGACGGATCATCATTTTGTTGGATCAGTACTTCCGGAAACCGGATGATATGAATATTATGTTAGGTCATACGAAATTGTAAACATTGTATATTGTATATATTTATATTTTTTACATGTAGCAAAAATATAATAAAAACAATACCACAATTAAAACTGTTTATATATTCCAATAAATATTTGACACTTGTTTGAACAACGTAAACGCCATCTTTAAACTATCTCGCAATTTAATTGGCTAAATTTAACATTCTGACGTATATGATTGGTTAGATTTAACATTCTGACGTATATGATTGGTTGAATTTGCTTACTGGTTCATTGGAATGTCGTAACTCAACGTAAAATGCTCAATAACTTTAAATAAAATGTATACGTCCGTTTTAGCACAACATTTCAGGTATAAAAGGCACCCAATTACAACATAGCCATAATAAAAAAAAATATTTTAGTGTTTAAACCCCGTTTTATACAATCCTTTATTAAATTCTGGGAAAAGGTCCGTATAAAACGGGTCTTTAAATAGACTAGGAAGACAGCACCTATGCTTAATTTTATAAGGGAAGCTCTAAGATACACTGAGCTTTATAAGTTATAAAAATTGAAGCTTTTATTAGGACAAGATAGATAATCTTGAAGACTTTAGTTTAACTAGAAAAAGGGTTTAATAAATAACACGATTAAATAAAATAACAATTCCGATATGTTTAATAAGATATGTTCTAAAGATTTATTCATTTTAAAACCGTAGGCCTAAATAATTGATTGTGTTATTGCACTAAGTTCTAAGGCAGATACCCAAAACTTTTGGGAACGAGATTTTTTAAATTGTTTTTTTATATTAATGTAAACTAGAAAATTCATTATTATTGTCACAGGCTGAACGTCTTTGAGATAGTGAGTTGTTTATTTCATTTGAACAATTCTGGAATTTTAAAATAATATACAAAAATTATCGATGTTAACATTTTAAAACTAAGAAAATTTATTAAGCTGGGTTGGATTTAGGGAATGTGTACATGGTTTAATTTTGGGAATATGTTTCAAGGTTTAGCTAAAAAATGCATTAAAATAAATGAATAAAGTCTTACCAAAGGATTCCTAATATTTACATGTATTAGCAAAGAAGCTAATTCTAAATCTTCGGAATAACTATTTCTTAAAGTAATACTGCGGTAACCAGCTCTCAAACAACTAACCTATTTAAAAACAAAATTAATTTACCAAAGATTTAATGAAATACAAACTTACTGGGTATGTGGCTTGTCCGATAAAATTCGGTTCCCCGAAAACGTCCTCATCTTGTATAACAAATCGTAACAGCGCAAACGCCGGATTAGCAACATCAAACTCACAAATTTCGTTCCAAATCGGATTGAAACCATTATCCGCTATCAAAACCACAAAAACAAATCATTTTCCATCCTACACAAACAAACAAAATAACCATACAAACTATTTTTGTCGTCAATTTAATCCCAGAATCAAATTCTGCCCCAATAATTTCAACTTCCACAAATGGACTAGCGGTTCCTCGTCCAGACTTGTGCAAGTGTCGCGCACCGATGACTCGAATTGAGAGAATCATTGGTTCGACCCCTACCAGTGTATTTTTGTCGTACGGGTCGAATTCGTCGCGGAACATAAACTCGGGTTTTAGCAAATAGCCACAATTCGCGTTATCGCGAAATTTCGCTTGGTTTAGTTGCATTGGTTTATCCGGAGTTTGGTAGTTTAGAGCTACCATTTGACTACCAGAGTTCCACATGCCCATCGGGTTGTAGTTGGACGAGTCTATTCGCTGGCCTT
Organism: Leistus spinibarbis; assembly: GCA_933228885.1. Classification (NCBI taxonomy): domain Eukaryota; kingdom Metazoa; phylum Arthropoda; class Insecta; order Coleoptera; family Carabidae; genus Leistus; species Leistus spinibarbis. The sequence continues at coordinate 8,580,666 of OW121804.1, read as the reverse complement.
TCGGGTAAACTCGGCTGAATTGTATCTAAATTAAAATGGCGGCGATAGTATGCAAGATGGCGTAGACAGTCTGCTTGCTCACCTGATGATACTTGACAAAGAACTTATTCTCTTGTTGACAGATTAGTTTCTCTGCTTTGGTTTCGGGAAAGGAAGACATTTCGTAAAAAACAAAAGATTGCCGCGATCTTTCGATATTAAATGCAACAGATCGACAATAAACAATTAAATTTGACATTTCTTTTGCGATTCTCCAAGCGCGTTCCATTTCTTTGTGGTGACATTCGCGCATATTGGCATTTTGCGCTGTTTCTTTTATGCTAGACATCCATTCTAGGGACTAAATATTAAATATACATCAAAAAGGAACCCAAAAACACATAACATCACTTGAAATCGTGGGGCTAAATTGTTGAATTGAAAACACTGAATCAGTCATGCAAACTGAGCATGTATAAATAATTTATTTTAAGGATTATTTTGCTCAATACTATAGCAAAAATATTTTCTAAACCGATGTGCAAGAATAAAAAATATCACTAACTCGAACCGTATGAAACTTATAGCAACTTTAAAATTAAGACCATGTTAAAAATTGAGTATACAAAAATTATATATTTTGAATCTAATTTTGCTCAATACTATAGCAAAACAGTATTCTAAATTGATTTGCAAGAGTAAAAAATATCGTTAATTCTAACCGTTTGGGACCTATAGCAAGTTTAAAATTAAGACCATGTTAAAAATTGAGTATACAAAAATTATATATTTTAAATATAATTTTGCTCAATACTATAGCAAATGATTATTCTAAATCGATTTGCAAGAGTGATAAATTTCGCTAACTCAAACCGTTTACGACTTGTAGCCATTATAAAAATAAATCCATGTTAAAATATGGGTATAAAAAACTTATATATTTTGAATATAATTTTGCCCAATACTATAGCAAAAATGTATTCTAAGCCGATTTGCAAGAGTAAAAAATATCGGCAACTCAAACCGTTTTGGAGTTATAGCCATTTTAAAATTAAATCCATGTTAAAATTAGGCATGCAAGAATTTTATATTATGAATATAATTTTGCTCAATACTATAGCAAAAGAGTATTCTAAATCGATTTGCAAGAGTAAAAAATATCGCTAACTCAAACCGTTTGAGACTTATAGGAAGCTTAAAATTAAGTCCATGTTAAAAATTGGATATACAAAAATGATCTATTTTGCATATAAAAACTATAAATAATAAGCAGTGTTCTCAAACTACTAAAAATACTTTGGCCACCACAGAAAACGTGTTAATTCCATACTTGGTCTCTAGATGGCACTGCAACCTCAAAATGGAGCGCCATACTGGGGTTTTGTATACGTAAAATCCATTCTAAACCCGGACGGGCGGAGTTAACGAGTTCTACAACTGCTCCCATAACATCTAGACTCCCCTTTTGTAAATTCCCTAGCAACATGGACTCGCCCGTCTATAGATAATAATCGCAAACAATAAACATACGAAAATTGAGTGAGAGTAAAGAGCGTGTATTACATTCTCGTCAGCATTCTCTTGGGGATCAATTTCGATTACGTAGTTCGATGGAAACCAATGATGTTTCTTCCCCCCGTAATCCCCTCGCCACCAACCAGCTGTAGACGTATTTTTACTAACGTTCCAAATAATTACATGTTTACAAAATGATAGTTCGTCATCGTGTTTCGCTTTGTAATCGTATAATGCTTTCACTGTAACCTAACAAAATATTTATTACGCCATTTTGTCTCTAGAACGCGGTTTGTCGCTGTGCGCTAACAAGATAATTATTACGACGCCATTTTGTCTCAAGGTCAATGCTTACTACTGAGCGTTAGCTTTAGCTCAATATAATATAGAAAAATAATGTTAAAACATGTGTAATTAAATAATATTAAGTTATTTATGTAATAAATAATTACTTTTGAGGTAAATGCTGATGGATCCATGTAACCAGGAGTTCCAGAAACTGTTCCATCGTCTGTATCCTGAAATATAATAGAGAAACATAGAACATCCAATATTATACTTAATTATTAATTGTAAAATTAAAATTAAATATAATTTGTATATTTCATCTAATAATTACTGTATATAAATAATTTTTTTCAATTAGTTCGTAGAGTGATATTTATATTAACACTATGACCTGTACCATAAGTTGGACATGGCGAGTGGTCCAGTATATCATTTAATTTAAATAATTTAAAGCAAATATAATTAATGTTTAAAATTAAATTAGTTTGTAATATAATAATGTAACTAATAAAGTTATAATTAATTATAATGTTATGTAATTATATTTTTAAAATAAAGCAATAAAGGGCATTGTCCGTTTTATGTAAATTTTTATCAAAATTATCTTTCTCAAATATTTAACGTACTTATTTTAAAAAATGTCCAAATATGTAAATATATTTTTAAAATATTATTAACAATTATATTGAATAATTAAAATAATATTAAAAAAATTATTTAAAATAATTTTAATAACAGGAGAAAGGTAAAGGAAAACCAATTTTGATAATAATTTAGAATAAAACAGCCACATTCCAACCGTATTAGTATCAAAATTAATTTCTACAGCGGTAAAAAATACAAAACTTGTTTCAAACAACCCTTGATAGGCTAAATGTATCTAAAAAGGTATTCTAAATTGTTTTTTTTTCACATTCCATTTGTACCATAAATTGGAGGTATCAACAACTAGACGCGACAGTCTTTGCTTGATTACGAAGGTGAAAATGGATATGTGTAAACGAAAAATTGTTTGGGTAAGTTTTAAATATTTCAAAAATGTATTCCTAACAATATTCCTTTAATAAATCAATTAATAATAATTTAAATAATTAAATTATAAATTATTTATTAAAATATAATTTATATGTTTAGATTTATTTCATCATAAACTTAACAACTACATTCGGATTTATAATCTCGTCCCAAAATGCTCAAATATCTGAACCCACAACAGTTAAACCGTATGAAACTACCCCGTTATCCGAATTAATACAGCAACAAACAGACGCCATTAAAAAAATACTTTCATCCAATCAAGATATAAATTTAAATAAACATTCAACTAATAACTGCGAAGAAATCGAATCGAGTATAAAAGAAACATTAACGCGTTCCCAAGTCGCTCAAAATGCTCAAATTTTTGAGCCACAACCTCATATTTCTATACAAACCCAAAAACAAATAAACATTGAAATAGTCACAACAGAAATAAATGAACAAACCGATATAACTACAGAAATTGCTCAAACAATTATCCCAGAGCTAAAACCTGCTCAACCAAGCGGTAGAACGTTATTCTCTATGTTTAAAAGCGCAGGAATTGAAGAGTCAACTTCACACCAAACGTTAAACGCTGTTAAGTTAAACGACAATCAAAATTATATTTTAATTCCGTGTCTAAAACGTGTAGTACATAACCGAACCGCGGGTGTTGCTCAAAACGCTCAAACTTTTGAGTTACAACAGCCACATACAGTGCAAGTACCGCCGCCATCTTTAGTACTCGAAAAAGTGCACGCCCCTAACGGTGACTTTCTATATTACCGATATAAAACTCCTGCGACTTCTAACACTCAAAATGTTGAGCAATTAGAGACTCAAAAATTAGAAAAACCACAAATTAAAAGAGTCAACTCGCCCAACACTGACTTTATAAATTACCGATATAAAACTGCAGATACTTTTAATAATGAACAGATAACTCCAAATTTTGAGCATTTACAAACTCCAGCATTTGAACCGTCTGATAAAATCAATTCGCCTCCAAGTGATTTGTTATATTATAAAACCCCGGGAAATTCAAATACTGTAGCAGAGATAACTCAAAATTCGGAGCTAAATGAAACTCAAAATGCTCAAACACCTCTTGAAAATCATGTTCCTAGTGGTGAGTACTATCGTTATAAAACTCCAGAAGTTTCAAACTATAATGGAATAACTCAAAATTCTGAGCAATCAGAACCATCTCAAAATTCTGGACAACCCGCGCAAGTGCCGCCGCCAACTTTAACTCTAGAGAAAGTACTTTCACCTAGCGGTGAGTTTATGTACTATCGTTATAAAACTCTAGGAGTTTCAAACAATAATAGAATAACTCAAAATTCTGAGTTATCAGCGCAAGCGCCGCCGCCATCATTAACCCTAGAGAAAGTGCATTCGCCTAGCGGTGAGTTTTTGTACTACCGTTATAAAACCGCGGGAATTTTAAATAATAATGAACAAATTATTGAGAATTCAGAACAATTTGAAACTCAAACTGCGCAAACGCCGCCGTCTTCGTTGATACTCGAAAAAGTGTACGCGCCTAGCGGTGAGTTCATGTATTATATTTACCGGTACGCATCGGCGGAAAATTCAAATATTGTTACAAGCTCTACGACAACTGAGCGTTCACAGGAGCCAGTTTACACTGAACAAATGCGTTTTATTGTACAAATGCCATACGCTGACCCTGAACAAGCGGCAATTTACCCATGGCAATTCGATAAATACGCGTATTACCCCAAAAATATTCAACCTACTTATGTTAACACACCGGTTGAGTATAAACCGGTGTTTCATATGATTCGTACACTTGCTATTCCTGGCGAATATCCGGCAAGTGTTTTAAATGAGCCACAGGATATACAAAATGGCGGATATGTTAACCAAAATGGTGGATATAATAACCAAAATCAACAAAATGGAGGGTTTGAGACAAAGAACTAAGAAAGTCGAGAACAGGAAAGAAATTTAATCATTATTATTATCTGTGACCGAATTTTAAGACTGAATCATGTATTAAATTGTATAAGCGTAAATAAACAAAATGGCGGACTAATGATTAGGCAGCCATTTTGATATTTACGTAGTATTCTCATATATATATAAGTTTATTTTAAATAACCGAAAGGTATTGCATGTTATTATTGTTTTATATGTCGTAAATACGTATTTTTTTCATGTATAATTAGTTTTTTGTATGTCAGATATTCAAAATGGCCGCCTTCTAGTTTAGCTTATATGATAATGAGAGTATAAGACTGAAATATGTAGTTTTATAAATAATTTTAAGGCAATATGTATTAGAAAATAATAAAAATATGTTAATTTGGTATCCACTCTGTCCCAAATTGCGTTATAAACTCAAAAATTAGAATTTTATACATAATAATGGGTCGAAATTAGTAATACAGACTGAAATATGTATTAGAAAATAATTAAAATTGCGTTCATTGGATATCAATAATTTGTTTTATGGCGATTTTAAATTAATTAATGATGAAAAAAAACTTACCATTCCTATTCTTCGCACTATGTCCTCATTGACCGGATACCATAGTTTGATTTTCTTGTATAATGGATGATGCTCATAATACGAAATTAATTCGACTAGACTCTCAAATTGTACGGTTCCTATTGTAAATAAACGGCCCTCTAATTTTATTCGGCAATGTTTTATTTTTTTATCGGCTCTATTAACAAACAAATAAATATGGAGTGGCCTGCACGATACTTATAAGCTAGTGTTAGCAATTTTAAGATAAAATACGATTTTTTTGCCTTAAACCGATCGACTGGTTTCGACAAACGCCCAACGAAGTCTGACTTCTGTTGCCAGCGGTTCACACATATACTGAAGGAAATTTAATTAATCTTAATTACGATGTCATAATTCTTAACGATTACCAAAAACACACAAACATTGATTATATAACCACAGTAAATTGAATGTCTACAACAAAATAAATTTTGATTTCTTTATGTAGTTTTAAATGTATACAACGATTTCTGCTAAAAATCTAAAGAATAAACTTACCTAAAAGAGATCGCGTACGAATTCGAATCCTTTTCACTGGGCCGCACCAAAAAAGCGCCATCTTGTGGCACACGCTTCAACATCTCTTCAGCTTGATGCCTCGAGATATGCGGATGATACCACTCTTTGCCCTCATGCTTATTCGGTTGCGGCACCGGTTCTTGCAGCGTAATCAAAAACTCGCGACTACGCAACGGATGATTCCGATAATGCGTAATCAAACTATACAAACTGTCAAACGTAGTAGTTTCAATCAGATAATACTTTGTTTGGGCGCGTTCCTGTTTCAATTTAATTCTACAGTGTTCTACTTTCCCCTGGCGCCAAAACGATAGGCAATAGTCGCCGATAAATGTCACACTTTCGCGCACTAAAAATGTCCCGTCGCCCAAATATGAATATGCCCGCAGCAACTGTTCCGCTTCATCTCTGCCCCCCACGAGCCGCCCATGGAACCATTTTTCGCTGAAATGCAACTCGTCGTTCGGGACCCCGTCTCGGGGACGGTGGAAGGATGTGTCGTCTTCTTCATCTTCTCGATCTGTTTCCTTTTGAAAAAATAAGAATTTTTATATCTCAAGTAGTAGCATATAGGGCTGCCATCTTGAATTTAGCAATGCCATCTAGTGGCGCTTTAGTGAACTGCATGTAAATTCAATATGGCGAGCGTCAAGTATAATTACTTGTTCAGTGCGGTAGCTATCGGTGTAAAACAATTTGTTTTGAGTTAAAACAAAGAAATGAGGATTCCATTCCTTGTCTACTGGATCCTCAAGGTACATAATCCCATTTTTAACAGTATTCCTTAAATCCATTTCGCGGCCATCGTCGTTGCGCACTAAGAAGGAACTCTCGTCTTGACCCTCTGGTAGTTTTTTGTGTTTGAGCAGAATTTTGCGCCGTAACATATAGGGAGAGGGGAGCGCCTTTTCATTTTTCTCGACTGGGTGCACAATTAGTGTATCTCCAAATACTTCCTAGTAAATAATTATAATTCACATTCACAAACTGTTTGTTGGTAAAATATTGAAAACGGCGGAAATTTGCGGTTTTAGTAGATGTTAGAAAATGAATGAAATTAATTTAAATTTATAATTACCTGCATAGCAGTCGCCATTTTTCTTTGTTGAGGCAACGAACAATTATCTTCAATGGACAAAATAACCGGATATTCCGAGGTAGTAAACGCGTGTTCTTTAATAGTTTTAATCACGTCCATAAATTTGATTTTTGTTGTTAAGGTGTGGCCATGGTAAATAAAGGGCATACCATCGGGCCCATCCCAACAATCTAACTCAATACACCTGCACCCCATGCGTAAACAGCGCACGTACGCCTCTGTCGAAGACTCACTTGAAAATTGGTCACCTGTTAAATATCTAAGAACAACATATATGTTATATGATATTGCCGCTAGATGGCAATCTAAAATCCAACATGGCGAAGCTTCTTTTGAACTTACGTATTATGTGAGGAAGCGATCCAATAGTGAGCCAAGGGTCGAGTCATATCGTGATAAACGCTATCTTTTCGGGTATCCCATAAATCATTTTGTTTCGAGAATAAAAAGTCGATGAATTCTGATTTAGTGAAATATGGTTCTTGTACATCGCGCTGTGCGTCCTGTAAATAATCGCGAATAAACGCTGATACCTGCCGCTCATCATTGCCTAATGGATCACTTTGTTCCTCCGCTAAAAAACTCTGGAATTCCTGTAAAGTTACCGTTTGGCCGTTTTCGGAATATGACTTATATCTATCGAAAAAATCGTTTATATTCTAGAACAAATGTTTAAATATTACTAAATAAAATATTCATTGATTTATAATGTTTTGAAACATACATGATCGCTGAAAACTAATTTATGGTATAAAACAGCAAAATCATCAAATCCTAATTCAGTCCGTTTCCTAGTATCAACTTCCTGGAAAATATCTCGTAATTTTGATGTGGAAATTTTACAATTTATTCGTGGCAAAAAACCCTTTACTTCCTTCAAACTAACACTAGAATGTTACCAGATTAGATTTAAAAAAAAACATATTTTTTATACTAATAATTTACGTTTCTTTAGGATTTTCCATCGAATAAAACTCTCGCCGTAACCAAGCCTGAACTTGCATAGGTAAAGGGGCTTTAATAGTATCATGAACTAAATATCGAAGCCCCTTAATCCAAAGTTCACACTCTTTCTCAGAAAGCGCTAAATTAAAACACATATTATTCATTCGTTAGGTATTCCAGCTCCGCCATCTTGGTTTAAGCTACCGCCATCTTGTGCCGCTTTACAGTACTATACGATAATACAAGATGGCGTCCTTCTATAATGCTATAACTACCTGCGATTGATAGAACCCGTAGTTTGAATTCAGACCCATAAAAAATGACAAAACACTTTAAATTCTCCATCCGTTTCGCATCTTCCGGCCATTTTTCGAAGTCCTTTGAATTTTTACCCAAACGTATTTCTTTTATTTCGCGCAACTCGATCGCCCCTTCGAATGCGGTACGTTGCGCAGATGCCGGCCGGGTCCACAGCACTTGCCGGGTCTCGCGCCGCAAAGACAGGGTCTTCCGTTCCGGCCGTTTGCGCGGAAAGAATTTCGTGACTAATGTGCCACGTTCTAATTGACTAATTATTGTTTCCATTTCGGGAATGTACCCGCCAATGGGCGAAGCGCAAATGCCATTTAACTTTGCGAACATTTTTAACTTAAATCTAAAATAAATCGTTGAACTTCTTGTTATTTTCGACGATTTTTAACGCATATTTATAATATTTATTACGAATTGCCCCCCCCCCCTCGGCATAAAATTCGAATTTTTAATATGTACTGATAACAACAATACTAATCAATATTATTAACAGTACAATTTAAAAACGTTATCTATAGTTTGCTATTTTTAATTACAAGTAAAATAGGTTAATTTACAAAATAAAAACATAAACGCAAAATATTTTAATATAAAATAAAACACCTGTTGGGTTTTAAAGTAAAAAATTTTCTTTTGGTTAGAATTTAGAAAATTTCCAAAAACCTAAGCTAATTTTGCAGTAAACAAAAACATATTTATATATAAAAAGTTAAATATGTAGAGAATTGTTTAATATAAATAAATCAAACTTACCTATTTCCTTTTTAATAACAAATCCACACAAAAAGGCACCACTTAAATATAACTTTATTTTAAAACACACATAATGGTAACTAAATTACCATACAAATAAATAATAAAATAACGTAAAAAAGCACAAGTTTTTGTAATATTTACCACATTTAAGGCAAATTAAAACGAAAATCTACAATATACGTGCGTTTAACATGACATTAAAAAGCGTAGTTGCCACAATTATATTTTTAAAGAACAAAAACTTATTAATACATTATAATAAAATAAAAAATCTATTTCTAAGCATAATTATAGGGTTTAGTTCATTTATATATTAAAATTAAGTATTAATTTAGTAATTTTAGCGTAAATTAAAAACACTGTATTATTAATGTCAAATAAGTTCTGGCTTTTCTCCCTAGGTGGCAGCAGCCATTTAATTCTTGAATCGCATGTGGCAAGTGGCTGATGCAATATATATTTCGATTAAAACGCGAAAATATTGTACATTAGCAATTAAAACGTAGCTTTTTGTGTAAATTACCAAGTGAAAACCATATTCGGATCGACAATGACAGAGGAAGACGCGGTATGTATTATATTTGGTTCAATTTGACATGTCGTGTTTATGTAAGGTTACAAATATTACAATATGCCTTATTGGATTTTATTTTTCTGCTGTATTGTACGAGTTCTAATCGATATTTATTGCATTTTACTCCACTAATTGAGTGTGCTATAATCTTTTTTGTGGGGTATCGCAGCATTCGAACTTTCACCAGGTTCAAACAGGTTTCGATTTTTCCGGCAAATTTTTAAAAATTTATTGCATTCTACGCATTTTCTATTGTTATTATTGTGCACAATTTGTCACAGAATTTTATTATTTATTTGTTTGAGAATGTAGATATTTTATAGGTTATATTTAGATTATCTAAGCATTATGGCCATTGTACACAATGACTGGTAAATGTTCATTACGTATAAGATTGCAAATCTTTAAAAAATAATAGTTTTAAATAGATTTTATATAATTTGATTAAACCCCTCCCCCCCCCCCAGCTATTTAGAACCGCTGATAAATATTTTATAAAAATGTAACCTGTAGGTTAAATGTTCGACCGGGGACATTCAGTTACTTTGACGTTGAGCAAGGCCTCCGTTGCCGCCAAGCCAGAACGCAACTTCCCCTTCATTCTTATATACATATTTATATAGTGTACACACAATTAATCACATAGAAATGAGGCAAGGGGGGCATATTGCCTATATATATATGCCCCCCTGGCCTATATAGTAATGCCCCCCTTGCCTATATATATATATATATATATATATATATATATATATATATATATATATATATATATATATATATATATATATATATATATATGCCTCCCTTGCCTATATATATATATATATATATATATATATATATATATATATATATATATATATATATATATATATATATATATATGCGCCCCCCTTGCTTATATATATATATATATATGCCTCCCTTGCCTATATATATCTATATATGCGCCCCCCTTGCTTATATATATATATATATATATATATATATGCTCCCCTTGCCTATATATATATGCCCCCCCTTGCCTATATATATGCACCCCCTTGCCTATATATATATATATATATATGCCCCCCTTGTCTATATATATATATATATATATGCCCCCCTTGTCTATATATATATATATATATATATATATGCCCCCCTTGTCTATATATATATATATATATATATATATATATATATATATATATATATATATATATATATATACCTTGATGTATGTATATGATCTATATGTATCCGGAACGTTTTATTTATAAGTTGCATTCATGATTACAACATTTACAAAATTGTTTCATGAATAATTGCCAAACAATTATATGAAAAAAACATTTATTTTATATTTGGTATAATTCGTAATATTTATATAACGTTCCGGATAGAAAACTAGATACATACATATGAATATATATGATTAAAATTTACATTTTTAATATAATATCGGTGAAGACTGAACTGTATTGTGTATATGATAAGGGCACATATAATTCTTATTTTAGTCATAATGTAATTTAGTATAATTTTCTACAAAAATAAATAAATAATATTACAAAACAGCAAACTTTAAGTGTAAAAATGTACATGTTCGCGCCAATAGATTTTCGATCCGTCCTTAAAGAAGAAGAAGAAAAAGAAGAAGACCACATTCGACATAGACGCCGCCCTGGCGGAGACAAGTCCGAACGAGTCGCAAAATAACGATATTCTCGCCGAATTAGACGGTAAAGATGATGCGATGGAAGACGATGGCAACATTGACCTTGACTTGGAGAGTTTTGGCAAAAAGAAGAAGAAAAAGAAGAAACCGTTCAACATGGAGGAACTAGATGGCGCACTGCCCGATCCTAAGGAAATTGAAATTTTAGAAACTAGTGTTCTTCAGGACGAGTCAATGGTTGAAGACACGTTCGATTTGGACATGGACTTTAGTAAAACGAAAAAGAAGAAGAAAAAGAAGAAGGACCTGGATGAGTTGATGGCGGAGTCAGAGAACAAGGAAGATGATAAAGAGAATGGTATGCTGATTTTTATTTTGGTTGTTATTTATTGATTTTTATTTTTAAAATATATTCTCATACATTTATTTATAATACATGCTGCACTGAGGTTGAACGAATTTTGGAACCAGGTAAAAAAATATGTGTATTAGTCTACGATTATTAGATATAAAAAGGGAATTTCTGGGCATTAAAATTATATGAATAATTGTGACAATAAAATAAAAACTGTTTTTTTTTTTTTTTTTAAATTTTGAATAGTCGAAGACACCTCAACGACATGGTTCGGCTCCGATCGTGATTACACGTACGACGAGTTACTGAATCGCGTGTTTGAGATAATGAGAGATAAAAACCCGGATATGGTCGCCGGCAAGAAACAGAAGTTCGTAATGCGGCCGCCGCAAGTCGTTCGTATCGGTACGAAGAAAACATCGTTTGCAAATTTCACCGAAATCTGCAAAACGTTGCATCGACAGCCGAAACATTTGCTAGATTTCTTATTAGCAGAATTGGGAACAAGTGGATCAGTCGATGGCAACAGTCAATTGATCATTAAGGGTCGCTTCCAACAGAAACAGATAGAAAATGTATTAAGAAGGTTTGTACAGTTTTTTATTACACATTGGAGCATTTCCAATCTCCAAAACTAGAGGCTTAAAAAATGGTAATTTATAGTAATTGGACCACTGATAAGGCGAGCTGGACGTCTAGGTGCTAGGTAGCTAAGCTTGTTTTTCTTGTTCTAGATATATTAAAGAGTATGTGACATGCCATACGTGCCGTTCTCCTGACACCATCTTACAAAAAGACACCCGATTATTCTTTTTACAGTGTGAAACCTGTGGCTCTAGATGTTCTGTAGCTAGTATTAAATCTGGTTTCCAGGTAAGTGCAACGTTCTGTAGACCCCCCATTTGCGCGTTCATGGCCATACCTATCACGCCGCCATTTTGTTTCAGGCTGTTACTGGAAAACGTGCCGCAATTCGAGCAAAAACCGCATAGACAAACTAGCAACTTTCGAGTATTTAATAATTATAATAATGTCAACTATCATTTTTTATTATTATTATTATTATTAAAAACAAATTATATTTACAACAATTTTAACATAATTTATATATGAAATAATAAACAGTTTTGCGTTGTTATCCATTTTGCGATTGATTATATTTTTAATTTTATCTCCTCCACCCCCCCGTATTTGTTATTTCATATTATTGTAAGCCCCCCCTCTTACTACCCCCCTACAGTTGTGCTGTCTTTCAATTATAGGTTTTTGTGACAAATGTACTCGATATGTTTAATAAATTAATATAAAATAATAATCGTTTTATTTTGCATAATCACATTTCGGAGTTACTAGGTTAGTATAAATATATAATATATATATGCAACAAACTGTCACCATTTTGACAGTGGTTATAAATAAACTTAATGCGTCTCATAATTCACACACAATATTAATTAAACTACGTTCTACACACACATTCTTTCAAACAAACATACATATATATATATATATATATTTTTTTTTAAATAATTATTTCCGGGTTTCATACAAGTCTTAAATTTAAAATGTCATAATTTTATTTTAAACAGTTTATGCTTTAGAGCAATTACAGATACACACACATTTCGAAAATACTTCCTTAAATACATTCGTATAAGAATGTAAAAATGAAAACACGAATATTAGAAAATTATATTTTATTTCCTTATCCAATTTATCAGTACAAATAAACCAACTAAATATATAAAAATACATAACAAAAAATATATACAAATTTACGCAATTTCTTGAGTAATCGTAGAAATATCCGGTATTCGGCCGAACAAATATAATACTTGTAGAATAAATTTTAAACACCACATTTTTATATTACTGTACCTACAAACATAATTATTTTAAGTTTAAATTTACGCTAAAAATTTAAAAAAATTACCATAACTTTAATTCAAAGTGCGTCCTAGCTTTGCAGTTTACTAATTTCTTCGTTAACGTCATCCCTGAATTATCATATTTACCATAACTTGCAATCCGCGCTAGAGACGTAAATCGGTTCACCGGATCACCGTGAGTACGCGCAATTGATCGTACAGTATTTAAATTCCTAATAAAAGCATTAAATATTCCATAAATACAAACAGTATTCAGTATTTAAATTCCTAATAAAAGCATTAAATATTTTATAAAAATATTCAATAGCCGTATTCTTTTTATACACAATCTCTGCTTGTTTCGGTTAAAACACATCTTCTCGCTCTGTCTACACTGTCTGAGCAAAAACATGAGCTTAGCTGAGATTTTGTATAAAAAGAATACAGCTAACATTGCATAAATACATTCAGTTTGTAGCATCCATCAGAAAAATCGAGAATTTACATGTTATAATTGTAACGTTTGCAAACGTTTACTGAGCCAAGATGGCACTTGCGCTGCTGTCTAGTAACCGCAACTTAGTTTAAAATCATATAAATAATTAGTATTAAAAGCTTAATATAGCAAATTATAATAGCTTACTTCTTATAATATAACATATAGTTAAATAGACTTATAGAATTTTGATTTGGGATTTAGGAAATAGTCAGAATAGACTACAGAGAACTTGACGGCAAGCGATAAATAGTTTATTAGTTTAGTAATTCAAAATGGCGGAGAATAAGCGGCCATTTTGTTGTTTATTAGTTAGAATACGTAGTGTAAACTGTTAAAAAGTGTTAATAACTAGTGTACACTGTTAAATAAAATGTGATAAACGTACCTAATAACTAATAGCATGGATCTCGGCATACTTCGCAACGTCACCATGATATTATCGAACTTTGCCTGTGCCATTTTCGTCATATAGTTAAGATCTTCGTCCGATAACTTTCGATGGAGGACAATACCAGTTTTTAGCGGTCTTTGGGTGAGTATTTCAGCAAATATTTCATAATCTAAAATATTATTTAAGTAAAAACACAATTATTAAAAGTTTTTTTTGTATACAATTTACCATGGACGCCCAATTCTTTAGAATATATTTTCATTTTTTTACGATTATTCAAAACAATCGCGTTCCAAAGATTGCATAATGCTAATCTATGGTTTGACTGTAAATAATTATATAAACCATGATCTATTAATACTATTTGTATTTGTTTATTGGCATCTTTTCGTACTAAAACTATAGATTAAATCGATTTATTAGTTCATTTTGTTTTTTAATTGTCGTTTAAAAACACAAAACGGATAATAGGCGATCCTGGTTAAGATTATAGCGCAAATAATTCAGTGGCAATTATATATAGCATAGGTACAGGCACCTATGCGTTAGGACACCGTATAACAAAACGCGCTCCGATATTTTAACACAGACACACGGCCGCATGCATTAGCTCTTCTGTACTTGAACGGCGAAATAAAAATACGTAACTAATTTAATTAGTTTTCATTAACAGAATTTGGTAACCAAATATTTTAATTATTCAATGTCTCATCGAAAAACTTGATTTTAATAGAGTTAAAAGTTACACAATAATATAAGACTATGACAAACGATATTAGTATGGTTTTAGCTGGCGAAGCAAACAGTCGTGTTTCTGTTTTGGTGCAGTCGAGTTATTTAAACCGTGAGTACTATTTAAGATATCGATATCGAAGTAAAATTGACTATTTCATAAAAACATTTTATATTAATAACGTTTTGAAAGCCTATTTCCCGTAACTTACCGTTCCCTGGATGGGGGTCAGCGTGAATGAACCCCGTGTGGAAAATTTGTTCCCCGAATATCCGAAATAACTTTTTATCGATGTCCGCTAACGAATAATTGAATTTCTTTAATGTATCTATGTCATTTACATTAAAACCGTCTATAAACTCCATTGTAAGTATTCGCTAGAAAGAAAGGGGGCGTGGCATTTGAAAAGCTATGCTTATGTCCGCCATGTTTTATATTACCCTACTGCATTTCGTCCAATAGACTTTCGGAACATACATGAAATTTAAATGTGCCAATTCTTTAGCGCAACGTTCCGCGTTTTTCCCCTCGTGCAGAAAATCTAATTCTTGCGCTAACGTATCCTTAATATCCCTAAGGACCCATGTGAAATTAAACGAGGGATGCATCGCTGAGATTATTTTTAATAAAAAATCTATTGTTGATATGTCGGAATTAAATCGATTTTGTAAATCGATATATTGCACTTTTACCGCTACCATTTCTCCAGATTTTGTTTTGGCTTTATACACCTGAAAATAAATAATAATAATAATAAATAAAAAATAAGTAATATTTGCGATACTTCGAGCGGCTTTAGTTTCAGTTTTATTTTTAGTCGAATTTATCGTTTATATATATCATATAAATAATGAAAATCTAGTGTGTAATTCAAGATGGCGTCGGCGCATGCGCATTACCTGCGCAAGACTGGCCGCTGCAATCGGTTCCTTTTCAAAGCTATCGAACATTTCGTCCGGAGTTTTACCGAAATCCTCCATAAATATCTGAGCGACTTCATTGCTAGTGCGTGTCAAGCATTTATCGTGTAAAACTTGTAATGTCTCTAAATATTCTTTTGGCAAAATATGGTTCATCGCCACTAATCCCTGTCCCATTTTAATGTACAAGCCGCCATTTTGTAAACACCCGGCTAGTATTCGATCGGCGGCCCTTTGGTGTATTCGGCTCATTCCAATCTCGTAGTTTGGGTTCCCTTCCCGTAAACCGAACATCGAGAAATAATAATCGAACGATATTTCTAATCCTGTGTAAAAGGACCTAAAATTTGTCCCATTTTGTTTAAAAAAATTAATTAATTCATTGTTTAGGGCAGCAGTACCTTAAAAATCTTGTAGCTGCCCCAACATTGGCCCGAAACGATCGTTTTTCATATTCATTTAATATTGTATAGTACCCCCCTCCCCCCAACAAAAAACAAACAGTTCCATATTTTTTAACACTTCTATTACTTTGTACACCCCTGAGAAATATTCTTTGTACAATTGTTCTACTATGAACAAACATTTCGTAAAAAATCTATAACAATATTAAACAGTTAAGGACATAAAGCATAAGTATAAGTCGAGTGACGGGCACCCCAGTTCTTTTAAATGTTTATTCATTAGTAATAGACAATATTTAAATTAGCTACCATCATAACATGTGTGTTTGGCGGGCAAGTATGCAAAATTAGAGCAAAAAGTTTTAGACCATTGTGAGTGGGGCGTATTAGAGCTGCGCACTAAGTAGAGCTCGGTGCCACTGCAAGTGCAATTTGACAGCAGTCAGCTGAGTTGTGAACTGTTTTTGCCCGGACAAAATTCGATTAGTTTGTGTTTGTAACAAAACGATTTGTGTCGACTATAATTCGCTTCTGTCCTACAGTAAGTCACTAAATTTACTTTTCTACACTTACAAAAACAGCAAAACAAACACTTGTTTAACTAAAACACTCAAAATAAACCCAAATTACATCAGCTGATTTAGTGCTTTTCTTATTTTTCTCGCGAAAACAATTACAACTTGGTAATAAAATATTGTATTTCGTCATTTTTGTTAATAAAGTTATAGGTTTTAAGTGATTTTCGATTTGAAGGTAGATTTCTTTGTTCTGTTTGACAGTTGTTTAAAATTGCCGATCGATGTTTTTAGACCTCGGCGCGCAGTGTATTTATTTTACAGGAAAAAAATTGTTGTTTTACCTTGATCGACGATTATAATCACCAAAATAATCACTGGTTATGTTGAGATAGTTTTAAAAGTTAACAGCAAAATGATAGGTTGCCAAACTTGTACTGATTCGTCTAGCGATATTTTTATAAATGGATACCTTAGCCATTTTATCTCTGGACTTTAACTGTTATATTTAAAAAAAATGTTGTTCATTTTTATTTATGTTTCAAAATAAAAATGTGCAATCTTTCATTTATATATACAACAATAAAAAATTTGAACTGTTAATCGGTCATTTGTCGTGTCATTATACAAACATATTTAAGTTTTAAACAATGCTATTTCGATTAACATATATTTGGCCAATATTTGATTGGCATAGGGTTTGGTCTAATATTTGATTCATCGATATTCAATTCGTACAAAGACAATAATTTATTTATATTTGACATATATGTATAATTTAAATCGCTTTATTTTATTAATGGGCTCGTATCGGAAAAATTTAATGGAAAATTCGTCTTAGCTCTTAATTGACAGACAATGCTTCAATATTTCATGTAATGACAATTTTACTTCCGGTTCAAAATTAAATTAACGAATCTTAGCTCAGTTTTTTGATATTCCATTTATATTGCGATAATATTTAATAAGTCTATTTTTTTTAGTCTCAATTGTACTAGGACTAAATTTAAAAAATATTAGAACAATTCTAATATATATTGAAATTGTATTAAATATTAGAATAATTATTCATAATTTATTTGACAATATTTAATAGGTATTATGACAGTATATAATTTATATTGTTTTTAAATAATATTTCATTTATATTCAAACGATATTTAATAAATTGTTATTGATTGATTGACAACAATACAGAATAGAATGCAATACAATTCAATGATCGTGTACGTGCTTTATTTATAGGGTGTATCCATGATTATTAAATATATTTACGTACATATTATTATGTAAAATTGCCATTGGTCTAATTGAACAATTAGATCGATTAGGGGTGAACTGTATATGATATGGGCGCATGGTTCCCGCAATTTAACCTAGTTAATAATTATTGAGACACTATTTAATTGATATTGCTAGTATCTTATGCATAATCTATAGTTAATTGTGTTCTACATTTGTCTAGAAAGAGTAAATAATATACTTAGTTTTTTTCAGCGAAAAGAAATTATGTATAAATTCCCGTTATTCCATTTTCTATTGTTTTATTATTTTCCACTCAACTGAACAACCGATTAAATATTATTTCACAAAATTGACTCATGTTTATTATTGTTTAAATAATATGAAAGTTAACCGCACATATTTGAACTTTTATATATATATTTAGCAAAATTTTCATAAATATTTAAAAACAATTATTTAATATTTGCATAAAAGACAATGCGTAAAATGATTATTTAATTTAGCAAGCTAATTATAAAAATGCATGACAATTGTAATTTAGTCATTTCGGTAGTGACCAATGTGTCATTCCCCGTTATTTCCATTGTGTGTCCGTTTTCGTGTAACGGAACCGTGCGCAATTGCCCACCAAACTGGAAAATTTATTCTTTTTCCATTGCATTGTACATAGAAAAATATAATTACTATAATTGTTTGCACTAATCTAACTTTGTGCAATTTTTCTTTTGACCTTAAAACATACGAACTATTCAATCATTCCGAAAACTCATTTTTCTTTTAAAATTATTATTTTGGCAAAAAATATTCAATTTTAATTATTTACTAAAATTTCGTAAGACTACACATTGGGCGAATACACCCCTGTTTCTGAACTTACGTACTCTTATATTAAAGTACTTGAAAAATACATATTTATTAAGAAATATGCATTCATTATATATTATTTAATTAGTACAACATAGATTTATAGATATATTATAATTAAATAATATGTTTATGTTACAAATACCTATTTTTAAGGTTAAGTTGTCACTTAACCCAAAACGCAAGCCCTACCCAAACTAAATAAACTTATAAATACAAGCAGCGCTTAAATATATAATTGTTCCTTAGATTTACAATTGTTTTACTTCTTTAATTAAATAATTACTTACCAAAATGCACTTGTTGATAATATTTGCTAAACTTACGATTATTCTCAACAGATGGCGTTACTTGCATTGACTTTATTTTTGGAGGAGCTGTATTCAGTTTTTTTTGCAAATTAAACTGTTTGAAACGATACCATTTTGTTTTCGGTCATTATACTTATAAAATATAATTAAATTAATTTTTATCTAGTTTTTAATTAAAAAAAAGTTATCTTAATTTTGATTTAAATAATATTTAGGACAGGAGATAAGGTTTAATTTTGGATATTTTAAAGTGGTTTAGACGAAATATATTTATTTCTATTATAAATTATTTATTTTACATCATTCATTTGGTTATTGATTTTTTATAAGCTATATCGTCTCTCTCATACTATTGATTTTTGTCTCACGCACAAAGAATGTCTATTCACATGTTTTTTCCCCCTGTACATGACCGCTATTTAATTCTTTCTGCTCCCTGTGCATATATATATATATATATATATATATATATATATATATATATATATATATATAAATAATATTTGAACTCCAAGCCCACGATAAGACTAATTTGGCATAATGCCCTTTTGGTTTCAAAAGATTGTCAGTTTTATTTCGGTTTTAGACCAGTGGGCGCCTTACGGCGGTCATGTCAAGATCAGGGGCTTCCCAGAATAAAAACAAATAAAAAACATGAAGACCAAAAGTTCATGTTTTTATTTTGCTTCTAGTCAAAATTTCTTACAAAATAATCATTTTCTTTTGTTGCCATTGTTATCACACCCCATTTTATTTTTGTAGGAATTACGTAATAATATGTAATATTGTGTTTTATAAGAAAATTTAATTTTCCGAACGACCTTTAGAACGCATGATTATTTTTATTTTGCAATCCGTGTTTTGCCAATGAAATTACGGTAAAATTACGTCAAACTATTACATGATTTTGGCAATTTACTTTTGATCAAATCCCCAGAGTCAAAATTGTATTTTGGCAAATATACAAATTGGCGTACGATTACCATTTCGTATATAAAACAATTTGGGTTTTTTTCTATGTCAAACCTACATAGAATGAAATCATTTATAAGTTTAGTCAAGGTTATTTTTTATAGCCATTTTTTATATAACTTACATATTAGGTAAGATGCATTACTATTATATTTTATTAACAAAATTACGTGTTAAATAATTGCATTTATTTATTTATTTATTTATTTACAAGGCTCCCAAGTTGCTTTGCCCATCTTAGGATTAACTTAAATATTAAACTAATAATATTACGATTGAAAACCAATTTTTCTGTAAATAGAGCCATTTTAGAAAACAACTTAATTAACAAAAGTTGCTAATAATTTAAATATCTTCAATTTTTATAAGAATCAAATTTTCTCTAACTCATCCCGTTTACGAGATATTACAAAATAACTGGAATAATACTTTCGGTTAAGTTATCAGTTTCAAATATAGGTTTTTTTTATCGCTGTAGAGTCAGAAACTTTTTATATACATTCGTATAAGTATAAGTAAGTACGAGATCGATTTTTTTCCCATTAAGAAAAATGTCACTACCAGGTAAATAAATTAATATTGATTGGAAAACCAGGAAAATTCATTAAATATTATGTATTTCATTCAATGGTAACCTTGAACCATCAAAATTGATTCTTATTACAACAATTATTATTCCTCAAACATACAGCCTTGGAATTAGCCCAAAACTAACAGATGGTATCCCAAAATATTTAAATATAATTTTAGTTAGTGTAAGTCTGCAACCTAACTTACTTCTATGTATTGCGGGTTCATATACCTTATAGGCGTATTATATTTACCAAAATTAAAATTATTTAAAATACATGAAAGGCACTGGAGAAAATTATTTGTAATAGTTCATTCAGTGGATCTTTTAATTTATTTATTTATATATAGTAAATAAAATTAACTATTTTTGCATTAAGTGCGTATAAATTAAATAAGAATATTTTGCAAATAATTATAATCACTATAATATGCTTTTTTTTGTCTACTGTCGTAAAATATGCGATGTCAAAAAGCACCTTGGACTATTGATTGTATTTTCAGTGGATTATTTCAGTCTGACAATCATTGGTCCAAAGTCCATTGAAAATATGACTTTAGTATTACATTTTGGACTCGTTCCAATTCGAAACGAAATCTAATACTTTGCTTTTTAACAAGACCATGGCATAGTTTTTAATAGTTGTTTTAAACTAAACATACTTCATTTTGTTTGTCAGAATAATATTCTGTTACGCGTCAAAATTGTTATTTTCGCATAATACGACCGCGGATTTTGTTCTGCGCAATTTTCGCGCACCTCGTGTAAGCGATTTGTTTTTGTTTTTTTATACATGACATCACTGTACTTGTTCATCGGATATTTATATAAATCAGTACAAAGAAATAATACGCTATAAGTAAAAACAAGTTTAGGTACAACGCACCTACGCGTCCTGCTCGCCTAATAAGTAATATAATGATTATTCATTATAGCCTTTTGGTTGTAGATTATTTTAAAAATAATAAAAAGAAAATAATTAATAATTTTTTTCGGAGTTTGAGTGAACAATATGAAAAAATCTTGTAGACATAAAATATCTTAGAATGTTTAGTAGAATATTTGGATGTATTAATTATTTTTATAAGGGTTGTATTAAGGGGGGCTCCAAATTAAAATATCTTATGAACGTTTAGTGTAATCTAGACAGTGTGTCTGCGCTTAGTTTTCATTGTTTAGGATATTTTTGATAACGTACGTTACTATAAAACCGTGTTGTGATGACGCCGTTTTGGCGAAAATTCGCGTAAAAATGTAAACAACATAATAGGTTGTTGTTCATTTACGCATGCTCGTTGATTCAGTTGAAAATACGTAATCAAAACAAACAGACGTAGTAAAAATACTCCTTAAAGACAATTTTATATATATTTAAATCAATTGAAAAGTGCATTTATTTATAACAATAATCTGTGATTTAATTGTGTTCAATTTATTAAACAATATTAAAGACTGTTACTAATTTATTAAATAATAATTTTAAGGTAAGATTTATTTAAATATTGTTAAAAGTTACAGTGCTAAATAAAAAGTCTAGAGTGGCCTACACTCGACTTTCACTTAGTTTTCAGTATATATGTATTTTAATTTAATTCCTAAATAGGGCATTTTCAACAGCGATTATTTAGTAAATGGTACATTTTACAAAAAGATACACTTTTTCGAGATTTAGTTTTTAAACTAGCGAAAATGTATGTTTGTCGTTTTCTTTTTTTTTATAATTTGCTTTAAAAAAAGTGATGATCAAACTGTAACCTTGACTTTCAAAATAGTCTCAACAAATGTGTCCCAAACGACTTTTTGTATGTTGACATTTTTTTCTAACATTTTTTACATATTGTCTGACGTAAAAGAAAAGAAAAAACTTAATGGCTAAAGGTAGGAAAATTGGTGGTAAAACATCGCAAATACAAGGTCATTTTTTTGATTCTACAATTATCAAAAAATTGCATGCACTAATGCAGAAACATTGTTGAAGTTATTTTGTCAAATTGACAATTTTGAGAATGGATCGGAAAAATGTTTAAAAACAATTTTATTGGTCAACAGGGGGCTTAAGACGGCCCTGTATGTCTGTAAAAAGTAGATATTTATACCAAATATGGACTTACCACTTTCTGCATTCACTGTAGCAAGTTACAAATGATAATTATTATCTTAAAACAATATTATTTTGTTTATTTTTTTAATAACGTACAACAAATAAGACTATTTATTTTTTATTTAAAATTATCTTTCAAATTAAACAAAAAACTATTATACTTTAAGCGCATTTTATTTCTTCCTGAACCGATAGTAAATTTTTGGCCTACATTTTGGAAACAATAATATACAATATTTAGTCTAAACAAAATATATTTTAGCACAAATTGCATTTTAGTTCGATTTTCTTGACAAATCGATTTTCTCAACTTTAAAATTTATTTTCTCGACTTTAAATATATATTTTTTTGTTTTTCTATCCCCTTAAATTAATCGTAAATAGTTGCATAATATCAAAAAAGGTGTATTAATTTACTAGTTGATTTTATTTTGTATTTGAATAGATTATTCAACGCACATTAATAACAATAATTACTTACAAAATAGAAGAAATTATATAAATTGTTTTTTTTTTATTATTATTTAAATTAATGACGTAAACAGTTTCATAAAAGGAATGTCCTGTATTCAACGTTTATTAGTATGAACATAAATTACAGAGGACTGTTTAATTAATTGAGTAAAACGTGTGAGTTTACACATATTATCTATTAAATTGTTTATTTAAATGAAATATTACTAATTGTGTTTATCAAAATATGACTCAAATTTGATAAAAATGGGTAAACTATGTCTTTATCTAACATTATTTACATTTCCTAGTAATTAGTTTTATCTGATTATATATATATTTTATATTTCAAAATGAATTAAATTCCATTTTTTCTAATATTGTGTCCACGTGTTCCGTAAAATACTACAAATTAATCAGGTAAACAAAAATATTGACGCAGTTAATTATTTCGCATTTGTTTATCAATTAAATATTCTCAATTTTATTAAAATATGTTATTGTTATTGCAAATAATATATAGTAAGCGGTTTGATTATATTTTCTATCAACATAAACATATAGATTATTATAATTAGTGCCTAAAAATACTTTATTTAATTTTTAAAACATGAAAATCTATTGTATCTTTCACACCATTTATGGAATAAGTCGAATGTAGGCCACCCCAGTTCTTTATTTAAATATAAACTTTATACTAATTAATAATTTTAGTTTGAATAAAAATTGTATTCAATCACAATTGAAAATAATATTCTATAATTGCAAATTGTAGATAATATATATTTTTAATCCACATGGTAACCGATAAAATAAAACAAGTTTTTATTTACATAAAATAAACAAAGAAATTATTATCGTTATTGTTTTATTAACAGTTTTTGATATATTATTATTTACTGTTTGAAAATAAATATATCTATATATATACTTTAGTGCCCCTTAAACTACGCTACTGCGTATATTTGTGTGGAAAGTTTGCGTGCAAATTTCACCTAAATGACCATGGCCTCCACCTTAGAAACTACACTACAATATAATGCCCATTGCCCATGACTTTGTCCTAACGTAGAAAGTAGAAATATTATTATGTTTGTTTATATATATATATATATATGGGTCAAATTTAATTAAAAACACAGTAAAATTTACGTGTTATTGCTTGAAATAAATGATAAATTAGGTATGTTTTGAAAAAAGAAGCGCGTAGTTACAAAAAATACGACTATTATTTAAGATATTTGCCACATAACATCAATAATTTATGCCGTCTACTTAATATAGTGTACGAAAACAAAGTGTGAATTTAGTTGCGTAGAATGTTATATATGTGACTTATGTTGCGTAGATGCACGTGTGCACGTGCATCATCTCCAATGCACATGTCGCCACTGAATGTTCACGTTAACCTTGGGATGTTTCAAATCACTCATTTCACATATATTTGCCGTGTATTAACATAAACAATTGAATTAGAACATACAAAATATACATTTTATGTACCTAACGTGTGTCTAAAACACTTGTTCGAAGGTTAAAGTTATCTGTAGAATGTTTAAAATGTTAATCATATATTTACTATACTAGATTACAATTAAAAATCATGTCATTTTATGCTGGGTAAAAATTAAACCTGGGACCTAATGGTATCGAACGTTAAAATAATTTTGTATAAATTTTAAGTGCTGTTTATAATGTATGCCAAGACTTCAAGTGTGATAAATTTGAGCATCTTTATAATAACCATAATATACGAAAATACACTTGTGACGCCACTGGCCACGTGTATCCTTTCGCAATATTGCCCTAACGACTTATTTTTATCCACGTTGAAAGCAATTCTACCGAAAACGCATTTTCCTAAAATATTTAGCTACGCCCCTGAGCCATTAGAGATACAAGTTCTAACACGGTAAATAATTAACCTTGGCCAGAGGATGTATAAGAAAATATAAAATCTATAATTTATATATATATGTAACGAAAAAAAATCGTGTAATAAGGTATCCTAACGATTAACCTTTGATTTATCTCCAATTAAAATTCGCGTAATTATTTATATACGCGAGCAGTAATCAATATTGATTGTTTTTGATTGAAACAATGAGAAAAACTAATTAGTAGGGGGTGTCTAGTTGTTATCAAAACTAGTTTCCGTCGACTCGTCAATATAACAAAGAAATCAGTGAGGTTGCGTTCGGCGCATGCGCAACAACCAGCTGGGCTTTGAAACAGCTGACAAATGTCCCCACCATTTTGTTGTGTGTGTGTTTTTTTTTTGTTACGGCACATACAAACTGCCAACAATCAGCTGTACGGAACTGTCAGTTGTGTTGTGGTTCTTTGTTTGTGCTGTTTT
Source organism: Leistus spinibarbis (assembly GCA_933228885.1). Taxonomy (NCBI): domain Eukaryota; kingdom Metazoa; phylum Arthropoda; class Insecta; order Coleoptera; family Carabidae; genus Leistus; species Leistus spinibarbis. The sequence goes on along the minus strand of OW121804.1, from coordinate 8,554,890 downwards.
AACGAAATCATGTAAGGATTTACGCCAAGTTTGTATTTCGCTAGACTGGATTTATTTTATCCCTAACGGTTTTAATAAAATATTAATTTGTTTATATTTTAAATGCATCCATTTTAATAAAATAATTACGAACATATTAGTTGGTTAATTTAGGGGAACATTTATATCCAAATGTTTTTATAAAATAATAAATGTTATATATTAACCCTTTGTTCAGTTTTATTATAAACGACCAATTTACCGGATTATCAGTGGTACCCAAAGAGTTTAAAAATGTTTCCCAACTAGACTAATTTATTTTAATATACTATAAAATGTATATATTTTAACTTAATTCAATTTAAATAGAAAGCTATTTTTTTTAAAACTATTTTTCTACTTTAATTATGTAAAATAATTGTTTGTTTTTTCGCATTATTACTAGAAGTTATGGTTTTAGTACACAATTTTAAATAAAATAACAAATTTATTTACAATTTTAAATTTATATTTGAGTTTATAGTCGAATATTTCAAAAATAATATGAAATACCTTGAACTTCAAAAATTACGTAAAATTATTATATTTGTAAATAAACAAATGAAATGATAACTTAATAGTCGAATAAGACCCGAGTTTTACTTATTATATATTGAATTTATCTAAAACTACAGAATGTAGGGTAATATTTGCAAAATACAACAAAATTTTCCTAAATCAGCTGTGAAACATCGGCCATTTTGTGTGCTCAATAGCATTAACCACAGTCCCAAAACTTTTTTGTCTGTTTCGTAAAAATGACGTACAAATACATGAATATTTCAGCTTCAAACCTTTTTCTTTGAATGTTTCGTAAAAAATTACATGAATATTTCAGGTTCAAACTTTTTTTTTACTGTTTTTGTATAAATGCATAAATATTTTGATTTAAAATTGTGTTTGTGGACCCATCCCAAATGGTTACTATGCTACGAAACATAATTTACTGTGAACCTCATAAAATGAAGGTCAACTTTGTTTAGAAGACGAGAATTTATTGTAAACGTAGAAAGGTAGAACACACCGAAGATTCGAACCTTGGTAACATCGGCAACTATTGTGCAACACAAGTACAGTTAAGCCGAGAACATTTTCTGACCTTTTCTCGTATTGTTACTAGAGGAAAATTATACTTATTGACATAGTAGCCCCATTTGGCGATCGGGACTTATTTTTTGACGTTACTTTCTAGATATATTATCGTTTTATTGCAGTGTTTACTACTTTTTTACAGAAATGGTCAAAACTGGATTTTTATTTTTGGTCAAAATTGTATGTTTTATTATAGTTTTGTTGCAAAAACGATCAAAATTCTATTTTTAATTAAAGTTTTGCCCCAGAGTGTACCAAATTTGTAGTTTTATTCCCATTTTTCTCGGTCAAAATTGAAAAAAAAACAAATAAAATACGACTAAATCTTTAAAACCTAAACGAATTTCAATAATTTTTAAGTAGAAATAATAAAACCGGGCGCGATTTTCCATTTAAAATAATTAAAATAAACCGCCGTTACATAAGCAGTATAAAAATAATTATGAACGTATGTCGTCGCTGCGTTCATCAGTTACACTTGCGTCAATGATCCAAAACGCTAAGATCCAGCAGGAAACGTGCCCTACCACTAGTGTACTTACGTTTTTATGGAAATTAGTTTTGATAACAATTAGCACTTGTCATATATATTCTTTATGCAGCAGCTATGATTCACGCTTAAACATGTCGGTGAGGTAATAATGTTGACCTCACCGATCGATAATAAAGGGAATGAGAAAAGCTAACTCATTTTCCAAACTGATAATAAAAACTATACATATATAGATAACATTATGCATGTCGAAGCATTTATTTCTCATAATATTATTGCAAATTTTATTTTTTTTGTGCAATTTATCACATGATTTCTCTGCACGTTGTTTTGTATTTTATAATATAAATCATCATCTGTGGTGTATTTAACGCCAATTCGTCCGTCTTTAATGGCAGCCATGTTTGTTTGATGACAGTTACTGTTAATCAACGTAACATATTTTAAATGTCGTCTAAATTGAATTAAAAATACATTTTCTTTATATTAAGTTATGTTAAATTAAGTTTAGATCCAATTGAGCAAAATATCAAAAATGTAATTTATTGTAACAGATATATATACAAAATGTTCAACAATTTGGCAAGCTATTTGCTGGGCATGACCAGCCAAGAACCAACCAGCTCTGCGGACACAAGAACAGACATACGGCTGACTGCTGTCGTCTCCGACGACGACTGGGTCCTGGTGGACCGCGCCCTCGGCGACCGAGACAGCGAGGGCGACTCGATCTCCAGCTCCTTAGACAGCATCCCCGAAGCGCTTGAAATCCACCATCCGACCCTTCACCACTATCACACCCCTAGCTTGGTGGCGCCAACGTTATTAACTCGAACCTCATCCACCTCTTCGTTACCCTGCGCCAGCATCGAAGAGTCCTGGTTCCTAACACCACCCCCTTGTTTCACAAGCGCGGGGCCCGTGCACATGGAGACGTCGCCCCTAGAAAACCTGCTGATTGAGCACCCAAGCATGTCCGTCTATCAACATTCCACTACGTCTTCAACTGTAGTTGTACGAAGACATAGTTCTGCGCCTAGTAGTTCCGCGTCGAGTTTACACGCGGAGGATGACGAAGAGTTCGACGCTGTTTCTGTCCGGCTGGAGGTTAGGGCGCCCCTGGTGCCTCAGCAGCAGGAGCGACGACCCCCGGCGAATATGGTCAAACAGCAGGAAAGGCTCAAGAACGCTCAGAAAGTAAGTTTATTGAGCATTTGCTTGCCATTGGTCATTTTAAGAATGGGGCGTGTGTTGACACTGTGTGTTCTGATTGGTTACAGCTGCAGATACAGAAGGCGTGCCAACAATTGAAGCGCGGTTACATTGAACGCAACAACAAGGCTCGTGAAGTGAACTGCCGCAACCACCGTCAGAGGCGCGGCGAGCGCTCTCAAGGTTCGGCACGTTCTAACGCTAACAACAATCGCAAATGTTGCTGATTGCTAACAGCGTAAGTTACACACACAGTAAAAAAAAACATAACAAACAAGCAAAAAATACACAAAAAAATAAATAAAATTAACGTAAACCAAACATAAGATCTCACCAATAAACTATAGCTTCTTTGGAGGTACAAACATATTTTAAAATGGCAAATTGAACACAACATAGATGATACACGCTTATTATATATTGTTCGAGTTGGCTTTCAAATTTAAAATAATTGCCGTTAATTAAACTAAAAATTTACAGTAATTCAGTGGAGTTTAAACCGGAAAATTCGATTTAACATTAAATACAATGTGGAATTAATTCCCTGGCCCAAATATGGATTCAATTTGAGAACAGGACTATATATTTTGCTAGAAAACATATTTACAGAAATTTAAAAATGGACACAGACATTTAAATTTTTAATATAAATTTTCCACAATTGTATTTTAAATAAATCGATTTTTAACAGGTTTTTAATACCCACTTTTCAACTTCTAAATGGTAGGTTTTCAAATTTCGAACGTTGAGCTAATTTGGAAGTAATTAAATTAAAATACGTAATAAATATATTTAACTACGAATATATTTTACAATTTAACGCGTAAAAGCTTTTTTTTTTAATGAAATAACTAATCCAAAATAACGGGAATCGTTTAAACTTTCCATGAATTGGAATTATACTTGAATTGAAAATGGCGATCAATTTCAAAATGGCGGCCTATTAAGGTTTCGCAGTAATAATCCAAATTATCTCAACTATCAAATGAAGTTTTTTCGAAAATATTAATAAAAGTAGTGTGTGTGTGTGTGTGTTTAAGTATACCCGTAAAAACAATCAATTGTCGATGTTATTTTTATTGAAAATAATTGTGATGACGTAGTAAAACAAAATTACCAAAGCACCAGTTGTGTTCACGAAAAAAAAAAAAAACGTAAATAAATAATGAAATTGACAGAACAAAATATAAGGTGTACCTTAAGCAAGAGCTGTGGCCATTTTATTCATTCATTCATTATCATGTATATTTTTATCGATTTTAAACGGTCTTTCATGTTGCAACGTTTCTAGATCCAAGTTAAATACACAATTTACCGATTCAGTGTATCGACATTAATGGAAGTCATGTTGGTTTGATGGCACTTCATGCTATTAGCGCGAATAAATGTGAGTGAGACATCTGTGGCGTTTTTATGGAACTAATAATCTGTTAGTAGAACGCATGCACGTAATTTAAATATGAAATTAATACTCCAAACAAACGGGTAGGTTTAGAGGAGCTTGGGTCGGCGTTGCAATGGAATCTCATTATGATTTTAATAAATTATTTTATTTTATGGGCTAGTTTTAATCACAAATATCACGTAATTTAGTTAATTTGTCTGTCAGAAAGGGCAGGCTTATGTATGTTTTTTTTTTTTTTACTTAATATTAATTTTGAATCATCTGAAATTTTGGGTACCTGAAAATTGCAGATTTTTTAGTTACTGCCGCAATAACTGCAACCATGTTTCAGTCATTCTATACAATAACATAGTGAAATAATTAATTTATCAATTATTAGAATACATAATAATGTTTTTCTGTCATAATGAAAATAGAAGAAATAATAATGATTAGTTTTAAATAATACGACGGTGCACTCTGAAGATTTATGAATTCGGTTCGATTACTGCTAGCCGCAAAATTCTATTTTTGCAGTAAATATTTGCTTAATATGGCGGTAGAATCGAACGATTACACTAGGATAAACAAATTCTTAATTTAATCTAATAAATAAAATGTATATATATATATTATTATGCACATACTATTTTTTACACTAAAATTAACCAAGTATTAAAAACAAAAAAGATTATAATTATGTACATATTAAATTATAAGATTATTAATTATTCTTATAGAATATTCTCGAGTCAATTTGTCCTTCTTGTTGACTTTAATAATATATATATATAAAATAAAAAATATGTGTGGTAACGTAAGATTGTGTGAAAATGTTTGAAAATTATACAAAAAAAATAAAAATACTATATATTATAATTAATTAAATAAGTATAATAGTGAATCAATGGCAAATATATATTATATAATTTATTATTTAAGACTTTTTATGTGAAATGGACATTTTTAAATATTGATTGACGAAAAAAATGTCCGAAATATTTTGAGCGTTTTAATTTGTTCTCTGAAAGAATGTATTATTAATGTTATTAATTTTGAAAATATGCAAAAATAAAATGTTATAAATATGATCAATAAAGATTTTTTTTGTTAAAATACACTGTATTATTTAGCTATACGCTACTGTAGCGAATACGTTTGTTCCAGAACGGGAACATCCTTCGAAATTTCATATAAAACAATATATTTTCAAACACTTTTTTATTTTGGGTTCTAATTTAATTTTGTACATTTATCCCCGACAGTTTTTGTAATAGAGCAATTACAAACACACACAGGCATTATTTCGAAAATAAAAACGAATCAGGGACGCTCAACCCGTGTATTTCCGTCACAAACTCGAGAACTTTATTTTATTCCGGGTATTATATCACTCTTAAATTTAATTTTGTATTTATTTCGACAGTTTTTGTAATAAGAGTTATTAGAAATACACACAAACATTATTTTGAAAATAATTTTAATTTAGGGATGGTTAAAACGTGTATTTCCGTCAAAAACTCTAGTTTGATATTAGTAGCGATTATAATACTTTGTAAATAAAATATATTTAATGTCCCTAAATAGTAAAATCAATATTGAATTAATTAAATAGTAATCCTGCAACCTGGCGTTATTATAAATAGTATTAATCTAATTATTTATAATCTAAAAGCTTTCCAGATTAAATATTTAATATAATCTACAGGTGGTTTTATTCTAAACGTAAAATAAATCAATAATTTTCTAGTTATTAATAGAATAATCAATATACCCCCACCCCTCTAAAGCATTTAGTAATCGAGTTTAAATGGCTCTAACATGGGAGGACAAAGAGGTCCGTTTCGATATCCCATTTTCGTAAGTATTTTATTTGTAATATTTAAACATATGTTTAGTTATTTTATGTTAATTATGGTTCATTTTGCAGAGAGATGAAATTACGACCTTCCGAGCGAATTGTGGATAGATTAGATTCGATTGAAGACACTAAAGGGAATGGTGGCGACCGGGGACGATTAATTGTGACGAATTTACGGATTTTGTGGCATTCTTGTACAACTCCACGTATTAGTTTATGTTAGTTGACCTTATTAATAATGATTAAAATTGCTTGTGTAATTATTTTCGACGCGATTAATTTCTAATTTTTTTTTTTCAGCTATAGGCTACAATTCGATTATAACCAGTAGTACGAAAACCGTGAATTCGGTAAATAAACAGAGATTAAATTCGAATATTATATATAAAATAACTAATAAAAATATGTATTTCAGAAACTCAGGGGTACAACTCAGGCCTTACATATATTATGTAACTCAAATAATGTTCGGTTTGAGTTCATTTTTACGAATTTGATTCCCGGAAGTCAAAGACATTTCACTTCCGTTATGGGTGTACACAAGTATGTCCGCCATTTTATGTTTCAGTAATTATGGTTCCGGTAGAACTTTAAAGTTACAAAAGCACTTCAAATCGAGCTCAATACATTAAAATAAATATTTATTAATTAAATTGGAATATTTAGGAATAATTAAATATATTTTAAAGGGCTTATGTCTCATCAAAACTATACCGAGAGCTAAAAATGCGAGGTGCAGTCGTACATAATAAAAAATTACGCATTTTGCCCCTAGAACAAATTTATAACTCCTTACACGGAGTTTGGAATTTGTCTAGTGACCAAGGCAACTTAGGGACATTAGTTATAACAAACGTGCGCATGGTTTGGTACGCAGACATGAACGAAGGCTTCAACATATCTCTGCCATATTTACAAATGGCCGCCGTAAGCCACCAAACAAAAAAAACAACATTAAAAAACATTTTAACTCTAAAATTTTGTAGATAAAACTACGAGAATCGAAATTCGGTATGGCCCTAGTCATAACTAGTATACCTACGAGCGGAGGGTATGTTTTAGGGTTCAAAATAGACCCTGAAGATAGACTACATAACATCCATAAAGAGCTAACTTCACTCTACGCTATATATAGTAATAATCCTATTTATGGGGTCGAATTTAGTTGGGCGCCCAATGATGAGTTGAGCGAAGATAAATCTTTATTAAATGATATGGAAGAGGGATTAGAGGAGCCTAGAGGGGAAATGGGGAATACTTTATCGGTTTATTTAGCGGATGAAGGTCATGTGAAGGATAGGGAGCCTATTTATAATCAAGATATTGGGTTAGCGGTTGAGCAGATTAAAGATGGCTACTCGCTGCAGAAATTATGGGAAGTTATACCGTCTGATAAAATGTAAACGTACTAGGACTATGTAAAGGTCAATGTATTATTTTTTTTTTAAATAAACGTATAGATATAATATGATTAAAAAAATTGTTTACGCTAATACCATACTTTAAAATCTAGTTATTTTAATTAAAATGAATCGATTTAAATCTGTTTTTACTAAAAATAAATGTTCAGTGATCGGAATGGTGCACTTAGACGCTCTGCCAGGTAAATGATGCGTCGTTTTTAATTTTTTTATTGCAAGATTATATAATTCTTGATTGATCTCATAAATAATGGCTGGTAATTTTTTTTTTAAGTTTCAGTTTTGGAGATAAAAAATAAAAACTATAATAAATGACCAATTTTGGAAGTTTTCATTTTTTATCTCCGAAACAGTAAATTCAAAAAAATTCACAATTTTACCAGGCATTATCTATGCAATTACGAATCGATTGATATTTTTTTTATAAAGATTTTTTGGTTGGCAACATTGTTAAATGGGAGGGAAAGCGAAACATTTAAAATAATCTAGTGTAATATTTCAAATGTGAATATATATATTAATTATATACTATAATAATAGTACAAAATAATTATGTTATAACATCCCAATTTTGTTATAATTTGTTATAAAACCATTTATTTTATTAAGGTACCCCATGTTATGCAGGATCAGTTCAAAAAATCGTCGATAAAGCATTGAAAGAGACTGATATTTATATTAATTGTAATATTGTAAGTGGACTAGTTGTACCGAATGCACTAATTGCTTAATTGTTGTTAAAGCGAAACAATTACTAATTAAGCTTAGAATTTACAAATAATAATTCGAGATTGTAATATAGCATATGATACTAACGTTCACAGCAACAAACATTAATTGTGTTAATTTTATTATTTGTAATTTTATCTTAATTACTATTTGGTTCCCTGTGAACCCAGTTTATAAGTCGATTATATAATCTAATTTTAGGACGGACTTTTAATCGAGAATATGCACGATATTCCGTATGTTCAAGCCAAACATTTTAGTCCTGAGACAACTGCGATTATGGCTCGAGTTTGTAACGAAATCAAATCGAAATTAGGTAACATTAAAATCCCGTTAGGTGTTCAGGTTTTGGCGGGGGGTAACAAAGAGGCTTTAGCAATTGCCAAAGCGTGTCATCTAGATTTTATTCGAGTAGAAGGATTTGTTTTTTCCCATATAGCCGATGAAGGGTTCACTGATGCAAACGCTGGCAAAATATTACGATATCGCAAACAGATTAACGCGGAATCTGTATTAATATTCACAGACATAAAGAAAAAACATAGGTAGGTTTAAGGTAGCCCATATAAACGTTGTAGGTGTCATGGCGGCGGATAAATCATATAAACCTAATGGTTTAATAGTTCATTCTGACACGAAATTTATCGAACTTTGTCGAAGTTAAACATACGGGAATGTGTTCCCAGTGGCACTGTGAACGGATACACATATTTCCGTATGTCAAACTTCGTTTTAGAATGAACCTTTATCCTAGTTAAATAAAATGGCGACTTTATATGGAATATTGGCGCCAAATTGTATAATCCATATAAAAATAATGAAAAATAGTTATTTACGTAATAAATAATCAATTGTAACGTATTTAACTATTATTTCAGTTCACATTCTATCACTTCAGATGTAAGTTTGATTGAAACGGCTAAAGCAGCGGAATTTTTCCTATCAGACGGTTTAATTCTAACCGGATCTGCTACAGGTGATCCAGCTGACCAAAACGAATTAGTCGATTTAAAATCGAATGTATCTTTGCCAGTTTTGATTGGTTCAGGAGTAACCAATCAAAATTTAGACAAATATACTATTGCAGATGCACTTATTATTGGGTCACATTTTAAAATAAATGGATTTTGGAAAAATGAAATAGATTTAAGTGTTGTTAAGTTGTTTATGAATAAAATTCGATCGATTTAAAATATATTTATTTACAATTAAATACATTACATTAAACCTGACCCTTGTAAAACTAATAATTAGGACGGTGATTAATCTTATAATAAACTCAAATGCGATTTGAGTGAATTAAAAATTAGTGCGTTTCCGTTAGGGCTAGTACGGCTCTGACCATATATTAATGTAAATTTGCTTTTCTATTAAAAATAGCGTCAAATAAATAATATTAATATAAAAAAATATAAAAATAATAATATCTTGATGCGTTAAATTAAATATAGCTAAACTTATAATTCAAAGTATGTTCATGATCACAATTATTTAATTTGTAATAATACTGTCATGAATTTTTGTGCATTCGTAAATTCAAAAAAATCCGGAAATTTATTTAAAACTAAATATTTTTTTCACCGAATTCGAAATCCGATAAAATAAATCGAACAATTTCGAATGACTATTTTCAGTCACTTCTGAATTAGGTTTATCAAAATGATTCTCATTAGACTGTAACATTGAGTCAGATTTAATAAATCCGTAAATTTCATCATCGGTTTCGTTGGTTTTTAATTTTTTTGTTGGCGTTTCTGGTATGTTGGAACTAGCGACAGACAGTGGACGTTTTTTTAAGCTGAACGGGAAAATACGTCGACGAGTCTCGTTTTCGTCGTTGTTTACATAAAATATTTCGTCGTATTCCTAAATTACGAGAACGATATTAAAATTTGATACAATAATTTTTTTTCTCTATTTTTAGTAATATTTTCGGTAGTTTTATCGGTGATTTGGGGGCTCAATATTTTAAAACCATAGAAACATATAAACAACTTACTTGAAACTTGCGTTTTTGTTTCAAAACTCCGGGGCTGAGGCCCAAATAATCCAGATCGATGTCATATTTTTTCCGTATCGGTTGTCGCTTACTGCTGTCTTTCCTCAACGTTTTGCGACACTCAACATATTCACAAATCGATTTGCGCAACACATTTATCCACAAATCCGTATTACTCAACGTATCCGAATACAAAACAAAATTCTCATGTTGACAATTCAATTTAAATGAATTATTTAACGTTTGTTCAATTTTACATTTATTTAACGGCAAAATACAACAACATTGTAATGAATTCAATTGATTTTGATGTTGGTTCAAGATTTTACAATACATTATTATGTCGGACATTAGTACAAAATATCGCGGGTAACCTCGGTTACGTTTCCGCGAGATTTTCATTAAAATGCCTTCTTTTAATAACTTTCTACCCGGTTTTATAATTACAGGGTAATTATTTTGCAGCGATTTTTGTATTTCTAACATTCGTTCAATGTTTTCGTGCTCTTCGACCAAACTGTTAATATGTTCGGCGGTTGATTCGACCTCACGTAAAGATTCTATATATAGAATTTTATTTAGTGTATTAATTTATTTTTTGTGACATCTATGTGAGGTTGCAGTGGCTTATTATGTTACGTCTCAGAGATGTTACAGTAAAGAAAATGTTTACTGAGTTGAAAATTATGTGTAATATATATATATATATATATATATATATATATATATATATATATATAATATTTTATTTCTGTGACATCTATGTGATGTTGTAGCGACTTAACGTATGTTACATCTCAGCAACATCTCAGAGAAGTTACATTATAGAAACCGTTGACAAATTCAAAAATATGGTTATTTTTGGATAAATGGTTTAGGATAATTTGATTTCGGATTAGAATATGTAAAAAAATTAAAAAAAACAAACCTTGCAATTTTTTAAAATTTGGATGATTTGGTTCGCTATGATCCAACACCTGTTTCAATAAAAGCCTATACCTCGGTATACGCTGTATCGGTGTAATTAACAACGACGGTAATTTCATCTGAACGTCTTCACACAATTCCTGAGTTTCGAGAAATTTCCGAAATTCCAAATTTGTATTCGACATATTCTACAAAATAACCAAAAAATAACACAATTTTTTTTTAATATTTTTCTCAATAAAAACTACTAACTTGTAAAATCGTAATAGCCTTTTTATAATCGTACGCATAAAACGAATACAATTTAAAAAACGGCGCCAACTTCAAAATGGCAAACGGCGCATTATTCAAATCCTTATTTAACTCGTGCAATAATTCACCATTCACATTGTAAATTGTCTCAATATTACCAAAAATCGTGTTAAAATCGGTCTGGCACATCAACCCTTGCGCCTTAATAGGCTCCATAAAATATTTAATCACCTTCTCCAGTTGTTGCAAATACGATATTTCGGACGTGTAAATTTCTTGCAACGCCTTACCTCGTATAGATTCCCGTTTTTCCTGCTTATTCCTCACCGACATTTGATCCAAATCACATAAAACTATAACGAAAACACCGGATGTAAACTTGAAAGTGCTATTTCGTAATCCAAATTACGTTTTGTTCGTGTGCGAAGCGTTAAAATATTCCTTTCGTGAATCACTCGCCGTAATTCCTCGCTAAAGTCGGTATTAATCCGCGGCGTACACATAATATTAATATCTTCATGATCAACCGTACTGAAATTCATATTTTGAATGTTTTGTTGTCGGTTGAAACGTTAAAAATGTCAGTTGGACAATTGGCGCACTCTAATTGTCCGAATATGCAATTGCCCGAATTTTTCTTATATTAAATTAGGCATACAATACAGAATTTATTTAAAATAGAAAGTGTATTTATAATAGAAAGATATGAATGCGATACAAATTACAAAATACGAGAATTTTAATTATAATAATTTCCCGAAACAAATTAAACTACTGCTCCGTTTATATGTATGCACCAAAGAATCTAAATCGATCGTGTGTCTATAGCAATCTCGGATTTAAAAAAATGGGTTGTGGCCAACGCGGGACTGTCTTTTACGAAGTTTCATCAATATTTATTGATTATAAAAATATAATATTAGGAAATAATAATCCAACAGAAACAATATGAAAACCAAGCTTACCTTATATAAATGAATGGGTTGAAAATTATTCCAATACCAATTTCTAATGGTTTTGAAGTACCAACTATCAAAACTAACCAATTCTCAACAGAAATATTTTGAAATGTCATTTATCTAATTCAGACCATTTTGTTTTCTTGTCGAAATAGTGACAGGCGCAGATGATCCGATTAATTAAGCCACATTCGAATCCATGACAACGTAAACAAGATTCTCAAAATTTTCGGTAGCGGTTTTCTCGTAACTGGTACATTTATTGAAGAAACTTTTCAAACAAAAGTTGTGCGAAATATTAATATCATTCATTATGAAAATAACTATTTCTGCCGTAAGTGCAGCCGTTCTAGTGATATTGGAGATAGAACAAAAAATGCATAGAGTAAACATGCACTGCCGGTTTGAATATGCTTTTCAAAAATAGGAGGTGCACAACTAGACCATATACAAGTCTTAAGTTTGAAGTCTCATAATTTTACGTTGGACAGTTTCGGCTCTAGAGCGTTCACATACACACACACACACGCACACACACACACACACACACACACACACACACACACACACAGACGTCACTCCGAAAATAGTCACATTCGATTCAGGGAAGTTCAAAACGTGTATATCCGTTGAAATCTCGAGTTCGATTTTTTTGGTGATCCCTATACTTACTTATTACTCTGTAAAAGAAAGTAAAAAATGGGTTGTGGCCAACGCGGGACTTTCTTTTACGTAGTTTTCATCAATATTCATTGATTATAAAAATATAATATTAAGAAATAATAATCCAACAGAAACAATATAAAAAACTTAGCTTACCTTATATAAATGAATGGGTTGAAAATTATACCAATACCAATTTGTAATGGTTTCGAAGTACTAACTATCAAAACTAAACAATTCTCTACAGAATTATTCTGAAATATCATTTATCTAATTCAGACCATTTTGTTGTCTTGTCGAAATATTGACAGGCGCAGATGATCCGATCTATTAAGCTACATTCGAATCCATGACAACGTAAACAAGATTCTCATAATTTTCGGTAGCGGTTTTCTCGTAACTGGTACATTTATTGAAGAAACTTTTCAAACAAAAGTTGTGCGAAATATTAATATCTTTCATTATGAACATAACTATTTTTGCCGTAAGTGCAGCCGTTCTAGTGATATTGGAGATAGAACAAAAAATGCATAGAGTAAACATGCACTGCCGGTTAGAATATTCTTTTCAAAAATAGGAGGTGCACAACTAGACTAAATACAAGTCTTAAGTTTGAAGTCTCATAATTTTACGTTGGACAGTTTCGGCTCTAGAGCGTTCACATACACACACACGCACACACACACACACACACACACACACACACACACAGACGTCACTCCGAAAATAGTCATATTCGATTCAGGGAAGCTCAAACCGTGTATATCCGTTGAAATCTCGAGTTCGATTTTTTTGGTGATCCCTATACTTACTTATTACTTCGTAAAAGAAAGTAAAAACATTAACAAAAAGTGTTTGTCTCGTCGCCCTGAATTCAAATATATATATATAGAAACCATAGAAACAATACTAGCGTTCAAAACAACAAAATTTACTTTGTTGCTGTGAACGCTAGTATTACTTGTCCCTATTATAAACTGAATTATTATCTTAAATTCCTAATCTAAATGATTAAATAACTTAATTAAACTATGCTCATATACGTTTCTCATAGCTTAAATAGATTTAAGTAATCATAAATAGTATTTAAAGAAAATTTAAGCGTGTTTTGCATTTGATTGTATGGGTCATGGCTGTGCTGAAACGGCAACGTTTCTATGACACCTTAGCACTATTTATAATTTTAATGTCATATTTCTATCAATGCGCAATTAAATGTTTTTATAATTAATTTGATTGAAATACCGTATTAGCACCACAGAAAAATGTAGTTTGCAATATATCGTGTAAAGGAAATGTGTTATTTGCATAATAAATCGACATGAAACGTAGAAAACGGAGAAAAGTGCAACGATTTTGAGGTTATCAGTGTAAGAAATGGGCTTTTACGTATTATTATCGTTATTTATTGTTATAATTGGGACTCAGGGAGATTCTGAAGCTACTTTAGAGTCTCCGCTGTGTTGTAAAGACCGCGTTAGTGAATTAGTTAGCATAGAATTCAGTTCGCAAGTGGTACAAAATGAGTATATTGTGACGTTCAACGCCTATTATAAGCACAAGTGTCGCGAAACGTATATAAACGCTGCGTTAAACGGGTCGGGTATTCATAAATGGAGGATTTTATCGCGACAGAACGCTGCGAGTGATTTTCCGAGTGATTTCGATGTTGTTATGATTGAGGAAACGGAGAAATTAACCGGTTTGGATGCGTTACAAGATCATCCGGCGATTAAACATGTGACGGCTGAACGTATGGTGCATCGTACGCTTAAATTTAGTGTGAACGCGAGTGATCCGGATTCGATCGAGTGCGTGGGACCGAATTGTAATAAGTTTGTGCGTCGCGGCCGGACTAGCTTGTCTTTTAACCCGTTCTGGCAAGCCACCGGCCGCCATACTAGTCGCCGATTGTTGCGTGCAATTCCGAGGCAAATTACATCGGTTTTGCAGGCGGATGTCTTATGGAATATGGGCATTACAGGTATTGCTGACAATTTACTTAAGAACCAATTATTGCGCATTTAATAAACAATTTTCACAAAAAAACAAATAATTCTCTTAGGAAAAGGCATAAAAGTGGCCGTATTCGACACAGGCCTCGCCAAAACGCATCCGCATTTCAAGAAAATCAAAGAACGCACCAATTGGACAAACGAAAAAACGCTAGAGGACAAATTAGGCCATGGCACCTTCGTTGCAGGCGTAATTGCGTCCAGCAAGGAATGCCTCGGTTTCGCCCCCGACGCAGAATTACATATATTTCGCGTATTTACCAACAACCAAGTGTCGTACACTTCGTGGTTCTTGGACGCTTTTAATTATGCTATTTTGAAAAAAATAAACGTTTTGAATTTGAGCATTGGCGGCCCTGATTTTAAGGACCACCCGTTTGTTGATAAAGTTTGGGAGCTGACTGCGAACCGAGTGATTATGATCAGTGCGATTGGGAATGATGGGCCGCTGTATGGCACTCTAAATAATCCCGCTGATCAAATGGACGTGATTGGGGTGGGTGGGATTAATTTTCAGGATCAAATCGCTAAGTTCTCGTCACGGGGGATGACTACTTGGGAGCTTCCGCAAGGTTATGGCAGGGTAAAACCGGATATTGTCACGTATGGGTCGGCGGTTCGTGGCTCAAGTATTAAAGGCGGCTGTAGACCACTTTCTGGTAAGTAGCTTCAGTTTTTACTACTTTAAACTTGATTCATACTTGATTATATATATATATATAACTTATTATTCATAGTTGTAATTTGATTATAAAACGTTTTATACAAATTCATACTTGATTATTTATATAACTATGTTTAAACTTGATTACAAGATATTTTATACTGATGTATACACTTGATTATTATTAATTTAAACTTGATTATAAAAGGTTCTATTTTGATTCATACTTGATTATTTATATAAATGCTTAGTTAATCTTTTAAATATTTTTAACTTGATTTTAAGACGTTTAATAACTGATTCATACTTGATGTGTATACGTAATTATGGTTAGTATTAATTACTTTAAGACGTTTTCTACTGATTTATACTGGATTAGTTTATATAAGTTTTATACTATTTAATACTTGATTATTTATATAATTATGCGTAGCTCAAGCATTAACTATATCAAACTTGATTATAAGACGTTTTATACTATTTAATACTTGATTGTTTATATAAGTAATTATGCTTAGTTTAAGTTTTAACTATTTTAAACTTGATTATAAGACGTTTTATACTATTTAATACTTGATTTTTTATATAAGTAATTATGCGAAGTTAAAGTTTTAACTATTTCAAACTTGATTATAAGATGTTTTATACTATTTAATACTTGATTGGTTATATAAGTAATTATGCTTAGTTAAAGTTTTAACTATTTCAAACTTGATTATAAGATGTTTTATACTATTTAATACTTGATTGTTTATATAAGTAATTTTGCTTAGCTTAAGTTTTAACAACATCAAACTTGATTATAGGACTGATTTATACTTGTCTAATTTATATAAGTAATTATGCTTAGTTTGAGTTTTAATTACTTTATACTTGATTATAAAACGTATTCTTATTCATACTTGATTATTTATATAAGTAACTACTTAAAACTTGATTATTGAAGACGTTTTATTTTGATTCATACTTGATTATTTATTTATATAACTATGCATAGTTTAGGGTTTGAACTATTTTAATATGGATTATAATACGGTTTATACTGATTCATACTTGATTATTTATATAAGTATAAATATATTCAAATAGTTCAAACTGTATGATGAATTTTATGAATGTAGGCACAAGTGTAGCATCGCCAGTTGTAGCTGGAGCCGTGGCCTTATTGGCCAGTGGTGTGCCTGAATCAATTGTTAACCCGGCTAGCATGAAACAGGCCCTAATGGCTTCAGCTCGAAGGCTCCCAACCATAAGTATGTTCGAGCAAGGCCATGGAAAACTAAATTTACTTAAAGCTTATCAAATATTAAAGAACTATCGACCACAAGTAAGCAAACATATTCAATGACATTTTTACCTAAACGATATAAATATTTAAATGTTAAACTCCCAACAATACATAAATTCTAGGTGAGCTTAAGCCCTAGTTACATCGACTTAAGCGAATGCCAGTACATGTGGCCGTATTGCACTCAACCAGTCTACTACGGCGCAATGCCTACGATAGTAAACGTAACAATCCTAAATGGCTTGGGTGTGTCTGGGCACATTGTGGGCAAGCCCCAATGGTACCCATACACCCCGCAAATGGGCCAATACTTAGATATATCAGTCGCACACTCAGATTTACTATGGCCGTGGTCTGGCTGGTTAGCCGTTAGCATAGCGGTTAACTCTGACGGGGCTAACTACGAAGGCTTAGCTCAAGGTCACATTAACTTAACTGTTGAGTCGCCTGGTGTCGGCGACCAATCAAAACCCAGTCAGTCGACAGTTCAACTTACTATTCGGTTCGTTTGCCAACCGATAACTAATCGAATACGTTCCTATATTTTGTTTTTATATTGTCGTTTAGCGTTAAAATTATTCCTACGCCACCGAAACACAAACGTATTTTATGGGATCAGTATCATAATTTGAGGTATCCGCCCGGATATTTCCCGCGGGACAACTTACGGGTCAAAAACGACCCGCTAGACTGGAACGGCGACCATATACACACGAATTTCAGGGATATGTACCAGAATCTACGAAATGTTGGCTACTACATTGAAGTTTTAGGTAATATGCTCATTTGCTCTAGAACATTCTAGTACTTGTATGGAATTTCTAGAAGTATAAGAAGTTTACCTAACGGTTCATGTATAATAGTTTCCAATAACATTCCAGCACTTCTGGAATCTTCTAGACGTAGAATAGTTTAGCTAATGCGACAGCTTCCAGAACATTCTAGTACTTCTAAAATCTTTTTTTTTATTTTGGGGATTGAGGGTTTTTATTGTTGGGGCAGCATAAAATGTATAATTTTAAACAGGTTCCCCCTTTACATGTTTTGATGCAAGTCAATACGGCACGTTGCTGATCGTAGACCCGGAAGAGGAGTATTTCCCGGAGGAAATCGTGAAATTAAAGCGTGACATTGACTCTGGGTTGTCGGTGGTCGTGTTCGCTGACTGGTACAACGTAACAGTCATGCGAAAAGTTAAATTTTATGATGAAAACACCAGGCAGTGGTGGATGCCGGATACTGGTAATATTTCGATTTTTGCAAATTGTATATTTTGGGAAATTACTGTTTCCTTAAAACGCTTTTGTTTTGTTTTGTTCTGGAAATTATTAATATGATACAGGTGGTGCAAATATACCTGCCCTAAACGATCTGCTAGCCCAATGGGAAATCGAGTTTGGGGATCGTGTTTTCGAGGGGGAGTATAAGCTGGGGGAGCATAATATGTATTATGCTTCTGGGACCAGTATTGCTCGATTTCCAGATGAGGGCATTTTAATTGCTCAAAACTTAAAAGATCAAGGACTTAATGTAAGTGATCTATTAGCGAGAAATCTAATGCCCTATTCACACCAGGACTTTAAGACAGCCTCACTTTCATAATAATAACGACAATAATAACAATAACCAGCTTAGGTACAACGCACCTATGCGTCCAGCCAAATAATATGGGTAGCAAATTCGGTTCAAATCGCTTCGTACGGCGAGCTAAAGCCATAATGTGTGAAAAGGGGCATTAGAAATGTAATATTTAGTAGCGCAATCTTCCATGAATGCCCAAATTTCTAGATTGTTTCATCCGACGTCCCAGACAGCGCGAACACGGTCCCAATTCTGGGCCTCTTACAGCCAAAATCATCGAATTCGAGCGGTCGACTCGCCATTTACGGCGATTCGAACTGCCTCGATTCGTCACACATCGAAAAACCGTGTTTCTGGATGTTAGGGGCGATGCTCGAGTACACGTCAACGGGGCACCTCCCCTCAGTATTCCTCGGCAACAAATTATTGGATAAATCAACAATTGTGTCGACGAATGTCCCTCAACGAATGGAGGGAAACCGATTATATTTATATTCGAAGGTGTTGGAGAATAATTTAGGGGAACCACATGCTAGGGCTTTGCCCCAGTGTCCGCATTTGGCTTGGGCCCCAGCAAACCCCTTGAACGTGTCGGCACCGAGCAACTTGTACAAGAGCCAGAAGTTGTTGTCGATTGTTGAAGATAATGGGGAGGCGGTGTCAAGAGGAGGTGATTAGAGATTTTTGTTTTTATGTTGGTAGTTCTGCGCGAGCAGTGTTGCCAGATTGATAGAAAAGTATGGTATATAATTTTAAGTATATATATATATATAGATAAATGTGAATTATTTATTGAATAAATGGTGATAGTAAGATTAATAAGTGGTGATATTATTTGATTTATCTTGCATTTAAATTTGTATTTAACTTTAATAAAACAAAATGGTGTGATTCAATGGCCAATGAATGTGTTTTAGTCGCCATTTTGTTTTATTTATTTTTGTATACTAAAATAATAATATGTAACTGTGTAAAATTCTAAACTTGGCATGTGTTTTCTACTTCATTCTGTAAAATAACCCCCAAAAATCTGGCAACACTGTTGTAGACACAGAAGAGGCGGGGCACACGTCGTTATGGGGTTGGCGTAATAAGCAGCATGATCCACCAATCGCAGTGCAGCAACATGCGGGCTCAGCGTTACCGGACGGCGCGACGATTCTCTTGCTGCTGCTCACTGTCGCTACGTTGTACTTTACAGTGAAATGGTGTCGCCAGCGAACGCGACAAAAACGAAAAAAACCGCGCTTAAAACGACTTTTATCGATGATGCAATGCGGAAGAATTCCAGCGGTTTAACAATCAAATAAACAATTACAATAATATTAGTTTTACAATCTGGCTGGTTTTATAGGTTATGTGACTGTAATGGCTGCCGCTAAACCTAACCTCAAACATGTTTTTTTTGTTATATAACTATTAGAAAAATACGAATTTCTAATAGTTTTATAACAATTTTTAGTTATATTCAATGATTATGTCAACCGTACTATTTATATATATATATAAATATATTTTTAATTGTTTTAAACGATATTATGGTGCAATTATGTTTACGAAATGTTTTTTTTTATATATGTTTTAGTTAATTAAATGACTGCGATATTTAAATAGCATTATTTATGGTTAACCAAATAACCGGTTACCGACTTATTTCATTTTTCATTCATTTTTAACACAACCATCAAGTTCGAAGTAATGCCGTAATACGAATATCTTTTCAACGAACAAATTAAGTTATTTAAGTAGTTTTAGTTATATACCGCAACTAATTGTATTTAATAACGATGCATTAAAGTATTATTTATATAGTTCTTGTATATTTACTAAATTAAAATGAATATTATAAATTAATTTATTGTAAAACTGGCTTTAAAGTCATGTAGTTGGGAACAGTGGATAGAAAAGACCGGTGGACGGTGTAGTAATGTTTGGTTAAGTGCGTTGGTTTTAAAATAAATAAAAAGTGGCAAAATGACGGAAGGTATTGAAATTTAATAACGAAATTGATTTATATTGAACTAATATTGATTTCTGTGTGGTTTATTTAGGGCAAACAGAAGACATGTGGACTCCGTACAAGGATTTGTATCGATCTATCGAGTACAACTTGACGCGAGATTTACAGGTTCCCAGCTCAGAGTTCGAGATGATTTTACGGAAATATAAACAGAATTTTTTTAATATACTTCAAAACCCAGTAAGTATTATGAAGTATTTAATTTTTTTTGGTTTTCCCCCCAAATCTTTCGGGCATCAAAACAGTTTTCTATATATATATATAGCTAGTGTGTTAATTTTTATTTGATAAGGTGTTAGGAATTGCTGCAGTGTTGCCAACGTGACATATAATTCCCAAGTTTTTGTTTAATTTTTTTTTTAAATATATATAAAACAATTTATTTCATAAAATCCACACGAGTTATCTCGTTATCGGTCAACAATGTGTTAAGATTAAAAATTACAAATATTAATTTAGTTTGTGTTATGACAAGCAATACTAGCATTCACAGCAGCAAAATTAACACAATCAATTATGAATTTGGTTGCTTAATTTGTGCTTTAAAACAATGCAAATTCATTTTTTTTAAATATGTACTAATTTACAGTGATCCAAATTGTAATTAAGATTAGAATGCAAATAATATTCAAGTTTGTATTATGTAAAGCAATGCTAGCATTCACAGCAACAAAATTAACACAATTAATGATACATTTTGTTGCTTTTAACGTTAGTTATAGAACAAATTGGAATTATAACTTGAAATTATTGTTTAAAATGTGCTTTTTTATATATTAAACAATTTATTTCATGATAATTAACAATGGCAATTCGTTTTTTTTTTTAATATGTAGTAATTTACAGCGAACCAAATAGTAATTAAGATTAGAAAATTATAGATATTCAATAAACAGTCATTATTCCATGGAATATCTTTGATTGCAGCGTAAAAATAGTTAATTTATGTATGTATGATTTCTTGAACGTTTGAAGTCGATGGCAGCGCCACCATCTAAAATAGTTCAGAACGTAGCGGCATTACTTCGAACTAGATATACTTAGCAAATTAGTCAAAATTTCCCAACAACATTATTATTGTTTTTACTTAGCCGAAAAACCCTAAAAGCCGAGAAGACCTAAAAAAAGGGATGACCGAAGGGATTTCAGTGCGCGGCATCGGCCACCAAGTACTATCAAAAGAATTATACCAGGAAATTATTATAATCTCTGATATGTACGACTTAAACGAGTACATGGCACTCGACTTGCTCTGTACCGCCCAAATCCAACTAAGCTACCACCCAGGCTTAACCCGTGGCTTAGTCGCCATATTATTATATTACGACGGCCGTAAAGCTTTAGTTTCATCGCTACGACTCTTAGTGCAAGCGCGCGACGGCGTCTTATTCCGTTTAGGCGTCGCAGAAGCCGTCACAAAATACGTCACCGAATACACCGACGAACTAATGACCAACGGCGTATTTCATCGCGTTCTCGAACTCCTAAAAACATTGGATCAAACCAAAGAAATCGAATTGTTGCAGCGAAACCGCGCCTTAGGCTCCCACCGTCACCATAGACAAGTCTTAGACTTATTCGAAGACATTCGCCAACAATTATCAGACATAATTTATTTATACGCCGCTCAAAGCGGTTTACCACGCGAATTAACTATAAATCTAATAAATCATATGCGTACAACTAAACTAGAAGAAGACGCAACTGGTGGTATCGATAATACGACACTTACGCTACAAATGGGTTTATTGTACGCGTTAGATTTAAGCTGTTTACATGTTAGGGAAGACGGCGAGGAAATCGTGCAAAGTTTACCGTTAATACGGGAGCCTGGGCTCATTGAGGCCCTAATGGTTGAGCTACAACGCTCGAAATGGGACTCAGAGGGGCTGCAAGCCTTAACAATGTTTGCGTTAGGCATATGCCTAGCGACCTTGAGGCTATTACCTCAAGGTCAAACGTTGATGAGCGCTATTGAGCAAGAAGACTTATTCGTTGGGACTGCCATTGATTTACGAGTCTTTACATTTTTACATAACGTCATTTTTAAAAACGATTTAATCTTTAACGAACGTTTTTATTATTATCGCATCCATAATTTATTAAGCGATTTTGTTGTCTTTGTGCAAAATAAAGTGAAAGAATTGCGTATTAGAGCAGACGAAGCCGCCCGAACGTTGCAAGCGTACGCGCACGAAGGCTTAGAGGCTCCATCGACGCTTCCCCGCCATTTTGAGCAGTTTTTATTCTGTATTGCTAAATTATACGCGAACGACAAGCTTAAAATTAATTTAATGCTAGAATATTGGTGCCCTGCCGACATCACTCCAACTCAATCATACTCCTATCGAACTCCCCCTCGATCTGTCTCATTATTTAAATTCGTGCGCCTAGCCGGCGATATGATGCCTCCCTCCTTATTTGTCCCTTACTTAACTATGCTATCCGGCTTAGCCTCTCACCCCCAGTCAGCCCGTTACTGTTTTAATATGCTTAAACAAAACGCCCCCGGCCAAACCGGGACAGTCTCCTGGGACCATTTCTTCAGTACATTCACCCGATACCTCTCGAACTTACGCCAGGAAGCCCCACCTACCACAGACACAATCTATCGACACCGTAACTACCCACGTGGCATAACACCTCAAGAAATCCATGGGTTACACTCGGTTCTACAAGTTATCCGAACTGTTGCAGAGTTTGACGATTATTCCCGTATCGCCCTTTGCGAACATCCTGCTTGGGCTCCCTTAAGCGTTTTACTCGGCTTAGTTAGTTGCTCTGTCCCCATACCACTAAAAGCTGCATTGTTGCAAACTTTAGGCGCGTTATCTAAATCGCCAGAGACTGCAGCGCAAATGTGGAATAATTTAGAGGCTTCCCAAATATTAGTCACGATTCCTAGTACGTCCAGTTATCAGCCACGCGGAATACAAACTGAGTTAGATGAGATTGAGTCTAGGAATGAGGAGTATCCAATGACTAGAGCCTTATTAGGACTTCTGGATGTTCTAACAGATTCAGGGATAC
Source organism: Leistus spinibarbis (assembly GCA_933228885.1). Classification (NCBI taxonomy): domain Eukaryota; kingdom Metazoa; phylum Arthropoda; class Insecta; order Coleoptera; family Carabidae; genus Leistus; species Leistus spinibarbis. The sequence goes on along the minus strand of OW121804.1, from coordinate 8,531,282 downwards.
CTAGGACATTAGGGGCTGGACCACGAAAGCCAGGATTTGACCCATATTTAACGTTTATTGTGAATTCAGCGTTCCTTAAGTTTAATACGAGGGCGTATAAAAACGCAGAGGAAAAATGGCAAGTTGCGCATTTATGTTTGAAACTGTTGGAGAAGTTTTTGGTGCAATATGATCCAAATCCTAGTGATTTCCCATCTGGAACTCAAGTGTCTGAGTTTAATCCCCCACCTGGGTTTCATTTAATGATACAATTGAACTCCAAATCACAATTTTTAGACTTATTGCTTTATATAATCGATGAAGGCTGTAATTTATTTGATTCTTATACAAGTTTTCCTGGAAAATCGTATTTAGAATCCAGTATTTTAAGTTGCTTAAGCATTTTAAACCGCGCTTTGAATTTACACCAGAAATTCTTCGAAATACTCTCAAACAGCTCCTGCACAATTCTATTAACAAGTTTAACTAAACTCCTATTAAACATAAACCCGAGAACTTCTAAACCAGACTACATTTTAAAGATTTGTAAGTACGTCGGGTATCAATCGTTCATTCCAAAACATTCGTTAGTCGCAACAAAAGTCTTAATTCACGTAACAAAACAACCACAAATCCATTCCCATATTATGAGTATATTATTATCGTACTCTGAATTAGAAATGGATATCCGTTTCGGATTCGTGCTTTGCTTAGACGCAGACGAAGACTGGAAAGAAAAATCGTCCGATGACGAAGGAGTTGCAACCTCAACGAAAGAATGGATAATTAAACTCCTAAAACAGTGCCTAACACACGCCGCCCCTAACTTAACCCATTATCTATGCGGATTTGATGTGAAACGCGATGTTAGCAAAACCATTTTTCAATTTCCAGGAGTTCTAGGGTTTCCCCGAACATGTTTACACTCTTTATTCAGTGTAATGAATTCGATCCTTGATAATAAACGCAATTTTATCAAACCGACTTTAATTGAAGCTGGATATAGTTTATTATACGCGCTTGCCGCAAATCCTAAAACATCTAATCCAGTCCTTAAATTCGTGCGGCAAACTCAAAACTTTTACCAAAACCATATCCAAGCTATTCCATCAAAAAAATTTACCGCTTCCGAAATGAACCAATTATCGTGGTTATTAAAAACTATTGCGATTGAACAGAAAATATGCTCGAACACGACTCAAATTTTCTATTTGAAACATTTAACGAAACTAGTAGTAGGATTTCCGGTTGTAATTGAGAAAAAGGATAATGAAACTATTGAGGAATTAGATTTAATGCAAAGTAGCGATGTTTTAAACATGGGGCGAGCAAATTTACTCAATAATTTAATTAAGAATTTCGATTTTAATTCTGTTTTGATTCCGACGCCACAATGGGACTATTTCGATAATAATTTAATGGAGAAATTAATTGAAAATTGCGAAACTGGGACAAATCCTAAGTTGATTGATGTAAAGAAATTGCATCAAGTTCTAATCGACGAATTAAGCACATTGCAAGGGACTTCCGCCGCAAGTCAACGGCAGTTAATCGTGCAAGAAATCCAGAAAGTTTTAACTTACGCTATAAAAATAAATTCTATTCGGCAAAATGCGGCGGCGACCGTTAGATTTATGGACGCTTGGCGTCAATTGACTCAAACTGTTTTTATAACTCTTCCAGCGGAGATTATGACTATAGAAGAACAACAAATAATCTTGCTGGAGTTATTAGAAACGCTATTAAACAAAATGTTGGGATGTGAAGCTTTGCCGGAAGTAGCGTCGTTAGCATCAAGCGCCGTTTTGTTGTTAATGGAATGCTTAAAAAAATCGCATACAAATGCATTACGGCGGAAAAAGGTAATGCCAGTGGAAGCTGTTGATAAATCGTTTGCACAAAACGTGATTTATACGAATACTACATCGTTGAAGTTTATTTTACATTCAATCCTCGAATGGATTTTAGTGTCTAGCGTGTCTAGTCAACGATTGCGAGTGAATTTATATGGGTCTTTGCTTGAATTTTTAAATATGATATCGGTCGGGTACGAAGATAAACATATTCCGAATCAAGGATCGTTTTATGTGAGCCGTTTAGACAAAATGGATAACGATGAAATTGTCGATGATCGTTTCTTGATATCGGCGAATGTTTTGGGCAGTTTTGGCGATAAACTAATCGAAGTCCTATGCCACGACTGCATCGGAGGACACGATATTTGCAAAATGTTAGCTATGTCCTCCTTCAACATGTTAATCTTATTAAACTTGCAAGCCAACTGGGTGTCGTTTCTAAGCGGAAAAGGCTATTTAAAACACTTAATCGACAGTATTTTGAACAGCGACAATGATTTAAAAGCGATTTTAGAAACAATTCCCGATACGCTACGCCCGATTTATTTATACGAGACGAAAATGGCACTAATTGCCCGTATTGCTACTACGCGATTAGGAGCTGAATTGCTGTTAGAGCAACGCATCCTGGCTTGTTTATCAAGTATGCGCGTTTTTGATGATCACCCCAAGATTGAGAAACAATTGCCTAATGTTATTGAAGATTTTATTCCGTCGGTTGAGAGCCGCTATCAACAGATTTTGTTTCCGGCGTTAGATCTTTGTGATTCGTTGCTGACGAGTTTGGGAACGGATAATCGGTATGCGATTGCGCAAGTGATCAATTTCTTGATCTCTCATTTGGATGTGGTCGAAACGGTTTTGCAACAAGCTAGTCCGTCGCTGTCTGCGACGTTTTTGAAGGAATTGGCCATGTTTACAGGTAAGATATTTTCATTTAGAATCTTGAGCATTTATTTAAGATTAATAAATTCTTTTACTAGGTTTAATAGCTCGAACCGCCAACAACGACATCTGCTCGATCTTGGAGAGCAATGACGCCACATCGACAGACCGTGCTTATCTAAACCGTCTGCAGCGCTTAATGTTAGCACTATTACCGCGTTTCGTTCTCTCAGACAGCGTGCTCAAGGAATTATCCTCCGGCGGACAAATTGGCGATAAAACTGAAACGAAGCCCGATCGCTTGGTGTACTCAATGCAAGTTGCATCAAATCTCGTATTGTACGCAAAGAACTTAACAGCAAACAATGGCGTTGAACATAACAGTGCTTCGGTTGTTTTTCAACCGACGTTAAGCGATCCTCTGGCAATTAGCACCGGCAAATACCAATATTCGCATTACAGCGAACAAACACCCAGCATTGGCGTCGTCATTCAACAACTGATACAGTGCGTTCAATATTATCACAAAGAAAAAGTAAGTGATTTATATTTTTATAGGGCATAAACATTAAAAACTGCTGCTGGACGCATAGGTGCGTTGTTAACTTGAATAGTTATATGGCATAACTTTTGTAGAATATTATTTAAAATGTATAAATAAGGATAGTAAGTTCGTAAAATGGAATATTGGGAGATTATATTAAATGTGCCAATATATTTATTAGGTAAGTCTCGACTTCCTGACGAAGAAAGTGGCCCAAATTCCAACAATGAACAGCATTGATTTGAAGGAATTTATTACGGCGCCAGCGCGTACATTTAACATATTCGTAATCCGAGAAGAGGCCCTCCAGAAACTTCTAGAACGGCTCGACTTCAAGCAACGCGAAATGGACTATACGGCATTTTTAATCGAGAACTGTTTGTACCTAATCTGGGCACATTTAGATTATTATATGCTGAAAGCTATTCCAAAAACGAAACATTACGGATTTGGTATCACTAATGATAATTTTAACAGTAAGTCTCGTATTATTTATGCCAATAATTGTTTTAATTTTCTTGGACAAAAGTATAATTGTAAATATAAACATTCCCTAGTTTCAATACGTATTAATTTTATTTCATTGTAGAACCAATTTTAAATAAAGTATTATAAATACAGATAGTTAAAAGTCGAGTGAAGGCCACCCCAGCCTTTTTATTGATTATAAAATATTTTTATTTGTTTAGTGAGTAACATTTCGTCAGTCGAAGCGACTTGGAAGGTATCTGCAGATGACATAAGCAATTTAAAACAAGGATTGGTCTCCATTTTCAACGATACATTTAGCAGACATTTAGTAGAAACTACTCAGGTTGGTTAAATAATCATTTATTTGCATAAACTAAATGTATTTCGAGCCTGATACCGCTATATACATTATGGCGTTCTACATATACATTCACACAAGCATATATCTCAATTCTTCAAGCGTTCTAGCCTAGCTAGCCTATAAATACGACAAGTTTGAGCTTATCGACTTAAATGGGTTGAATATAGCAGTGCCACCACCCCAGATTTTTAGAAATACTTCGTCAAGAAATACAATGAAATAAATATGTGATTTGTGTATTTAGGATCGTTCCGAACTCGACAAAGGCTTCGTTGAAGCCCTTCTAAGAAGAATGAAAAGATTAATACAATTTGTTCCCGTTAAATAACTTTATTATAAATCATTATTGTAAATTAAGAACATGTTTCGAAATATTTTTACATTTGTATATCTCAAATAATAAACAATATAATTATTAAAAACATTCATTTAATATCGACAAACCGAAATTATTGATTAAACAATAAAGGGGATTATAATGCCATCTATTGCTGTCTAGATTATTTTGAACATATTTTATCGCATCTGAAAATATGATTTTTAGATATAAACAAGCTTAGGTACAAAGCACCTATGTGTCCAGCTCGCCTTATAAGTAATATATGCGATGCGAGCAACGGTTTTTATGTATAATGGCCTTTTAGTTAACAATTTGAAAAAATGTTATAGATATAAAAAGTCTTACAATTTTTTGTAATTATTTTGATAAAAATAAATTTTGTGCATAATTCAAAATTATAATATTTAATAATTTTTTATGGCTTTTGGGTTAACAATATGTAATAATCTTGTAGATATAAAATATCTTAGAATTATTAGTACAATTTTTGGGTGTTTTAATTATTTTTATAAGGACAGTATTAAGGTGGGCTCCAAATTTTGGGGCCCTATAACTCGGGAAGTATACGAGCGATTGGATTTAAATAGGATGCTAAATAATATGTGTAGCAAATTTGGTGTAAATCGCTCTGGTACCTTCAAAGGTCTTACGAGCGACGAGTATATATATATATATATATATTTGAATTCAGGGCGACGAGACACAGTTTTTGTTAAGGCCATACGAGCTTGCGGCATTGGTGCCTATGCTTGATATCGTAATTTTGATGTCAAAGTTATTATGATAACTAAACAATTATATACAGTGTGTAAGGCAATTATGTTTATCAAGTAATTATTGTAAAATGTTTAGTATATTTAGAGTGACTACAAGACGTGTGTATTCAGTGTTATAATGAAACTACTTTACTCATTGTTGTTATTAATTTTATTACAATATGTTGAAAGTGCAAAAATACTCGCAGTGTTTCCAGCGCCAGGGTTCAGTCATCAAATCGTATTTAGAAGTATCTTAAAAGAACTTCACGCCGAAGGACACGAGCTGACTGTGCTGACACCAAGCCCCTTAGGAGCAAAAGCTCCGAAAGAGAACTATAAGGAAATCGACCTAAGTATTCTATATTCGTACAGCCACGTGAAAGATTTTACGAATTCTAATAAATACTACCGAGTTTTCATAATGTATTATTTATTCTATACATTAGAGAAACTAGCAGAAACAGTCTATACAGTTCCAGAATTCCAGGAACTATTGTTAAATGACCATTTTGACCTAGTACTAGTTGAAATATCGTTCCACGCCAGTTTCTTTGCCCTCGGCGAACATTTTAATTGCCCCACGATTGGCATTCGCTCCCTGGGACTCCGAATTGAAGCGCATGATACTATTTCTAATCCTGTTACCCCCTCATTTCTTTCTGTAGCGCTTATGGACAATGATCATAGTTTTTTTGCAAGAGTTGTTAATACATTAATGGTCTTTTATACTAGATGCTTGTATAAATTTATTTTTTTGCCCCGTGCGGAAGTTATAACAAAATTGAATTATCCAAAACATAATACTTATATTGGGGACTTAGAAAAAAATTTAAGTTTGCTTTTTATTGGGACGCATCCAATTATTTCGGGGCCTAGACCCTTAATGCCTAGGGCCATTGAAATTGGGGGGATACACCTACAGGATTTGGATACCGATATACCGGATGTAAGTATATTTTACTAGGTGCCCATATCATATACTGCTGCATACAGTCTACACTCTTCACTGATACATCTAATTGAATAATTTTACGGCTGGCGACTTTACATCTATTTCCTAATCATAGATACACCTTATAAATAAAGCATTTTCCTTAGATATACATGGGAATATATATATACATGTGCCCATATCATATACAGCATACAGTCCACTCTTCACTGAGTTACATCTAATTGAATAATTCACACATACATCTAAGTGTTTAATTTACTTTCTTAGTAACGTAATTATTTCAAGGATATAAAAATGTTTTTGGACAAGTCCACGAATGGGGCGATACTTTTCAGTTTGGGCACTATGGTCTCTTTTGCTTATATGCCCAAAGAAAAATTCGATACGGTCCTTAGTGCCCTAGAAGAGCTTCCGTATGATGTTTTGATAAGAACAGATTTGAAAATAAGCAATTTTCGTTCGAAAAACGTAAAATTGGTGACTTGGGTTCCGCAGTATGCGATTTTAGGTATATTTTTTTTATGGTAAGGGTGGAGGGAATGAAGGGTAATTTTTGTATTTTTCGAGCAGGGCATCCAAAAATAAAATTATTTGTGACGCAAGGTGGCATTAATTCGGTAATGGAGGCCATTGTAAATAAAGTCCCTATGATTGTAATTCCCTTTCACACGGACCAGTACCACAATGGGCGCCGGATGGAGATTTTGGGCGTTGGGTCCAGTTTTGATTTTACAAATTTGACTAAAGAGAATTTAGTCAATTGTATACAAAAAGTTATAACTAACTCCAGGTAATATATATATTTTTTTAAATAATATCTACACAAGAAGTGGTATACTCTCCCTATTTTTCAAATATCTCATAAACAGCATAAGATAGGGAAAAAAGCATAGTACAAAAGTTAAAGATATTCAAATTTCTAGTAACTTTTGTTTGAATTTTTTTTTCGAAAAATGTACCACTCACTGAGAACTCGCCATTGAAAATTGGCAACAATTTTTTTCTGCGTAGTTATCAACAAAATGTCGAAAATGTTGCTTCGCAAATACAAGATCAGCCAATGCCGCCCCTTAAAAGGGCCATATTTTGGATTGAGTACGTGTTACGGCACAAAGGAGCCCCAAATTTGAAATCTGAAGCAGATGGCAAGTCTTGGATTGAATATTATTTAATTGATGTATTTGTTTTCTTGTTAATCGTATTTATTATTATTATGTACACAATTTATGGTTTATACAAAATTATATATTATTGTATTATAAGAAAATATAAATCTAAGAAAGAATAAAACTATTGTGTATAATAATTACGTGGTTTTCATTCAAGGTGAACTGTGTTTGTTGTGCGAAGTGGCCAGGTTTATAATTTGTACTTTTCATACGTTTTTAACAACTTTTAAGTAATTTTATATATAAATAAATTAAATTTAATAACTTTTATGATATTCTACTAAATATTTTTATATTTATATTAGCTCAAATATAGTTTAAACCTTGTTGGAAAGTTGCGTGTTTAAAGTCCGGGAATTGGTGGATCTGTTGTGCGTAAGTGGCAAGGCATTCCTCGCGAAACATAACGTTGATTTGACGGGGTTTATAATTTGTACTTTTCATACGTTTTTAACAAATTTTAAGTAATTTTATATATAAATAAGTTAAAATTAATAACTTTTACGATATAGTATTAAGTATTTTGGTGAAAATTCGTGTTTTTACTTTCAGTATTAATGTTAATTGATATTTTGACAATGTACACAATTAAAAACCTATAAATGAGAGTTAGATAATCTCGAATTATATGTATATTTCTTTTAAAAATTAATGGAATTGTTGAGCAACAAGGAAATATGTTTCTATGGTAATAAATAATACCAATTGAAATTTGTGTTTGATGGGTTTTGAATCAAAATTATTATAATTGTATTGAAATTCACGTGAGACGTATTTATTTTGGCATCAACATGGGGCATAATGTGAAATTGATTGAAAAGACCATTTATAAATATGGCGATGCTGACATTGAGCGGCTGGGCATTTTCATTGAAATGCCCTATATGGGATTGACGAAGAAAGACAGAGAAGATATGAATAAAGCAAAGACTAAAACAAAGAAAGGAGGTTGGTCACGAATCATGTTTAAGCTGTAGCCAGTGGCGGACCAACGATTTATTTTTGGGGGTCTTTAAACGAATTTTTACATCGTTTACGGGTTTAAAACCAATTGTTCGATAACGATTACATTATTTTCTTTATATATATACATAAAATAGCGAACAATCTTATCTGGAAAGCAATTTTAGTATTATATTTTTGAACTAATGCCTTGCTTCGAATTTACAATTCAACTTGAATGTACTACATGTAGTAAAACTTCAATGTGAATTGTGGTTCAAGTTAAAATCTAATCTTGGCCTTGTTTCTAACACTATATTTTCCGCAAAACTTCCAGGAGTTCATGGTAGTATGCTACCAGGGGGCAATAAGATACGATGCGGGAATATGGATGGTTATTTTGGCGATGAATTTACAAGAGTTTTCGAAGGAGAAAAACCAAGGCATTTATTTTAAACCGTTGTTCATTTTAACTCAAATTTCAATATATTTAATGCAATAACAGGGTGGCTAAAAGAAGAAAAGGTAAAATAGATAAGTTACCGTTTGTACCAGCGGGGTGTACGAAAGCCCATGGCTGTCCTGGGGACTATTTCGGCTCCTTCTCCGGCACAATTAGAGCATTTAGCCCAATTAAACGTAAATTACCTAAATATAAAGCAATGAAACCAAACCCGGTTACGAGCCCTGCGAGAAAAGGGGGACCAGGATACATCGACATAACCCTTGGCCCTTACCCGGAACATATGTAAAGTTTTTAATTTTTTTATTTCGTAATTGAATCTTTGGGTCAAAAAATGCAATTGTTTTTTTTTACATTATTCAATAGTTTTAACTGTGTAGAAAAGCCCTTAAAAGCAGTTTTGTGATAAGCTTAAAGTCCAAATTGATAACTTTATCCTAGCCTAAGGAAAAAATTCATGAAAAGCATGCATTTATTGGGCCAAAGACGTCTGAAAAATATACTAATGACGTAAAAAGTACGACTATTTGTCGAATTGGTTACACTAATTATTAGAATACTTCCGTTAATTATGAATGTATTTTGATTACTTTAGAGCTGTAGAATTTCGAAGGGATAAACCGTTTAAATTAAAGAAAGGGCAGCATGCAATGGTGCCAATGCATTTCCCTCAACCATATTTCTATAATAATCCCTTTTTGGATCCACTTGACAATCCCCCACAACAACGTTATTACATATTTAGGAAAAAAGGCGCTAAAGTGTCCAAACGACTATTTGGCAGAGCCAAATTCATACCGGTCGGCCCTACTAAATGGGTAAGTTAATTCGGGCATAATTTTAGAATAAATGCTTGTTTCTTTATTTACTTATTTGGCATCTAAGTTTTTATTTTATTCTCCCCCTAAAATGTACGCAACCCTTCCTACACGTATGCTTTGCACTTATTCATAAACATTATTTAACCCTTGCCCGTTTTTTTTTTAGTTGGGCGGTTGCAAGGGCGGCTGCTTCGAGCCATGGCCACCGTGGGAGCCAAGTCAATGGTTAACTCCAAAACAAATATTAGATTTCGTGCCGGAGAGGAAGCACCCGTTGATCGTACCGAACTTTGGTCCATGGTATCCGCAAGTAAGGAACTTAAAGTCGCTGTTTACTCGGTCAGTATTGACTGATACAAACTATAGAGTCAACGCAGTTAATTGGAAAGTCTATGAGCCCAATTATATTACTTATTTAGGAATGGAGAATGTATTATTATAAATAATTATTACGAATTGTTAATCAAAATTTACTTAGATTTTAAAACAAATATTGTTTGTAACTAAATATGTATTTAATTTTGAGAATCTTATAACTAAAATTAGCTTTTAATGAAATTATGTTAAATTTGCTCAATTTTGAGAATTTTAATATATTGTTATAGTTTAATTGTGTTACTTTTATTTTTTATTTAAAATTATATTACAGCTAGAATTGTACCTATTTGAAATGGGGGTACAAAACTATAAGGTTATTTATTGTTAATTACAATTAAAATACAAACAATTTAATTAATTAATATTTAGTTAATTGGTTAATTGTTGGTTTTAATGTAAATTAAGAATAAAACTCAGTTTTCTTTTTATATTGAACCCAAATATACATGATTAAAAATAAACATAAATATATTCATTAAATAACGATAGAATAACGCAAAAAACAAAATATCCTGAACGTCAAAAATCAATTGTTCAGAACTGCAAAAAAAACTATTAATAATATAGCAACAAAATTATTACGTAATCAGGTTTAGTTTTGAGCCCCAACTGTTAAAACACATAAAATATATATATTTTAATATCTTCTGTTTTCAAAACAAGTTATAATTCAAAGCATTTTTCAATTGTAAAATTACTCAAATTACAACCCAAATTTCAGACACTTACATTCGCAATCCAAAATTGAGACGGATTGCGAAGAAATGACATAATATCTACGGGTTTTGCCCCAGACGAGTCGTTCATTCACACCCATTAAATAAATAATAACTCATATATTTGACTCAACTACAAAAAATAGACTTTACTGATTCAGCTGCATTTTAATCTAACTTATTACACAGTAAATCAGTAAATTTAAAACGACTCAACTGGGGTTGCACTTATAGTAAATATATGGCATTTTATTTATAAATCAACCCTAAATAAATTAATCGGCGTATATATATATATATATATATATATATATATATATATATATATATATATATATATATATATATATATATATATATATATATATATATACATTTTATATACAAATAAATATTTGTTTTTATACAATCAAAGCTTTACAATTATTGGTAACTTAAACGCAGTTTAGTGTCCAAAAACGTAACGTCTAATTTTGAGCTTATGCCTTATGTAATCGTATAAACCTATTATTGTGATAAAATAGCTAGTAAAATTAATTGACGACGAATTTTTAAGAAATGTAGTAATTTAATAAATAAATGGCGTATAAGAAAACAGTTTGGGAACATATCTGGTACAGAATCAGTCGGGTGACTGAAATTAACTGCGATCTTCAAGGTCAGTCAACAATAACTGTAAATTAACTTTAAAATGGCGTCCATAATCAATTTTAAATAGATTATATATTTAATAATAAAATACTTATAAGCATAGCGCTGAATTTCTTTAGTTTACTGAAACTTTTAATTAAATATTCTTATTTTTATTATATATATATATATATTTGTAATATTTGGTTTAAAAATCGGTGTATAACATATTAGCCCCTTTCGATTCGAAGGTAACTGGGCGGTAATAATCCTTAGTTTGCCCCCAGCCCCTAGCAGCAGTATTATAATTGTTTAAATTCGAGTAATCTACAAAACGGGGGCTCGCTTGCGGTGACTCTTGTGTCTGGGCTACATAAGGGCTAGATTGCGGTGTAGGTACATTATCATACGATGATAATGTAGATGGGGCACTCGACTGGGGGGATGGTCGGGGTAACGACGAGTACGACGAATCTAAAAATAGATTATAAATAAAATCGATTTTTTGCACTAGTTTCGCCTATTAAAACAACAAAATTGGTAACTAGGGTGTGGACAATAGAGTTGTCGTACGTAATTGGTCGACGCCATTAATTTACTAAATATTCAAAGCATTCTGCCTTTTTAACAATTATAAAGGTTGACGGCTTGAAGCCTTGAATATTCTTTGAGGGCTTGAATCTCTTAATTCATAAATGCAATGTTTTCAAATTAATTCAATTCCAATTCCTTATTGATTTCAACTTCTACATGAATTAATTTCCTTATGGTTCAAAAATGGCATCCGCCTTCCCATTGGCTACACTCTCCTAGCAAAGACTGTTAGTAAAGCACAATTTCAATGATTTTGCAACAAAAACACATAGCAAATTAGCAAAACGTAGTTGAAAAATGGACAAAACAAAAATATAAAAAATGTCCGCTTGCCTTCTTGGGTGCTCGAAGACTGCTGGATCTCAACAAAAGAGGAGGAAGTCTTTTCAGAGGACAAAAAAGAGGATTCTTGCTTAGATTCAAAGGATTCGGTCTCAATGGGCATAAAATTTCTTGTTTTTACTGTCGAACTAGTTACGTAATACAAATTCGAAGCGTCTGCCGGCATTTCCGGTGCTTCTGCCTTTTCGCTGGACGACTGTGACTGTATTGTAGCATTTGTAGTTGAAAGACTTTCTGATTGTTGCATTTGTTCTTCTAATTTGGTTTCTGTAGTAAATTTAGTTTCATTTGTTTCAAATTCGGTAGTTTTGTTATGTTTTGCTTCTGAATTTTTGGTTTTTATTGTCATAGTTGTTGAAGCTTGCACTAGATTTTCTTCTATTTTCTTCGATTCAACTGTTTTTCCATTTGTAGTAGCAAAAGTTAGGCTCATCATTTGATCTGAGGAAGGTTCGCGTACTTTGTATTTCATGTGTGGTTTAGAATTATCTTCAAATGTTTGAATTAAGTTCTTTATTGGAACTGGTTGATATGCGTCTTCTGTGTTTGAAACTTGGACATTGGAGCTTTGCTCCATTGTTGTAGATTCAAATTTAGAGATTCGTTCTTTGGTGTTTTGGTCAGATTGAGTCATTTGATAGTTTTGGCTTTGGTAGTTCTGGTTAAAATCAGTTTTAATGTCAGTTTGGTTCGTCTCAATAAATTGATTCTCTTTATTTCCTTCATCAATAGATCGATTTCGTCCCTTTGTCTCAACAGTTTGAGCCTGGTTATTCAAACCAAATGCTTTTCGTAGCTCATTATTGATATCTAGTTGTCCAAAAATTGGTCGGGCCCCAATAACTGCTTCAGGCGCCTTGTGGCATTTATTTTCTCGACTTTCCACAATTAATTTTTGAGTCTGTTCTTTCTGAACACTTTTTTTACTATTTTTAATTTCTGTTTTACTGATTTCCTTCCTCTCAGTTATTTTATTTTGTTCAACTTTGGTGTCAGCACAAGGGATATATACTGGATAAGGCGACATGGGCCGTGGAGTAAATTTGATTTCTACAGGGGGGGCTTCGTTTGAAAGCGATAAACGTTGATTTGTGAAGTCCATACAGTATAAATCTTCGGTGTCACTTTGGCCTTGATTTATCTTTACGTTTTGGGTTAATTGGGACGTACTTTCTGATTCTCGAACTTGTTTAGATAAAATTTCTTCAGTTTGTAATGGCAATTGTTTTACATTTGGTGGTTTTGTTGCCCCAAAATTAAGGCGTAGTGGAGAGAACGGGGAGGGTACTGTATTAAAGTTATTATATGAAAATTGGGACACTAGTTGAGTTTGAGACGAGTCTTGTTGAGTTTGAGACACTTTTTGTTGAGTTTGAGACGACTCTTGTTGAGTTTGAGACGATTCTTGTTGAGTTTGAGACGATACTTGGGTTTGAGACGATTCTTGTTCAGTTCGAGACGTTTTTTGTTGAGTCTGAGACGATTCTTGTTGAGATTGAGACAATTTAAGATTGAATTCCTCAACTTTAATTTGTAAGGGATCAGTTAAACAAGGAGAAACTGGCCTATTTATTCTTAAATCACGTTCAACTCGCCGTATTTCCTCATCTTTTAACTCAGAAACATCAACAATCGTTGGGAATGGAGACACAGGCCTCTCAGCGCGAGCTTTAGGCTCGTCTTTGATAATAGGGGCAATTTCAGGGTTTAAACTAACGTCAGGTATAGCAGGGAAAGGGGACTGAGATCGTATAGGAGTGACGGGACGAGTGATGCGTGGGTCGCGTTCGATTTTTATTATTTCCTCAGGGTTTAGCGCGGATGTGTCAGGGATTTCGGGGAAAGGGGAGATGGCACGGGGGGCAGAAGGGGCACGACTAGAAGCATCAGCGGCGTTAGGCGTGCTACCTGCATATTAGAAATGATTGCTTCAGTAGTGTTATTAAATTTGATGGTGTTATATTTTATGGTGTTGTGTGTGTAAACTTGCAACGTTCCAGTGATGCACATTGGCTGCGCAATACAGTGTTATTTCTGGGTGTTAACTATAGTTGGCATTCGTTTATTATTTATTTACATATATTATGGTTGAAATTTGGTGATATGCTTTTAAAAATAGTTACTAAAGGTTATCTAAGCTTCTAAATATTAGAATCTGTGAAATAAATTAAATTACGTAATTAGCTCGAAGAAGCTAAAGCAATCAGTGGTGTGTCTGTAGCATTCTCGGACCAAATAACCAAAAGTGTTTGTCTCGTCGCCCATATTCAATAATATTTGTTTCCGTAACTACCAAATTTCAACCAAAAATAATTAAAAAAAACTCACCAATCTGCGATGGAGCTGGCGTGGGAGTAGACGTCCACGATTGAGGCACCTTCGGTTTATAAACATCCACATTGGACATACCCTTCTGGAAGTTGTCCACCAGGCGGTTAATACTAGTGCTATTGTAACTAGGATTCGGCGGATTGTAGCTCCTTGGTGGATCTTTAGCAATCCCGTTTCCATTAGACAAAGGAGGCGGCGGATTCCAGGGAGGAAGCGGCATAGATGCCTCATAAGCGTCTACACTTGGAGCAACCACTGCTCCTTTTGTAGGCCAGGCTGGAGGGGCCAAATCCTGGAACGCGGCATCAACCGATCCAGTCTCCAAGGCGGCTTCCCACGGGGATTTCACCATTTTCACACTTGGGCGCATAAAACGTTCCTAATTTACACACATATTTCAATCAATACTGCTACAAAGAGTATCCGTTTCCAATATCCCAGTTCTGATTGACTGTACCTGAATTTGATCCAACTTCTGTGTGTGTTGCACCCGCTGTGTGGCTCCCTCTAGGTAGCTTTGAGCAGGCATTTTGCTCAACTGTTGCACGGGTTGAGCGACCGGAACATATGTTGAGTTAGAAATGTCTGTGTGTTGAGTTGTTTTCTGTGAGTTGTTTTCTCCAACGATCCACTTTTCGGACCTCTTTCGACGTTTGGCAAATAATTCGGCACCTTTACAAAGAGCTGCCATTAAGGAACTACGAACTAAAATCTCCAATTCGAAGTGAATAGATTCGGTCTTTTGTTAACTATTTGGTAATTCATATTAAATTTATATTTGTTATTTGCTCTTGAACTTTTATTATAATTTTGTAATTAATTTTCAATGTTTTTTGAATTGATATATTAATTTGTACTGGGATTTTGTTTATTTTGTTGAGTGGTGTTTTTATATATATATATATATAAATAAATATTATGATCGAATGAATGATTTTTTGGTGTAATACCTTTGCCTCTGGGCGAATTTAGGTCGTTAACGATCTGCATACAAACATCTGGCGATAGTGCTGCTGGCTCAATGTTATAACCTTGGCGCCGAAGAGAACTAATATCCTGGACTTGCCCTCGGGGATCCATGATTAACTTCAACATGGACTTGCTTTCGTCTTGGCAATAGTCTTCAGTGACTGATGTACCATTTGTCGGTTCTTTACCTTATTATGAATATATATATATATATATATATATATATATATATATATATATATATATATATATATATATATAACGGATAAGAAAGTTGAGTTTAGGCCACTCCAGGTTTTCTTAACATATATATATATATATATATATATATATATATATATATATATATATATTTATGTTTCCCGAGTTACAATACATATTGTTTTTGTTTCATAACAATCGAGTGAATTTAAATCAAAATAAAGCATTATTATAAATACAGATAGTAAATAGAGAAGAAAGTCGAATGTAGGCCACTTCTGTTATATTGATATTTAGAACGGTGGTTGATCGATTCATAAAATCCAAATGTGTACGGAATAATCGGTGAATATGTAAAAATAGACGAATAATTAGTAAGTTAGGAGATGCTTAAGCCGTGTCCGTGCGTATTATCTCATCAATTAAAAATAGAAGTTCAAAAAAATGCTGTACTAATGTGTCTGTAAGTTTATTGCGCAACAAATTCGCTTTTTGGCGTCCGTCCAGTTTATCTAAACGCCTGAACCGTCTGAACTGAACTCAATGTTTCGCTGGTTTTTACGTCGTCACATCGTTTACTTCCGCGACCAGCAGTCCCACATACGCAGTAACAAATAAGTCAGGGTGGACATACCCGTCTTAGGACACTTACCATCCCCCTCGTGGATCCATTTCACTGACCGTTTCTTCCGGTTAACGAACATAGATTGTCCTTTACTCTTCTGGTTACTGATGTCACTCAACGACTTTGAAATACTTTGGGCCAGTTTCACCTGGTCCTCGACAGTTGGGTGAAGGCTGCTTGAGTAGAATGAAGAAGAAGCATACATCTTTCCTGTTAGCCCCAAAATGTTTTACTTAAATGTTTAAAAGTAGGAATTATGGTGTAAACATACGATTTTTTGTCGGTGATATTAGACCATCGTCGGCTGGAGTGAAAATTTTCTCAAGGTCAATTGGTTTTGGGGCATTTTCATCCTAAATTTGTTATTAAAATCAATCAATTTGTTTATTTGTTACTGCTAGAACTGGGCAGGAATTCAATTCAATAGGAATTAAATCAATTCAATTCGATTTGCCCAGTTCTGCTATTAAAAACATACTTCGAAATGAACATGTTTTTCACTTTTTTGTCGTTTATAAACTTTATAATTAACTTCCTCAGTGGTAAAATGATTTAAAGTTGATTTATTTGCATATATAGTGCCCCCCAGAAACATATTTACCCCCAAAATTATCAAAATAACAAAAATATTAAAACTGGTACAAAAGCACAAAATATGAACAATTGTTTTAAACGTAAAATGCACAAGTTAGTTGAAACACAATTCGTGGAATGTAATATTTCGCATCTGCCTTCATACTTTGTGTCGTAACTACTAAAATATATGCTAGAATCTTGAAAAACATGCTTCAGCAAAACAGTGTCTGTAAAAATGTTCGTAGGATCACAGAAATCAATCCAAATGTATTATTAGCTATTGGTTTTTATGTTCGTACAGGGCCGTACTGTCGATACTACACTACAAAACCAGACGCGTATCTGGAGCAGTGATTTACACTAAATAAAAATAATCCTAAACATTTTTAAAACACTGCAAACACGACAAATATGTTTACAATTGTATCAAAACATTTGTTGTTTCAGTGTAGACCAAAATATCACACTAGTAGCAGCCCACCCCCCTGGTAATGTACCCCAAAATTAAAAAAATATACTGTCTAAAAATTACTATTTTTGGTAATGCGTATTTATTAATTTTAAATGTATATAAAGTTGAAATTAGATCAGGAAAATATTTAAAATTTAAATCTCATGAAAAATTAGTTAAAATGTCAAACAACTTTATATATATATAGTTTGGAAACCATTTTAAAATTAGCGTCGCAATATTCCGAAATATAAACAATTTTCTGCAAAATACATTTCCGTTTTGGTGGGGAATTCCGTGACGTACATACACATAAATGTTAATAATCCATGTAATTACATTAATGACAATAAGTAAAATATATTTTTAGTACCACTAAATTTAGAAATTGGCAGCGAATAATTTATTGTACTACGCCATTACATGGATCTAAGCCAAAATAGAAATTAGTAATTCACCATTTTAAACATTACTTAACTTAATATCCAACATTTAAGGGTGTCTCCCTTACACAAGAAATATTATTTCGCAGCCCTATCATAAATTTAGTGTTGACATATCCGTCTTAGGGCGACCTGTATACTTCGTAAGACAATAATAACGAAACAGCGGAAATGATATCAATACTAATTTCCGCGTTGAAATAACAACCCTACTTCCGCCTTTATAAAAATTCAGAATAAAACAAATAAATAAAATGTCTCACTGTTTATAATCAACGTTAAATATGTTACATACGACCTACATAACACAAATATTGTTTTTATATAATGTATACACAAGTATTTCTTGTTCGGGACATGCATGGCAAGGTGCCCTAATATATCGTTTTACTGGCTAATCGCCGCATAAAATAAAATTGTGTATAATAAAAGCTAAATTTGTTCAGTACGACCTAAACAACAAAAATATTGTATTTATATAATGTTTACATGTATTTCTTGTTCGGGACGTACGTGGAAAAGTGCCCTAATGCACTATTACAATGGTTAGTCACCTCTTTTTTCAAAGAAAAAGACGATTTAAATTTGTAACTTCAAGGAAAAATTTAAAAACTGTATTTCTTGTTGAGGGTAAGTAAGATAAAGTGTCCTAATATACTATTTCACTAATTAATTATTCGTTAGTGCCTAGTCACCCTGTTTTTAAGGAAAAAGCTCAAATTTAAGTTTGGCAAATGCAATACTTTCATGTATTGTGGGTTGCATCATTTTAGGGGAAACGTTATTTGTTGAATTTTTGGGTTTACATTGAAAATTAAGCCTAATTTTTGAGTTTTATTTATTTAAATATCTTGTAGTTATATATGTAAAGGTTCACATTTAATAATTTGGCTCTAATAATGAGTATTTTTGAGTTTAAAGTGCAAATGTTATTGTTTATATATTTTATAATTCTGTTTATCTTTAATAATTGGGGCCTAATAATTGTTTTTTGTGTTTAAATTGAAAATATTAACTAGAGGGTTGGAGCCTAATTTGTTACTAAGTTTGTTGAGATTTATGCTCAAACATTAGTCAGTTTGGTATGAAATAAATTACACTTTTATTTAAAAATAGTTAGCGTTCCTACAGGAATATTTGCCCAATATTTTGGGCAAACTTACCCCAACCTTCCAAATCCGTTGTGTCAAATTCGTTAAAAATTCCTTTTTATTAGAATCCTTCAAGTCGGACGGCTTAAAACCCCTGGAGGTCTCAATAACACAATTTGTGGTCCGTGATTTTTTCAACGCGTAATTATTCTGGGGCCAAAACGCTGGGGGGGCATGCCCCCCTGGCCCCATCTGGTGCGAACTGACACTACGGCTCAACGAATAGTTGTTCGTCGACATACTTTGCTTTATTGAATACATATTCGTAGTTTTCGAAACGTTGAATTTATTAAATTTATTCATCGCGCATTATAACCAAACAAAACGTTGTAAAATGAACACTACACTACATATCACAGAATCGGAACGTTTCTTTAACGTTGTTTTAAGGTTTTACGATTATTTCATTGTTTTTTTTTGTGTAAGTTTTTGATAGTTTTTGATGTAGCTGTTAGCAAAAACGTATCTGAAAATAAACTAGTCGCGCAGATTTGGTTTAAAGTTGGACGCGGCCCAGAATAAGTTTTATAATCAATGTTTTTGCATGTTTCAAAGGTTATTTTCGACGTGTAAGTAAAGGTGATGGACATATGTTTAATGTGTCGAGACTTGAATCAGGCGGTTTTACTTGAGTCTAGAGGGCGGGGGTACATTATACTATTTTGTTGATTTTTTGAGAATCTACGCCAATTTTTGAATTTAAAGAATTAAAAAATTACACTAATAAATTAGAATATTCAAATGTATCGGTGACACACGTTCCCTTCCAAGTGTATCAATATTATGCACAATTATGTATACAACACGTTGCGTGCTCTGTGCATCAATAATATGCATAGTTACACTAAATAAGCGTCACCGTTATGGATAAAAATCAACCATATCTGAATTTCTGTTTAAGAAATCGTGACTTATTTTGAAAATTGTATTATTTTCAAAACTTGTAATATATTTTGAATAGGGAGTCTTAGAACGTATGCCATATCCTTGAATAATTATATTTATACACAAATCATATTTCATTTAAATGAATTTTGTACATTTAACCGAACATTTTCAGGGTCAATTTTAATGTAAACGCAGAATACCAGAAAAATATGTCCGAGATTAAATTTCTAAAAATAGTTTAAGCTAAACAGAAAACAAACTTTGTAATTGTTTTCTTGGCGCAAAATTCTAATTTTAAGTGGTAAAAATACTGCAAAATCTTGTGTTATTTATAAATAAATATCATTTAAAATATTAGTATTAAGCACAAACCTTTGTTGGTTAAAAATGTTAGTAAAACATACAATTAAAGTTTAGCTTACATTTGATCCACCGATTGGTCGCAAAACCTGGTTTAACTCTTGCGCGATCTGTAACATACAAGCAAAAGTTAAGTTATGATCCTAAAAAAAAAAAAAAAAAAATTAGTGAAATATTAAAAATTACTAAAATATCGACAAATTATATAATAATTAAAGTTTATGAAGGACGAAGTCCTTTTGTGGCACTTCATAGAACTATACATATAATAATACCAAAAATGTATTAGTGGAATATTAAAATTGACAAAAAATCGATAAAATATGTTAATATGTTTATATTAAATTAAAAACATATATTAAAACTGGAATATGAAAAACACTTATGAGAATTTAACTTGTATATTTACCTACACTGTTAAAAATTGTTGTAAATATAGTGTAATAACGTAAATAAATGTACAGGTCGTTTTTGTATTTGTATTAAAAATAAAAAACTTTAATTCGCTGTGAAAGTTAAGTGTTTGAAATAATCTAATCCACGACTGAGTTCAACGTTTTCTTTATGTAAATAAATTAAAAATATTATCTCCAAATTTGATAACTGACTTAACTTTCTATTCCCCTTAAAATATTTAATTAGTAAAGGGTTAGAATATAATAATAAAATTATATTAATTAATGTATTAAAGGAAAATACTACTATAGTTTTAAATAAAAATAGAAAATGGGGAAAATTTATTATAAGTCACTGGGACTCGAACTGTGACCCTTTGAATTATATATCCAATGCTCAATTGTTAACATTGCACAGGTTCACAGTTCGAGTCTCAGCCACATCATAGAAATTTTTAATTTTTTATTAAAATATAAAATTAGTAGTTATATTAAGTGCTTCTAAGGGGCTTCGAAATGTAATTTAAAATTACCCAAAAATGATTATTGAGCGTAAATATATTATAGGAGTACATATTATATGACTATGTTATGTTTCAAATGTGTTTGTTATGAAATGTAAGACTTGTATGTACCTGTACGCTGTTAAGTAGTTGCATAAGTGTTTCTGGGGGGATATTCAGGGGCGGGGGCAGGGGTCGATCCCCTTTTGATGAGATCAAACAGGAGGGGAGCCTAGCCACCAGCAAATCCTGGTGTTTTCGCAGCTCAGGCTATCCATAACAACAACAACAACAACATGCATACAACAACAACAACAATAAATATTATTTCAAGAAATTACATTTAAACTCGGTTTTCCTTCAAAAAAAAACTTAAAATAATGACTGTACCTTATATGACTGAGCGGAATAGTCTGTAACACGTTCATGGCCATTGCCGTTTTCGAAGCTACTCTCAGTTTTTTCAGTTTTAGACTCTTTCATGACGTCCGCTCCGTCTGCGTCGACGTAGTGATCGATTTCCGATATGATTTCTTTTAGTGAATTTTTCACTTTGCCTTCTTCGATTTCCGGCGATTTTGTTACAGGCTCAACTATGCTACTACTTAAGCTAAACGCCTTAAACGGGCCTGGGTCTAAGTCTAAGCTTGGCTTAAACCCGATGTCTTGCCTTAAGTCCGAGCTTAAGTTGCCGTTTGCCTATGGGATGTTCAAGTATTTTTACATTTTTTTATGTTTAGAAATATTTCTTCAGATTTTCGAGGCATTTCTAAAGATATTTAGAGTTTTTACCGAACAAATTTATATTTTAATAGAAATGATAAAAGAAAGAATGAATAATTAAAATTGTGTTTATATTAAAAAGAGTTTAACAGCCAAAGATAAATCTGTCCCATTTTATTAGGATATATGCATAAACTGTTTGTCCCAAATTACACAAAAACAACGTCCCAAAATTCTAGGATATTTTTGTCCCACTTCGTATAGGAAAAACAATTACAATTTAGCCTAAATAACATAACAACTACTTCCCAAAATTACAGGAAAAATTGCTGAATATAGTAGGGATATATTCAGTTTATAAAAACTATTTTGGGATATAAAGGATACTATATGTCCTAATAAGTTTTACAATTACTACATTTAAGGATAGAAAAGGATGTTTTTAGAACAGTGGTTCTTAACCTGATTGTCTAATTAGACTCAAAAAGATAATTCATTTGTTTTAGTCGAGTGAGGGCCACACTCCAACTTTTTAAAATAATAAAGTCGGTAGTGATGCGGGATACTGAGGTATAAGTAGACTGTAGAAGGTTAAGAACCACTGTTTTAGTGCCCAAATCATTGACATTATTATTATTTACGCGTAAGTCGGTAATAACTAGTAAGTTTTAAGTAATTTGTTTACTTAATTTCACGTAAGAAAATATATAGAACTGTTCGCTATGAATAATAATAATAATAATAATAATGTATAAGACTGGGACACTCCAATATTCTGGAAAGTAAAAATGTTTTTAAAAATGAAATAGTCATTTGGAAAAAAGACATTTATTTGTTTTGATTACATGCAAAATAATAAATATACGAAATGCAAACATTACAAAATAAAAGTTACTAATAAAAAGCTTCAGTTCTATATATTTTTTTACAGAAGTGACATAAAAAAACACACAAATTATATTAAATAATAACAATAACGAGAAGAACAAGAAGAATTTGTGTTCGAAGGCCGACTAGATGTTATAGTTAATTGTCTTTCTTAATTTATCACATTTTATAGCGAATTTTAAATATATAGAATGTACCAATTATTCCTAAAGTATTTCAAAAGTAAAAATAAAACAAACAATAAAGTTATATGAGCAATAAAAATGTTTCTTCTATTTTGTAAATTTGCTAAATGTAAGAAAAAAACTTTTTTTGTAACAGTGTACCTGTATAGTTTACTGTGTAAAAGGTAACAGTTACAATATATGAATTTACTGTAGACTTTAGAAAGTTTACTTTTGTTATTATTTGAAAAATGTACAAATTATTATTATTGTTCATTTTTTATTATGTTGATTGTAAAATTGTTCTTAAACCAAAATAATATCAGAAATTGTAATAAATTTGAAGTAAACCATAATTATATGTTCATTTTAACAGTGTAAGTGAAGTATTCAATATTAAAAATTAATTTTGTTACCAAATAATGTGTAAATATCTTTTTAACAGTGTAAGTGTAGTATATAATATAAGAAATTAATTTAGTTTCTAAATAATTTTTATTTATTTTGTTGGCAATTTTGTTTTCCAAAAATATGTATTTTATATAGAAAATATAAGAAAAACCTATATAAATACATAATTTAGTTTGTAAATTAATTTAAAACCAAAATAAAGTCTGCTAGTAAACGAGAACTACATTTTTTACAGTGTAGCCAAAGCAATTATTTGTATATTCGAATCGTAATATTGTTTGAAATCGATAATAAAATTCAAAATAGTAACAAAACCGTGTAGCTTTTAAAATTCAAGTTCAGCAGTGTATTCTGTTACCTCGGAAGCTTCGAAGCTCGAAGAGCTCGAGAACACAGCTTGTGACACGCTTTTAGACGCAGTTACTGACGAAGACACCGAACTCTGCACCGAGCGACTGCTTTCCATTGTTTGCGAAGAGGTCTCTTCCACCATCATAGACCTTTCGTCACTCTGGAAGCTCGACGACTTCTCTAAAACCTTAGTGTGACCCAAATCTTTGCTTACCTACCATAAAAAGTAAAAAAAAAAATTGTGAAATTAATCCAAAAACAAAATGATTTAGCGAGCTGAAGGCATTGATGCTTAATCTTTTCATAATAGTTAAAAGACTAGTGTATGTAAATGTGTACCTTTTCAGATTTATGTCTTGTTAGTTATAAAGCTTAATTAGTCTATATTTGATTGACTAATTATGATTAAATTTTAAATTAGTATAATTACTCACTTCCATTTCAGAACTTGACGATGTAGATGAATGCTCTTTTTGAATTTGAGTGTTGCCATTACTTGCTGGTGTCAATTCCATTGTTATTGTTGTGGATTGTACTTGTTTTTTTCTAATAAATATAGCATTTATTATATATTAACAAATGTTAATAATAATTAACTGTATAATGCTTAATTTATAATATAATTTTAAAATGTTTAACGTTGAAATAATTATAACTACAAATATATACGTATACTTCTAATTAGACTGGACTGCTTACTAATTAATGGTTGCTACTTTGGCTAAACTAAACGTCAAAAGACAGACGCCAAAAAATGCTAATGTAATTTAAATTCCAACTGGGCTACATAACAAAAGTTCAAAATATAAGTACCTAAAAACCCAACTAGGAAATATAAAAAAAAAACTTTCTTAGAACTACAAAAATACGGAAGAATACCAAAATAAACCTATCTCTATTAATTTGACTTCCTAAAAACATGGTCAAAGAGAATTGACCAAACCAAGTGAATATCTTTTATGTTCGTCAAAAAAGTTATGGTTTAAAGTTTATCCTTACGGATGCAAAAGTGGTTTATTTAAGGAGTTTAGAAATTCTCTGATTTCCCCTAAGTACAAGGTATAAATAGCCCCAATCAGTGTGTACATATGGTCGTTTCGAAGATAGATTTATTTTATGTGTGTGATATTTGTTCGAAATAATTTCCTTTTTAAAGTCAGCTGTACGTTTTTTTTTCGGGCAAATGAAAACAAACTGACTGAAACACAACACACAGCCAGATGTACTAGTTAGATTGGTGTGGCTAGCAGTTATTTGTGAATCCGGAAATATGCTAACCGGGCATCCAACGACTTTTATTTATTTCTCTCGCTGTTTAGGCGTATGTGTGTGTGTGTGTTTGGGAGGGCCTGGCCTGGGCCTCGGACACTATGTGTCTGGACCCCCGCCAAAATAATCGCCATCTTTTGCTACAGATGCTATTCTTAATTGTTTTAATTAAAATAAAATATTATATTGTCTACAAAACAGATTCAATTCTTATTATTTTTAATCGTAATTAATTGTATTAATAAATGATCAGTTTCACAAATATAATTAAGTATATTTCTTGACTAATTCTACATAAAATTATTTATTTATTTAAATAACACACATGCCAGCAATTATTTACCCCAAAAATAAGTATAGCCATGGCCACCAAATATTAATTTAAATTTGCATAAAGTTAAAACCTACCTATAAAGTACTTGTTCAATTCCGGGGCCGTATTTACAGCAGTGTATTAAGTGTGATTTCTCAAAACTATCTACGACACACACGAAAAAAACTCGAACTTACCCAAAAACTAAAGTTAAAATATAAACCCAAATAATTTTTAAACAATCACTTAAAAAATGCAACATTTTACAAAATACCAACTAAAAAGAAATACAATAAAAAAAATAAAACAAAAATCAAAATGCAAAATCTACATTTTTGTGAAAAAATTTTGTTAAAATTCAAAAAGGTAATTAAAGTAAAATAACAGATACAAAATAAGGGTGAATAAACGAAATAAAAAGAATAATCTAACCAAAACTAGCACATTTCTTGTCACTATTCGCACCAAAGTCACTCACAAACTGAAATGAAAATCCTAAATTTTCTGACTTCATTAATCTATTTTTGGTATCAATAATAATCTAAATTTGAATTTAATATATGATACTTACGCCCATTGGCGCCGCAAATAGGGCAACTATACATTCATATTGCATATTCGACCTGTCAAAATGCGACAAAATCCTAATCCGGATATCTAAATACAGTGCGTTATCCGAATTTGTATAATTACACAAAATATTCGGATATTTTAAAATTATGCTAAAATATTATAAAATATATATAATTTTGTAATATATATACTATATATTTATATATATAAATATTCCTAATCTGTTAAAATTTGAAAACCTTTTATCAATCGAACTAATTTGAAATTAAATTATTTTGCAAATTCAGTTAAACCTAATTTAATAATATTTGCAGGGATGAATTATCTATATTTTAGTTATGTGTCCCTAATTTTTCAGCTATTTTGAATTAAAATTATGGGAGTTATAACGAATTTGGTAAAATTAAAGAAATAAATTATTTTGAACTATGCAACTTTTCTTACATATGTGTATTGCGGGCAAGTATATTATCAAAGAACTATTTTTTACTTTATTTTACAGAGTAATAAGTAAGTATTGTTTTAATGTTAGCAAAACAAAATAATCATTATTTTTATACTAGGTTAACTTGTGGGCACCCTGTGCCCATATCATATATAGTCCATTTTTCGTTGAGGTAGGATCCCTGCCCATAAAAAAGCGTTCTACACATATACATCTGAGTCATATAATTATTTAAAATCATATATACTATTATACAATTTATTTGTATAAGTCTGACAATGAAAAATTACGCTAGTCTATGTGAATTAAATTTGTTAATAAATTAAATTTGTTTTGAAATAAATTTGGCACGTTTAGTGGGATTTAAAATATTATTTGTTATTTCGAAAAGTGGTCAAGCTTGTAATTGTCAAAATGAATAATTTTGAGATATTTAGAAATGTTTCATTTATTTTTTCTTCTAAATATCATAACAAACATAGGATGCAGGCACCAATGTCTATAGCTCGGGGTATATTCTGGGTCGATTTAATGATTGCTGTGAAAGTAATTTTCACTTGTAATTGTAGCAAAATGACCTGAGTTAAGGCAGAAGACATAGTAGTTAAGTCTATTTCTATACTCAAGTCTAGAGAACAACACCGTCCAATGTCTTGGCGACTGCCAAGAATTTCAAACGTTTTTTTTTGTTTTGTTTTTCTTTTGTTAGTTTTATTACATATTAGCGGTCATAGACTAGCACAATTTTGTGCTTTATTTGCAACTGAAAAGACTTAATAAAAAAATTGAGTGGCCTACACTCTCCTATATTTATTTCAAAATACACACACACACACATAGACGTCCTTGAGTGAAAATGTGTTCACAGACCCTCAACACGGATATTTCCATTAAAATAATTTCCGAACAAAAACAACAAATTTATTTATTTATGCTAAATCTAAATTTAAACTGAACTTAACAGGGAAGTACACAATATTGTGTGGCTTAATTAGTTTGGCCGGGGGCTTAAGTTTACTTTAAAATAGTGATCGACATTTGGTAATTAAGTATAAAAAAATTTGGCAGTCGCGCACAAAAAGTCTGAACTTATTTTAGAAACTAATATTTGCAAATATGTAATTTAATCAATTAAGGCATTTTTTAATTATTATTTTTAAGATCTCACACACTAAAATTTGAAGTGCAATGCGCTCGACTTTCTTGTACAAGTATTACTTAAAGTATTATTGTAATAAATAAAATTAGGTATGTGTATTTATTAATAATAATAATACATATTTTTATTAATTTATTTTTTAAATTTTTGAATATATATTTTAAGAGAGTTAAAAGAATGTGTATTATTTATCATGTTGGGGATACGTTTAATAGGTGTCGATATTGTTAAAATTGTAATTAATCAGATAGTTATTTAGATTTTTTTTTTAAATTAAAATTACTGTTCAAAAACATTTGCAATACATATTTTTATTCGTCAAATAGTTATTCAATAATTTATCCAAGGATACGTTAGGAATTTATATAATACCACACAATGACAGAGTATGTTAACCCAGAAATTTAAAAATAGCCCAAAATATATCAACTGCCATTAAAAAATATGTAAATCATTTTTATAATCGAGCATAAAAATTAAAATAATTATATTTTAATAGTGAAATAAATTTAAATGTCAAAATAATAACACTATAAAATATTCCTCCGTCAATATTCCATCAAAATCTCCTAAATAAGGATTTAATTAAATTTGTAATTTAAAAATAATAATAATTTCACATGAATAATAAATGGAATTTTTACTCCTTAAAAATATCCTAACAATAGCAATAGTATAACTAAACTTTATGGCCCTAAGGCCCAAAAAAGTGCCTAATTCGTATAAATTAAAGTGTGACTCACCTATTTTGTTATATTTATAATTTTCCGCGGAATACACTGCTCGACTAACTTATTGTGCAAAAGATTTTAGAGATGGTTTTCCTCTGACTAAACTCATAACGACGTCTGTACACGCGATGCCTGGCATCGCCCACGAACATTACCGATTACACCCGAATTAAAAACCAGAATATATAAATTTAGAACATAAATATCATTGTAAAACCATACTAATTAATCGCATTTTTCAAACACTTAATCATAAAAGTAAATAACTAATAGTAACAAAAATAAAATTATTCAAATTCAATCGTAAAAAATAAAAATAATTGCATCGTCCGGGAATCGAACCCGGGCCGCCCGCGTGGCAGGCGAGCATTCTACCACTGAACCAACGATGCTTATGACTAATAAAGTTAGTCATAAAACACAGTGACGTCGGACTAAACTTTAATTAATAGTCGTGTAACTATCCTTATATATATATTTACCAGTGGTCATTTAAACCAAAAATTAAAATTTGACCAATTATTAAAGTTTTATTGGTAAAATTAAAAACAATTGCATCGTCCGGGAATCGAACCCGGGCCGCCCGCGTGGCAGGCGAGCATTCTACCACTGAACCAACGATGCTTATAGACTTTAAAGGTAGTTCAAAATTTCAGTGGTGTTGATAAATATTTTTAAAAACATTTAAATGCATGAATATTCTATCTCCGATCAATTTTGGGATTAACTGCGTAGTAATCCGGTATGGTCTAGTGGCTAGGATAGCTGGCTTTCACCCAGCAGGCTCGGGTTCGATTCCCGGTACCGGAATTTAATTTTTAAATTGTTATTGCCAATGTTCGAAATTATTTTATATCGTATAAATTAAATTTAATTTAAAAAAATAAAATTATGAATATATAAAATTATATATGCGAGATAAATACAAGCAATATTTCTCTGTTTAGATTAGGTTTTAGATTAGATTAAAAAGATAAATATGTGAAAAAGTCTGTGTGGTGTTTCATGGTCAACCAGTGATTGTCAAACTGGTACAAATTAGCAAAGAATTATTATTGCAATATTTTGATAACGTTTGCAAATTATATGCAATAGCTTACCGGTCGTTATCAGTTGTGGGCGATTCGTAGTGTTTAGACATTCGTTTTTACAGTGTACCCTAGTGGGGAAAAACATGTAAGTGTACTAATTATTCGGTTTAATTAGCATATCACATCGTACCATAAACAATATTCACATTTATTATGAATTTTAAATCATTATTTCATTATATTAACTTTAACTAATAATATTGTAAGAAATAAACCAAATATTACAACCTTCAAAGTTTTAAAAAACTTTCCAAATATATTTGCTTATTTATAGAATGAAAAGATGATATTATTTTGTTTATAGTTTATCATAATTTTTATATATAAAAGATAATTCGTAAGATTTTAAATGTATGGGGTTTATGCTACCCTATTAATAGGAAAAGGTGTGACGTTATATACATATATATACTGGACATAAAACATAAGGTGTTACGTTGTTTATTAATACATAAATTAGTAAATAATATGCAAATTTAAATAACAAATTCATATTTTGAAAATATTTTAATGTTCGTATATACAAATCCGGTATGGTCTAGTGGCTAGGATAGCTGGCTCTCACCCAGCAGGCTCGGGTTCGATTCCCGGTACCGGAAAATACACTTTTGAAAATTTGTACTACATTTGGTTCAACAATTTTTTGTTATTACTTTCTTATCTATATTTTATATTGAAGAAATATCGTAAGTAAATAATAAGCTAAATAGTACGATTTCAGAGTATTACTGTGGAGTATTGGTTGGTTTTACAGTTGGTTAGAAATATAAATTTTTAGTGAAAACGCATAATAAATCGAGTGCAGGCCACTCCACATTATTTGTACTAAACCCAGCAAGGTCAAATTCGATCATTATTATTATAGCGATGAAGAATGGATTGTTTATGATATGGGCACATAGTGTTCACGGATAACCTAGTATATTTTAACGCACAACGAACATTTTTAAATATTTATAAAACTTTAGTAAACAACACAAATCTATTCAAATTTCAAACAATATAAATATGAAAATGTATACAAAAGATAAGTAACATATTTTACTCGTTAGAAAAGAAATATGTATATATGTATATTTCTAAGACGTTTAAAATAAAAAAAGATACAGTAACAATGGCCTAATATAGTCTATATACGTCAGTAAATCTATTTATATTGGCAAAACATTATTTAAAACAGTGTAAACTAATTTAAATAAAATCGTTTCGTAAAGAATTCTACACCCCTTAGTCCGCCCCTATCAAGCTAATCTTGAACAAATGTGTTTCCAGTCTAAAAATGGACCAAACCAACAATGCTACCCGTTTCGATGCGATGAAGCACCATTCGTACCCCGCGACTGCGCCATCGGTCGCCGGCAACGCCACCAAATCCCAGCATATCCCCACCAGTCCGAAGTCGCAGAGTCTCTTTAAAAAATCGCATACCTGCGGCAGTTTATTTGCGAAGTGCGCTTGTAACAATGAAAACGGGGAACATCGAGTTCCATTGTTGCAAACATTTTCCCATCCGACCGAAAATAATTGTTATTTCATCCAGAAAAAAACATCTAATCCTTCTTCGTCCAGTAAATCAAGATTATCTAATCCAGAATTATACCCAACTCCAAATATAAACAGACACTCAAACATAATCCAAAATCCCACCCCAAATCATTCCCCAAACCAATATAATTCTAATCCTGAACTGACAATATTTAATGCCGATGTAATAACTCAAAAATTATCCAGTCAAGGAAAATCTGAGCATATTTCCATTAGTAATCCTGTTAATATTCCTCCTAATCCCATAAATAGCAGATCTAATCAAGATTTGATAGTCCTAAATCAAAGTAATACTTCAATTTGTAATAATTTTCACGACATAACTAATCCTAATTTACCAAATCTAACATCTAACTCAATTACACATAGTTCTCCAAATCTTTTAAATAATCCTAGTTCTCCCAATAATTCCCTAAGCGATTCCGAATTAGCAAATAATTTGAATCATAAATCACTAAACTCCTACAAATACATTGCAGAAAGGCAATCATCCAATCCAAGTCTAATTCCCCAAACCAAACGTTTATCAAACCCAGAACTGCCTAAACCCCAGATAATCCAAAAACGCTCCAGCAAATCCACTCAGAACCTCTATTTACATCACCCAGAAATCACATACCCATCCCTCCCAATCCCAAGGCGAAACGTAGATAAATTAGCCAAGAGTGTACCAAAACACTTCGAATCATCCGACTACATCTCAGATTACACCGAAAACTTTTTGAGCAATAAAAACTTCGAATACCACAAGTTTAATGCGTTTGCATACACTCAAAAAAATTGTGAGGACCCAGCTCAAAAATATTTCAAAGAGTCCGGAATATTTGGCCCAATGGGAGGAGCAGCATCAATTCGAAAAAACTCAAACATATCCAACAATGATTGCGAGACAATACGAAAAATTTCTAAAACCGTAGTACCGCGGCTTAACGACGATTATGAGTATTTAAAAACAGTTGTTGCACAATTAAAGAAAGAGTTAAGTGATCATGAAATTAAAGTTGGTAGTCTAGAGCGGGAATTGGCCCTCGCAAATAAGGGGATAAGACTTAAGGACACAGAGGTACTAAAACTTCAGCGGGAAGTACATAAATTGAAAGTAAGTTTGTTTAATCTAAATATAACAATTTAATTATATAAATATACACTAATTTGTGATTTGAGAACGATAAAATGTTTGTTGCGTGTTAATTTCGGGTCAAGAACACTTTATCGTAACTTATATCGATGAGAATGGTCGTTAAATGTTTGAGGGTCAATGCTTCGAAGCGCAAATCGTTTGAAATTTACGTTAAATTACGGCTGATTTAATAAAATTCTTCATAAATAGTTTAAAAACGCGTAAACTAATATTTATGACTTTTTAATACGCAGTAATAATTAAACTATATAATGGGTGTGGGTTAAAACTAAATATAATTCGCCTCAAACTACGCAACACACATTACACAGCTGTAAAGCAAATACCTTAATATTTTGCATACATTTATATAATATACAATTTTATTTATAAACATTAGTGTTTTTCTCGACAAATTGTCGTATTTAATCGATAAATATTTGTTATTAATTTGCATAATTTCAAATAGAGTGTTCTCCAACAAACACCAACCATATACGACACGGATATCCTGTCCAGTTTAAATGAGCAACATGGTATGGCAAATAGTACCAATGCGCTCCAACAATCACCAAACAATATTTGCGCCAATAAAAAACAAGGTGTGTCTGCAGAATCCAGTGAATTTACAGGCCAAGCAAGCGATATCCAAATCGCAAGATACGAAAAGGACTTCCGGTAAAACATAATTTATTTATATTTGTTTTGTTGATAACAGTTTATAAGTGACGATATTAGCTTGCAAGTCATCTCGCCCTTGTGGCCTAATGGATAAGGCATCGGCCTCCTAAGCCGAGGATTGTGGGTTCGAGTCCCACCAAGGGTACTTGTCTTTAGTTTTTGATTTTTTTTTAAACAATTTCTTGAATAATTTACTATTACGGGTCATCATTCTAAGATTTACAAGGGAAAATTAAGCGATTTTGACCCGTTTTGCAATTTATTAAACGATAATAAAATGAAGTATGTATATGCCACCCCAGATACATAAAATGTTAATAATATTTGAAAATGTCGAATTTATACTTTCAGATCAAAACAGTTAATAAAAGATGCGATAATGGATAATAATTTCCTCAAAAAACTAGACTCCTCGCAAGTCAGAGAAATTGTAGACTCTGTTTACTCAAAAGAGTACCCAAAAGAGAGTTTTGTAATCCGGGAAGGTGCAGCAGGGGCGCACCTGTTTGTGTCCGCTGAAGGCGAATACGAGGTGATAAAGGATGGCAACGTTTTGGGCAAAATGGGACCTGGCAAAGCGTTTGGCGAACTTGCCATTTTATACAATTGTACACGCACTGCTTCGATTCAAGGTTAACTCGAAAATTACACCTTTTTTTTGCCCAAAATTTACCTAAAATCGTTGCAGCTGTTACCGATTGTCGAGTTTGGGTACTTGACCGGAAAGTCTTTCAGCAAATTATGATGAGGACTGGGTTACAAAGGCGACAAGATAATATCTATTTTTTGAAGTCAGTGCCGTTGCTGCATAATTTGAATTGTGATGTTCTAGCTAAAATTGCCGATGTTTTAGAAGTGGTAAGACTTTTTACTTATACGCACACATACAAGATAGTCGAGTACAGGCTACTCCATATTTTTAAAATGATTAAAACTGAATTTGCTCGATTATTACGCAACACACATTACACTGCTGTAAAGCAAATACCTTTATAGATATAATGGATACATTTATATAATTATTGCGATATTTACCATAATTATATACAATTTTAACTTCAAACTTATGAAAGTTAACATTTAAAAGCATGTTTTAATATGTTATATACCCCCCTTATATCTCTCCTATATTAATAATTGTGTGTAAAGACTAAATAAATATGTATGTATGAATTTGGGAAGTTACGTTCTGGCTTGACGGCAACTGATGCCTTGCTTGCCGTCAATAACTGAGTGTCCCCCTAGTCGAACATTTTACCTAGTGTCTCAGGTGTATAAAGCTTATAAAATATTTATCAGCGGTTCTAAATAGCTGGGACTTTATTTTAATCAAATTAAAAGCAATAATTAATTAAATGTAATTATATTACGTAATTTAATTAATTGAATATCACTGTAATTTGCAATTTTATTTTATTACATTTGCAAAAATTATGTATTTTCTGGAACAAAAAATACTTTTCGCAGGAATTTTACCCTGCTGGCGCCTATATAATTCGCCAAGGGGCAAGTGGCAACACATTTTTCATTATTAGCAGTGGTAATGTCAAAGTTACGCAAAGGATATCTGGTAAAAAGTATTTTTATATGTTTACCAAAATTTTATTTATTATTATTTTTTTTATAATTTGAAGGTCGTTTAGGAGATGAAGAAATTCGAACTTTAGGGCGTGGTGACTACTTTGGAGAGCAAGCACTTTTAAAAGAAGACTTTCGTACTGCTAGTATAATAGCATTACATCCAGGTGTTGAATGTTTGACCTTGGATCGAGATTCCTTTATTCAATTAATTGGCGATTTGAGTGAATTACAAGAAAAAGATTATGGCGATGAACAAAGGGTTCTAACAAGGCCTAATAGTTCAGTCAGTGTATGTTTAGATGCCCAAGGTACTTAGTTATAATGTACAATTTGTTTAACCCGTTGTCTGCCACGAGTTACACCTAGGGACACGCCTAAATTGCATAGATTTTCATAAAAAATATATTAATTTATTTATTTATTTCTAGGGATATGAAATAAAATTATTAAATGTTTAAATTTGTTTCTTTTTTTAATAGCTGAATATGATTACATAAGACTAGATGATTTGGAGGTCATAGCGACCTTGGGTATTGGGGGGTTCGGCAGGGTTGAATTAGTGCAATATGCGTTTGATCACAGCCTCACTTTTGCGCTAAAATGCCTTAAAAAGCAACATATTGTCGATACACAGCAGCAAGAACATGTATTTAGTGAAAAAAATATTATGTTGAGTTGCAGAAGTCCATTTATTTGCAGGTAATTTTTTTTTATATACTAAGTTAACCCGTTTTAATTTTATTTATTTTTAGAATGTTTAGGACATATCGAGATTCAAAATATGCTTACATGCTTTTAGAAGCATGTTTGGGTGGAGAAGTATGGACAATTCTAAGAGATCGAGGATACTTCGACGATCACACAACTAGATTTATAACGTCCTGTGTGATCGAGGCTTTTAGCTATCTTCACACTAGAGGCATTATTTATAGAGACTTGAAACCGGAGAATTTATTACTGGATTCGCAAGGATATGTTAAATTGGTAATGTTTTTAAAATTAAAATAAAATAATATAAATATCGGCCGGGGTTTGAACCCAAGACCTTAAGCCGTTAGGACCGTTAGGAATTCAAATTCAATATATTTTATATTTCATCAGTCGCTCAGGTTCGAATCCCGGTCAAGGCAATTTTTGTGTATTTATTTAATTTTAAATAAAAATTAAATTGGTTTCCGCGGCCGGGATTTGAACCTACGACTGTCAATTGTTCAGGTGCAGCCCCACAATAGGGGACAAGGGGATTTTTAATTTTTGTTTTTGTATTTAGGTTGATTTTGGATTTTCAAAACGTTTGGGGTACAGCAGTAAAACATGGACATTCTGTGGTACCCCTGAATACGTGTCCCCTGAAACTATTCTCAATAAGGGGCATGATAGAGCCGTAGATTATTGGGGGCTAGGGATTCTAATGCATGAACTTCTTACTGGAAGGTGAGCATCCAACACCCCCCCCCCCCCTTCTCTCCCCCGGATAATTAATAAAACTTATTTAAAACAAAATTTGATACTTTACTTAGGTAATTTTTGAAATAACTTGAAAAAAAATGAATAAATATAATTATATTCATAAAAAATATCTGGAGTGGCCTGCACTCAACTTTCTTTTACGTAGTTTTCAATAGATAGATATTAATATATAATGAAAATAACTGGATAATTATACCAATTTATAATGGATCTGAATTTGAAGTACTTATCGTATTCACTCTTAAACAGTCAAATTTCACAGTAAAACTCTGAAATTGTTAATTAATTATGTCAGCAAATATATAATATAAATTGATTCTATAATAATTTACCTGATACAATTTATTCTAATAAGAAATCAATATTTTAAATATTAATTCATACAGATAACTGTCAAAGGAATGCTTGTTTGTTCTCAATAAACAAGAAACAAATGATGTAACTCATGGTTGATTCGTTTTAAAAATAATAAAATTTGTCACAATTGTAGGTATCACCATGGCAACGTAAATAAGATATTTGAGTTTTTTCGTAGCAGTTTTCTCATAACTGGTACAATTTATGAAGAAACTTTTCAAACAAAAGTTGTGCGAAATATTAATATCTTTCATTATGAATATTGCTATTTTTGCCGTAAGTGTAGCCGTTCTAGTGATATCGGAGATAGAACAAAAAATGTATAGAGTAAACATGAACTACCGGTTTGAATATTCTTTTCAAAAATAGGAGGTGCACATCTAGGGTATATACAAGTCTTAAGTTTGAAGTTTCATAATTTTTCGTTCGACAGTTTTGGCCCTAGAGCGTTCACAGACACACACACACACAGACACACACACACACACACACACAGACACACACACACACACACACACAGACACACAGACGTCATTCCGAAAATAGTCACATTCGATTCAGGGAAGGTCAAAACATGTATATCCGTTGAAATCTCGAGTTCGAAATTTTTCATGATTACAATACTTACTTATTACTCTGTAAAAGAAAGTAAAAAATGGCATTAAAAACAGGTTTGATAGAATAAATCGTATAATTATGTTTTTAGTCCCCCATTTACAGCGTCGGACCCGATGAAAACCTACAATTTAATCCTGAAAGGTATTGACATGGTAGACTACCCGCGACACATAACCAGGGCTGCCCAAAGCCTAATCAAACGATTATGTAAAGATTCTCCTTCGGAGCGGTTAGGTTACCAACGTGGTGGCATTCAAGATATAAAAAAACATAAGTATGTATCCACTATTACTATAATAATAATTATAAAATACGTATATATATAATAAAATATGCTAAATGCTTGAAAACAGTTGTCTGCTACTCCATTCATAGGAAACACATCAAGTTACTTGTATATAAGTAATTTTAAAGTAATAAAAAAATATATTTTCCCTCTTTCTTGGTGGCGAAAGTTCGAATCCCGGCCGCGACCGTGAAAACCAGAATTATTTAATTAAGCAATTATATATTTGTTAATTTAAATTTCTTTTTAGGTGGTTTCAGGGTTTTGACTGGGATGGCCTAAAGGCACGTACTTTGCCAGCGCCAATTGTGCAAGCTGTCCAATCTCCGCAAGATACGTCGAATTTTGACAGTTACACTAAAGACAACGATAGCCCACCCGACGAATTCAGTGGGTGGGACTTAGATTTTTGATAACTTCGCTAATATATTCACTTAAAAGTGATTTAAAACCGCTTTGTTAACACATATGTTCAGTTATTTACTGAATTACTATACGAATATAAGTGAAATTAATATAGAATAGCTCAAATTTAATTTAAGTAGTTGATGGAAGGTTTTAAAAAAATTAAAAAGGTGTTTTAATTAAAGTGTTTGGGATTTGAACACGCATTTTTAGGGGGAACAAGATTTAGTGCGTGGAAGTTCTGGGTTCGAACCCTGCCTTAGGGCATTGTTAATTTAAATAATTGTAAAAAGGAAAAATATATACTTTTATATTTATTAATAATTTTGAAAATAATGATCTAAAGTTGTTTTTAAAATTATTAGAGCCTTGGAAATAAATATATACTTTTATATTTAAATAATTAAGAATTTAAATAATGATCTGACATTTACAATATATTGAAGTTGTTTTTAAAAACATTTTAAATTAAATTTGAAATGCATTATTTTAAAAACAATTTTAAATTACATATATTATATATATCTATATTTGGTAATTGTTTCTAAATAATAAAAATCTCAAAACAAATCGATGTATTTTATTTTCCCCGAAGTTGGGGGTTGTATTTAATTAAATAAAAATCGAAATTATAGGCTATTTATTGATATATTAGTGTGATGTCTGATTAAATTGAGTAGGTGTGTGATTTTTCGATGTTTTTCATTGTCTAGTCATTTATTTTCGGCTAAGAAAAATAGGTGGGGCTATCACCTGTCCTTCTTTTCATTTTGTAAACATTCATCACTTACAAAAAGTGGCGTTCTTTCGTCAGTTGAACCGCCTGTACGCACGCGACCTGACACCATTTTATTTAGCGTGAAAATAGGTCAAATTCGTTCAAATAAAATTTAATATTTTTTTGTTAATAAATTAACACAAGATTAGGTACGCGTAAATTTTTTGATCCGAGAATGCTACAGACACACGACCGATTGCTTTAGCTTTTGCGGTACTTCGTACGACGAGCTAAAAGTGCATGCCATCTATAATAAAATAGCGAAAACAATTTTTTGACAGTTCAAATGTCAAATTATTTCTGTAAATTAATTCTGGTTTGTCAGCATTATGTTTCGTCTAAATTAATTGTATTTGTGTCGAAATTCTAAGTTATGTTAAAATGTTACCGTATATTTAAGGTAAGCAAAACGCATTTTCACCATTTGTTTATAAAAAATTAAATTAAGTATTGAACACGGTACACATACATATTTAAGTTGACATTGTACCCTCAGTTATTA
Source organism: Leistus spinibarbis (assembly GCA_933228885.1). NCBI lineage: Eukaryota > Metazoa > Arthropoda > Insecta > Coleoptera > Carabidae > Leistus > Leistus spinibarbis. The sequence continues at coordinate 8,492,724 of OW121804.1, read as the reverse complement.
CGATGTAACATCGCATCGAAATATAAAATGTCTCGACAATAAATATTTAATCGAAAAATAGCATATGCTTATCTTGATTAAAAATTCATAAATTGTACCGCATAAAAATTCACGTATTTTAGCCAGAAAATAATCTATAATCTTCACTACTGCCCTATTTTTACAAGAAATACGTAAATATTTTCAAAACAAACTGATTAAACAGTACATAACATACTACGACACAAAATAACATTTATAAAATAAAATATTAATCAAAATATCGTCCATACACTGTTAAAAGAGGCACAAGGTCAAGAGGTGTCCACATGTACACAATTTAATATTAATTATAACGCTTAAAAACAAGCATTATATAAAATATTAGGTGATATTAGCTTTAGACGCCATTTTAATTACGTATCTAGGCGGCCATTTTGTTTACTGAGTCTCAAGGGCATAAGAATATATATTTAATTAACATACACATATTTTTAACCCATATTTAGCGATATAATGATGAAAATAACGCTTATAAACAAGGAAAACATAAAATATTGGGTGATATTTGCAGTAGACGCCATTTCAATTACGTATTTAGGCGGCCATTTTGTTTACTGAGTCTCAAGGGTATCAGAATTACTGATTGTTTCGCTGTGATCCTTTATAGATTTACAGAACCCAATTTCACATTTGTATTAATAATATAAAACTCGAAAAAGACCCTAAAACCGGGAACCTAACCACCAAAAGTCACGAGGCGTTATTCCTTTTAGACGCCATTTTAATTACGTAGTAATTTTCATTAAAAGATAATTATACACATTTAATACTCACTTTTACATAAAACTAGGGCACTTTATAGACACTTATATTTGTATAGAACACAATTTTACATATCTATTAATAATATAAAACTCGAAAAACTATAATATTAGGCGCATAACCTCAAAACAATAATCCAGCAGGTGTCAAACAAATTCAAGGATATTAACCAAAAATCTTACCTTACATCTTGCAGACGCTCCACCGAAAGCCACAACACATACATTAAACAGTTTTAGATCCATTTTTACACTTAATTTACTTATAAACACAACAATACAGTTCAACTCACTGGACACAGTAGCCGTATTATTTTTATGCACAATCTCATCTTCTCGATCTGCTTACACATGAGACAGACAGAGCAAAAACATGGCATAGCTGAGATTCTGTGTAAAAAGAATACAGCAATTTGCCAAGAAAAACCTCACCGAGTTACAACAAAGCACAACGTTGCGAACGTATAAATAACAAAACAACTACAGGTGTCTGTATTATTTATATGTTCCCCAGAGCACAATGGTGATATGTCCACGTATAATTTTGTATTTTATACATAGAGAACTTGAATCTTTGTTTAAATATGAAATATATTTAAAAATCATAGCACAACACTGTCTAGGATGACTTATGATGCTTGTTATCTTTTATTTAGTGGATATATAGGATTAAAACTGTGATTTTTAGGAACAAAATTACTGAAATTACTAATGTCATTCATTGAAGACAGACGCCTGCGCAGTAAGACTTCCTGTGCTCGCAGATATGCGAACACAAGAAACCAGCAGTACACCGTTGTCTGCCGTGTCGTCTGCGTCGGATCCATATGTTCACGGAGCAGGCGCTGGAGATGGAGTTTTATCGCGAAATAATTCGAATGCAAGGTTAATTAACTGTTTATATTATAGTTTACCCATTTAAAACCCTATTGAAATGTATCCGAAACTTTTAATTGTTCATTTGTGCCTTAGTATTTTGTGTGTTTCGTATGTTTACATACAAGCATTGTTTTCAATTTCAAGGCTTGTTTACAAATTGATATGAGATTGCTTTGACATTTCAGGGGTATGTAAATTATTTAACTAATGAAATTTTTATTCTGTGACCATAGTTCTGTGATTTAATGTGTTTTTTTATTCTTTCATGCATCATTTTTTATTTTACTACGCCAATACAGGACTTTTAGTAATTATTTCTTCAATATAGAATTGTTTTTCCAGGATTTTATTAATGTTTTGTTTTTATTATTTTACATTAACCATTTTTATAAAGTTAATTATTATTTTTTCGTGTCAATTGTCGCGTTATTTTGTCCAATATTTTTTTCCGTGTTGTGTATATTAGATGAGCCCCATAAAACCGATGTACTTTCGTTAATTATTTGATTAATGTCCAATTTTACTAAATGTTTTTTTTTTCTACGTCAATTTTTATGTTTTTTTTATTAATATTAAAAGTGGAAATGATATATTTTATTTTCTTTCTACATTAATTTTTTATCTCAAATACACATTATTATTTATTACTTTTTTTGCTAATCTAATTTCTAATCTGAACTACATAAATATACATTAAAATACCTAATGAATATGTACGAATAATTAATTATATTTTTAATTGATTCATTGAATGCCTTTGTTACCCTTACTAAATAAACCCTGTACCATGTGCCCATATCATATACAGAATAACTCCTTCACCGGTCTGTCTAATTGAGTTTTTTGACCAATTTATACATTTACCATGGATACTCTATATAAATAAAGCATTTCCCTTAGCTATACTCACGTGCACTATATTGTTGCATTCAATAAAGGTTTATATTTGTTCCAAAATATACCCGCAGCTCATCAATGTAAAACTGGTTGCAGAAACAATAATTGTCAAAATTAATAAAATACTTAATATTTCCTACGTTTTTCAAACGATTTCGCTAAAAATTACGAATTAGATATTTCAAATATAGACAATTCGATTAGTTCTAACAAAACTTTAAAATTTACATCAGTTCATGAAATATTTAAGTTTAAAGTTGTACCGAAATTGAAAGATTAGTTTCGATATATATTTATGTAATATATCTATTTTGAATTAGTTACAAATTAAATCTAGGCCAATCTAAACATGATTTGAAATTAATAAATAAAAAAAAAATGGAAGGAGTAACACAAGGAGTCTATAAAAAGACTGAACAATGATTTGAAGTCTTGGGGTAAAAAAAAAAACGACGAATTGCTGGGTCAGCCCCAATCTATATCTGTTCAGGGAGCAACCACTCCTTACTCCAATAAACCCCCCCTCCCCCCATCCCCCCTTCCCTATACGCAATCACAGAAAGACGTTTTTAATTTATTTCCCTTAGAATTAAAGTATATTTATATATATATTAGAATATTTATATTTAAAATGAATTACGTTGATTGACATGAACTGTCAGCACACAAACATGGCGCACATTTAGGGCGGACTGTGCTTGACTATTCTCGAATAATTAATCTTGATCGGGAATAAATTGAAATATGTTTAGATAAATTATATTCGTATTTTATTAATTTTGACTGGCGCCACAATTTATGATATTTTATTGATAATTTTTAATAATTTCTGCGGCCTTGTGAATTATCTATAATTGTACATAGATAAGATTAGATTAAATATTAATGTGTCATATATATTTTACGTAAAACATAAAATGCAGGTAATTTATTTTATTCGTGCTTTAGTAACATACAAATTAAATAAAAATTAGTGTATTTTCTAGTATTAAAAAATAATTGAAATTGATTGAATATATTTGATTATAAATACACTTTAAGGTAAGTTATTTTGAAAACCACAAAAATATTTGAATTCTAGTGGGTTACATATACCAAGTTTTGGGAGTTAAAAAGGGTTTATTTGATATTTATATAGGAAATTGATTACGTTGATACGTTTTGAAATAAACCAAAATATAAAAATAATTTATTTAATGTATAAGTGCGAAAATTCGACAATATTAATAGAATAATTTGATATAATTATAATAATTTTAAAATATTTAAAGATAAATCGTTTAATATTCCATATATTAGTGCTACACTGTTACGAATTGAATGTTCACAGTGGATGAACCCTAATATGAAGTATAGCGTGACTGCACTAATTTCTAAAGATTCTTCACAATCAATATTACACATAGACTCTCCCCCCTTTCCCCGGGCGCAAAATACGTACAACCGATAACTACCTACCACAATGCTATTGCGAACATTTTAAATTATTTAATAGCAAATGTCTACACCTTTGAATTTTCCCAAACTGACGCATAACAATTAAATTTTCCTTATTTATTCAAAAATGCCCCCATATTACTTGAAATATACATCGCATATATTACTTTTAGGGCGAGCTAGACGCGTAGGTGCGTTGTACCTCTAAGCTTGTATTCTTTAACGTTCCAGTGGCTATATATCCGACGATGAGATATCTATAGACATACCGGAAGTAACTCTATCCCCGCTTACGTCCCAGCACCGCCGTACATTAGAGCTGCTAGTGCGACTACATTCGGATGATAGCTCATCAAGCAGCAGCTCCAGCAGTGAAAATCTCTGTTTTCCGCACACTTTCCTCAGAAAATCTACAGTATGCTCGCTCGAAGATGGCCAAATGCGGTAAGATCATTTTAAACTAATATTCCCGCCAAAAACACACTATAACTACCTCTTACACATGTATTTCTTGTTCAGGCAGAACTAGATTAGCTGCCGTAACGCATTATATAGCTCTGCGTGTCGCTAAATAGATAAATACAAAGTTATAAGACGAGAAAATACTTTTTTACGTGTGTATTTCTTGTTCAGGACATACTAGATAAACTGCCTTAATAGGTCAGAATGTTATTAACCTTTAAATATCAATGCAAAGAGCAAACTAATATCCATACATATTATAAATGAAATTTTATTTCTTGTTAACGCTGTGCTAGATAAGCTGCCAGAACGTATTGTGTAGCTGAAACTATACTAAATATATTGAGAATCTTTGAATTTTTATTTAATTCTAAAACAAATATTTAATTCAGTAAACATACAATTGCTTGTTCAGACTGAGCTAGATGAGCTGCCCTGACGTATTCAGTAGCTAAAACGCATATTTAAACCATTTTAAACATCGTTGTTTAAAATGTACATCCGTAAAATTTATAAACCAGTGGTAACAAAACCACATGTAGGCTAAATAAATAAGCCTGTTGCATGGTAGAGCAGGTAGTGTGGTTCTCTGTACTTCCGTTTTGGCGGGCGTAAGCTTCAGAACCCGGAAAATCAATGCCAACGCAAACGCGTGGGTTCATTCACTAACCAAGAAAATAAAATGCAACCAAATCGATTTAAAAACATTAAATTATGTGAATAAAACATAAATTACGGTTTATTTGTTTAAATAATGGATATAAAGTAAGGGTGTTACTATTAAAAACAAAGGTTATTTGTTTGAATTTGATTGTGCGCATGCGCAACGTCTTTTTCTTTAGTGGGTTTCTTGTGTGGCGGCGTCAGTCTTATATTACTCCGGGTAGGGCTACATAGCGTATCCTCAAATATGTGTAAAATGTCGCTTAATTTTTGACAATTACGTAATATACGTTTATTATTAATCGTAGTGTCAAATATCGTGTTCAGTTTTACAGTTTAAATAAAATATATATATACATTTAAGGTAACAATACAATTGGAACCTTTGACCTTTAATATTTAAAAGTTAACACGTTAAATGTCAAAATGATAAATTTCCTTGTATTAATGACCTTTGTACTATTTAAACCTATTTTATTTGTGTAAAACCCATTTTAAATACTATTTTATTTTTTACTAGAAACACATGTAGTTTTTTTTATCAAATTATTATTTTTTAATTAACTTAAAGTATATTAAAAATTTAGCAAGGGTAAAAACATTGCACAATAATTAGTTAAAATGACATGAAAAAAATCTGCGGCTTTTAAATGTTATTTATTTATAAAATGAATAAATATTATTTCAAAGCTGGACGCAGTAGTGCTCGCACCAATACTTATTTTGTATATGTGTTTAACATGAAATAACTATTCTATTAAAAGCAAATATTAAATTCAATTATGTTTATTTCTGCTGTAAAGTGAGCTGGAAGCACTAGTAATAGCACATTTTTAAAATAATCAAAAATGTCTTTAAAAAGAAAAAATCAATTTTTGCTGTAATTTAGCTGGAAGCACTACTACTAGTGCTAATCCTTGTTTAATTTTTTTCACGTAGCGATAATTAATATTTCGTAATAATAATGATAAAATCTTGCAAATTATTAAATAAAATTTGTTTAAAAGTTATTTTACTATTTTAGAATATATATAAATGAATATATTTATAAGGTAATTCAATTTACCAATAAAATAGTTAAAAATAGCCTGAAAACTTTAAATTCGTTGCACGGCAACCCAACGTAAATACGTGCAAATCATGTCAACTACTTTTTAGGAGTAAATATGATTCGTTATCGATTCAGTGATATTATTTCAGTAACGGCGCCTGTAATGTCTACAATTATCTGTTCATGTGTAGTGTAATCACTATTTATTGGGTTTATTTGATAAGGTTATTGAACTTATCGATTATCAATATATACGAAAAATAAATGTAACAGAAAGTAACAAAATAATATAGGATATTTTCTTTTTAATAATTGTCGTGGCAAAATAACATTTGGACGTTTTGGTAATCGTGAAATAAATGTAGATAACGTAAGTCTTCATTAGTGTAATGAAAGACTATATATGCGCCATTTTAAATGTCGTTAAGGGTTAGTCTAGGCCTTTGCCCTACTTTCTCAACTAAAGTGCTTCCTTCACGGGCGAGGGGAAGTTGTAGGGCTTCAGCACTCGGAAACTGATTAGTTTGCACATCATCAAATGTCACACCTATTTTATATGGTTACATTCGAGTTTATTTTTAAAGTACTGGTTAGTAAATCACTAATAGTTTGACCCAAAATTGTTCAAAATAATATTCTGACCCTTTAACTCGACAGACACACAGACAGATAATTTATAGAGTTTATAAAATAATACAAAGGTCATTTATTCAAGTAATTATATTTAATTGGGCATTTTAATATTTGAAATAGACAAAAAGGTGCCAAATATTTTAAAATGAAATTACAATTAATCGTTGTTGAAACGGGGGATACGTGGCGAAGAGCATTGTTAAGGTAAGACCCCCCGGTTAACACGTCCACTATGAACATTTGGAACCACTGGTTTCTCTATTCTAGATTTCATTCAAAACAGTTTGTTTTAATAAATATTTAAAAGTGGTGTCGTGTGAATTGACATAAACTAGGCGCAAATGTGTAAATTTAATTTAAAAATATATGCTAACTTAACCGTCAAGGTTTTGCAATAATTAACACAAATAATAATACTTGAAGCACGAATATACATTTAACAAGCTTAGGCACAACGCACCTATGCGTCCAGCTCGCCTTATAAATAATATATGCGATGCGACCAGCAGTTTTTAATTATTATGGCCTTTTGGGTAAACAATTTGAAAAAATGTTATAGATATAAAAAGTCTTATCGTCGATTTTAGTTCGATATCGTAAATAGTATACTCACGGTTTTAATGAACTGCAACACGGCTGTCTGCTTCAACAGGTGTAAACGTACTGAATGTTGATAGTTTATACTATTATGTAAACACATTTAAAAACCAGACACTCACTAATTTACATCCGTTTATTTACTAATTTATTTTAAAGAAATTGTCGATCTTTTTAGTTACGTATTACTGAATATATTTACGATAAAATACAGAAAAATTCATATTTACTGATTGCCACAGTGTTAAATCATTTATTTGTGATAAACATTTTTTTTTAACTATTTTATCCCTATTTGAATTAAAAAAACTTCCGAAATCTAGTAATCTTTGGTTATTTGACCATTTTAGATCCAATTTAACGTAAAAACTTAATAAAATTAATTACGTTTTTGAAGCAACCAGCTTTACATAAGTGATGTGCGGTGTAGTATACTTTTAGGCGCTAAATAATCTGATTTTTCATGTAAAACTATTTGTGATAACAACATTTATTATATATTACTAACATTTTTGTTTTAAATTTAGTCTTTTTATGTGTTTTTATCATAATTTTATGTTTTACTTCATTAAGATTGTTAACCCTTTTTACGTATATAAAGTTAATTATTCTACATTAAATAAGTTATTTTAATAAATCTGTGTTGAGACTAAAATGATAAGAGTTATCTCAATGGATGTAAGTAAAAATAAAACAATGATTATGATTTGTGTTTAAATTGCTCAATAGTTTAGTTGCTATGAACAAATGTATTTACTAGACACATGTGTGAATTGTGATAATCTGTGATCTAAGATCAATGTTTTCATCGATATGTATCGAAAGTAAGTTTTTTTTTTGTAGTTATTGGCACCTGATATTTTTACAATTTATTATTATATTCATGTTTTTAACTGTAATTAGCCCCTATTAAGAAATACCCTCACTTCCGGTTAAAGTATTATAATCAAATGCGGGCTCAATGTTTAGTTTTAATTTAGCTGACCTATAGACAATTATTTTATGAATAATGCTTGTTTTCATCGAATAAACGAATACAGTGAAAAATTTGGATAAGTACGAAGTTTACGTCATAGCTATGACGTCGTAGCTGCATTACGAGTAGAAGTTAATTTTATAAATAACATTCATTGAGGTGACCTAAACTATTTTGTAAATGCGTCGAATAACTCTAAAGATAATGAATTAGTACCAACATGACGTCATTAATGCTTCCAGCTTGTATTTTAAATGATGATTTAAGCTATAAATATACATTTACGTTATTTATGAATAAATACATTACTATGCAAACGTTTTTATGTATTACAAAAAATGAGTCATTGTTTACACCCGTAGAAAAAATAAATAAAATATGTTTTATGTTAATAATTTAACATACATAAAATAAACAAAAAACTTTGTTATAAATAGATGCGCTTTGGATGTATCAATTGATAAAATACGCATTTAGGTCAAGGGATTTTATATCGTTTATTAAAATCAGTTTTATTGCTAATGGAATAATAAATAATATCAATATCAGATTGTAATGTACCATAATAGTAATAATTGTATTTAATATATAGAAAAATAGTCAAGGAAGCTCAAAACGTGTATTTCCGTTAAAAGATTTATTTATAGTTAAAATGGAGGTTGTTATCATAAAATATTGAAGCATATCCGGTACTACGTTAGTTTATCGCTGCAAACGTTGCTGATTTGATTATAATTCGTGCCAAAAATTACGCGTTTAACGAAAGTAAAAACTGCACGTTTTCACTCACGTTCTTAACATTTCGTGACTAGGAATTTACGTAAAATAACCTTGAAAATGCAATGTTTACATGTGTGCCACAGGTGTATTTTACAAACATGGTTTCCTGATACATGGAATTGTAGGCCCTCTTTGTAACCGCGTTACCTCAAAACGTTGGTAACACTTATATAGAAAGGAAATAGGTAAAACAAAACAAAATACACGAGATTTCATTCTGCCCCTTGTGCGGTCAGCTGTGCAACGATCTGTGGCTACCAAAATGTTACACCTGAATCTATTCAACTTCGCCTGTACAATTCTGATACAAAATTGACGTAGTTGACTAATAATTTAATTTATTTAATGAAATAATTCGATATAATACAATAGATATATATAAACATGATAATTTAAATATATAACGAACGTAGTAATGGTACTTCCTGTTTACATAGGTTGGTTATTACAAAATGGCGACTATTATATATCCGGTCCCGGGTAGTACTAATTAGCTGTTTTGAGCCTCTAACTTTAAAAATTGTTTTCTCAAAAACTACGTAAGATAAAAAATTATCCTGCTCAGAGGTTCATAATTACACTATTGTGCATTTAAAAATAAAATTTCAACCCCATTGGTTGGAAAATAAGGCTAAAAAAAATTTTTATATTTATTTATTTTCAATTTTACATAGTTCTAGGCTTGTGTTTCTATAATTAAAAACTTTAAAAATGCTTTTCTCAAAAACCAATTAAGATAAAAAATTCTCCTGCTCAGGGGTTCATAATTAAACTATTTTGCAGTTAAAAATAAATTTTCAACCCCATTGGTTGGAAAATAAGGCTAAAAAAAATGTTTTTATTTATTTATTTTCGATTTTATATAGTTCTAGGCTTGTGTTTCTATAATTAAAAACTTTGAAAATGCTTTTCTCAAAAACTAATTAAGATAAAAAATTATCCTGCTCAGGGGTACATAATTAAACTATTTTGCACTTAAAAATAAATTTTCAACCCCATTGGTTGGAGAATAAAACGGAAAAAAATGTAAAATAGCGTAATAAAAGTTACGAAAAATGAAAAATTTTGTTTGTCAGGTGTGGGGTTCGAACCCACGCTCCCGTTTGGGAACCAGAGCTTAAATCTGGCGCCTTAGACCACTCGGCCAACCTGACATTTCTGTTTTGAGTATAATATACCTAATAAATATATAACTAGACTTTTAAATAACTTATTTTATCAAAAAGCAATTTATTATTATGCATTTTATCAATATTATGAGTTTATAGACTTTTTTATATCGTATTACTGGTCATATGTTACGAAAATAATAAATAATGAGTCATTTAACAAAAAATAAAAATATATAGTTCTGAAAAGTTGCATTTAGATAAATTAATGGCATGAATCAATAAATATGATTGCAAATTTCTCGTTAATTGTATTCTAGGACAAATAGTTAACGCGTGACGTGTTCAATAGAATTCGTTGTTGCAAATATTAACACGTAATTTATGTAGTTATTGGATGCTGTTTGAGTACTACTGGGTGATCACAGTGCACGCGCACTGAGGTTTATTTTCTCTTTGGGAACAGTTTGACTGTTGTTCAGAACAGAGAAGCTAAAACAATTAATTGTGCTCGTCTGCCTCAGTAACCGGCTGATAAGTGCTATTTTCGATAACACATTACATTTGGCATACCAAACTTAACGAAAACAGATACACAATACAATAAAAGCAGTCATTTCAAAGTTTGTTGTGTGCCCGCGTAGTGTGCACACGAAAACCGCCGTTATTATACTCAAAAATGTGTTTGTGAATGTATATTTGTGATGATTAGTGTCCATTTAAGTGTATTTCGATGGTTTTAAGTGTTTTAAAGGTATTTTTTATAGGTTAACATAGAAAAACGTCACCTTTATCACGTGAAACTCGTGAAAGATGATGAATTTGCACTTTACAGTTAGGTTGAAGTTGTCCTATTTTATATCCTCAATAAACAATCTGTTTTTATAAATAAATGTGTGTGTGTTTATCTTATATTACGTCAAATCTTTTCAACAACTTGTGTTATTTTAGGATTTGTTTTAAAATTAGAGTTGAAAACAATCGAGTAACAGGTTGCCAAAAACAACCAATTTTCATAACAGTGAATTGTTTTTGCGAAAAAAACTTTAGCTATTAACATAATTTAGGTATTTTTGAACTTAAGTTAAAAATAATATTAATATCATCGATATATTCGGCCTGTACAGAGCCGTAACGATTAAATTAAAATTATACATAAAACTTCCCTAATTAATTATTTTATTACAATTTTTTCGCCTTATATTTTTTAGGACGAAACTAATTGAAAAAAAATAGCTATTTTATTTTAACACAAAATCTCAGCTTGTCTCATATTTTTACTCTGTCTAACCAACGTGTAGACAAAGTGAGACGATGAGTTTTTGTATAAGAAGCAAAATTACCAAAATAATAGTTAAACGAGAATAAAATATGTTTTTAACTATTTTGTTTTTAATTTTGGTATTATATAAATAGAAAAAATAAATTAAAAATAACTTAGGTTAATTTTAGTCAATTTATTATGTTACTAGGGTAAACGGCCGTGTCGTAGCGACACCACTGGTTCCCAGTGGCGTCTGAAATATTAATTAACAGGAACTGCCCTTAAATTTCGTATTTAAAATATATAATTTTTTTAAATACTGGGAATTTTATTTAAATTAATTGGTTTATTACGTTTTTTCTACGAAAATTGTTTTTGTTGTTTCTTTTGCCTAAAAATAACTTTTGTACCATTATATAATATTTTATTTACAAAATAAAATGTTTTAATTGTTTGAAACTAACGATTTATAACGTTTTTAATACGAAAATGACAAAGATGTTGTTTCTTTTGCCAAAAATTAACTTGAACCATTATATACAAAATTTATTTACAACAAAAATGGTTGCAAGTGGTAGAAACTAACGATTTATAACGTTTTTAATGTGAAAATCACAAAAAATTGTTGTTTCTTTTGCCCTAAAATAACTTTTGAACCATTATATAAAATTTTATTTACAACAAAAATTGTTTTTGTTGTGTCTGATAATTTTTATATAAAACAATACAGTATTATTAATTAAAATTGTATTAATTATAATTATCTGATTGAAGTATCTAAAAATTTAAACAATGTGTTTCACGCTTTCTTCATAACAATTTACGTAATAAAATATATCTGGAGTGTACTTTACTCGACTTATACTTAGTTTATACTATATATATATATATATATATATATATATATATATATATATATATATATATATATATATATATATATATATATATATATATATATATATATATATATATATAGTTTTTTTGTGTTTTAAATACATTTTACGTTTTACGATAATTAATTATGCAACGGAAATGTAATTTACTATTTTTCAAACGCGTAGTTTAGTAAATGGAACAGTTTTTCGAAAAATATTTCAAACAAAAGGTTGCTAGAAATTTTAATAAATTAAATTTAGATTCAATAGTGTCGTTTTCGAGATACTTATAAATTAACACGAGCAAACAAGGACTTCAGGTTGAAATATCCTGTTATAAAATTGAAAAAAATAGGTTTTCTTTAACCGGAATATACAAATTCTAAATTTAAAATATAATTTTTATGTTTAGGCATTAAGAAAATAGTCAAAATTAATTTAGGGTCCCTCAAAACGAAATGTACGTGTATAAGAAAATAAAATTACGTTGTTGTTATCTAACAATGGTCTTAATATATCATTATAATTTTAAAAAAAAAAGTATGATAAATAAATGATGATTGCAAAAATGTAATCGCTATTTTTTATGCAGTTATAAACTACGCAAAATATATTTTAAAAGTTATCATCGCGTATGTAATTATAGTGCAAAATAACTTTTAAATTTGCTGTAATTATTGGTTCAATGTCAGTAATAAAAAGAAGTAACGCGTCAAATTTAAAAACAATAAATATTAATTGTTTTCTCATGTATTGTAAATGTGCAAGTCAAGAATGACCTTAGAATTGTTTGACCCTCAGAATTGAGTACCTTACGTTTTATTCCATGAGCAGAATTTAAATCTTATTTAATAGTACACTAGCTACAGACACACATCTTCGGTACTTTCGTACGGCGAGCTCTATTCTAATAATATTTGTTTCGGGTGGCAGAATGGTCTTGGATCCAAAATTCTCCACACGTAACGATTATGGCAGTATCCAGCCGACTGACCCGACAATCTCAGCTGAGTTGAACGTGTCCCCACGGTCGCGTGCCCGTTTCAGTTCGATCGAGATCGAATCGGAAGACGACGAGATCATCCACCACGTCCACTCTGCCGCCTCGTCGACGATGACGCAAGGCGACCTGTACCAGCGCCAGCCCCTACTGCCCACACCCACCAAACAAAGCGAGAAATGGGGCAACCACACAACAATCACACACGCGAAGGAATATTATGACGACGACGATGAGGATACAGACGATCTACCGCGCAGCAATGGCCTCATGAACTCCAGCTCGAACGGCATCACGAAGATCCTGATGCCGCCACCTGTCCGGGAAGAACCGAAATTCCCCAAGGAGAAATGGAAAACTTTTATCGGTATACGGTTTTTTTTTTTTTTTAATTAACTGATTAGTAAATATAATTGGTGGTTTATTGTTTGCAGCTCTTTTTGTAATGATTATAAATTTTATATTGACCACCGCGTCGCTGGCGATGGTCCACGAACGGGTGCCTGACCGCGACAAGTATGGCCCGTTGCCCGATAAGTTCCTGGACACAGTGCCCGCCTTCGATTGGGCCCTAGATGTCTCCGAATACCTCATTATGATCTCGGTTAACGCGACCGCCCTTGTCTTGGTTTTCCATAAACATAGGTAGGTGCACTAACAAATATTCCAATTACATCAGACTCCTTACACAATAATATCTAAAAATTCGATTAACCGACTAAAATCGATTTTCAGTTAAATAAAACGAACGATTTTAAATTATAAGATTACTATATATCTATATAATAGATTTTTCTGATCATTCATCGATTCTGTTTTCGTTTTTTTTTTTTTTATCTATTAGTGATTTCAAGATTTAAAAATCAATCAGCTCTAAACTATATAATAGTGTGTTAATTTCTGCTATTTTTATTGTTACTTTGACTGTTTGCAGTAGAATTATAATTCAGTAAATAATAATACGCCGCCCTATCGTCAACTCCCTGAACTAACGTTATGGCGCATTTATAATAGTCATAATTCGGTCATCTTATATGGCTATTTTTATGTAATTTTTTTTTAATTCGCCACGAAATAAGATTTATATTGTCTATTAGATATTTAACACAATTAATAGGTGTGTACAATTACATACATATATATATATATATATATATATATATATATATATATATATATATGTGTGTGTGTGTGTTGTAGCAATTACACAACTTTGGTGTAAATAGTTGCGTATTTTATTTTCCAGGTTTATTGTCTTTCGCCGAGTATTCCTAATTTTGTCACTTTTATATTTGATGCGCGCAATAACTATGTACATAACTGTACTGCCAGTCGCCAGTAAAACATATTATTGTTCACCGAAAGCAAATCAAACGTCTGCGTATATCGTTGCGACGCGAGTCTTGCAAATTATTTCAGGATTCGGCCTTAGCGTCAACGGAAAACATACGTATTGCGGAGATTATATCTACAGTGGACATACAGTTATATTAGTACTGTCATATCAGCTTATATCAGAATGTAAGTATCATTTAGCTCTACGACTAAATATCCCATTCATTTTAAATCCTATCTACAAGAAACACCACAAAACTATCTCAAATCTCTTATATATATACTAATACACCATTAATTTTAATTCTTATCTACTAGAAACACCACAAAACTAACTCAAAACCCTCTAACTCTCTAAAACAAACACATTAGTTCCACTATTTCTACGCTCCGCGCACATCCTATCTCCTAGAAACACCACAATAGCGATATTCGCTCAAATTTATAAAATAAATTGGATATCGTATAACATTCTCAATTATGTACGTTCTGCGCTTGTGCTCCTTAATCTGTCTCTACTAGAAACACCAGAAAACCTGCTCAGAGCGCTAATATGTGCAGTAGCCATTAAAATAAAATACGTATTCTTTTAGATTCACCAAAACGTTTCTTACCATTACATTATATGTCTTTATTGGTTTCGTTAACCGGAGTAATAATGGTGTTACTAGCGCATGGTCACTACTCAGTGGATGTTGTAATAGCGTATTACGTCACTACTAGACTGTTTTGGACATATCATACTCTTGCAAACAATTCTGCTTTAAAGGTAAATATATAAATATATGTATATATATCCCTAAATTGCCCTGTCCGAAAATATATATATATATAAAAATAAATTTTTGAACAGAAGCGAAGCCCTAACAATTATTTCGGGCGTGAATGGTGGTACCGGGCGTTCCAATACTTCGAGGGGAACGTTGGAGCGCCCGTGCCCCACCAATACAACTGGCCCCTCCCCTGGCCCCGATGGTGTCACTCAAAAAGCAGAGACAGTTAGTCTTGGTGTAGTTTTTTAGTGTAATTATATATATTTTGGTATAAAAGTGTTTTTTTTTCTTCTAATGTTTATATAAATAATAGCGTTTACAAAAAAAAATTCATGTGCTGTGACCACTAAAAATCTCAGTCGTCGCTGGATGATGCTACGCCATCTTGTATTTTACACTGGTTTAAACTAATGCCACTAGATGGCATTAGGTAAATTCCAGATGGCGTCTGAACCCTACTTGTCCCCTTGCCATTTTTTAAACTATATTCATAAGCGGCGACCTCCCTAACTCGAAATATATATATATAATAATGATAAAGACTATTTATATTTAATAGAAAGAAATACATTATATATTTACACACATAAGAATATATATTATATACGTGAAGTTAAAACATATTTTTGTGTGCACTCTTATTTATTTTATACAGACACACACCTGTAAAATATACATTTTAATACATATATATATATGGTGGATTATGGTAAAAATAAATTATATATATATTTTTTTATTATATTACTGTTAACTGTACCATATAAAACGCAAACAAAATGGAAGTAAATCTAAATGTTGTACATACAAAGTTAAGTTTTTATGTGTTACCAAATAAAATGATGCCTTTTCAATAATTTTTTAACAAAAATCATTATTTATTACTTATAACCGTTATAACCAACTATAACCGTGGGAGTTAGCTCCTCCTACAACATAAGAATGTGCGGATTTCCGCCAAAATAATTTAAAACGCAGCCATCTATCAACAAACGCATGAACTATGTACAAATATGGAATATTAGGCGGCTAGTTTTGTTTTTAAACAGTTTAAAATAATAGAAAATCAATTATACAACGTAAAATTTTCACTACTCGGTATTTTTTGTAAAAATGAATAGATCGGCACAGAAAACAAAAAAACGGCTCCAGAAATCTATTGCGACAAAGGCAAAGAACCCGCGGCGTAGAAACCCGAAAAATAAGCCATTTGCAATTTATATTGCGCGCATTTTAAAGCAAACGCACCCTAGCATGAGTATCTCGAATAGATCAGTGAATATTATGAACAACTTCGTCGTCGACATATTCCATCGAATCGCGCGGGAAGCGTCCCAATTAACGAGACATGGCAATACGCACACAATGACAAGTAATGAAATACAAACGGCTACCAAACTAGTGCTATCGGGTGATTTGGTAAGGCATGCCACTCTAGAAGGCCAGAGAGCAGTTGATACATATTTTAATTCAAAGGATTTCTCGTAAAGTACGTCGTAAAATGCGTTCGAAATTCAAATTTCACACAAATCGCGCGGTTCCATTTTTTTTAGTCGGTTTTGACACTGAACGCACCCATAACCGACATATATTTAAATTCTCAACTCCTATTGGTTGAATATACAGAGACCACGCCTACTTTTGTAATCACACCTTCGAAACTAACATGTTGTATACACGCATATATTCAATAATTTTAATTGAACTAGTAACATTTGTAATTTCATGATTATCTATATTTTTTAGCAATAAAACAGTTTAAAAAATTCATGTTTTCCTTTATTATTTAAGCAGGCAAGTAACTAAATTTAAATATATAGTATAACATTTTTGGGGAAATACCGCCACAGTTGGTAACACTGTGCAGCCGTAGGCCACGCCTATTTATGTAAAATCTATAAATAGTCCGACTCCGCCCTAAAATTGTATATTTGTAATTGTTATCTTTTGGTGATAACTACGTTTCTTGTTCGTAATAAGTGAATTTTGCTAAAATGACTGGTCGTGGCAAAGGGGGCAAAGGCCTAGGTAAAGGGGGAGCAAAACGGCATCGTAAAGTTCTTCGTGACAACATTCAGGGCATCACGAAACCCGCTATTCGTCGTCTGGCGCGTCGTGGGGGTGTCAAGCGTATTTCGGGGCTAATTTACGAAGAAACTCGTGGTGTTCTAAAAGTGTTCCTGGAGAACGTGATCAGGGATGCTGTAACGTACACGGAGCACGCGAAACGAAAAACTGTGACCGCCATGGACGTCGTTTACGCTTTGAAGCGGCAAGGACGAACCCTGTATGGATTTGGCGGTTAAACCGAACATTTTTTTTTTTAAATCATATTTATAATCGTTTTGTACCTATTTTTTATTCATTAACATTATGTATCTGCTTTAGTTTTGTAATTAAATGACTTAAATAAATAATATTTAACCATTTTTGTATGTTTTATTTAAAGAATTATTCATTTTGGGTTAGTACGAACAAGTTTATAACAAGTCGTAATTTGATCTAAAAATGAACTTTAATCATATTTATAATCGTTTTGTACCTATTATAAAAAAAAATTATGTCATAATTTTATTTTTGAACATGTACCGAAATAAATCGATATTTTGTAAAATTGTATTTACGTAAATACAATATTTACATAAAATAGCAGGGATTCCAACCGTAATATATTCGGTTCCCGGAATAAATAACGGTTTTTTTCGGTTCAGCTCTAACCTAACCGAAATAAACCGATATTTTTTCCGAAAAAAATAACAGTTTTTTGCGGTTCCGGTTCTAAGCCTTATAAAATAGCAACAGTTGTGTTTGGAGTTCTCTTGGCGAGAAACAGAACATTTCG
Source organism: Leistus spinibarbis (assembly GCA_933228885.1). Taxonomy (NCBI): domain Eukaryota; kingdom Metazoa; phylum Arthropoda; class Insecta; order Coleoptera; family Carabidae; genus Leistus; species Leistus spinibarbis. The sequence goes on along the minus strand of OW121804.1, from coordinate 8,474,345 downwards.
TATTCAAAAGTTATGATTTTCCCGTTAAAAATGTGAAATTTGCCTTAAATATTACATAAATCTTATTTGAGAATAGTAAATTGTAGCAATGTATTATGTAATAATTGTTTGTAGCGTTTAAACTCTAAATTTAAGTGCTATAAACTATTATTTCATATTTTTTCTACGATGTATTTAGGTCCCTTGGTTCTAAGTTTGAAATGCGCTGGAAACTTGTTTCTAAATACATTAAACTTTATTTACATGAAAATTATGAATAATTACAGTATTTTATAGATTTTAAATGAATGCTATAGGGAAATAAGACCTAATTTTAAGTATAATGAACCGTTTTAATGATTATGCTCTTTTTATCGCGATTTTGAGAAGCGCTGAAGTTACGTTATGGCGTCACCCACAAGTTATAACTATTTCCATTTTTTGCTACTAACTAACAAAACATTTTAATTATAAACTGTTTACAACAAATAAATAATACTGTATTACGTTTAAAAATAATTGACTATATAATTATGATTTGTGTAGTGATTTTTAAGTTTTGATCGTTTATTTGACACTTGGGCAGCTGTCAAAAACGGATTTATCCGATTTGTTACACAGTTATGTACATTTTAAACAGTTTTAGTGCGATTCAATTGAGTTTTAATCATGTAAATGTATTAATTTAGTGTTAGTGGTACAGAAAATACAACAATGAATTTTATATTGGACAACAAAGCAATGGATGGGGAACAGAAGCAGAAAATAAATCCTGTAAAGGCTTTTCCAGGTATTTTAAGATGTTTTACAAGTGTTCATTAGATGTTACTTGTTATATTTGGTACGCGTAAACCCGTTTGTGTGCTTGTCATTGTTTTATTGTAAAATTATTGATGTGTTTTTTGGTTTTTTTTTTTTTTTTCAAAAACAGTCGCTCATGGTGTTGCTGATGGGGAGGAGCCCTACCCTAGCCTCTCAGACTATCATGATTACGAACCGAATCTTGAATTTGATGACACAGAACTACACCAACCTCCTGACGCGAATACAGGTATTTAATTACGTCATTTTTACACTTTTAAATTATTATATATTGTATTAGGTAGGAATCGAACCCCAATTTTCACGGTGAAAGTCGAGAATTTTACGCCACAGCTTTATTAAATTAATCGTAATTGATTTCCTGTATTTATTTAAGAAAACTGTCCAACAGTTTTGTGTTAATTTACACAATTTTGTGTGAAATTCCGGCAATTTTTTGTGTTAACACAATTTGTGTGTTTCATTTCAACAGTTTTTTCGTTTAAATTGAATTGTGTTTGCACAAATATTTATAATTTCACCCTATGCGAATTTGTGTTTATTTTAAACAGTTTTGTGTTATTTTTGTGTTAACACAATTTTGTGTTTTATTGAATTGTTATTGCACTTTGTGTTACTTTAACACAATTTTGTGTTAATTTCGACACTTTGCCTTAGACCAAATTGTATTACTGCACAAATATTGAACTTGTAACATTTATAACTGTATTTGTGCACCTTATCTTAATGGGTGTTTAATTTAGACCCTTTTGTGTTACTTTAACACAATTTTGTGTTTATTTTTAACACTTTTGTGTTTGACCGAATCGTGTTACTTCGAACATTTATATTTTCGTGTGTTTAATTTAGACAGTTTTGTGTTTAAATTCGACATTTTTGTGCTTGACCGAAATTTATAATTGTATTTAAGCACCTTTTTGTGTTATTTTCGACACTTTTGTGAATTAGCGAATCGTATTGCACAAATATTGTACAGTCAACATTTATAACTGTATTTATATACAGTTTATGTGAATTTATGTTTAATTTGGACAGTTTTGTGTTTGATTGCGACTATTTTGTGCTTGAGCGAATCGTATTACTGCACAGTAAATCCATTTGAAATATGAATCCGTGTGAAATACGTGTTGCTGTTATCTACCTAACATTATTTACGTAACTTGATAAGCCGTATCGATATTGATAAATTTGACAAAAATAAATAATTTAAAAATACAGTTGAACTTATCCAAGAAATTGAATCGAACGGAATGGAGTCTCCCGTTTCGGATTTTACCGACGAAAATTACGAGGAACAATTGTCTCGGGCCCCGAAAATCCACTCAGGATTGGACAGTTTAAGTTCTACATATCCTGCGGTTGATGACGACTCGGAGCCGTGCGATTTATACGAGGACATTGCCAATTGGGGCATTGTTGATGTGGTTGGCGATGACACACTAGGTCGAAGATGCATTGTTGTTTACGCTTGCAAATTGCCCAGCAACAAAGAATTGGATCACACACGCTTTTTAATGTAAGTACGGAAAATTGTTTGAGCAATCATTATTGCTCCAAATTTGTATCTCTAATATAATTTTTGTATTAAAAATGTGGAACAATAAAGTTTTTTAATTTCAGGTATTTGAAATTTACTTTAGACAAATACGTTGAGCAAGATTATTGTTTGGTGTATTTTCACTATGGTTTAACCAGTAAAAATAAACCACCGTTGTCGTGGTTATGGCAAGCGTATAAAGCGTTTGATCGTAAATATAAGAAAAATCTGAAAGCTTTGTACTTGGTGCATCCGACGAATTTTCTGCGTATTATTTCGCAAATTTTCAAGCCTGCTATCAGTGTAAAATTCGGCCGGAAAATTATGTACATAAATTTCATGAAAGAGCTGAAAGATCATGTGCATTTGGAGCAACTGTCAGTGCCGCAGGGCGTTATTGAGTAAGTGTGCTACTCGAAACATTTGTTTTATTTTAATGTCAAATATTTCATTGTATATAAACCAAATTTTCGTGAATATTACTACAGAATAAACTTATGGGGTCATGTTGTAAAAAACCAGAAAAGTAACGATAATAATGTATATTTCATGAAAATCACCTAAATTGGGCCTTTTTCTAGCCGAGGATTGTACGAAAATCTCACTGGGCCTTGTGATAATTGGTATTTTTTCGCATTTTTATACTCTAAATTGTAGCTACATTAGTCATAATACTCATTGAATTTCGTAAATTAAATTATCCCCGACATGTCAAATCAAAGATGGCGGCGTGAAGCCGTTCAAAATTAGGTTATAAACACTATTTTAACAGCGCGATTCTTGAAATGTATAATTTATGTATGTGCTGCTCTCTAATGAGTGTACAAAAAACTATTCTTTTTTTTGTAGTTATGAGGAGCAACTGGCTGCCCGTCACACTATCGACGACGACCCATTCAGTTTCACAACAAAAGCGCTTCCCACCCACCAATTTGGTGTCACACTTCCATTTATCAAAAAACACCATAAAGGCACCGTCATTCCACCAATACTTCGGCAGTGCGTCGAGTATCTGGATCGACCCGAAGCGCTAGAGACTGAAGGGCTGTTTCGAAGGTCTGCCAACACCGCCCTTGTACGAGAACTGCAAGGGAAGATCAACGATGGGCAAAATATCGTTTTGGAGGACCCTCATGTGGCAGCTGTATTGCTTAAGACGTTTTTGAGGGAGTTAAGGGAGCCATTGTTGACCTTTGAGCTTTATGACGATGTTTTAGAGTTTCAGAGTAAAGACTTTTTTAAATTTTTTATTAATGAACTTTTTGTATTGTTTGAGCTATTTTTTTTCAGGTTGGGAAAAAGCTGAGAAATTAAAGAAAGTTTCAATTTTAGTATTGGAACGATTGCCAATCGATAATTATAAAATATTAAAATATTTACTGAACTTTTTGTCTAGGGTAAGTTTAAAGTTTGGGTGGTATTTGAACAAATATGATTGTCGTTGCATTTTTGTGTAGGTAATGGACCGATCTGACCTAAACAAAATGACCGCTCAGAATCTGGCGGTCGTTTTTGGCCCGAATTTAATATGGCCCGAAAGGGATCAAATGTCTTTGTCTGCGATCGGTCCAATAAATATGTTTGCCCAATATCTGTTAATAAATCAAGATTTCATCTTTATCGTAGACTAAATTAGCGCGCAGAACTATGTGTCTAAACAAACTGTAAGTATGTATAATTTATATTGGGTTACAACGAAACATAAAAAACATTCGGGTGATTTTTTTTAATGTAATTGTAACTTGACTTTTGAAATCTGAGAGACTAAATATTAATTAGATTAATACAAGATATATAAACAACTTTTTACTGTAGTTGAATCATTGTAATATACTAAATTATATATATATATATTTAATTCGTAAGTGTATAATACTAATATTAAAATATTCATTAATCGTATTTAAAATCGACTGTTGAGGTGAACTACGAGCTTTATTCATCGCATTTGTGGTCGCCATCTTGCTTATGGCGCACATGCTTGCACTGATGCGCATACATGTGCGCAGATACGCAAAAGTTGGTCGTTCACAAACCATTTGTACTACAAATCGATTAATTTACGATAAATTTAAAAAAAAATGCTCGTAGTTACCAGAAATACGGCATAAAAGGTACGTTATAGTCGAAAACCAAAGACAAGTATTTTTATTATAGTTTGAGGGCCAAAATATGCGCCTAATTTTGAACAATTTTGCTAAATTGTCAACAAGTTTTCCATAATTTGTAGATATATGAATCAGCATAGCTGATTTTCTCCGATATGTTTTAGATTTGTGACGTATTTCCTACATTTGTGACGTAATCATTTTTTTTGGTAATCACGTTTTTTTTTTTTTTGGGTAATTATGTGATAATGAAACGAAATTTTAACAATATTAATGATATAAATTATATATGATAGTTGCGCTTTTAAAGCTGTTTTTAATTTAATTTCTACCTCGAATATTCATTCCATAACGCGATGTCAAAATGTCCGATTAGTGAAGGCAGATTATTGTCATTTTACTTTTCATTAAAAGAAAAATCTTCATTAAATTGACAGTTTTTGACACTATACTGCGTATTTAATAGTTTGAGCTATAATTCTATTTTTTATACACTTTTTAATTTTTTATTAATATTTTTCTTGTGATAATCTGCTAAATTTAATCCCCTTTTTAACAAAGCCTAAATTTTACAATGTGTTTGGAAAATTGCACTATTTTTAAACAAAATTGTTTAATTCCATACGTTTTATTCTTAGAATTTATTTTTAATCATGTATGTATATAAAATTATTTTAATTTTTGAATAATTAAAATTATATTTAAACTCAAAATTGTACTAGTTGTGTTTAGACAGTTCATGTCAATCAAACGAATTCATTTTAAATCAGTTTTTTTTTTACTAAGTTTCATAATTTTATGTATCAGAATGTGTTTTAAACATATTCGCACGTTCATAATAATATAATAAACACTCGACTTAAATATAACCTACAAATTTCAGTTCCCAGCCCTTTGATTGCGAATTATAGACACACTTTTGAGTTTAATTTTGTGCCGATAATTTCAAAAGTACTCGCACTTTTTGAAATTAAACGCAATACGTACTAAGTTTGTTTGAATAATTCAAAAATTAAAATGATTTAAAAAATCACATGTTTAACACTATTTAGTGTAAATGTAAATTAATAATAGACTCACACCATGTAAATCTTATGGGAATCAATAAATATTAATATATTATTGTAAAATTATTTAATAAGAACAGAATTCTACATTTATTAATTCAATTAGTAATCATGAATAATAATTGCATTTAGTAATCAATTGAACAGTCTTAACGTGTAAATTCACAACGAAACAATTAGTAATTAAGCTTAGAAATTACCATTAATAATTCCAGTTTGTTTCATGACAAACAATAAAATTAATTTTGTTGCTGTGAATGCTAGAATTGTTTGACATAATACAAACTAGAATTATTAATTGTAATTTCTAATCATAATTACACAATTAGTAAATAAGCTTAGAAAACGTGTTCAGAGCGAACGAAATAGTAATTAAGATTAGTAAATTACAAATAATAATCTAGTTTGTGTTATGACACGCAATGCTAGCATTCACAGCAACAAAATGAACACAATTATTCATTTTGTTGCTGTGAACATAAGTATTTAATGTTACACAACAAACTAGAAGTATAACTTGTAATTTCTAAGCTTAATTACTAATTGTTGTGAATACGCCAGATAATTAGGGTTTGGTAAGTAATTCTTTTAGAATCCTGTTTACTTCGGCCATATTTGCACGCTCGGCCGATGTCTTCGAAATTATCCCTAAAAACGCTCCAAATACTTTGGTCTTTCCTGATTTATATTGTGCAACTAATTTTGGATTTTCTGCCAAAATTCGGGAACATAATTCAATTATTTCAGTTTCTTCTTTGATTAGGAACCAATTATTTGTTTGTGTTATCTGAAATGTTTTTATATGATTCCTATGACATGCGCAACCAGCATCATTTAAATGTAATGTACCTCGGTAGGAGTTCCTGCGTTTCCTGCAATTATTTCATCGAAAATCTTTCGGGCTGTAACCAAATTAATTGATTTTGATTGAATTAAATCAATTAATTCCCCTAAATGTGCTACTGGAATTGATCTAAGAGATGATTAAAAATAATTATTTTGTCATTTAACGTATATTGTTGCAATCAATAACAAGTAGCAAACTGCCATTACTTACATATTGTCAATATTTAATTTATGTTTATGAACTAAAGCCAATAATTCGTTCAATAAAATATTAATAACTAATTTCGGATCCCTTGTCGAATTTCGAACAATTTCCTTGAAATATTTTAACAATATATCTTCATTCTATTAAATAAATAATTAATTAATTATAAACCTAATATCCTAAAGTGAGTTAATAACGTACAACTAAAATAATCGCTTGTTCCAAACTCAAATTATAATTTTGAATCAAAAATTGTCGCGATTGTTCCGGTAATTCTGGCAAATGTGCTTCCAGCTTTCGCACATTCACAAATCTATCACTTAAAACCGTGTCTAAACCTAGGTTTAAGTGTAACGGGGGCAAATTTGGTTCAGGCATAAACCTATAATCCTGATAAATGTGTTTTAATTTATTTTTATTTTTTTTCTTCTTTTTTACTAACTTGTACGACTTCCTTGTCTCGCATGGCGATTGTAATTTTTTTCTGGGCATCCCAATTCCTAGTTTCATTAATTATTTTTCCACCGGCTTCCAATTGTTCGATTTGCCGTTGTATTTCGTATTTAACAGCGGAGGCTACGCCCCGGATTGAGCCAATATTTTTTACTTCGCTCCTAGTGCCTAAAGGCTCACCTTCCTTGTTTATTGATACGTTTGCGTCCACCCGTAAGGCTCCCTCTACAATTTTAATGTTATTAGTTTTATAACCGGAAACGCGGCCATTTTGAAGTATAATTCAAGATGGCGGAGCCCAAAACACCTCAGTTTATAATAAAAATACCTTCCATTTTGCACGAGCACGTTCCCAATCGCTGCAAAATCATAATTAATTCTTTGACTAAAGCCGCTGCTTCTTCCCCATCCGATAAATCCGGATCAAACACTAGTTCCATGAGGGGAATCCCCGCCCGATTTAGATCTACCAGACTCCTTTGTCCGTCTTCGTCATGTATACTTTTGCCACTGTCTTGTTCTAATTGCAATTGCCGTAAATTCGCCGTTTTTAAATACGGCCTTTTATGAATCCCAGGCGTAAATACTTGAAACCGTAATTTTCCATTATTTGCAATCGGAGATCGTTGTTGCGTAATTTGATAACCAGCCTATAACATGTTTAGATTCAAAATGGCGGTGAATGCGCAGTAGCATGATGCGCAATAGATTTACCGGTAAATCTGCGTAAAAATAGTGTTTTCTATCAAACATAGAGACAGGATTTATTTTGCATGATAATGCTAACGCCGTAAGGACACCAGCGGCGACGCATTGAGTATTTAACACCTGAAAATTATTAAATAAGGGTTTTAATAATAAAATTTAAGTATTTTATTACTGGAAGCGTTCCAGGAATGCCCGCATCGAATAAAGACACATTTGTGTTAACGGGACTTGCGAAATCGGCCCCAGCGCCCGAAAATAGTTTCGATTTTGTTAAAATTTGCGCGTGAATCTCTAAACCAACGACGCTTTGCCATTTCCCCCTAAAATGCATAGAAATTAATAGGAAGTTTCGGAAGTAATTGAGCCGCAACTACTTAGTTTCGATTGATTTTTGCCGAGTAATAAATAATTGGGTGTACGGTTTAAAATGTTTTATTTTTGAGGCATACATAGTTTATTCCTAGCTTAAAGAATATATTAATTATTTTAGTACATTTTTAAATTGACTTTGACAGATAGTAAAGTAAGGTTAAGGGATTAGGAATAATTGGTTTTATAATTTAGGGATATTTTATTTTTAAATAAGTGTTGTGTTGTTAAGCTAGCTACGATTCGGGCCAGGATTGCTAATTGTATAGAATTTTTGTTTATTAAAGTATTTTTATTCATTTTTCGGTTCATCTCTCGTTCATTCCCTTTATATTCCTCATTCATGCTTTCTTGGTTCATCTCCTTTATATTCGTCATTATGTATTTAGGTGTTATACAGAAATTGTTTTTTAGTATAAGGACATGTTTTGAGGAATATTAGATTAAATAATATATATATATAAATGGAATGTAAAGAGATATTTTAGTTTGGGGAAGAAATGATTTATTTTTCTTTCGTTGGTGACAGTGGGTGGGATGTTTAGGGATGCGTGAACGATTTATTTTGTTAAGTTAGCAACGTGTGTCCGCCATTGTGGGATCACGTGACAAATGAATTTTCGGTAAATTCTGGTTGTTGTTAAAATTTTCAATATTTTTTTCGTTTTTTACACTATACAGTTAAATTGTTTTAAGTATTCCAATCGAAAATGGATACGAGAAAACTCATAGAATTGTTACGGGCTACAATAGACCCGAACCAACGACAACAGGCCGAGGAACAACTGAGTCAGGTTTGCAAAGAACATGTGGCGTTTGCTTCCATGCTGTCTTAACATGCCGGTTCATTTCACAAATGCCTCACTTTACACACACACACATTTCACACGATTTTTGCCCATTTTGACACTTCTACCAAATTATAATTCGTTTCGGGTCTCAAACTATTCAGTCACACGCGACCCAAATCATATAATATGCCGTTCAAATAGATTTTTATATTAAATTAGATTCATTTGTGATAGTTTACTGCTAGAAAATTAATAGTTTATTGCTAGTTGCGAAGTTTAATTCGTTGAAAGTGTCTTGACAGACGGCCAATTTGGCTCATTTTGCGTCCAAAATGTCCACCTAATTTACACACTTAATTATTTTCATATAATTTTAACTACATCTATCTAACATCGTAAAAATTACGTGTATATTACATCTCTGGTACATTAAGCGAACAAAGAAATTGTTACGTATCAGTGATGTGATTTTTTTTTTATTATAACTATTTAACCAATTAATTAAAGCGTTCACATTATAAAACTCCACATTAAAATTACAATTTAAAGCATATTTATTTATATTTTACCCATTTTTAGCTACAATGTTGCTAAAATATGACAAAACATTTTTTTTTTTTGCTATATATTACTATTTAAACAATTAATTAAGGCTCTAATTGTAGCGTTCACATTATGAAACTAGACAAATTCATTAAAATTATGTTTTATAGTATTTTTATTTATATTTAATGCATTTTTAGTAACAATTTTACAAAAATATGACTAAACTATTATGTGAAATATATATATATATATATATATATATATATATATATATATAATTAATTTAAATTTGGTCACGTCTTACCTTTGTCTCTTAATCAGTTTATTATGAATTGAATAATGATATTTACGGCTGTACATGTCTAGATTGAGCCTATAATTTGCAATTATTAACAGAAATATCTAAATTTTATAGTCATATTTCGAAAAATTTTCAAGCAACCTGTGCTGATTGCAAAAAGCGAGTTAATTGATGAATTTTTTTAATAGATCCACAAAATTATCGGGTTTGCGCCGTCTATACTGCAAGTGGTAATGATGGGCGATCTGGACATGCCGGTGCGACAAGCTGGCGCGATTTACCTAAAAAACCTGGTAACGCAGAGTTGGCACGAGCGAGACGGCGAAATTGGGCAACCGTTGCCCTTTTCCGTGCACGAGCAGGACCGCGCGATGATCCGCGACTCGATCGTGGACGCTGTAGTCCATGCGCCCGATTTAATCCGCGTTCAACTCTCCGTTTGCGTCAGCAATATGGTCAAGCATGATTTCCCCGGCCGTTGGACGCAAATCGTTGACAAAATCTCAATTTATCTACAAAATCCGGACGCGCTAGGCTGGCCGGGTGCCCTACTATGTTTATACCAATTGGTGAAAAACTTCGAATACAAAAAACCGGAAGAACGGGGACCGCTGAACGAGGCAATGAACTTACTATTGCCAATGATTTACCAGTTATGCGTCCGATTATTGCCGGACCAAAGCGAACAATCGGTTTTATTACAAAAACAAATATTAAAAATTTATTTCGCGTTGACCCAATACACGTTACCGTTAGATTTAATCGGGAAGGATATGTTTGGACAGTGGATGGAGGTCGTTCGGGCCGTTGCCGACCGACCTGTGCCCGAGCAAGCGTCGCAGGTCGAGGAGGATGAACGTCACGACCTGCCGTGGTGGAAATGTAAAAAATGGGCGCTACACATAATGTATCGGATGTTTGAGCGATACGGCTCGCCCGGAAATATCACCAAGGAATACACCGAGTTTGCAGAATGGTATTTGCAGACTTTTAGCGCTGGAATCATTGAGGTTTTGTTGAAGATTTTGGACGCGTATCGGTCGCGGGTTTATGTATCGCCCAGGGTTTTACAGCAGACGCTTAATTATATTAATCAAGGGTGAGTTTGGAGCGATAATTTTTGAGCAGTTTGAGCAATTTCTTTGTTTATTTGGGTAGAGTGAGCCATGCGTTGTCTTGGAAGTTTCTAAAGCCACACATGCTAGCTATTATTCAAGATGTTTTGTTTCCGATTATGTCGTATTCGGAGGAGGATGATGAATTGTGGACGGTTGATCCTCATGAATATATCCGAGTCAAGTTTGGTGAGTTTGCGCCCACGGCAATACAAATATTATATTTTACATCTTTTTGGCAATACGTTTAACATGGATCATATATAAATAAATAAAAATTAAGCATATCTGCGTCTCGAAGAGTAAATTAGTTAAATTTAAGAAATGATTTAGGCATATTTAAACCTCAATCAAATATTGAATATCGTAATCAATTTAGATGTATTCGAAGACTTCATATCCCCGGTGACCGCAGCCCAAACATTGTTGCACTCATCGTGCAAGAAACGTAAAGACATGCTGCAAAAAACGATGCAACTTATGATGCAAATCCTGAACTCGCCGACATCGACCTGCTCCGAAAAAGACGGTGCGTTACACATGGTCGGAACACTGGCGGACATACTGTTGAAAAAGCGCGCGTACAAAGACCAAATCGAGAGTATGTTCGTGCAGTATGTGTTCCCGCAGTTCGGCAACACGCAGGGGCATATGCGAGCGCGCGCCTGTTGGGTGCTCCACTACTTCAGCGAGATACAATTCAAACAGGAGCCGGTCCTAGCGGAGGCATTGCGACTCATCATAAACGCTTTGTTGACCGACCGCGATTTGCCCGTTAAAGTTGAGGCGGCCATTGCCCTCCAGAGTATGTTGAATTTCCAGGTAAAGGTAATTTCGTTTTTATCGACTCTTGCATGCATTTTAACTGTTACACACCAGCACTTTAAAACAGTGGCACTTTAAGTTCGTTTGACGCCATATATTTAAATCTACTGCTTGTAACAAACCACACACAATATATATATATATATATTACTGCTTAATACATAATACGTTATGGCAGCTATCTAAAGACGTTCTCAACAAGAATTACAAGTATATATATATATATAATAATAATATTCTAGGAACGTGCTCACAAATATATCGAGCCTCAAATCAAACAAATAACTCTAGAACTATTGACAATAATCCGCGAAACTGAGAACGAAGACCTGACGAGTGTGATGCAAAAAATCGTGTGCACATACACGCAAGAACTGATGCCAATCGCGGTTGAAATGTGCCAACATTTGGCGACTACGTTTAGCCAAGTGCTCGAAACGGACGAGGGCTCCGACGAGAAGGCAATCACTGCGATGGGTTTACTCAACACTATCGAAACGCTGCTCACCGTAATGGAGGAGCAACCGGAGATCATGGGACGGTTAGAGCCGACCGTTTTGCAAGTGGTCGGACATATTTTCCAACAGGGGAACATCGGTGAGAGTTCATCACAATTTTTTTTAATCTAAATTTAATTTCGCCATCTTTACAATAAAACCTAGTTTAGCTCCGCCATCTTGGATTTAACCAGTGCCATTTATTGGCTGTTCCATAAACTGGTTTAGGAATATTAAATTTTAATGCATTATACACCGACCTAATATTAAATATTTTACAAAACTAGGTTAACCCATGGGCACTGTGTGCCCATATCATATATATCATGCCTCAACTACTATGAAATAATTTTGTGAATGTAATAACTATATAATTTATTAAAATATTTTACAAAATTAAGTTAATTAAAGCAGCTGCTCGCAGATATTATTTATACGGCGAGTTGGACGCATAGGTGCGTTAGTGTTACTAATTTAAAGGCAGCAAAAATAACTTCTAGAATTCTCAAGAACAAAATTTTTAGAATTCTACGAAGAAGCTCTATCACTCGTCTACGACTTAACCAGTAAAAAAATCTCCCCGGATATGTGGAAGGTGCTCGAACTGATTTACCAAGTGTTCCAAAAGAATGGTTTCGATCATTTCGTCGATATGATGCCGCCGCTGCATAACTATGTCACTGTGGACACACCAGCGTTCCTAAGCAACGAAAACCATGTGTTAGCCATGTTTAACATGGCTAAGGCTGTGATGACGGGTGATTCGGGCGAAGACGCTGAATGCCATGCGGCGAAACTGATCGAAGTGATCATATTGCAATGCAAAGGACATATTGATCAGTGTATTCCATCGTTGATCGAACTGGTGTTGAATCGATTGACGCGCGAAGTGAAAACATCGGAACTGCGTACGATGTGTCTGCAGGTCGTCATTGCAGCTTTATATTATAATCCCCAACTTCTTTTCGATGTTATGGAGAAGCTACCCATGCCTGTTCCGACCGAGTCGATTAGTTCGCATTTTATTAAACAATGGATACATGACACAGATTGCTTTTTAGGGTGAGTTTGTGTACTAATTTTGTTTGAGTAAACCGCTTCCTACAAAAACCATTTAATTTGTTCCAGTTTGCATGACAGGAAAATGTGCGTGTTAGGCTTATGTACGCTGATCAGTATGAACCCTGGACGACCGCCAGTGCTAAACGAATGCGCCAATCAGATCATTCCATCGCTCATCCTTTTATTCGACGGACTTAAACGGGCGTACGTGACAAAAGCGCTTGAGCAAGCGGAAGAAGAGGAAAGTGAAGAAGAGGACGACGATATTGAGGGTATTCCCGGTTCAAAATATTCGAAGTTTAAAAAAATACTATTCACTACACAAGATAGTAATTAATTACTATTCTTTACAATTGTATGTAATTACTTATTTTGTTGTATTAAGCACGCGTATTTTTTAAATTGCAGAAGTCCTATCATCCGATGAAGACGAAATCGACGAACATGGCCGCGAATATTTAGAGAAGTTGTCGCGACGCTCGCTACAAGCTGGCGCTCAGGCGGGCTTCCAGGTGAACGCGGCGATAACTGACACAGCCGATGACGATTCAGACAGTGACGATGAGTTCGAACCGGAAGAAACCACCTTAGAGAGCTATACGACTCCGCTGGACGAGTCTACTTGCGAAATTGACGAATATATTGTATTCAAAGAGATTATGCAAAGTAAGTGAATTTTATTTTGAAGGATTCTCTAGGGATTTTTGTGTTTGTGCGCAGGGTTACAAATGACTAAATCTCATCGGTATACATTGTAGGTGCAAAAACAGAAGTTTTAGGGATATTTCGTACACTTTTGGGGGATTCTCTAGGGATTTTTGTATTTGTACGCATGGTTACAAGTGCCAAGAACACATTTGTATAGATTGTAGGTGCAATTATCTGAAGGTTTGAGAAGTTTTAGGGATATTTCGTGTAGCTTTAGGGGATTTTTTTATTTGTACGCAGGGTTACCAGTGACAAATCTACATTGGTATACATTGTAGGTGCAAATACGTGAATTATCTAAAGGTTTGAGAAGTTTTAGGGATATTTCGTATAGTTTTAGGGGATTTTTGTATTTGTACGCAGGGTTACCGTTACCAGTGAGAAAAGTACATTGTAGGTGCAAATGCGTGAATTATCTAAAGGTTTGAGAAGTTTTAGGGATTTTTCGTGTGGTTTAGGGAGATGATGTAGGGATTTGTGTGTTTGTGCGCAGGGTTACAAGCGACAGAACCGAATTGGTACGCAACGTTAACAGCTGGATTAACGGCTGAACAGCAGAAAGCGCTTCAGGAAGTAATCGTGTTAGCCGATCAACGTAAAGCAGCATTGGAGAGTCAACGGATAGAGCAAAGTGGCGGTATGTACACAAACATTTACCGTTTTTAACCAAATGGCTGCATCCGAATAATATTTATTACCCGCTACATAATATCCTGCTTTATTAAAGATTTTTTGGTGAACAAAAACATCTTTATTCGACGTCCCCAACATTTGTTTATGTGATTCCAGGTTACGCATTCACACAACAGACTGTCCCAACAACATTTAAATTTGGTAACGCCTCACTGGGCCCCTAGAGCCGAGACCCTGTGCGCATTTTTTTGTTTGTTGACAATGAACTCTCTAGTTGTGGTAAAATAATTATTAAATTGCGTGGATAAGCCCAATTTATTATTAGTTACTAATGATACAAACAATTCGCACCATTTTGTCTAAATATGTTAGGGATTTTTTTATATATATATATATATATATATATATATATTTAAAAAAAAATAAAAACAAACATTCTCGTTCGGTTAAAGAGCGAAAGAGTAATTGTGGGTTTCTGAACAACTATTATTAACTAATTATTTATTTTTTGTCGAAAACAAAGCATCATCATTCTCTGTTCTTGTTGCTTAATAAATTTATTTTGTTTTGTATAAAAATGAAAACTTTAAAAAAACAAACGTTGTGATTGTAGTCCTGTGAAAGTACCTATTGAAAAAAGCAGAAAAAAATAAATCATCGTTATTTTATAAAAAAAAAAAAAAAATCTTTTACGTAATTTTAACCGCTTTTAAATAAATCGTAAACAGATAACTTTAATAAAAAATATATATTGAAATTACGAAATGTTATAGTGCCTTTGTAACAGCGGTAAACCGAAAACTTGCAGTTTTAAAAATATGTTGTATAAA
This sequence comes from Leistus spinibarbis, assembly GCA_933228885.1. NCBI lineage: Eukaryota > Metazoa > Arthropoda > Insecta > Coleoptera > Carabidae > Leistus > Leistus spinibarbis. The sequence goes on along the minus strand of OW121804.1, from coordinate 8,458,943 downwards.
TTATTAAAAATTTACATTTAATTTTACTTAATATAAAATAATTTCATATCGTTTTAGTAAATTTGGATTGTACTACATACAATATAACCAAAACAGGGAACGCGTAACCGCAATTTAATCATGGCGACCAATTTAAAAATTAATTAGTAGTCTATTTTTAATTGATTTAATTTTTTTTAATCAATTTCAAATTTTGAAAAGAGATTTTATGAGCCGTTCGAAATTCATGAATTGTTTTAATTTATTATCAATAATTATATGATTGTGTTTACAACGTAAGAAAATTTTGTTTAGGCGCCATGGTGAAGTGGAGTAATAGTTAGTTTGTTTCCTAGTGTGCAGACTCTGATTTGTTTCGAAAACACCAAAGAGAAAGCTAATTAATGATGTTTTTTTATGATTTTGCACTATAATAGCTTAAACTATCGATTTGTTATGTAATAAGGATAATTGCATGCAAATTTATAAATGTGAGCATGATTTATTTATAACTGTAATATATTTAAAAAATCATAAAAAATATATTTGGAATGGCTCAAATATGACTTGTAATATTAACCGTGAGTTAATCTTACGCAAAACAAAACAATGGTGTATAAAAATCAAACTATTTGTAATAATAATAATAATATGATAACGAGAAAAAAAAAAAGCAAAAATCTAAGCGATTCGTACCTATTGTTATTATTTTATAGTAATTGTTTCTCGAAACGATTACGTGTAGTCAACTAGTTCTTTGTATATAATATTTTTCTGTTTGTAATTGTATTTTCTTTTTGAGATTAAATGTTAGAAAATGCATTCCTTAACACGACGCGATTGAATTTCACCCAAAATTCTACTTAAAATCAGAAATAATTCAATCGAATCATTAAAAAAAAAACATTAACCGATTAAAATTATATGCATTTAATTTGAAATGTTTATTTTGTGTTTATAATTCCATTTTTTGTAATTGCAAGAAAATTCATTCTTTAAATGGATATAATTGAATATAAATTCAATTTCCACCCGTAAATAAATCGAAAAAATGATTAAATTTTGTTTATTTTTCGAATCAGTTGAATAATTTTGGGTTTATAATTACATTTTTTGAAATTATATCCCAAAATAATTCATTCTTTAAGTCGACGCCAGTTAATTTAATCTCTAAATTTTATTTGGTCAAAAAAATAATAGTCATTAATATAACTACAATAATAACAAAAACGTATTTGAAAGCAGATAATTTATTTATTTGTTTTTATAATATAAACTAAAAAGATTATAATAATAGAAATAATAAATTTATATATAATCTGTATGTTGTAACACATTTAACCAGCAAACACAAGAATTACATCTCATCGAGATATCACAATTAAATGAGCCAGACACATAACCAACATTACAAACCCGATACAGGTCTCAATTTCACTAATTGTTAGCTAGAAACTATGTTGTGTGAAATAAAATAGATGCAATGTATCAGACATGTAGCATAGATGTTCTCTGGGAAGTCTAAATAACGCCTATAAATCGAAGTTACACCCCAGTGACATCTATGAGACGTCGCAGAAACGTAAATCTAATACATCAGTGTGCACATCCAGCGCCATCTATGAGACACGCATGTAACGAGCTATGTCATCTAAGGGATGACGAAGAAATGACGAACTGCGAATTGTTCAGCCATCTTGTTCAGCTCATATTTTGTCCTTTTTCCACTCGTTATAAGTGGAAGAGAGACAAATGTGATGAAGTGAACAGTGCAGAACCGACGAACAAAGTGTATAATAAAATAAACAACTAAGATACATTTTGTATAAATGTAGTTCAGTAAATGTATCAGAGATGGCGCACACGTTGGCCTAAATATTCTTATATATATATATACAAATACGCGTGTTTGCTGGCGATGTTATCACAATATATCGCGTAGTCATCGAAGATTGTTAAAGATATACACACACACACACACAGACAGACAGGCGATTTTGAATGAATGAATGATAAACGAAATGGTTATTGATTGGATTTGATTGATTCATTACAACATACAGAGCATATGATACAATAAATAGAAACTGGTTGCTATAAGTGCAACCGTTCGAAAAGTAATTGTTTCCGGTGTCGGGGCCGTCGTATTGTTCGCCTGCCATCACTTTAAACATCGGTCAAAGTATGTGTTGCCAATATAACCGCCTCGCATCGCCTTCTGGACATTTTGCTCGAATAATCGCCGGTTATTCGTCAGTACTTCGGCCGCCTCCTTGTTCAACGGGTCTTCAGGATTTGGCTCCTAAATTATTCACACACACGATATCCTCCCTTAATCTCTCTTATAATCGTTACTTCCTCAGTTCGAACTCACCCTACATAATATTTACGTAACTTAACCTTAATCCCGGGTAAAAACAGCCATTTTGAATTCCCAAGATGCACCATTATAGTTCATTATATTATTAATAGCCGTATTCCTTTTAAACACAATCAGCTCTTGCTCTGTCTACACATATATCATATATTTCTTATAAAGCAAGCTGGACGCATAGATGCGTCGTACCTAAGCTTGTTTTTATATGTTTCAAACTTTATTATTTCAAAACAGACTAAATTTAAAGTAGTAATAATAATAATAATACAAAAAAGTGTGTATCATTCAAAATGGCGAGGACAAATTTAAAATGGCGCCGCTGTTCACGTTACATGTATGCGTAACTGTTTATGCAGCGCCGCCATTTTGAGTTAACGGACCTACATTCAAGATGGCGTCGCCAGCTGTTTTAACGTAGTTTTAAGATAGTTTTACGTTAAATATTGTAGTAAAATGAGTTCAAACTGAGTTTTCATGTGTGATTTACCAAAAATAGATACTGTAACCCATAAACTATACTGTTAATTGTTAGAACAGGTTTCCAGTCCTCGCGTAAAATATTTAAACACACGTTTCCTTGATGATCAATGTTCGGATGATATACTTGCGTTTCACATTTTACTTTTGGTGGTTCGTGCGGATAATTAGGGCCTACTTTAAAACTGAATACAAATCTACCCGAACGATAAAAACCCTAAAATTATCAGTTGGTAAACAGTATTAATTAAAATTGGTGATTCAATCGTAGCTACTTCCGGTTTAACAACAATAATTGTTCACTTATATGCGGTTTGCGCAGCAAATAACTGTAGCACATTTGTTTTAAGAATTCTGATACAGCATTTAGTACTAAATCCAAAAAGTATTTCGACTTTAAGTGACAATAGTTATTTTAGTTTGTTGCTCGGCAAGTTTAGGACTTTTTGGCTATTTTTAAATAATTCCTGTGTAAGTGTGTGAACGCTCTGCCGCAAATACCGGTCCTATTTTTGAAAAATTATTTAACCCGCGATTTTAACTTAAGATCAAGGTCAAATTATATGTTCTATCAAACAGAATTCTTAAAAAAATGCACTATACCTATTTGAAAACCGAATTGAAATAAATGCGACATAGGAATTACATTGGAATTGAATAGCTACGTATACAATTTAGAGAATTGGGAAAGTAGATTTCGATTGAATTTTTTTTTCTGATTATTTATTAAATAAATATGTTTTTTTGGGGGGCGAGGGGGCGGGGGGTCTTACCTCGTCTGGACAAATAATTAATTTGAATGTAAGCAAATCATCCGGATCAGGAAATTCTGTTGTACAAGTTTTAGGTAAATTTAATTCGTTAATGTCTAGAGAAAGAAAAGAAAATGTAAAAAAATCAGCAATTTATTTAGTCGTGCGTGTGTGTGTGTGTGAATCGTGTACCTTTTGTAATTCTCAGCTGTGCAGCTGATGCCTTCTTCTGGTTGCCAGTTTTTGGTGTCGATTCACCATCTTTTTTCTGTTGCTTTAATGAAAACAGTTTAATCATTATAATGTTAATAATAAATGGACGTATACGTTTAGTTCACACTTGAGACATAAATAATTGTAAATGAGATCAAATAGTTTTCTTAGTCTCTTGACAGTCACGATTTTATTTTGACAAGGTTGACAAACAGGACTTTTATACCCCTCCACTGCTACCAACCATCCACAAACAAAATGCGAATATTCCAATGGCGTGTTTCATACTTAAGGTTCATTCACATACGATTTTTTCCCCTATTTGTCGAATTATTACTTATTTCTAAGTTTAATTGCTGATTGTTTCACTGTGAGCAGTCCTTTAGATGTATTCACAACGAAACAATAAATTCTAGTCTGCTATAGTTGGCAACAATTACATCAGCTGATAGCCCCATACAATATAATACAATCTAAACAAAATAGGCGGAGCTTAGCGAAAGACAGCATCACTACGTCGCATACAAAATACCAACGGGAATTTTAATTATTTCAAAGTTGGTACTTGCTTGGGTTGAAAATTCAAAAAGTCGTAACGTCTTTTAACCCAAGCTGAGTGTCTATATATCAGTGAGAGAGTCTCTGATATTAGTCTATAGTGCTTGTTATACAAAAGTATATGTAGTTTTTATATATTTTTATTGTTACATTTATTGACAAGTGAAATATTACAAGTTTGCAATGTATAACGGTCGTATTTCACCGAGAAAAACTGTTAAAAATAAGGAAAACATGAAATTTACACCGTATCGCAATCGGGCTACGGTGGCAAGGCCTGCGTCGAAGACAAGATCTGCCGGGGGTGGTTCGGCAAATGTTAAAGTTGTTGTGAGGGTTAGACCCCCCAACGACAGAGAAATCGGGGCGAATAGTCGGTAAGCATTTTGTTAGTATTTCGATTTTAGGGCTTTATTTCATATTTAGTGAGACATTATACTGTTTTTATTTATTTTTCTTGTACTATATGGTTAATTGCGAGGATTACGACGAAAATGTATTTATTCTAGTTTTCGAATTTCATGGTTTTATTAAGTTCAGATTAGTTTAAGCGAATCTGAACACGAATCTAACTAATTCTGCTGTTATTTTATATACAAACTTTGCGCAAATATTTGGTAAAGTTGATCAAGTTACTTAAATCAATTGAGTAAATTTGAATTTTCAAATAAAATTGTTTTATTTTTCAAATACAATTTATTTCAACAGATTTATATACATTTCTAAAGTATTTTAAGGTTTTCTAGAGGTTTCTATAGAATTCTAGAAATGTTTAAATGTTTTCTACAAATTTTTATATATTTTTACACAATCCTAATGTATTTCTAGATGGTTTCTAGAAGTTTCTATAGAATTATTGAGGTCTCTACACATTTTTGAATAATTTCTAGATGTTTTTGTAGATTGTTTCTACATTTGTACTCTTTCCTACAGAATTCTAATGATTTCTAGAGGTTCTTAATAGAATTCTAGAAATATTTAAAGACAATTATTTCTACAGATTTTCATATATTTTTACACAATCCTAATGTATTTCTAGAGGGTTTCTAGAAGTTTCTATAGTGTTATTGAGGTCTCTACACATTTTTGAATAATTTCTAGATCTTTCTGTAGATTTATCATTATTTCTACAGGTTTATATACATTTTTACACATTTATAAAGAAATCTAAGGTTTTTAGAGGTTTCTATAGTATAGACCCCCAAACATTTACGTAATAAAATATTAAATATGTGTCTTATAGCTCAGAATTGAAATAAAATTAGATTTTTCTTGTTATCTATTAGGAAAATAATAATAAAAGATTTATTTAGCATTAAACATTATAAATATATGTATATATAATGAAATGCCTGACCGATTTTTCTTGTTTACTCTTAAAAGTACTGTAGTAAAAGTGGTGGAAAACAATACATTAACGTTCGACCCCAAAGAAGACGACAACCCGTTCTTTTTCCATGGCTTCCAGCAGCGAGGCCGAGACATGCTGAAGAAAACTAGCAAAAATATCCAATTCGCCTTCGACCGCGTATTCGGCTACGAATCTGATAACTCCGCCGTATTCGAGGACAGCACAAAAAACCTTCTATTATTCTTAATGGACGGTTATAATTGCTCTGTATTTGTGTACGGGGCGACAGGTGCTGGAAAAACGCACACAATGTTAGGGGACACCTCAAACCCTGGCATTACCTATTTAACAATGCGCGAATTATTTCGCCAAATCGATATGTTGAAACTTGAACGCGATTTCGAGTTAGGCATCACCTATTTAGAGGTGTACAATGAGACGGTTAAAGATCTGCTGAATCCGGGTTCGCCGTTGCACTTGCGGGAGGACGGAAAGTTTGGCGTTTGTGTCACTGGGAGCAAACTCCATCGGATTAAAAATCCGGACGAATTATTTACGCTGTTGCGGAAAGGGAATGCGAACCGAACGCAGCACCCCACGGACGCGAACGCCGAGAGCTCCAGGTCCCACGCCGTTTTTCAGGTGAGTTTCATTTGTAGCATTCATCCAAAAATATATATAACTTATATACTCGGTCGCTCGTAAGACCAAATTTGCGCCCTCTACTCCTCTGAAGGTACTGGACCGATTCACACCAAATGTCCGTAACAAAAATTGTTTGTCTCGTCGCCCTGAATCCAAAAATATATATATAACTTATATACTCTACTCCTCTGAAGGTACCGGAGCGATTTACACCAAATTTGCTACACATATTATTTGGCATCCCATTTGAATCCCCTCGCAGTTTAAATCCAATCGCTCGTATACTTCCCGAGTTATAGGGCCCCAAAATTTCAATATCTGGTTTTGGTGTATTTATTTAGGTATACGTCGATATGGCGACGCGTAGCACCGGGGAACGGCGTATCGCGAAGCTATCGATGATTGATTTGGCGGGGTCGGAGCGTGGCGCCGCGACGGGTTGCACCGGAATGCGTTTCACTGAAGGCGCAAACATAAATAAATCGCTATTAGCGTTAGGCAACTGTATTAACAGTTTAGCCGATGGCCATTCACATATTCCGTATCGAGACTCAAAATTAACGCGATTACTTAAAGATTCGCTGGGCGGCAACTGCCAAACTGTTATGATTGCAAACATTAGTCCATCCAGCTTAAATTACGAAGATACATACAATACATTGAAATATGCGACTAGAGCCAAGAAAATCAAGTCGATGGTAAGTTCTTTTTATCATAATTCTGTTTTTTTAGAAACGAAACAAATTAAACAAACTCTTAAATTTATCAAAGTTTGATATACGGGCATATGTGTATCCGTTCACAGTGCCAAATTTGTACACAAAACAAATCACGCGCAGTAAATTAGGTGCACCTGTGCCCATATCTTATACAGAATACAGTGCATTCGCCAATATTATAATAATTATGTAAATTATATATATATAATAAGCCCAAATGTATGTGTAGAACGCTTTGTTTGCATGTTCCTATAGTTACTACCAGTGACGAGGGCACCTAGTAATATAAATATTCAGATTCACCTGTCTGTGTATCTAGCTTTCTATCTAGAACACTATAGAAATCTTACATACACAAATATTAAGAAACAAAATGTGAATTTTGTGCATTTAAAATGATTGTTAATTTTATCTCTTTCACCTAAATCACTCCAGAACTGATTTAATCATTAAATTAAATTCATTAAAGTCAATCAATTTTGCACGAAACAAATTTAATTGTTATACATATTTGTATAGTTGAAGAAGAATTTAGTTAATAACGAATTAACGATTCCACAATACGTAAAACTAGTTGAAAACTTAAACAAGGATATTGAATCTTTACGCCAACTAATCAAAGACGCACAACCGGCCACAGTTACATGTACTTGTACTTCCGCTGAAAAAGAACCAGAACTTCTAGTTCCAGAACCAAAATTCATAGTTCCAGAACCAGTGATTAAATCCGAACCCGTGGAAATAATAGTGCAATCGCCTGAAAAATGGCGCGACGAACTAAAAAATGTATTGCAAGAGAAACATATGCTACAGAAACAAAAGCAACGGCTCGAAAACTCGCAGGAGTTAATTAAAAGTCGCATTAAATTCAAGGAAATATCGGAGGCTACAATGTCAAAATTGTGTTTGAGCAATGATCAACTGGAAAAAGGGCAGCACAGAATACAAGCTTCCGTGTCAACGTATCAGCGCCAATCGATTAGCGTCAAATCAAAGTTACACCATATTCAGAATCAGACAATAAACGTGGACACGAAACTGCAACACTTCATTAATGATCATCACATTTCTACTTCGGAAGATTTGGATTTTCTTAAAAGTAACGCGAATGCTAACGCTGTTCAATATGAAATTCAAGTAAGTATTTTGTGTGAAGGAAAATTTTCCAACTGTTTGCTAATAGGGCATAATAATTAAGGATCTAAACGCATAAGTGCGTTATACTTAAGCTTGTTTGATATCTCAGGTGGAGCAATCCCGAAGATTGCAAGAAATCTATCAAACGGAAATGGAGCACAAAGACACACTTTTAAATCGGATGGCCGTAGTGTTAAACTATTACTACAAACTACAAAACGGTTATGGCCATATTACAGATGAGATGGCTGAGGATTATCGTTCGATTATCCGAATGGCGCAAGGTATCCGATCGGTGAAGTGGCAAGACCAGGAACTGGATGATCCGATTCCGATTCAGAACCAGGATTCTGGAATTAGTATACCGTTACCGTCACCATGTAAGTAATTGTTTTTTTCTGCTAAATAATTTATTTAAATAACAATTAATTTACAGGTGATTCTAAAGTCAGCCTAATCAGCCAACAGTTGCAAATAATTGAAGAAGAATGTTTGACCGCTCAGCGTTCGGCAGTGAAACGTAAACTTTACGATTTGAAATCAACGGAGGAAGACGCTGCATCCGAAGACAAACGATCGAAATTAACGATTTTAGACGAAACTGTTGTTTTGCCGGAGGCAACAGTTGCTTTACCGGTGCCGATTGTTAATATTAATCCGGATATTATTAATAATTCATTTTTTTTAAATGAAAGACATTCGGCGAAAAAGAAGAAAGTTGTGGCGGACCGAAGTACCGCACTAGCCTCGGACAATTTGTTACCGCGAGGTAAGTTTAGGTTTGTTATGCAAATTATCGCGAATGAAGTACTGAATGAAGTCTTACAGAATTTGCACCGATAATTTAACTATTTTATACAACTCTTCATTCATTGTGATTTCTCTGACACATTTTATTTTATTAATTTTCCTCATTGTTTAAGTTAATTTATGATTTAATCTACTAAAAACAATTTCTTTATACAAATTTAATCATTTTTGTAATATTTACAGCATGTAACAAAATGTACTATAATAATTGTGATATTAAATATAATTAATCATATAAGTTGATATTGTTTTCAATTAAAATTATTAAATTAAAACCGATATTGAAAAAGTACTTGACGTAAATTATGCAAAAGTGTTTAGCTTTACACTAAGAAAAAATCGCAAAACTTTTAAATTTACTGTTTAGCATTTTTTTTTTTTTAGTGTTTAGATTTAATAACATTTTTGTTAAATCCAATTTTTTAACTGTGATTTTAGTGGGCAAAACGTTAACAAACCCAGCAAGAAAAGACCGAGAAAATACTCTAATTCGAGATAAACCGCTGGACGGCACCATGGCCCGTACTCAACGATTTCCGCTCCGAAATAAGCCCCAAGTACCTCAAAAAGCGCTCAAACCCTCAAAAGTATTAAGCAGCACTAGAGGACGCATCAATAACGCCACAACAAAAAGGTAACTACTCAAAATTTAATTACGCGTTCGAACCATTGTAACTCTGAATGAGTTCATTAGAATTTATCGATAATTTTGGGAGTTATAAGTGAAAGTATTTTATCTATTTAACCCCACCAAGTACAATATTTTATTATTTTTAGTTTTTGAGATATTAATTCAAATATATAAATCATCATTTTTGATGTTATGTAAGAGGTCTTTTATTTTGCTTTTCATATTGTAACTCAAGGAGTAAATGTTTAATTTTAATGTAAATATAGGATTTATTCAAATATAAATCATCATTTTTAGGTGAATATGTTGAGGTCATTTTGCAATATTATTCATTTTGTAGTTACAAAATGAATAATATTGCAAAATGACCTCAACATATTCACCTAAAAATGATGATTTATATTTGAATAAAAATCCCAAAAACTAAAAATGCTAGCATATTTTAATTGGTGGCGTCAGATAGGTTATTTTTTTGTTTATATAATCCTATATTTACATTAAAATTAAACATTTACTCCTTGAGTTACAATATGAAAAGCAAAATGTTGCAAAATAAAAGACCTCTTACATAACTTCAAAAATGATGATATTTATATTTGAATTAATAAAATAGTCCTTGAATTATAACAAAATACATAAAATATCCAAATTTAATTTAATGATCTCAACACAGATATAAATTTTCGCAATATACTTCTATATATATATATTTATTAATTTATAACTAAACATTTTATATAATATTTATGAATAAGTACAGATATTTTTATAACATATTTTAATATGTATAACTAATTATATTAAATAAAAAATGTAATAATTCAAATTTATTGATGTTATGGCCAGTTTCATAACTAGTGCTTCACTTACCGCTGTAAAACAGCGTAAACCGAGAGCACTCTACCTATAACTTATAAGCAAAATACAATTTTCTAATAAAAAAAAAACGTTTTAAATAAATATGATTATGAAACGACCATAGAAATTGTGCTAATCCCATTTTTTCGCTTGGAATTTCTTGATTGATTTCTTAATTTCATCGGCCCGTTTGTCTAATGTGTCTGTGTCATCGCGTGCCTGCACCACCCTTGTCGTCATTGTAATTCGGTCAATTAAACCTAGTAGACTTTGCAGAAGGAACGCTACGAACGCAAGGGTCGCTAAGACCTGCATGGGGTCCATGCCTGTCACTGGGTTAGGGGTAAAGTAGGACTGCGGGTTCCTTTGGTGCCATCCGCCGTGGTCATGGCGCGCTGTTATCTTTTCAATAGCGCTTTTGACGAGGTGGCACGTCTCGTGCGGTTGCAAATAGATCGCTTCGTGGTCGTGATGATCTCGGCTTGCCATGTTCAGACTGTTTTTAAATGATTTCTGTTGGTTTCAAATACTTATTATTGTTTTCAAATAGTTTGAATTCGTTCATAGGAGTTAAATACCATTTTTTAAATATCTTGACATTGGTTTGATTACGAAAATTATTCATTTGTTGTTGGAACAATTTATAAATATATTTTGTAGTTTTAAAATGTTTTCAAACAGTTAGTAATAAATAAGTTTTACAATGGTTGAAAACTGAATTGTATACAATAATTGTTCAGTTGTTTTTGAGATTTACGTTTGGTTTTGTAATTAAAAATAGCTTTTTCTTTAATTTGAATCAAATTTAGATCCATATAGAAAATGAAACTCAGGGCTTAAAACCCTAATTTTATTCGTTTCGATTCAAAAACAGTTCGGTTCCGGTTTTCTTTTAACTTTTAAATGTGTTTTTTGTATTAAAAATGTACCGATTTTTATTTCGGTTTAGCTCCGGTTTTGTTCCAATAAAAATAACAGTATTTCCGGTTTTCCGTTCCGTTTCTAATATCGTTCACCTTTAAACTATTAAAATTTCGAAATATTTGAGTATTTTAAATTTAATATTTTATAATAACTAAACGAACTTTTACGTTTTTGTAAATTTGAGGATTTTATAATAAATAGGGATTTTAACACCGAATATTATCATTTATACATTACGTACTTTATTTAATACTTGACGGGTGGCGATTTTTCATTTATATCAATCAATCAATAACAATATCATTCTATTTCTTGAATAATCAAGATTATTAATTTACTTACTATAAAAATAATTAAATTTTATTGTTGCATTTTGTATTGTTTGTCAATGAACTAATATATTTATATTATAAAAAATTAGGATTATACATTTACTTACTGCTTCTATTTTGTATTCACATTCACACAAACATCTGGGTGATTATGTATATAAATACATACATATATACAAATAATATGAATATGGCAGTAACAATGGGAACACAAAGCGTTCTACACACACTCACATTCATACAAACACAGCTGGGTGTATATATATAATTAATTAATAAAAACAGTAATGAATGCGCTAATGAATGAATTTGAATTTAAATTTAAACTGAAAATATCACAATTCCAAAACACTGGAAATTATTATGAAACAATTGACACGTAACTCGAAGAACTAATATATAATTGAATAAGTTAGGACTTTTAGACAAACTGTATCTTACTTGTAGATGGTTGTTCAAATCGTGTGTTGTTCTCGCACCAAAGTTAAACGTACATTTTGATGATTGCACGAGCGCAATTCTGTTTTATAGGTGCAGTAGTAGCCTAGTTATCTGTGATTATAAAATCTATTCAAAAATAATCAGTGAACTAAATTTTCTGTATTTTTATTCTTCGAATATGTCGGTTTTGGTTCGGCGAGCATGACTGACGTCACTTAAAACCAAATAACAATACCACCGCCTGACATTTGATAAGATAATTAACAAAGAATCATTTCAAATCATAAAAATATATAAGTAACGGGTTCGTAATAATGTGACATAAAAATGAAACAAATCTTTTTTATTCGTTTATTACCGTTTATTATTATTTAATCAACACACTCAACAAAAGAATTACATAAAATTATATTTCATTGTAAGTTTAGTAGTTTTCGTACTGCATCAGTATATTTATTTATTGTATAATTATTTTCACCTGTAATTAAATAATACATTTTTAAAATTCGACTAGTTCGACAAATACAGCACAAATGTCTTGGATGTTCACAAAGTGAGAGGAAATAGTGAAAAAATCGAGTAAACTAAACTATAAAGTGATAATTTTAACTGTAACAATAACTCACCCTCATTCCATAATTGGCTGGTCGCAATTTTATATTCGTCAATATTCGCAATTTCTGTCGCGTTACACTTAAAAATGTCCTCAACGCTTTTTTTCGATTGGTTCCTCTCCCAGTCATAATATTCCATGTCCGCTTCAGTTTTTGTCGATTCCCAAGCCTCGACAGTCTAAAAACCGCCCAATTTAATCCCAGATTCCTTAACCGAGCGTTTGTTTTTTTTTTACATACCCAAGACTCGTGGTAAACCGCGGTTAATAAATATTGAGCGTAATCCAAATTTTGTTTTCGCGTTGGACATCGATCAGTTACAATAGTAATAATATCAGTTTTAATATCGTATCGATCACCAATCAATCGCAAAAATTTGTCTTTTGCGTGTTCGTTTAATTGCAAGTTTGATAGTTTTACCTAATTGTGTAAAATTAAACTTATTATTGATTTGGGCAATACTATATTTGTTTTAATGACCAAATTTAGTTTAAAATCACTCAAATTGTATGCAAAATTGTGTTAATTTTATTTAAAACGTTGAATTTCGATTTAAAATAAATCTAGATCGATTTAAAATAAAGTAAGAACAATTTAGTTTTGAATTAATAAATATATTAATGTAAAGATTTGAAAAGGGCATAAAATTGAGCTAAATTTACATAAATAATGTAGGGTTTATTTGTTTGAGTCATAAAAATTAAAAATTTAGTGTAACATCGTAAATATCCGTATTTAATGTGTAAAGTTGTAAACATTTAAATTTATATCACAATTGGTATATTCAAAATGGCCGCGCTAAGAATGTAATGTGTTTGATGAACTATAAAAACGTGTTCATACAACTATTTTTACGTAATTAAAATACGAAACATAATTTAATTAATATTAAAGTCTGTGTAGTAAATTTTACTGTTTTAAAATTTTGTATAAAAGTTAGAGACACGTTTGGTAACACTTTAGTTGTGTATTATGTGTGTGTGTTAAAATGACTTTTTACGAGTGTTCTGGTGTCCCAGTGTTCCAGATTCCAGTTCAGGCTTCAAGAAAAGGTACAGAGAACTTTAATAATTGTTTTTATTATAATTATATGTTAATATGTTTCAACGAATTATCAGTGGAAATTAGGTTATGTTAACTTTTAAGCAAATACTGAGTTCTGGAAACAAAGCGCAACGAGTCAGTGTACTGTGTAAAAATTGGTTTAAATGCATTCAAATGGCATTTATATGCAATAATTCCTCAGTTAACGTTCATTTCTATATATGTACGTTCGAGAATACGGCGCTAAACGCGAAATACCGTGAAATACGAGATTTTATGAGTTATGCGTGTTAAAGTTATTTGTATGCGAGTAGAATTAAGTTTTAGGCTAAATTAATCAACGCAAAGCGAAAATCCGTGTAATTATAAAATTAAGGTGAGTTATTTTGCGGTTTTATGCAACAAACAGCGCTTACTTAACGCTATAAGACCGTCATTTTGTGATATCTTGGAGCTGTGATAGCAATGCGTGTATATAAAATTCCCTGGTTAAAGTTATTTGTGTGTAGAATTAAGTTTTACGCGAAATTAATCGACGTAAAGGGAAATTCCGTGTAATAATGGGATTTAGTGAGTTATTTTGCGGTTTTATGCAACAATTTCTCGACTAACGGCGCATACTTAGCGTTATAAGACCACCATTTTAGAATGCCGCCATTTTGTAATACCTTGGAGCTGTGATAACAATGTGTATAACATAGCATAGTGTAATAGAAAGATGCTAGATGGCATTGACTAAAACAAGATGGCGGAGGGTAGTTTTTTAAGGTAAATTCGATAATTTTACCTTTAAAGTAACAATTCTTGCCAACGGATCGCGAATTGTTGGTGACGAATGGCAATAATCACTAGTGACAATTTCAATCGGGAAATTCCGTTCGCATTTCTCGTCCGTTTCCAACCCCTTTGGCCACGGTGTGCAAAACTGTTTCAATGCTTCGCATTGTCGTTTAATTACCGGCGGAGTTAAATGTAAAAAATTCGGTATTTTCATTAATTCCGCGTTGGCAAATTTGCCGGGCGGGGCCCCCTTTTCGACGTAGCCCTGGTGCACGGGCAACGGCACTGACGCAGGGTGAAACGTCTTGGGGCCCGGCCAGACATTTCCCCAGTCTTGATCAACCGGCATTTGATTGGTTCGCGGTGGCAAGACTTCCGCCTTCTTGTACTTCCGCCTTGGCGCTACCTGGCCCTTCACATGTCTAAGGTTGAGAGGCTTAAAATTCTCTGAAACATTGCAAATTTCATCATTTTGATTTTATATTAGTTTAGGGTTGAAATAAAATTATTTAAGCTACACTTAAGTGTACCTGTATTGTCTTGTGTTGAGGCCTCATTTGAGTAACTTAACTGATTAAATTTACAATAAACAATGCGATTATTTCGCGAACATAACTTTATTAGGGACATTTTTAATATTTGATAAGTTAAGCTTAATTTTTTAACCTCAAATAAAGGAGTTCGTTCAGTTAACTTGTCAAATATTATAAACGCAAAACGATTTAAATTAAAAACACTGATTAAATTTACAATAAATAATGCAATTATTCCGTGAACATAACTTTATTAGAGTCCTAATTAATATTTTTGGAGTTAAAGCTTAAGTTTTTAACCTCAAATAGAGTTCGTTCAGTTTTATAACTTGTCAAATATGAACGCAAAACGACGTAAAATTAAAAATATAAGCGAAAATGAGACAAATAAAACTACTGTTGATTCAGAAAATAGTAGAATGAATCACAGTTTCTTTAATAAACCTTGCCTAGTATTGGCTCAAAGTTTGTTGGGAAAATTGTTGGTTAGGAAATTAGATTGTGGGACAATTATAAAGGGGAAAATTGTTGAAACTGAAAGTTATTTAGGGGGCGAAGACAAGGCTTCTTATTCGTATAATGGGCGGTGAGTTATAGCGTTTACTGTGTGTAGCGCATTTTGTAGTGGCCAACTAGGTGGAGAAACAAAATGGCGACCATAAACATCGATTATTGTAACCTTAGAACCAAGTGTATATTAATTTCAATTTACAATAATAAATGTTTATGTGGTCAACTACAAAATGCGATTATACAAATTAGTGACGTTTTTAGCCGTTATGACGTCATAATTTCGTAGGCGAACCCCTGCTTGTGAGCCTATGTACATGGAACCAGGTACCGCATTTATTTATATGACTTACGGCATGTACCATTGTTTTAACATCTCCAGCGATGGTTATGGCGCTGCAGTTTTATTAAGAGCTTTAGAACCACTGGAAGGCGCAGATTTAATGCAATTGCAACGGAAAACCAGTAAATAATCGAAACATACATTTAAACAATTAAAAAAATCATATTTTTGTAGAAAAACGTACAAAAGATTTGAAAGTTCACGAGTTGTGTAATGGACCTTCGAAACTATGTATGAGTTTTCAATTAACAAAAGTGGCGCATAATAAACTAAATCTAGCTGATAATCCAGTCATGTGGATTGAGGATAATCCGGAAGTGGCGGATTTTCAAATAGTTACATCTACCAGAATTGGAATTAGCTCAGTTGGGGGGGAATGGGCTTTAAAACCTTTGCGTTTTTATATTTTAGGGAATGAGTCGGTTAGCAAACGGGATAAAATCGCTGAGGAAAAAGTTTTGGAACGTAGCACATAAATTCTGGAACATATTTTTATAATCTTCATGCAATGAAATATAAATATCGTTAAGAGAATTTTGGAACAGATCCTTTATCTTATTTTTTGTATTATGTTTATAAATACCAGTTCGTCTAGCGAACGAAACCTAATAAATATTTTTTTATAATCTTTATACATATTTGAAAATTGTTTAGATGATTTTGGAACTAATCACAAGTTCTGGAACAGATCCTTTATCTTATGTTTATAAATAACAGTTCGACTAGCGAACGCAACCTAATAAATAATTTTTATACATTTTAAAAATCGCTTATAAGATTTTGGAACTAATCACAAATTCTGGAACAGATCCTTATCTTATTTAAGTATTATGCCTAGCGAACGCAATCTAATAAACATATTTCTATAATCTTTATACATATTTAAAAATCATATAGACGATATTGGAACAAATCACAAGTTCTGGAACAGATCTGTATCTTAATTATCTACTACGTTTATATATAAAAGTTCGTTTAGCGAACGCAGTCTAATTTTAAATAAGGTTATATTTACTATTGTCAAACTTTGTATATTTTTGTAAATAAAATAATCATGCCGAAAGTTGTTTCGAGAAGTATTGTTTGTTCTGACACCAAAGACCAGGAGGAATATAGCGAAGAGAAACCGTTACATATTTATTATTGTTTATGCGGGCAAATGACGTTAATTTTAGGTAGAATAACCTAAATTTAACGATTTTAAACGCGAAATCAACAATAATAAGGTAATTTTAGATTGTGCAGTGGAGAAATTGCCGCTGCGAAAACGCGATGGAGCTCGAGTTTTAGATGGAACAAAACATGCACATAAAATCACTTGCGATACCGACGAAACTGCTCACATTAAACGACCTGAGGGTATTGAGCGGCAATATCGGTTAAAATGCAAAAAGTAGGTTTTAAATCATCGAATTTTAACTCCTTGTTTTTTTTTGTCAAGTAATTTTATTACTAGGTGTATATGCGCCATTACTGTTATGTTTTCTGAACTGTCATTTAACAGTTCAAGTTCTCTTTATGCGTTTTTCATACGCGTATTATTGCAAATCAGTCTACTTTGTATCAGTTGTGTTTATGAACGTAGTTTTTGCAAGATGAGACAAAATATTTTCTAACAATGTTATTAATTAATATTTCGGTAGATGTGGTTTATTACTTTACTATAAGCACGAGCTAAAGGCTACGGTAAGTTTTATCGTGAAAGGTTCAATCGTAAAATCTTCAAACGAGGGCCCAATGACCGATATTTACCATCAAGTCGACGTGGAGAAGCCGAAAAAAATAATGGTCACAAAGCACACGAAAAATATGGGTAAATTCAGTTCTGTAACTGTGTCTACAATCGATGAAGAAGAAGACGAAATTGAAGCAGTAATTATGCAGTTTTTCGTAAAAATTTTAAACAAATTTTATGTAATATTCGTTTTAACAGCGAGAAGTCGCTGATAGCTACGCAAATAATGCAAGAATTATTGAAAAACAATTAGAACGGAAGGGCATGAATAAACGGAAACAGGAAACAAGTATGGCGCAACTAGAACTAAAACGGACCCGGGGGACTTTAATTGATAAATAATTTATTGTACCATTTATACATGTGTTAAAATATAAAATACAAATCAAATCGTTATTTTTTTGTGCATATTTATATTATTTTAAAACTGCGCTTTTGGTTATCAAAAGATATTAACAACTAAATACAATAGATTTTCATGATAAAAAGGTTCTATTGGACTAGAAATTGCCATATATGTCGTAAACATATTTGAGAATTGTAAATTAGAGCAATTTGTTAGAATCGATTTATTTTTATTTAAAAAAAAAATAATTGATTTTTTCTTTGTCATAGTGTGTTTAATAAATCATTTTATACAAAAACAAATATACGATATTTATAATTAACAAAGCTTTATTTTAAATGAATTAGCGTCATGTACAGAAAACAGAGTATTAATTATTCATAAGTTAGATTATGTTGCATTGAACATAAATGGAATGGTTTGTACATATAAGTACATTAAATATTATACATCCAAAATTAATTATTTCGCATATTAATTTATTTTTTATAATGTTGGCAGTAAATAGTAAATAAAATGTGTGCAACTTTAAAATAAATTGGAATGTTTACAATAAATAAATAAAATTATCTATATTATCTTAAATTCACATAGCGCGATAGGGCATAAAAAATGTTATCAAATGTTTAAGAATATAAAAATTTACAAAATATTCTAATTGATTTTAAGCAATCAATAATAAAAATGAAACTTGAAAGCGTAGTGTATTTGGACAGTTAATTTTATTTGTTAATTCATTAATAATATATCTATTTTGAACAACACATATTTTATCTTAAACTAATTTAGTATTAATTATACACACTATTAATATTGTTTTATTATTAATTAGCTAAACTAATTTATAATCTCTTTTTAATCACGCACAATAAGGGGTTAGTTTCACGGAAAACTGAACTATATTTTACATTAGAGGCTCTGCCCCCAAGCGCCCTACCGTAATTAATCAATTTATATCTTAAATAACAGTTTTGAAGTTAAAATAATTTTTTGGCTTTAGAATCATTCTTGAAGTACGAATGATTCCGAATAATTAAACAAATATCAGATTCCGAACGATTTATTACTTAATATAAGTACTTTGAAATTGTTGCTAATATAAATATAAGTACAATACATTTAAAAAATGATCAGTTCTGAATGTTAAAATAAAATATAGTTCAATTCCCGTTTAGATTACTTGTAAATTGGACTGATTTGTTGACTAGGTCATGCAATTACTGCATAAAATTATAACAATAACTGTATGGACATTCAATTTCGAAACAAACTTCAAAATTCACAGAAAATAAACTTAATATAAATAAATAATTAAAATAACAATAACATAAATAACAAATATTGTTTAAAATAACAAATAAAAACTTTTGGAATGAAAATTTGGAATTAAAATCCTTTTTTTTTTTTAATTTGATCAGGGAATGACTAGGGTTTCTATAAAAATATCACTATTTTCGCTTGTTTTAAACAATAACCCCCTAAGTACAGCCCTGCGTATAATAATTATATTGTTGTTCATACAGTTATTAATCTCGAAGGGTTCAGGGCCGTCCTAGGCCCTCGATATATTTTTTAGAGTAACCATTGCGCTTTTTGGCAGGGGTACTATTACTAGTACCCCTTAAGACGGCTCTGGAAGGATTACATTTAATTATCATGGCTTTTAGTGACTAGGATCTTTATTGCAACAATTATAAGCAACCAGGGTTGAACAGAAAGTATTTAAGTACTTCGAAAATTTAGTATTTGTAAGTTTTAATACTATTTCAGTTATTAAACCAACTAAAAATAAGGGTTTGATACTAAACAAATGTTTCTTAATGCTAAAAGTAGTTCTTCCATATTAAAAAAAAAAAATTGATACTAAAAACTATGTATAGAGTTTGTTCCTAAAAAATGCTCAATAATAATTTAATGCTTAAACTGTTTTTATGCTTAAATAAATTTGGGGGACCAAATAAGTACTAGAATCAGAATGTAATTGTATACCAAAGTACTTAAATACTTTAGGGTCCAACTCTGTAAGCAACCCTTCTGTTTGTTCTGGGCGAATATCTACCCTAATCTCAAACATGAATTATACTTTAAAAAAAAAAACTGTTCGAAAAAGCACCGATTATTTGTTCAAAACGGTTGGTTCGTCTTTCAAGAAAGTCCCGGACCGTTCCACTTGGGGTTTATCAGTCTTCTTCGTCACCGTTTTCGCAGTAGCGCGCACTGGAATAGTTTTAGGGCGATTCGTTTGATTCGCGACACACTTCGCCGCACTAGACTTCGTCGGACTAGTCACCGAGTGACTGGCAGCAACTCTCGCCAATCTTTTATTAGTAGCGGGACTAACGGGCTTCGTTGGAGTTTGAGGAGACCGTGCTGCTAACAAAAGACTTCTCCTAAGCGAAGGCGACCCATTATACGGACTCATACTAGTGCGCGGGAGACTAGCTGGCGAAGAACTCGAATTCGTTTGTCTTCCGCGCAACAGCGCCGAAGGCGAGTGTTGAGTGCTCGAACTAGATCCACTTTTTGACCTATTCTCCTTATTCATCGCTGGTAGCGACTTTGATAACGTACTTTTGTCATTCTTCAACACATTAGACTTCAATATAGTCGACTTCGTCTTCGGCGCAGTACGCAATTTAGGCTTCTGCGCGTCAGCTTCAATTTTTGCCTTATTCGCAGCAATTCGCGTCTTGTTAGCTACAGGCGAAGCAAGACTGTCTAATGACATATCGTTTTCCTTAATTTTCGGTCGGGCAGCTTCAATTTTCATCCGTGCAGTTCGTTTCATGGCAGGCGATGAAGTCCTCGACGATTCTGACGAAGAGATTATCTTACCTTTGTTAGTTACTTGTGCTGGCCATGTTCGGGGTCGTGGCGGATCTGTTACGGGTCGTACAGGAGGTGGAGCTTTAATAGGTCGCGCAGGTCCAGTGGATTGGGTGCGGCGCGAATGTTGTTGCATTGCAAGCCGGACTTGACGTAAGTCGAGGTTACGGGAGCCGCTGGTTGAGCGGGGCTGGCGCGAAACGCGGGGTCGTTCGAGACCTAGAGGGAGGCAACACAAGTCTTGGATTCGAGCGCGGAGGGCGGAGTCTAGGCGGGGCCAGGCGGGCGTGTAAGAGACTCGCACTGCTTGACGCACGACGCAGTCTTCTACACGGGCCAGGAGCTTTCGGACGAGGTCGATGAAGTTCTAAATAAAAAAAAAATATATATATATAAATAATAATTCCTAACCGCGTAATAAAAACTGGCAACACTGACATAAAATAATTACTTACCGAACTCCAGCACTCCTCTCCAGATTCCAATAACGCTAATAACCGATGCGCCCTTCCATAACTCCTACACGCTTGTTCAGGAGGCAAACGATCAGCTGCCCGAACTAATCCTTCCTCTAATCGACTAATATTCCAACTTAATTCTTTGCCTAACGTTAGAAAACTATACACGAAATATGTTAATAAAGAAAAGCAAACAATTTCATTTAATATTACCTAGCGCTGGCTAAGACAGAGGAAAAATGTTGTGTTACGTAATGTTGGCAAGCGTCCGCGAGTTGTGACGTCAGCTCATGGACTACCTCTGCCCATCGTACAGTGGGCAGAGTTACCAACAGTTTATCGCAACATAACGTCGTTTCGAGTACATTGTCTCCTGACATATGTACAACATGTTGTTGATAGCATTTTTCCATTAGTTCTTTAGGCAACATTGCGAATGAGCGAGTGGGCCAAACTCGGACGAAGTACCGGGTGATCCAACGTAGGGCTTTGCGGTATAATTCGTCTAGGCCGTACGCTGCGGCCAGCGGCAGGCATTCTAGAACCCCTACCACGCAAACACTGCATGGCTACATACAAGATTAGAATATTTAATGGTTTTCTAAATAGATTTGTAGGAGTAAAAAATATCGCTAATATGAACCGTTTCGGACCAATAAACTTACCTTATGGAACAAGTGGCAATGTTTCAGCTTCAACGTATACGCAACAACTTCCTTCAATCCTTCTAAGCCGAGCATGTCCGCCAGTGTGGCCAGCTCAACTAAACTAATTGAATCCGGTATATCAGCTGCGCCACTATAGATGTGACACATCGCGAAATGAACTGCTTGATATGAGAATCCTTGCAGGGAAATCACGTTTCCGGCGGATTCGACCCAACCTCCGCTTAACATCGCTGCGAAATATTGACAACGGGAACTTAAGATGCATTTGTGAGCTTTTAAGCGCCGCCCGCCGACTTCTACGGTTACATCAGGGCTAATCTCTTCGAGAAACATGCGCAGTAGGTCGTGGCCTAACCGATCTGCGGAGTGATGCGGTTGATAGGAGGATGAATGGCTGGTTTCTTCAGTACTTACTTCTGGAAGATAATTTCGAACTGTTTAGGTGATTATTTATTAAGCTAAAGCAATCGGTCGGGTGAAAAAGATCATTAACAAGAAAAAAATTGTCTCGTCGCCCTGAATCCAAATTATATATATACACTTGGATGATATTTTTTTTTTGAGATATTATATGTCTACAAGATTTATTCATATTGTTCACCCAAAGGCCGTAAAAAATTATTAAATATGCACTAAAATTCTTTTTCTTTTATCAAAATAATTTACAAAAAATTATAAGACTTTTTCAAATTGTTAACCAAAAGGCTATAAAAATTAAAAACTGTTGCTCGCATCGCATATATTACTTATAAGGCAAACTGGACGCATAGGTGCGTTGTACCGAAGCTTGTTAAGTTAATAGAAAATATTTTATAATAAATATAGAATAATCGTACGGTCTTAGTTTTGCGAAATTGTTGCTAAAAATATAGAGAGTACAATTATAGAAATGAACTTTAAATATACTTATTTTTAGAACAGTTTTGATAGTTGTAGATGAAAAAGGTAATATATGTTTTTCAATTTAGTTTAAATAATAAATAATATAATTAATTGAATGTTTAATTTAAACTTGAATGGGTTTTTACTACTTGTTTATAAATATCAATAAATTTCAAAAATATTCAGGGCGACGAAACAAACACTTTTTGTTATGGACATTTTTTGATCCGAGAATGCTACAGACACACAACCGATTGCTTAAGCGTCTTCGGTACGTTCGGCGAGCTAAAAACGTGCAAACGTACCTAACGCAGTACTGCTATGCATGGAGCTCAAATCGCTCAACTCAGAGACCATTTCGTCGGTATCCATCCCGGGCGACTTCGACCTTTGCGTCATAAATATATTATTCGGCGTGCTAGTGCTCAAATGTGGAAACAATCGACTAGTCGAACTCCTGCACCCGGTCGACCTTGTCATCATTAACTTTGATTCAATCCACGACGTTTCCGGAATAGATCTCGTCATCCGCGACATAATCTTCTGCTCAGCAACACTCGTTACAATCTTCGGCACCGGTTTATCCAAATCGGACAATCGAACAAACCCTCCTTCCTTAACTTCCGCAATAATCTCCATTTTCTTCGGCGCTTCATCCGTCGACGTGTCTTTATTCTCATCCGACGAACTCGAATCAACTTTTCGCTCCGTTTCCACAATAGGTTTCGGAAGATCAGTAGTGCCTTCACCTGATAAACTATAAGTCCGTTGGTGACATAAAGTACTTGTATCACTCTCTGAACTGTTCCACGAGTGCCGGTTGTGTGTTCGATTATTTGATTTGCGCCGTTTTACAACTGTATCGCTTGATTCGCCTTTTGCGCCCGATTCGCTGTCTAAACTGAGCGCGCTCTGCGAAGTGCTCAACTTTGGTTTGAGCTCAACAGGTTCTAGTGCGCTTTGAGACATTAAATCGATTTTTGATGTGGTTGGTTTGTCGTTTTTCTTTAAGTACAACGATTGACTTAATCGACTAGGCATATTTTTCTTGGGTGCCTCAAAATCTATTACCATTGAAAATATGTTCTTTTTGTCCGGTTCAATTTCCTCTGGTTTATCTTTTTGAGGGTTTTGAGGCATTTGAGCCAAATCTACGTAAAAGCCAAGCGAATGCTTTTGTTTTAGCTTTTCCGGTTCTTTTATTTCCACTTGTTGCTCAACTGGCTTCATATCAACTACCCAAGTAGCGATAGCACTTTTAACTTTTTCTTTTTCAATTTTAATGTCTGGTTCTGGATTAACGGCTCCGCCGCTGACAATTGGAGTTGATTCTAGTTTCCTACGACTTCCAGGGCTCTCGTTTCGCACTTCCGGTTTGAAGTCTTCTGAGGATACTCCTCCGGAGATGATTGGTATTGATTCGTCGCGTTTCATTTGACAAATTGGTACTGGCTCATCACTAGTTTCGGTTGTTGCTATATCCGGTTTATCGTAGAACAAACTGTTTAGTGGTCTATCTTGATCTAAGATCAATGAATCGTTGATTTGAATGATTGAGTTGTGCGGCGTTGCCGGCAATGTGTCTAGATGCGTTGAAAACTGTTGGATTGAAGTTTGGAACAGTAATGAACCTTGGCGCCGTTCGTTGTTTTGCCGCAAAATGGTGATATGTTCGTCGTCGACTTGCAACTCGAATGTGTTGCTTCGAATTAAGTTTGGTTTTTGTGATTCATCGGATTGTGAATCGAAACTAGTTTTTTGTTTAGTTAGGACAGAGTCTACACCGCTATCGTAATCGGATAAATATTTGCTTGATTCTGGCTCCACGTCCTCCGAATAATCGATTTCTTTATCAGTTGTTTCAAAATTTATCTCCCGTTCTTTTAAATCGAAATATATCTGTGTATTTGCTTCGTGTACAATTAAATCATTTGAATTTCCCGGTTCAGTCGGTATCCAATTTACAGTATCTACTTTACCGGGTGCACCTAATTGCTTTTGATCCAACTGATTTTCTAGTTGTATCAAACTTACTGCAGTAACAGTACTAGACTCAGTCGGTAACCAGTTCCCTGTTGAATCTGCTTTACCTACCAAATGCAATCGAGAGTCTACTAAACCCAATTGATGTTCACTAGTACTAGAAGTCGACTCAGTCGGTAACCAGTTTCCTATTGAATCGGTTTTACCTACCAAATTTAATCGAGAGTCTAAACCCAATTGATTTTCACTAGTACTAGAAGTCGACTCAGTCGGTAACCAATTCCCTATTGAACCTCCTTTACCTACCAGATTCAATCGAGAGTCTACTAAACCCAATTGATTTTCATTAATACTAGAAGTTGACTCAGTCGGTAACCAGTTCCCTGTTGAATCTACTTTACCTACCAAATTGAACCGTGAGTCTACAATACCGATTGGTTTAAAGCTCAAATCATCTAGTTGTATTAAATTACCCGGACTAGTCTCTGACGTAGATTCTACTTTACCGACCAAATCTACTGTACCGACTGGGTGTAAAGGTTTAAAAACTAATTCGTTCTCTAGTCGTATTACATTTGCTAGACTAGTCGGTGCCGAATCTACTTTACCGACAGATTTAAAATCATCTTGTATATATTCAGAGCTAGCTGAACTAGTCGAAGTGGACTCAGTCGGTAAACAAACTGTTTCAGTTGGTATCCAGCCTGCCAAAAAATTGACTTTACAGACTGGTTCAAATTCTTGTTGATTTGAAAGTTCAGGACTAGCAGAACTAGTCGACGCTGACTCAGACGGTAACCATGCGCTTGGTATTAAATCTACTTTACCGACCGGTGCCAGTGTAGTGATAGGTTCAAACACTTTAATCTCCTTTTGAAACTCTGCCACTTCGAATTTTTGTTTGTCCATAACTTCGTTTTTTGTAACTTTTGTGACTTTTGCCGCAGATTTGAGCAAGTCTGACGATGGTACCGGTGCAGACATCTCGTTTTCGTCCAGTAAACTCGATGCGTCGATGAAAAAATGATTGCTATGTCCGTTCGAGGTGTTCTGCGTTGCATCCGCAGGACTTGCTTGTTTTAATGTAGAAGCACGCGGGAAAACGGATTCCCAACTGCCGGTTTCCGATGAAACAGACGACGACTCCATAATAACGATTTCCTCATTTTGTTTTTGTTTCTGCTCTTTTGTTTGTGAAATGACCAATTCGTTTTTCACGTTTTTACCCAAGTCTTCGAAGTCATCGGTTGTGTCCGATGAGGAGGAATCGTGCTCGTGCACCAATCGGGATTCCTTATTGGACAACTGATCCAGATTAAAGTGTAGCGGATCCGATAAGTCCATGCCAGAAGTTTCGCTGCTTGCTGTCTCCAACCCAGAGTCCATATCACTTAGTGTTGCAATTTTCGAATGTTTTAAAAGCGCTGGTTTCTTAATTTTTGATTGGAACGTTTTTACATTGCGTTTCTTTGTTGATTGGAATTGTAATGATTGGAATAAATCGGATAAGTGGTCTTGTTCTTTCAGTTCTAAATCAAGGTTTAAGTCGTCTTTTAGTGAGTTTTCGGCATCGACAAAATAGTCATTTTTATTTGACTCCGACGGGGAGTTATCAGCGGTTATAAAGTCATCGGAATCAGGGCTACCAACATACGATAATGATTCTATTTCGCATAGAACAGCGGTTTCTTCAGTTTCTATGTTGTTTTCATAATAGATTTTCCTAAAAGTTGGTCATTTTATTTATTTGATATTTTTATGCGATATAAGGAAAAAATGTAATACACTTACTGTAAAAAGCGAAAAATACAATCGATTTGAAGTTTATTCAATTTTTGGCCCTCTAAATTGATTAATAATTTGTAAAAACGATAAGCGCGTGTTTTTAAAATACACTTATTTAGTTGAATTGTTTTGTCGTCTAGTTCAATGATCCAATCACAGTACAGGGATTCCGTGTAAATTCTACACAAAATGTGTGTTCAAATTAATTAAGTAAATATTTTGGTGGAAAATTAACGCATTGCGTAAGGTTGAATTTTTAAAATGATTATATATATATATATATATATATTTATTTAATCCATGTTTAGTGAACGTTTCGGCGATCAATTTTCAAATAAATGTAAAAGTTTGTACAATGACAAGCAATGCTAGCATTTGCAGCAACAAAATGAACACAATTAGTAATAAATTTTGTTGCTGTGAACGCTAGCATTGTTTGTCATAAAACAAACTATTTTTTAAATGAATTGTTATATCTAAGCTTAATTACTATTGAATGCGCTGTGAATACACCGATTATTATATTATTTTAATTATTTCTTGGGAAATGCAGACATATTTTTTAATTAATTTAATTAACGCACAAATTATTATAATTATAATTACAAAATATATATTTTCTTGAGAATTTTATTAAAAAAAAAAAAATCTTAACGTATTACTGTGAACGTTAATATTGTTTATCATAAAACAAACTTGATGTATTAATTGTAATTTCTGAGCTTATTTACTAATGGTTGCGCTGTGAATACCCCGATTATTATATTAAAAATTCAGCTTTACAGCAATGAGCTAACTAGGGGTGTGCAAACCTGTTAATGTCGTTTTGTAGATTTTCGTTTAAATGTTGTTTGAGTGGGGCCCAAAATTCAGTGCAGTACTGCCCTGGAGCCTTATCATTCCAGACAGGCCCGTCTGCCATCGGGCATACTTATTTTTATCACACATTTGTTGATAAGAATTCTAAACAATAATCTACACGTAAAAAAACGACATTCTTACGCATAGATTATTTTAGAATTGATTATTTATAAAGCGTAAACATAAATATTTAGACATAACTGTATTATGAACTAATTAACAATAATGCGAATACGTTGCCTAAAATTAATTTTAAATCGCGCATTTAACACAAACGATTGTTTAAAACAACAATGAAATCACAAATAATAATAAATACAACAGATTATTATTGATTAACCTACCTTTACACACATTAACAACACAGTTTCTTGTAATATTACACACACAACACTTTATTCCTAATATTTCTTACACAAAAAATCATGAGTAATAATTATTTTTAACACCGAATCCCCGCTTTTTTTACATTTATTTTCGAAAATCTTACTGCAAAATGTCAATGTCAAAGTTTGACGTCCATTAAATGCATAAGTATGACAAAGATAGCGAATTTTAACAGGGGCGCCCAATAAAGAAAATCAAAAAATGTTTATTTCACACCTAGGCGCCTAAATTTAATATAATAGACACCTATTTAACTCATACATATATTTTATAACCATATATTTACAGTTGTTTATGAAATTTATGCATAATTGTCAAATATTATTTGGCGAAAATATATTTTTGCTAACTTTGGGAACATTGGTTATATTTAGTATGTGTAAGAGAAAGATAGGGGATACGTTTGTTTGATTTACGGGAATATGTGTTCAAAGGCACTGTGAACGAATACACATATTCCCGTATGCTAAACTTCGGCGAATTTTGTTTAGGATTGAATTTTTATGGTATTATGTGCGTTCTATTTGCACTGAGTGCGCACTAAACCGTAAAGTTTTAATAAATTTTGTGTAATGATTAAATAAACAATTGAAATTTATTAATATATACATTTATGGCATTTTTTTTGTAAATTCATTGTGAAACTTGAATTAAAATTAAAATATACATAAAACGCAATTTATTTTGGTAACACAGTACACGTATTTATCGACATACGAGTTTCCGCTGTCATTTTCGGTCAACTCATCATGCATTTATTAATTTTACCATATAATTAAGGATCGAATTAGATATTTAACGATTAAATTGTTTACAATAAACAACCAATATGGTATCGTTAAAGTACGTGTGGCGGTGTATGTTTTCACCGCGTCTATTTAAAGTATACGGCATGCAAACTGAGGTATGAAATTCCGAAACGAATTTTTCGAATATTTTTATTAAACTACACGGTGTTTTATAGCAAGATTACGATCCGTCAGTGTTTGAAAAATGGGGGGATCAATTCATAAGTTCTGTATGTTCTACAAATTTAGGTACAATCGCGCAAAAACTAAACTGTGTTTTCTTTTATAAATTTAGTTATACTTCATTTGGAATTTCGGCATTTATACTACACCGTTTCTAGCAACTTTTATGTACCGTAGAGGTTATTTTGTTGCAGAAAACCTAACAATTTTCTCGAAATTCGTTACTAGCATCGGTGTCTTGATAATTGTCTCATTATGTATGCGGGGTTATGGTCGCGCCAATAACCCCACTTATCAAGGTTTTATTCGAGTGTTGCGCGACGCTAAAAGAAATATGACCAACGACACAAAGCGACAATTAACTTCCTACGATTTTGAATTTAGCGATTGGCCTGTCGAGTTCCAGTGGAGTGATGTTAAAACGTAAGTAAGGTGTGACGCCATCTTGAATTAAGCGCCATTTCCTACTTCTACCGCTAGATGGCACTCGCAAACCCAAGATGGCTGTCCTGACATACACAACATACTAGTTAAACGCATTAAACGAAATATGCTAATGTAAAGCGATGCCATCTTGTATTTAAGCGCCATTTCCTACTTCTACCGCTAGATGGCAATCGTAAATCCAAGATGGTTGTCCTGACACGCGTTAAACGTTACAATGAAACGAGATATTTTAATGTAAAGCGATGCCATCTTGTATTTAAGCCCCATCTTTTATTTCTACTGCTAGATGGCACTCGTAAATCCATTATTGCTGACTGACTCACACTGAGTTATATAGAAATATTTTAATTTTTAGTTTACAAACTCGTGAACGAGTAAATATTACTCGTACTTCGCGAAAATCATTTTTTTCGTGGGTTGTTACGTTACCTTGTCAGATAATCAGTTATGTTGCTGTACATTCGTTCGGTTTACGATTAGTGTACCCTGGATCACTTTATATTCTGCAAGCGATGTTACGTAAGTTGAATATTTTATGCAGGGCTTCGAACCGTTTTCGGATCAACTCCGAGACTGTAATTAAACAAACAAACAAAATTAACCGACAAAAATAATAGTTTTTGGTTCAGTTCCGGTTCGAAATCCTGATTTTAGGCACAAAAAATGATTTTTTCGTCAATTATGTATATTTTTTTTATTATTATTAGATAATAGTTTGCAACAAGGTCGATCAAAATTGATTAAAGATCATAATGGCATCCGATATAAAATTAAATCTCGTGACGAGAATATGATCGATACAATGTTTGTTGATCGACGAAATGGTAATTCAAGTGTGACTAAAAGTCCGGATAATGGGTCTATTTTAGTCATATGTTCGGAGGGTAATGCCGGATTTTATGAAATCGGTATTATGGGTACCCCCATTTATGCGGGGTACTCAGTTCTGGGATGGAACCATCCCGGGTTTGGCGGGAGCACTGTGAGTTACCCATAAACATACATATATATATATATATATATATATATATATATATATATAATTTTGTTGTTTAATTACGTAGGGTCGCCCTTATCCGGACCAGGAGCAAAACGCGATTGATATAGTGATGCAATTTGCGATCCATCACTTGAATTTCCGCACCGAAAATATAATTTTGTTCGGTTGGAGCATTGGGGGGTACCCGTCAACTTGGGCGGCTATGAACTACCCAGATGTTAAGGGAGTTGTAAGTTACCGTCCCTTTCCTGACTAATTAATTTGTTTAAATAATTATGAAAATGATTAGATTTTGGACGCAAGTTTTGATGATATTTTGCCATTGGCAATCGCCCATATGCCTAGTTGGTGGGAAAGTATTGTTAAATTGGCCATTCGGGAATATATTAATTTATGCAATTATGAACAATTGTTTCGGTATCCTGGACCCGTTCTGCTTATCCGACGATCGGATGATGAAGTTATTTGTACTTTGTAAGTTATTTTTGCTTTGGCGATAATGTGTGCCCTCGACCGATTTTAACCAAATTTGCTATACACAACAATTCGTTTATAGTGAAAACAACACGGCTGTAAATCGTGGTAATTATTTATTGCTACGTTTACTACGTTATCGTTATCCGAATTTAATCGGCGATGAACAAATACGTGTACTGAATGAATATTTGGCATCGAATGTGTCCAATGACACCTATTTGACTAAACATGGCGTCGATAAACAGTTCTTTTCGTCGATGTACGAAGCATTTTTGTCCGATCATTCTAAGTCGTATCCGATGGTAATCGGAGATGATTTGCAGACTGGAGTCAAAAATGGGTTCGCTTTGTATTTGGTAAGCGGATTTCACGGTTTATTCATGCCTATGCCAGTTTACACACAAATATAAACACATACATATGGGTGATTTTATATATAATTTGATTTTACACAACAATTGCTTTGCTAAATTGATTAATAATTAATTAGGTATTTATATATCATTTATTTTAGGCAAATAATTACATGAAAGATTATAAATCAACGCATTGTACCCCGTTGCCGTCGGACATGTTCCAAATGCCGTGGGATGTAAACGTAGACAATGACTTCGTGTTTACTTAAATTATTTTTACTTATTTATAAATCAAAATGTAGAACAAATAAATTCAATCAATCTTTAGCGATAAATAGTGTTAAATATTCTCTCTCTCTATTTCTTGTACGTAATTTTGGGAATATTTATTTGTTTTTGCAGTAATAGGAGACTAAAAATATACCTAATTTGTTTATTTGTGGTTTAATGGGAGATTGTTAGGGACGCGGATTTTAAAATGGCTGACTATTTTTGTATAAATGTTTACGTACAGATATATCTATATAAATAAAGTGATTTTAAATGTCTATTTGTATTTAATTTACTAAATATTACATAACTTATATTATTTTCTCGGTTAGTCTTGGTTACATTTTAATGTAAAGCGACGCCATCTTGTATTTAAGCGCCATTTCATACTTCTACCGCTAGATGGCACTCGCAAAACCAAGATGGCTGTCCTGACACTCACTGAGTAACTAGTATTCTTGTTTAAATTTCAAACGGCATTAAATTTATATATATATTAATATATAATAAAGTCAAGTGATTCTATTGTATATATACATATATTCTTTTATGTAATTAATAAAGTTAAATAATTCTATTGAATATTTAGATGACGCAAGTCTCTAAAAATATGGTTTATAAATTACTATATAGATTATTCTTGGTAATGGTTTATTTAATTGTTACCTACAGAGTACGTAGTTTTCCGCCAAGAAAGCTTCGTGTGAATATGGCAACGATTA
Source organism: Leistus spinibarbis (assembly GCA_933228885.1). NCBI lineage: Eukaryota > Metazoa > Arthropoda > Insecta > Coleoptera > Carabidae > Leistus > Leistus spinibarbis. Next base: position 8,426,741 of record OW121804.1, on the reverse strand, counting down.
AATATACTATATAAACGTACTAAAAATCAGGATAAACAAAAATCACTTAAATTTGCATTGATTTTTGAAAACGATTAAATGGACCATATAAACGTATTAGAAATAATTAGGTTAAGAATCATAAAACATGATAAATATTACATTCCAAGACGGCAAAGGATTAATTTTTAATGTTTCAGGTACAAATAAATAACGATCTTATATTATTTCTAAAGATTTAACGCATTTTAATGACTTTCTAGACTGGTATGAACTTAGATCGAAACACCGAATTATCGGCGATTTTTTAGGCATTACCCAAACTACTCAACATGGTACCCCCAATTTATACATTATTTAATAAATAAATAAATAAATAAATAAAGGTTCTTTTAACAGCGCTTCCCTTATCATTATGTCCAGAAGAAACGTATTTACTGTTAAAGAAAGGCTTAGCTAAATTAGTCCAATTTAGTTATAAATCGCCTTTAAAGTCTGATAAAGAAGAATTCGACAATGAAACTAAATTATTATTTGAAAAACAAAAAGTGATTTATAGGGAAGAACGTAGGAAATATTTAGAAACTATAATTGATAAAGTGATCGCAGGTAAAGTGAAAGAAGGGGTGGAAATTGGGTCGAAAGAAGAAATCCTGGAAGAAGAAGTAAATAAATCGACTTCACTCAAGCCGGACCATATGTTACTGCCAATATTCACTAGCGGACATCAAGGTATTATATTTAAGCATAGTAAATTTTATTTTTAATTTCTTTTTAAATATTACTTATTTAGGAACAGCGACGGAATTGGACGATTCTATTGTTTTAAATTATACAAATAAGTTAAAATATGCAACTTTTGAGGACTTGTGGGGCAAGGGGTATTTTATTACAGAAGGTTTAAAATTCGGCGGGGATTTTATTGTCTATTTAGGGGATCCAATTGCTTTTCACGCAGTTTATATTGTAAAATGTGTTGATAATTCGGCATTTTGTGTTGCAAATTTAGTGTCGTATGGCCGTTTTGGGCATTCAGTGAAAAAGAAATTTGTTCTTGCAAGTTTTGATAAAGAGGAACACATTTCTTATCTTAGCTTAGGGTGGATGGACGCTTAATTATTAAATATCTCATGTAATATGTGTAATAAATAAAAAAAAATCAAATTGTTAACCAAAAGGCCATAATTATTAAAAACCGGTGTCGCAACGCATATATTGCTTATAAGGCGAGCTGGACGCATAGGTGCGTTGTTTAGGGTTCGAGTCCCCGCTTAGATGATACGGCATGGATGTTTGTAAATGTTTCTCACTTTCATACCTTTTTAGTTTATATAAAGTTTCAAACTTTTTATTACAAATATTTTAAAATAATAAAAAACAAACAGTTTTAAATAATAATTATTTATTAACTAAAATAATAATACAGTTAAATTTGATCTACAAGTTTAAAGTTTTGATGTTGTGCATCAGGCACAACATTAAAATACTTTTTATAAAAACTCTGGTACATTCGTCCCCCATAATTCCTAATTACCCAACTATGGTCCCAATTCAAGTTCGGTTTCTCACAAGTGACCATTACCTTCCCCGGAATTATAGCGAAAAGAGTTCCATTCCGTCCAAAACCGACCTAAAAAAACCGACGCATTCAAAATTCCCGCGTAAAACTCTTAACAGATTTAATGTACATTTAAGCCTGGGTGAAAGCGTAGAGTTAACTGAGTAGCTAAAATGGCCCCCGCTTGTACCGTCGTCCCATCTTGGACCCGCCAACCCCGATGCTTCGGTCTGGGATGCTCCTTAGGGTTCCTAGTGCTCGTGCCAGCCTTTTTACTAGCCGCTCTCACGCAACCTGTTTAAAACAACGATTATTTTATTAAATTCATTTAAAAACAGTAATTTATTACATATTTGTAGCAAATTTGTGTTTAAAAATACTGGTTTTAAATGTTGCAAAATGTAAGACATGTTTTATATTGGGTTATGATAATTTAGGGATTTTTGCTGGGGTGCTATTTGGTACCAATCGTATTAAGACAAGACAAATTGTACAAATTGGGTTTTTAATAGTGTTAAATGTGTAAAATCAAGGGAAATTGTTCATTTTGCGTTAGATTTCGGTGAATTGTTGTATTTAATGCGTGCAATGTGGATAATTTTCGTTCTAAGAATTTGGTAATTGTTTTATTAAGTTGGCAATATTGTGTTAGTCTAGAATATTTCATCGTGAAGACATGTGTCGACATCCCGAAATATTTTAATCGTTTATTAGTGTTTAGTGTTATATTTTTATATTATATACAGTTATTAGTGGACTTTATATGTTTTTTAATGGTGCAAGATGTTTGAGAAAAAGATTGATGTGGATCGCCACGTAGAATACTGCTTAAAGAAGATAAACAGTGAAACCGAGGTAAGTCCGTTACGAATCGCCATTAAAACCGGTATTATTCATATACATGTTACATCGTTATTACAGTTATTTATTTACATTTACAAATATTACGAAGCTATTTATTTGGGTGTAAGGTTGTTTATTTTTAGCATATTAGCACTCCCGCAGTGGGCATCATGTGACCCGCTTTGGCGGGAGTTTTGGCCGTTAAATATGTTATAATTTTTTTTTTTAATTAATTCTGTGCCCCTTGCAAAATAGTTAGAATTTCTGAACTTCTAGCGTAATCTACGTAGTTTTGCATTCGCAAAATTATATTTCAACGTTGGCGAATATGAGTTGGCTAGACGATATGTGTCTAACTATTTGGTTGTAAAACCACATTCGGCCGAAGCACAGCTGTTGCTGGGCAAAATTTTGGAGAAATTGGGCAAACGTGAGGCAGCACTGGAAGCCTATCGTACTAGTTTGGATCTGGACCCGAAACAAAATGGCTTGGTGCTTAAGGGTAAGTCCATTTTGTACTATATCAATACTTGACCCAGTTACACTAGGCGGCCATCTTGCATTTTTAGTCTGCCATCTAGCGGACGCCCTACGTAAAATCAACGAAACTAAGATGGCGCCCATTCTAAAGACTGCGTTCTGAACTCAGTTCTATATATATACATATTTAAGCGCTTATAGGTTCAAAATTATTATGTTTTGCAGACAAATTTGTAGCTAAATTAGATAATATTCAATTTAATAAGTAAATTCAGTTTCGAAGAAATGTTGTGTTTCCAATATTATCTCTAATAAATTTCCTAATAAAATTATTTAGTGTGCGAACTCCTCGCATCCGATGACGTGACCATGGAGCTCTCTCGTGCCCGTTATTGGTGCGAACAAGCGCAACTGCTCGACCCCCAAAACCCTGCCGTGTTTAACTTACGCGAAAAACTCGTAACTTCCGAAAGCAATAGTCCGGAAGATATCCGTAAACTATTCCTTTCCGAACTATCCCACCGTCCCACCGATATCGGTTTGCGTGTCCGTTTGCTCCACCACATGTTACAAAACAACCAAATCACCGATGCGTACAAACACGTGGCGGAAATCGAACAAAAAAATCTACCGATTTTCGCTACGCATTTAGCATGGTATGAAACCGTTGCTAAAATACTCGTTCGCTATCGTAACGACAATTCTAACAATAATACACTCACCTGGGAGTTTTGGATGCTAATCATAACCGTTTTGGATAAACTAGTTGCGTTGTACTTAGATGAGAATTTAACTAGCATTAAAAACTTATCCGAATGCATTACATCGGTTTTGAATTTAGACCAAACTCTGAGTATTGCAGCCGATAATTTAGCGTCGTGTCTCGAAAAACAATACACGCAAGAGTTTTTAATTCACTATCGCGCGCAATTATGTTTTCATATTGCTACGTTAGTGTTTAAACAAGCAAAGAAAGATCAAATCAAATACAAAGAGGCGATTAATTTAGTGTTGCCGTTACTTTTAATCAGCTATCATTCCCAGCCGGTTGAGCTGCAATGCGTGTGGTTAGATCACGCGTCTGAACAAGTCCGGAAGCAAGTGCAACGTTACCACCGCGAAGCATCGTACCGCTGCTCTCAATCCGGCCACGTATTATTATCAATCATAAAAGACCGCAAATCAACATTTAGCGATCGAATACATCAACTCTGCTCCGGATCATGGCGCCAAAAGACGTACAAAAACATTTTTATTACACGCGACCAACAACTAAAAATGAAATCTAGCTACTTTGTCCATTGCGCTCAATTCGAAGACTTAACCATCCGCTTACCCGAAGCATCCGAGTTGCTGCGTTACGATGAAATCGCTCAACTTGTGCATCCGAACTCGTTGCACCATTTAATCTGGATCGGCTTAAACAACCAACCAGTGAAATTCCGGTGTACAGTCTTCGACGGGCTGCAGTATTCAGTGCGCAATTTGCATAATTGCGCCGCGGAGACATTAAACATTTTGGACATACAAGCGTTTTTGTATTGTTGCATTTTCTGCGCGCAATCAAACAATGAAGAATCAAAACATTTAATTTACTATAATCAGGAAAAACCAACGGTTCTCCCAGCGTCTATAACTGAACCGTACGGTTCGTTGAACCAATCGAAATGGTTTTCATCCGTGTATAAAATGTTTCGTAATGAATGCGGATCAGATTTATCTGATATCCGTGTGACATTAATTAAAGGGATTGAGGTGGTTCGATGTGCAGGTTCGCATGGTTTAGATGTTAAACTGTTGGTTATGTTAGCGAACACGTTTGCGCAAAAAGCTAAGCACTTGTCGAAACAAGTTGAGATTGAGGCGATTGAGGCACGCGCTGAGTTATATTGGCGGACTGCGTTACCGTTATTAGAAAAACTACGAAACAATCAAGCCGTTACGTATCCGACAAAACGTTGGTTTGAGTACAAAGGCAAAGAAATGATCCCGACTGAAATCAATTTAAACTTAGAGGAAGGTAAACTATTCACCGCTAAACAATTAATGAAGAAAAAAGAACACGAAAAAGCGTTACAGGTTCTAGAAAGCCTCAAAAATCCTTACGCTAGTTTCTATCAGGCGCAAACCTACAAACTACTAGCAGACGACCAGATGAGTCATAATCGAGAGAACGTAACTTCAGAAATGCGAAGCCAACACATAATTCTCCTCTCTAAATCGCGGGATTGTCTCTATTTAACTTTGGATCGTTTACGCGAACCATCCGTCGATCGTAAACACCCATTGAACTCTGAATTAGGAACAGAAATTGAAAAAATTGAGCGCTTACTATCCCGAATCGACCCAGACACTTGTGTTAACCGTAACGAATGCGATGGAATGTCGGATGAAAACATGTCGTCTGTTGGTTCAATGGGAGAACATCAAAACTCTGCGTACACGATGCACTCAAGCTACCATAACGGCAATATAACGCCGAGGAATGACCATAATGTTACAGCAACTCCACGGCGCCAAGAAGCGCGTCCAAGTCCTGAACGTCTGGACGCTCAGCTGCGGCAAATGGCTGCCGCGAAAGACGCAGCCGTCTCACACATCGTAGAACAAAATCGAATCGTTATGGAAGCTCATAAATCATTAGTGGATGAAATCCGAGGGTTTAAAGACGCTGTATCCAGTTTAACGTCATCGGTGGACGAGTTAAAAGGCATTAAAAAATCGGTGGATGAAATTAAATTAGCTGTAGATGATTTCCAAAATTTAAAGGAACAAGTCAGTGAAATAAAGAAAGATTTGTCTGAACTCAAGAAAGACACAACTAAATTAAAGAATAATCAAATTAATGATGAGGATTTGTATGCGTTGGATGATGAATACGGCGTAGATTATAACGCTGGAGCTATTAACGCGTCAGCGTTATATCCAAATTTTCCACAACGTATGCAAAGCGCTAATACTCTACCGTACGGTGCGCCAGGGTTGTACGGCATGTACCCCATGTACCCCTATGGGGGTCTAAACTTAGGCCAACCAGCGTTACCGTTCCCAGAAGGACATGTGCCTGATTTTCGCGCAATGGGCTCAATCGCTCAAGGTTTGAGCCACACAGGATTGGCTCAAACGCCTCAACCGATGTTTTCGAAATTACCGACTGATCAATATACTCATCCAAATCCTGTTCCGGCGATGTTACCACAAGTAGCGCCACTGCTGCCACCGGCACCGGCACAAATTACGCCTTATATTCCGCCGGTTATGAACCAAGTGGCGCACAAACCTGCCCCGGTTAACGTGGTTATAACTGCGTCTGATCCACTACCTACAACCGCTATAACTCAACCACCGCTTTCTGTAACTATTCCTCCTCAACACTTAAAAGGCAATCACCCAAAGCCACAACCGCATAACTACCAAATACCGCTTCCAATTACTTCAACACCTTCGTTTGCGAATGTCGCAACCGCTATTACAACTAGTCCTTTGCCGATATCTACGCAAAATTTACTTGTAAATGTTGCAGCCCCAGTTTATAGCTCTTTATCCATAAAATCCCCAGCGCAACAAAATACTAGTAAAGGTTTAGGTTTGCAAATTGAAAAGTCGTTGACGCAAAGTTTCAACAGTTCAGAGAATCGTGCTAATTTATCGGAAGGATCTGTGCTGGAAGACCATGATCCGTGTCCGGATTTTAAACCTATAGTACCACTTCCGGACGAAGTCGCGTTATTAACTGGGGAGGAAAATGAGAAGGTTTTGTTTTCGGAACACGCGAAACTGTTTCGATTCGTCGAAAAAGAGTGGCGGGAGCGTGGAATTGGTCGTATTAAACTTTTGCAAAACGACGAAAACAAAATTCGACTGTTAATGCGCAGAGACCAAGTGCATAAGATTTGCGCGAATCACTTCATAACTCCAGATATGGAATTAACTCCGATGAAGTCTAATGAACGTGCATATATTTGGGCTGCGCATGATTTCGCGGATGAAAACGTTGTGGTGGAGAAACTATGTGTTCGTTTCAAAACTGCAGAGGAAGGCAAAAAGTTCTTTGACGCATTTGAACTAGCGAAGACTTTAGTAAAGGAACCGAAGAAGGTTGAGCGAAAATTAGCTGAGGTAAAAAAAGATACACCAAACAAGGATGTATCAAATTCACTTGGAGGCTTCGTGTTTACAAGCACACCAACTTTTAAGCACAAAACAGATGAACCAGTCCAGACGACACCTGTTAGTACCTGTCCGGCGAAAGCTAGTCCATTTGCAAGCTTCACTTTTGGCCAAGCTACACCAAAATCTACGTTTGGTGAATTCAAACCAGTTGCAACCCCAGAAGTGGTCACCCCTCAAAAAGAGCCTGTCGTTAAAACTACGCAACCAGATACTCCAACAGAAACCGAGGACTTTGTACCGACTGCAGAATTCCAACCAGTGATTCCTCTACCAGATTTAGTGGAGATTAAAACAGGGGAAGAAAACTGTGCAGTATTATACGAAGTTAAAGCGAAATTGCTTCGCTTTGACACTAGTTCTAAAGAGTGGAAAGAGCGTGGCATTGGCATAATAAAAATACTGAAAGAGAAAACATTGCGATTGCTAATGAGGCGAGAACAAGTCCATAAAGTGTGCTGCAATCACCAAGTGTTGAAGAGTATGGTGTTTACAAACATGCCGAAGAATAACCGCGTGCTAAACTGGTGTGCGCAGGACTTTTCGGAAAACCAACTGAAAACGGAAATGTTCGCGATACGCTTCAGAACCGCAGAGATCTGTGAGGAGTTCTTAAAAATCATTCAAAACGCTCAAGACGAACTAGATATGAGTAATAACGTGATTGGCGAAGGGATGACTTGTAAACCGGGCGAAAAAGTTGAATCTGGTTGGGGGGAGAAGTTCAAAGTGAAAGACGGCAATTGGGAGTGTTCGGCGTGTTATGTCACAAATGATAAAAAAACGGATAAATGCGTATCGTGCGCGTCGTCACGCACAAAAGCCGATAGTGCTCAATCACCGCAAAAGTTCAAACCATCGCCAGCAGTGCAGTGGAACGAAAAACCAAAACCGAAAATCGGTACGTGGTTATGCAAAACTTGCTTTATTCACAACGATGGCAAACACAATTACTGTGAAGCTTGCGACACGCCGAAAAATGATCAAGTGCCCAAACGGGATACTAGCGTTGATTTGAATGCGTCCGGGCAACAATTTTCATTTGGTATCCCGTTCGGCGAAGAATCTAATCCAACTAATTGGGATGATAAATTTAAAACAAAATGGTTTTGCAAGATTTGTTATTTCACAAATGATTCGACCGCCATAAATTGCTTGACTTGTAACAAACCGAACACAGATTCACAAAGCGCTAAAATTGCACCTACTGGTTTTTGGGAAAACAAATCTAGTTACACGAACAGTTCTTGGGAATGTAAGACATGTTATATCATAAATGACAATAGTGCGTTGCACTGCATCGCCTGCGATACCCCAAAGGACACCACCGTTCCTAATAAGGAGCCAAAAGGTTCAGAACAAACATTCAACTTTGGCATTCCGAAAACTGTGGAAGATTCCCAAAAATCAACCATAGATTCCGTCGCTTCGGGTTGGGGAGCCCAATTTACCCCTAAAACTGGATCATGGGAGTGTAAGGCTTGTTACATTGTTAACGACACGAAATCGGTGCATTGTATCGCTTGTGAAACGCCTAAAAATGATTCAGTACCTAAAAAGGAATCCAAAGGCATCGATTTAGGTGCAACTGATCATAAATACAATTTCGGAATGCCAACTCAACAAAAACCAATCATAGATTCAGTTGCATCGGGTTGGGGCGATAAATTCGCACCCAAAACTGGATCATGGGAATGCAAGGCTTGTTATATTGTGAACGACGGCAAAGTTTTATATTGTATCGCTTGTGAAACGCCTAAAAATGATTCAGTACCGAAAAAAGATGCGACCGGTATTGATTTAGGCGCAACTGATCACAAATACAGTTTTGGAATGCCTACATCTGCTAAAACGCAACCAATTTCAGCGCCGAGTGGTTTTATGTTCGGTGTTCAACAATCGCAACCAATCACACCCGGTTTTACGTTCGGGGTTCAACCAACCCCAATCACTCCTGTCCAATCGCCGCTAAATCTAGCCGCAAACTCCTCGTTTACCTTTTCGTTGGCAACTGTAAAACCAATTACCACACCAGCCAAAGATGAGTTTATCTTTGGTTCTCCCAATAAGCACGAGTTTGAGTTTCATCCGCGATCACCCAGGAAGACTTCCGGCGGCGAAGGTGACGCTGAGTCTGATGGAAGCGGCGCCGAGGAGGAATGCGATAATATTTACTTTAAACCGGTGATTCCGCTGCCGGATAAGGTGGACGTGCGCACTGGGGAAGAGGAGGAGTCCGTTTTGTATTGTCACAGGGCGAAATTGTTCCGGTTTTGTGCGGGCGAGTGGAAGGAACGCGGAACTGGCGATATTAAGATTCTAAAACATCCCCAGACCGCTAAGTTAAGGTAAGAAATTGTTTACTTTCTGAATTCAAATAACAAATTCGAGGTATATTGAGAATTTTTTAAAGCTTGAAGAGCTTATTTTATGTTGTATACAGGTTCGTTTTACATTTAATTGATTATATATATATATATTTTTTATTTGTAATTAGGGTTGTAATGCGTCGAGAACAGATTCTGAAAATCTGTTTAAATCATGGTTTATCTAAGGACGTTGAGTATTCAGCCAAAGATGACCGAACGTGGTTGTTTTCCGCGGCTGATTACTCTGAAGGAGAAATCAGTTATGAGCAGTTTTGTATTCGGTTTAAAAACCCTGAAATCGCTCAAGAATTCATAACTGCGATAAATGATTCAGTGAACGAGACAGCTACACTTAAGGGTGAGTTCCGAATGAATTTAACACCGATTTTACTTAGTTCAGCCTGTGCAATCGTAGTATTAACACTGCTAGTTATTTGGGGTAAAAGAAACTAATCAGTTTTTAATTGTATATAGTTTTTAAAACGTTTTTAATCATATTTGGTACTATAAGTACGCCATTTTGTTTGCCGCCATCTTGTGCAGCGGCCATCTTATGCACAACTGTTACCAGATAAACTAATTATTCACGTACCTGTTAGCAAATGTTTCTAATACTTGATTGTTTGATCAAATTTACTTCATTTTGTTTTGAAAAATAATTTTTTGTGTATCACTTTTCAAAACCATCTGAAGTGTAAATCGTATTTAATGCAATCTTACCGTACTTATCCTGTAGTTACTAATTTCTATGCTAGCTAATTTCTAATATGTGATATTATATTTAATTTGCATAACTCTGTGATGATTTTAAGGCATGTATAACAAATAAACAATGTATGAACAAAACAAGCGGTGTTTTAATTTTAATCAATTCCTAATTTATGTTCTCTTTCCAGATGATACGAAAAAACTAACACGGTCCGCCGGATCTAAGAAAGAAACATACGACCCCGACTTAGTAATAGTCTACGAGACAAAAGTCACCAAAGAAGAGGAAGAAAAAGCCTTAGCTCTACAATTACCCAAAAATTTCTACGCCTATTTACAAAAAGAACCGTGTAAAGGTTGCATCGGTTGCAACCCAGACGATTTCGTCTTTACATCCTCAAAGAAAGAGGTCGAAAAATTAATAACGCCAATCTCAAAAACGAGTACTTCCGTTTTCGGTTCAGCTAGCAGTACCGTCTTTGGTGACACACCAAAATCAACGTTTTCATCCCCCTTCTCATTCACCCCACAAGCGAAACCAATCGGTTCTGACATCTCAACAACTTTTTTCACTCCGCCAACCAGTCAGCCAGTTTTCGGCGGTTTTGGCGCCGCTAAAAAGGATACACCATCCGCTGTCCCAATGTTTGGCGGCTCAAATTTGTTTGGTAGCATCTCTACAACTCCGATCGCCAAAATAGACACGCCCAACGTTTCGGTTCCACCGATGTTCGGGTCCTCTAATTTATTTGGGGCGGTTACAATTACTCCAGTGCCCAAAAACGATGCGCCAACTTTAACAGCGTTGCTTACACAACCATCTAAAACTCCACCAAATAGCCCAAATCCTAATCTTAACGAGCACAAATCCCCGTTAGCTCCGTCTAAATTAGCGACAAGTAGTATTTTCCAATCGAGCCCTTTAATTCAGGCGTCTGGGAATATTTTCGGGCCTAAAAGTGATTCCCCTAGTATCTTTGGCGCTAGAGGTGATTCCCCTAGTATATTCGCCCTTAAACCCGATAATGCAGTTATTGCGAAACCAGTTACTAGTATTTTCGGGGGTACTCCATCGATTTTTAGTGGAGTTAAGTCTGATTCAGCAAAAACGGAACCATTGTTTGGAGCGAACACGAATTTTTTCGGTAAGAGCGCGAACGTAACAACTCCAGCGTTTGGAGGTTTGTTTAGCGGCACTCCGACTTCTACTAGTATGTTTGATGCGTTCGGCAAATCGGAGCCATCAATTGAGCAGAATCCAGCGCCGAGGAACATATTCGGGGGGTTAGCTGCACAGAAGTTGTCGGCGGCGGCGACCGGAACGATATTCGGATCGAATACAACGCCGATATTTGGCAAAGCGGGTTTTGCGAGTCAAACCGCTTCAGACGCAGTCGTTAGTGAACAAACACCGATGTTTAGTAGTGCACCAGATGCGCCAACGTTCGCGACGTTGGCGCAAACGGCAAAACCGAAAGAAATTGATTTGGTCTTGAAGTGCGATACGAATTTGAACTTTGCCGCACTGGCGACCGGACCGGTTCAACCGACATTCAACGAACAAGGTTAGTTTTAACTCTCTCTCTTGCATTACTAAATCAGATTAAAATGTGTTTTTTTTTGTTTAGAAGAGATCAAGCCATTTGCGTTTGCGGGGACTGGCGCACTTGTATTTAGTGGTAAAAAGACTGAACAATCAGCAAAACTTGCTGAGAAATCTATGCCAAATTCAGTGAACCGAAGTGGTGGGGAAGCTGAAAGTGACGGCGAAGCCGCCGCCGCCACAGAACCGACTGAGGACTACGATCCACATTACGAGCCAATTGTACCGTTGCCCGACGCGATTGTTGTCAAAACCGGCGAAGAGGACGAAGACGTTGTGTTTAAAGAGCGTGCGAAATTGTATCGATACAACGTGGATACGAAAGAATGGAAGGAACGCGGCGTTGGCACATTAAAATTATTATTTCATCCAGTTAATCGTAAGTTTTTCCCTTGGTACTTTATATATATTTATTTTAAAATATTGAAGTAATATTTTGGTGAATTTTAGGAACATATCGTTTACTTTTACGGCGAGAACAAGTGCATAAGCTTGTTTTAAATCAACTGCTAACGTACGATTTGGATATGCAACCACTGCAAAATTCAGATCGAGCCTGGTTGTGGGCCGGGTATAATTACTCTGAAGATGGTTCCCAATTGGAGAAACTGGCGGTCCGTTTTAAGAATGTTGAACTAGCGAAACAGTTTTACGACGCTGTTGAAGCTGCCAAAATGTACTTGTGCGAAAAGACGTCGGATGATCACGAGGATTATCGCGACCATGATGATTATGTCAGCGATGATTCTGATGATAATCGGTAATTTTTAGGAAATCATTTATACATATATAAATATATAATAATAATAAATTTGGTTCTAGATCGATTATGTTTACAAAACGATGCACTTTAAGCTACAAATCGAACGAGGCTGATCCTTGGATGGTGCTAGGCATGGGGGTCTTAAAAATGAATTACGATTCGGATTTGTACGGCGGTCGCATTGAGATGTGTGATGATTCTGGCGAAAAATTGAGCAACACAATCATTGCAATTAACACAGTTATGCGGGTGAGTTTCAAATTACTCAAATTTATAGTAACTATAGTAAATGATGTGAACATTTTGTTTCAGGTGGAGGAAAACAGTTGCATCTGGCGAAGTATGGAGTGGAACCTGGACCCCGCGGTGCCTAGGCTCCTTAAGGCCCAGTTTAGCAGTGAGGCTGCCGCCAAGGAGATGCTCTACAACTACCAGGAGTCCTTACAGTACGCACAACAAACGGATATCTATGACACTTTACCGGAAGAAACTTAAGTTTGGATTCAAGGATTTTATGAATTTTCTATTGTTTTTTTCCGTTTCTGTGATCTACCTTACTTGTAATTATATTTTCGATTATACTATTATTATTATTCTTAATTATAACGTTCATTAAATATGACACGGTTTTAATATGTATAAGTTACATTTTCAACATTCGCCTATGTAATAATGTCTTAAAATAAACTGTTGTAAACTATCTATTTAAATACTGCGTTCGTTCATTTCGCCAAGTCCCCAATTTTCATTTTCAGCTGTGTGAAAAATTCGCCTAGGTAACTACAAAAGGGTAAACCTTTTTGTTCATATATAAAAATCAAAAGTTATTTACTAATACGGCCCTGGGAACAGGTTCTAAAAAAAACAAATATTTGTTTCATATTTGTATTTCCAGCGTCATTTGATGAGTACATTTTACAATACAGTCACATTGAAAAATATTCCCAAAAATCAAAAACATTTAACTTAATCATATACAACGATTTTAAAAAATAAACAATGAAATTTTGATTCGACAGAGAAACCTTTAACTATTACGGCCAATATTTAGTCTCAAAAATAGAGTACATTGTTCTTAAAATACTTTTTTTTTTACATTTTCTTGTTCATTTATGTTAACAATACGCAACGATATTTAATGTCAACGCACAGAACGTTTTAATATCAAGAGAAAGATAATTTCGAGCAGTCAATTGCCGATTAAGTTTAAAAAATGGTTGGTTTGTGCGTTGACATTATCATAATCCTTGCGTATTTACATTCACATTTCTAGAAATAGTACATAATATCATCAATACATAGTTTTTCGCTTACAACCTACTTATTACGTATAAAAAATGTATACTAACAATTATTATTTAAACGTCTAAGGGTTCTTTTGTATGTTTATTTTCATTTAAAAGTGATTGTATTACATTACAGTCGTTTTGGACACTTAGAAATTTCAAATCATTCAAATGGAAATGTTATTTCGTCTAGGAAAATGACTAGAGAAAAATGTCGTTTTTAGTTTACTCTTTTCTTATTTTTTTGTTTTGTTAAATACTGAATCAGATAAAATTAGTTCTAGAAGTTCTGAAACAGGGGTATCTAACACCGTTCAAAAAACGTGTTATAACAACTAGAAAAATATTTCGAAAGTTTATTATAATTGTCAAACCTAAGGCTGACAATTCGTATAGTTTGAAAATGATCCGGAAAGGTCCCAAAATTCGAGCAAATTGATCGAAAAATATTCCCTAAACGCTAACTATTTTTTTATGAACACATTCTAGAAAAACTAAAAATTCTTTTTTGTTGTGTTTGTTTTTAAAAGTTTAAAATACATAATTTTTGTAGTAATTTCGTTAGTTGTTTAAAAACATGACTCACATTTAATAAATGTTACTAAATACCTAATTAGAGATCACCATTTATTTACACTATAATCTAAAAACATTCATTGCATTTTTGTATTTATTTATTTATTTATTTATATATTATGGTAAAAAACTTTATTGACAAAAAATATCAATTTTTTATCCATTTTTTTGTTTTTTGTTTTTATATAATTCGAGGCAGTCCACAACAATTGGAAGGGTACTCTAATATACATAGTATTCTTAATGCATTTCGTATTTCAAATTCGATTTTAACCGCGGATAAAATTACTCCATTCATTCAAATTATATTATTATGTTATTAGTTTGATTGCAACCTCAAAAAACGCGCCAAAATCGTCTCCGAAATACTGCTAATTTGTATATTAACAATGATTGTTTATATTTCTTACTATAACATATTTTTATAGTTAAAAACAAAAACGTTTTCGTGACATAATTTCACAACCGTTCAATGAATTTATAACATTTAAAATTAAAATATATATAATCGCTTCCTCATCAATTAAATGGGTAAGCAAGATGCGGGGTGTTTGGAATTTATATTAACCCATGCGACATCAGATACCCTAGTTAATTGTGAATCGAAGTGGTAATCCACTTTTTAGGACCTCTGGCTCACACACATTCACTTGAATATAAATTTACATTGAAGTGTTACAATATTATTTCAAGTTGAAATGTAATTTAGTTGATTTTTCTATACGTGTAACCATAGAAATGACATTTGACTTCGACCACGCCAACTGTTAATATTAAAAATAATAAAACGAAACACAGACAAATAAAATAGTATAAAACATCATTAAAAAAACTTAAATTCTTTCAAATGAAATTTAAATGTGTTAAGCATATTTAAAACAGCCTTTTTTCTTAGCGACTAAATATTTATTAGAATAATTCAGAGTGATTTTCCATTGTTTTAATGTTTCTTTTAAATTAATACCTTGTAATATACACGAGTTTGTTTTATTTTTCATGTAAATTCTCACTAATTTCATCCGAAAACTAATCCACAAACAAAAATTATGTTTAATTCACTAATATACCTGAGCTAAATATTCGAAAATTATATAATCGACCTATATTCAACAGTTAATCAACTCAAAACACCGGTTTACTGACCATTGTTTATATGATTACCAGCGTTTATTTGCATTTGATACCGAAGACGTCTCCGTGTGTAAAAATTATAATTTTTACAAAAATAATTAATAATTTTTAATATAATTATTTCAACCTGTTGTTATATATTCTAACTACGCCTTACGTCTTAGCATCCATATTTACGTCTTTTTACCCAAATAGTAATCAGATCTACAATTTTTTAATCTTATTACCTGATATATGCCCATATAATCTGAAATCTATTCATAAAGTCAATTCTAAACTAATTTTCACGTAATTTGAAATATATTCCTCAAAACTATGTTATAAAATCCTTGAAATATTATTATATTTAAGAAGAACTAACCTAACGTAGTCTATATTACTCAAAATTGTGCTATATTACCCACAAAATTACCCTTTCACTTTTATTATTAAGTTTTATAGTAAATAGACTACAAGAAAAATACAAATTACTCAAAATTATGCCATATAACCCATAAAGTTCCATAAAATTTAATATTATTTAATATGAAACTAAAATCTAAGCTTTCTCGTACTTATTCCACTTTACCCCTAGTAAATTACTCAAAATTATGCCATATTACCCTCAAATTCTGCTCAAGTACCATAAAATTTAATATGAAACTAAAATCTAAGCTTTGCCGTACTTATTCCACTTTACCCCTAGTGTATAACTCAAAATGATGTTATATTACCCTTTATTTATCATTAGCAAGTATTTAATATGAAACTACTGGAAAATAATCTAAACTTTCTCTATGTGTACTTATTCCACTATACACCTCAAGTGTATTACTCAAAATTTTACCATATTACTCCATCAAGTATTGAGTTTAATATTTAATTTGAATCTACAGTCTAAAACCTCCGTTATTGTAGATAAAATTGTATATTCCCCCCTATTAATCGCAAGGTACCCCTTAAATATAAACAATGATCAATATCTGGTTCGCTTATGTACAAAATTGTATTTAATATTTGTCTAAAAACAACTAAATGTGACCTAATATATAAATATATCATATTATAATAGCAGCCATTTTGTTTGTTTTGTAAGTGTTATCAACAGATTTATGCGGGGATTGAATGTCCCTAGAACAGTAAGAACGAGACGCGGGTGCGCCGCGAGTCGCCCTTATTGCGCCGGGACATCCCCATTTGTCATAAACTGGGATCGCTGGACGTTGCCCCAGAGCCTTTGCCCTCGGTAGCGCTGCCGGACCCCCCAGCGGAGCCCTCGCCGCAACCCCCACCTCGGCCGGGCACCCCAGCGGCACTGAACTCTAGCTTGTACTGAAAACAGACAATTATTCCACAGATTTCGTAAAAATAACAGTTAAGATATAAGAATTAGTGGTTTTTGTACAAAGATTATTAATTTAAGTTAGATTAGATAGATCACACCCCCTCTTTTAATATAAGAAAGATTTTTCGGTTGCCTGACTAGGCTCAAAGGTTCGAGTCTTAGTGGCATCCGATGAATTTTTTTTATATACAAGTTTAGTAAAATCAGTTAGTAGAATTATTTTTTTAGTATTGACTGCGTTCATTTATAATCACCGTGGTAATGTGGCAAATGTGGTAAGATTTGCCAATCGCTTAAGAGCCTGAGGGCTCAATTGTAATGGCATATGTCTGCCATCTAGAGAGCTACATGGGAAACGAACTCGCTGAGGCATAGCAACCCCGTACTATAAAAAATAACATCCAAAATAAAATAAAGAACACAAAACAACTAATAAAAATAACAAAAATAAAAGTATAAATAAATATATATATGAATTGGGGAAAATGCGTTCTGGCATGGCGGGAACCGATGCCTCGCTTGCCGTCAAAATAACTAAGTGTCCCCGGTTGAACATTTTACCTAGTTACAGTTGTATAGGGCTTATAAAATATTTATTAGCGGTTCTAAATAGCTGGGGGGTTTATTAAAAATAAAAGTATATAAAAGATTAATTTTTTAAAGATTAATTATGGAGCCTGAACCTGAAATAAAGGACTTATACATTTATTTTCAGTGGGTTTAAATAGAATTGTTCATCATTTACTATATATATATATATATTAAATCCCCAAGATATGTTTATAAATATGTTTGTATGTATGTATGTGTAGAACGTAGCTTACCTTTGTAGCGCACTCGAAGCACGTGGTGACGACTTTGCTGATAACGTTCATCAAGTTCTTCGTCTCCTGGATAACATTGTCGACTTTGATGAAGGTCGCTGCCTTACCGACCGTGTGGTCTTTCACGGTGAACTGGAGACGCTGCACGAACGTAGGAACCCGATCTAGGTGCTCCAAGAGCTCCTTTTTACTAGCTCCACCTGGAACCTATACCAAAAAAATAATTTCCTAATATTAAAATTTAGAAATTCCACAAATATACCTGATAACTAAATTGCCGGATGACTTTATACAACCGGTTGGCTTCTTCGGCAAAGTATTCGGCTTGAGTGAACAAATCTTGGGTCGTTTTCAGCGCCCCTTCGCCTCGCGTGAACTGGTACATAGAGAACGCCATTGCCGACATATTCTTCGCTCGTTTCACAATGTCGTTATTTTCTTCTAACTGTGAACCAGCTTCTTGCCATTTGTCGGTTTCTGCATCCATTTCACTGGTGATTAGTTTCATTTCTAAACCACTTTTCGCGATTTTCGCTTGTTCTTCGGAGTCCAAACGAACTGCTTTTAAAGGTTTTGATGTTGTGCCGTGTTTCTAAATTATTTCAAACGCACTTATTAAACTCTTGCGCCTTTGATAAGAAAACGCTAATAATTCTACATTTTGATAATAGATGTCTCTGTATCTATCAAACATATCCACATATCTAGTTCTAAATGTCGTCGCCAGATCTACAGACTTTAAACATATATTCAACTACTGTAAAATTAATTTATGTTGCATCATTCAACGAGTCTGCGCAATTAGATTTAGTTAAGAGCATATAATATTGAAAATAAAGGAATATATAAAATATGTAACTTACTCCGGGTCGAGGCAGCGACATATAAACTTGTTTTTCCGGTTTGGCCTGACTAGCGTCCAAAACATCTCGCACAACCGTTGTCACATCCGACACCAACCACTGATACATATCGGCAAACACTTCTAAATTCTCCTGCGCAATTTTACTGTTCGGATAAGCCGATACCGTTTTCGCTGCCGTCACAACTTGTGGCCCGTAAACGCGCAGGTTAATCTCAGTAAATCGGGTGCACACTTGTAACGTTTCCGAGATGGCGACGTGTCGCAAAAGCTTGCAAACCTAACACGAAAATAAAACCAAAAATTGTATTTTATTATATATATATAAAATGACTTTTGTAATAATATACTTCGAGGATGTGATCGATGCAATCGTGAAAACTGTTTGTACAATGATGCATCCGGTCCGGGTCTGGCTGCATTGCTAAAGATCTTAGGGCGGCGACCAATTCTTGGCCCTGTTTAGTGGCTGCGCCTAATTCGCTGGCTTGTTGCAGCGTCGTTTGCGACAACTGCTTGGAAAGGTCGTGGATTGCGTCTTGCACGGACGTCACGGCGGCGTCCATCTCTGGACAGCGGCCCGCGTTATCATAAGGAAGCTAGAAGAAAAAAAACGCATAGGTGCGTTGTATCTAAGCTTGCTAACTCGAATGTAGTCTTAAATGGAAGTCGGTGCCGTGTAGTTATAAGTCATAACTTCTGTAGAATATCCGTAAGAATGTATAAATATGGATAGTAATTGTGTAAAATGGAATATTGGAAGATTAAACTTACCACGTTAGCGTATAATCCCAGTAAGTGATCCAATTCAGTCTTGACTCTGTCGGTAAGAAGAAGAATGTTCTCGCGGTGTTCATGGGACGTGTACGCGGAATCGGTGAAATCTTGCGTCCGCTCCAGCACCGATTCTAAGCCAGCGGAAAGGTTCTCTTGGCACGACGGCTCAATAGTCATCCGGCCCATTTCGAGCAGCTGCTCCAAGTGTTTGATACACGAACACACGGTGCTACGATCATTATCCCATTCTTCCTCTTGTGTGCCCGGGATCATTTGATCCGAATTCAAAACGCCATCTTTGACCACATAATGAATCAAATCCATTGCGCGCCGCATTTGGCAGAAGACAGTATCGCGATTCTCTCGCGCCGTCGAACTGTCCGGATGCCGCAGACACGTCTAATTCACATAAACAGGAAACACACTAGGTAAATACAAGCGCCAAAGCATCCAGCTCATAGGCAATACATATAAAATCACCCAGATGTATTGTGTGTTTATATAAATTTAATTCACCTTGCTAGAGGTCAACAGCATCATCGTCGACCGTTCTAGAACTTGTCGCGCTGCTCCCATTTGGGCCCGTCGTCGTTCATCCTTCAAATCGTTTTGTCTGTCGCCGGTCAGGTGCGCTAGTTCCACCATTTCAGCGCCAAACTGCGAGAAAGCCTTTACGAATTCGGTGAAGTTGCTCACGGACTCGAGTCTGCCTAAACTACGTTGTACCTAATCCGAATAAAAAAATTAAATATTTCAATTTTTTTTCGGTTTTAAAACACAATCATTTGCAAATGCAAACCTTGTCTTTCGCTAATAATAATTGTTTTACAACTACAATATCTGCTAGAAGGAGAACGCGGGTTACGGAGCCTAATAGGCATCGAGCAGCCCGGACTAACGAGGCTCGGTCGGATAACGTATCGTCTTCGACTTCCTCGCACAGTTTTTCGATCGCATTTCCTAGAATTAAGCAAATATTATTTTACTTTTACATTATTTTGGGAACAAAAGTGAATTTCTATATAAAATTGGAATTATTGCATTTATATAAACGTATTTGAAACTATTTTTAGTCCCATTATTTCCTATAACAGTTTATTGATACATTTCGAATAATATTTGGGGCACAAACGGTACATACAACCCATATAGCACAGAATGCCTAAAGACGTAATAAAGACGTCGAATAGACGTCATTTTTCAAGATGTCATCTATTGGACGTCTTTATTACGTCTTTAGGCATTCTGTGCTTTATGGGAATACAACTAGGAATATATTACGGTTATATATATATATATATATATATATATATATATATATATATATATATATATATATATATATATATATATTAATTAGAAAAGGCATCGCATTATATAGCAAGTATGTAATAAATAAAAATGATTGGTAATTTAACTTAAAATTACATTTAGATTATTTAAATTTGATTAAAAAATGCAAGAGTAATTTATATTAATGAGTCTGACTTTCAAAACGAAAATTATGCAAATCGGGGTTAAATTAAATTTAGATTATTCATCTAAAACGTAACCAGGTTATGTAACCAAAAGCGAAATACAGTAACCATTTATTATTACTACAATTCAACCTTAATCTATTTTAATATGACCCGTCAGTCTATTTATTAAAATATCAAAATTATGAAATAACAATATTACAAAAAAAATCTCAATTACAAATTATAGTTTTGCCAAAAACAATAATAATAATCAACTTTTATTTAAGCGGTCAATTGTAAATTTTGCAATTACAATAATGGCAAGCCATTGTTTTGCGTGAAACTATATAATAATAATAATAAAAACAATAGAATTGTGTCATTTTCTCGTATATAGGCCAAGGTTCCACCTCAAATAAAATCCCGAGCGATTTCATATTATTCCGACATAAAATTTACAATGTGATAACTCCACGGCACCCTCAAGCATTCGATTATATTATCCGCCTACACCATGAGAGGGGGGCGGGGGTTGGATATTCAAATTGGGCCACAGCCAAAGCTAGTAAAAGTTTATTGAAGGTATACCATTACTTTTGAACAGAACACATCGCGCGCGGCATATATAACATTTTCTGATGAAAATATTTGTACAGTGAAGTGTGCGGTTTATGCATGTGCCGCCTCGTCGCAATGAAATACCTGCTTGTCGGGCTTCCTTGCATGCCTCATACATTCCCTGTTTAACTTCATGGTAATCGTCAGCGATTGTTTCGCCTACAGTGACGAATCGTTCTACGGCCAAATTTACCGCTTGCCCCACCCGCGCTACAGCCCCCGCCCGCAAACTGCCGCATGTGCTGCCACTGCGATGCTCCACCAGTGTTGAAATCTGCAATTTAAATGGGCCGGCCTCAACCTTAACAATCCCCTAATTTTACATTCATCAAATAAAATATACAATTTTATTTATAGATCTATCTCAAACTCGCACTAATCATATTTGCTCACATGCCCTTTCCGTATGCATAAGATATATTAGAATAGGGTCAGTTTACAATAACAAAATGTATAATTGTGAATGTGAATGCTAGCATTATTTGTAATTTCTAATCTTAATTATTAATTAGTTCGCTGTGTAGCTTTATCTATCACTGCGTATAAGAAAGTGACTAATCGGTCATTTTATGATGGCGCGACACCAAAATAAATATACAGATGTATGTGTGAATGTATGAATGTGTGTGTAGAACGTTTGCTTTGGGTGTTACCGTCGCAGCACCAAAATAAATGAATGTGCGTTGATTGATTTAATAATAAAACGTCCGCGTTTCAATTCCCCGTAATATCTTAATTAAATCTACGGCTCGTCGCGCGTAAAGTAATTTAACTTTGATCAGCGTAGACATTTTGGATGTCAGTTGCACGCGTATTTTGCGAGAAAGATGGCGGCGCCGATATATTTGGCAATGTAATACACATTATTATTATGTACGAAACGAGGTCAAGTGGTATTAATTCTAATTTAATAGTAGTGACATTTCTTGAAGTTGTATATAAATTTTGCTGGCAACTGGAGGGCAGGTGCATAGCATTCGGTGCTTGTAAGATTAAATATCGGTGAAGGGGCAGAAGGCCGTAAATGCCTACCAAGATATACTTGAATAGGTTATATTTCATGTGGGGAAGTACACGCGCCGGTGCTGCCACAGTGGGCGGCGGGGCAAGGGAGAACTAATATGCTTAGCACACATGGCAGAGCCAGTAATCGACGTTCTTGACAAATAAAGATATATAGATTTGTATGTATATATATATGTGTAGAACGCTTTTGTTTATATTATATATATATATATATATAAATCTGTTTCGTAAAACTAGTGCGCAAAGTTAAATGATACGTTAAAGTTAACATGGTGTCATATGTGCCGTCGCCAAATCGCGTTTTTTTTTCGTGTTTCCATTCAGGATATTTTTCGCACATTAGTTTCTTGAGACGTGAGTAGAATATATCTATACGCGGTGAACAGAACAATCTTTGGCTCGAGCGTCGCGCAGATCGAAACGTGCGATAATCCCTTGTGGCGTATATTTACGTTTATTAAAATATTTTCTAGTTCTTTTCCACTTAATATTCGTTAAGCAAACAGCGTACATACATTTACATTTCGAATTCATATATAAATCAATAATCTTATAACTACGACATATCTTTCTTGATACTCGCGATTGCAACACTTACTAGAGCGCGGCTCTATCATCAATCACTAGTGTTAATTGCAATAAAAAAATATTTCTTTTTGATTTAAAAACTATATTGTCTATACATTTGAAGACTTAAATAATATAATAAATTCTGTTAAATTTATATATATATATATAAAGGTGTTTTTAGTTCTTTTTTTAATAAGTTGGGAACCCTGCAAACATCGCACAGGTGACTTTTAATCTAGAATTTGAATTCGGGATTAATACGGGTACGAAATAGTACATGATTAAGGCCCGGATGTGAGAAAATCCGTTCCATTTCCGGGCGGATTGTTAAAGTCTCAATATCTACGTCACTGTATATATGTATATTTGGTATATGTTAAGTGATGAATAGATGATTAGTTATCGATGCAGCATAACATTGTTTGTACATAACTAGATTATGATTTATGTGTTACGTTATGCTATGTGTCGTATTGCCACTGAATACAGCTTAGTTTATGTATATCTGTTCATTCAAATTGGAATTTCGCATAGACTATAGATAAATCAAAACTCCCCTGATATATACGATTTTTTATTTTACTGATTTTTACGCGATTTTAACGGAAATACACGGATTAATCCCTTAATCGTTTTTTTTAATGGTTCTATGGTTACTACGGTATATATATATATATATATATATATATATATATATATATATAAAGACCCAGATGTATGTGTGAACGTATGAATGTGTGTGTGTAGAACGCTTTGTTAATATGTTTCTATGATTACTACATTGTGTAGTGTGTGAATATGTGTGTAGAACGCTTAGTTGGTTACTACGGTGTATAAATATATATATAAAGACCCAGATGTATGTGTAATTATATGAATGTGTGTGTAGAACGCTATGGTTACTACAGTGTATAAATATATATATAAACACAGTTGTTATCATAATAAATATCGACTTTCACAACAAATAACGTAATAGAAGAATATTAAGTTAGATTGGCTGAGGTGTTGTGAAGGTCGAGCCCTAACCCAAGCGTTATAAGTTTAAAGACAAATACTCGAACACAAAATGAAGTGTTCCGCTGAATAATAAATAATGCAGGAACTTTTGGCAGAGTTTCAACATCAAATCCAGACGAAACCAGACCAGAATTGATGTATTGTTGGTATTTGAAGTTGAAACAAAATACTTAGAACTGTCAAAATGTATATATATATATATATATATATATATATATATATAAATCGCAGACACATCATTCGTTTTGTGTCGTTGTTGGGAATTCGTAGCGAAACAAACAAATAGATTTGTACAGAGTATCGATAAAGTTCGCGATGTCTTATCTCTAGTGACCTGCCGCTTCGTTCCTTCGTTTAGCCTCAAATAGGGGAAACCCCTTGAGAGTTCAGCCTAATGTCGCATTTCCCTATATTTCAATTCGTATATACGACTTATGGAATTCAATATAAGCGCGAAACGTCGTGAAATTATTCTCATTTTGAAACTCATAACACATTCTAGACTGCCGCCGTACGTTATTACCATTTAGATAAATGAGCATTTTTGAACGTAATTCGGTTGAATATTTAATAAAATAATCTACAAGAAATTATAAGACTTTTTATATCTATAATATTTGTTCAAATTGTTAACCAAAAGGCAATAATAATTAAAAAGCGCTGGTCGCATCGCATATCTTGTTTAACCGGAAGTAACCATTTATTCATACTATTATTTAAATATTTCGGAAACGGGATGAGTTACAGAAAAATGATTTAGATAAAAGTTGAAGATATTTAAATGTCTAGCAACTTTTGTTTAAAACATTTATTCGAAAAATGCACCAATTAGCGAGAAATCGCGTTAGAAAATGGTTATTATATATCTACGTTTTCATAGGATATTATAATTGAATTTGAAGTAGCAATAATCTGCTATGTCCAATCACTATTAGCATTGTTAAAAATCTCGTAAAACGCATTATCGATCTTTTCGGTTAGGTTACAGCCGTGTTACGTACAAGCGACGTTTGTTTTGTCCGGTAATAGCCATTTTATCACACCCCTTTTCGAACAAAAACAAGATGGGGAGAGGAAATATTTATGGGGACCTTTCTTTTCAAACTTCGAAAAAACAGTCAGCTAATTTATTGATATTTAGGAGAAGCCACATTATCAGTGTGAGTTATTGGTCTTATCATTTAATTAAAAGAAGTATTTCACACCGCAGTATTAATTTCGGCTATTAATATCTTGCGAAAATTGCTTATTTCGCAAGAAAAATCGCTGTTATATATTTGTGCTAATTTATATTTTTTGCCCGTTAAACACAAATAACAATCCTATTAATAAGAATCCGTATATTTCCTGGCAGTTTTCTATGTTTTCTTAACATATATGTAGTTGTTTCGCTCGCACATTTTTTTAAGCATTTAATA
Organism: Leistus spinibarbis; assembly: GCA_933228885.1. Taxonomy (NCBI): domain Eukaryota; kingdom Metazoa; phylum Arthropoda; class Insecta; order Coleoptera; family Carabidae; genus Leistus; species Leistus spinibarbis. Next base: position 8,401,376 of record OW121804.1, on the reverse strand, counting down.
ACTGCATTTTAATTTATTACTTTATAAAGATTTACTTATTACTGCGTATAAGAATAAATAGACGAGCAAAAAATGCAATTATAAGATGTATACAGTAAAAAGTGGCAGGGATATTTAAAAGTGTACAAGTTATGATTTCTTTTATGTTAATAGGCGAAAATTTGCATGATAATTATTCACTTAAACTTTTCTTACGTTCAAAAGAAAATGAAATGTATTAAAGTTTGCAATGTTAGCAAAAACTTTTTATACGAAATTAAATATTTCGGCTCTCGTGCTTATATTTAAAATGCCCAACAAAATAAATGACTTTGCGCAATCGCTAATATTTAAATATATTTAATTGTGTCTAATAATATAATATTTAATCCAAGAAAATACTGTTTTTTACTCTCCTTGACGAATAGTGTTGATTTTGAGATCATAGACTTTGATAAATGTCATTTCGTTTATTAATTAATTTAAGTTTTAGTCATTTATCAAATGTTGGACACTTTTTTAATCAATTTGCCAGATGTGACATGGATATAAATGATATTTAAATAGCCCATTGACCAGGACGGTAACTAGGAGTGCTTATTTACCCTATATTAATTTAACCTTGAATTTTATTCCCGTTACTAATGTTTTAATACTTATTGTTGAATAAATCGTATATTTATATATATAATTTACGCTAATATTCATAATTAAATATATTGTAAACGCCTGGATGTCGGTTGCACCGCATTACATATGTGTAAAACTGGTTGCTTACACTCTTAGATTTATTACTTTACGTAAACGAAAGTAATCCTTATCGAATAAATTTATACGTTTTGTTTGGACACTTAATAATATTAGGTATTCTATTATAAAGTTAGTGGGGTTAAATTTAATGAGGTGTTATATAATTTATGAGAAATCGTTTCATGGAAAACGATCTAAAATGACTACCTAGTAACTTATTCATAACATTAATTATATATAATAAATATTCATTTCGTTTTCATATATATATAATTGTGTTAAATAATCCCAATCAGCGTGAATTTAAGTAGTTTAATATCTGATTTAGTTTAAATCTGAACTTGCGTGTCAAATACCGATTACTATGGCATTATTTGTCTGTCTGTGGCCATGAGTGAGTTAGACATGATGTTTGTTATCAGATTACAAACACGATATACCCAAAATTAATTGGAGCGAGTTAAAATTAACCCAAGGGCTTATTTAAATAGACATTTCCAAAAAAAAATATTTTGATATCTAATAACTTGTATAAGATTCATTTTTTCTCTAAACCGTTTTGGAGATATAGCAAAATGGACAAGAAAGTCGAGTGAAGGCCACCCCGGATTTTTATATTAGTTCATATAAATTATATTTCATCTTAGAGTGAATTTAAAACAAAATAAAGCATTATTATATATATATATAAATAGTGAAAGGACAAGAAAGTCGAGTGAAGGCCACTCCAGTTTTTTTTTTATATATATGCACGTTTGCCTAGTTATAATATATATATATATATATATATATATATATATATATAAATTTTATTCCATCTGAATTTAAAACAAAATAAAGCATTATTATACATGTAGATACTGAAAGGATAAGAAAGTCGAGTTAAAGCCACTGCAGCTTTTTTTTTTATATGTAAAAATAAATTATATTTCATCTTAGAGTAAATTTAAAACAAAATAAAGCATTATTATATATATACAGATAGTGAAAGGACAAGAAAGTGGAGTGAAGGCCCCCCCAGCTTTTTAATTTATTCTTGTGGGGTTTGTTTTGGGTAAGCTGCGCTGATATAGATAAAATATGTATATTTGGCATATCTCACCTGTCCATTCATGTGTCTATTGGACAAAGCAGCCATTGTCAATCACTTAAAAGTTAAATATTCTAGAAAACTAATCCAGGTTTATTTAATTTCTGATATATTAATAATAATTCGATTGATAAATTGATATTATTTATAAAAATATAAACTTTGTATTATATATATGTCACTAAATGTCAACAATATTCATTAAAATGTATATTTATCACCTACATTTATGTTAAAAATAATTTATTATACAACTAATATATAAGTATTATTTAATTATTATCGGCATAGATATGTCAAAATATGTATTTCACTCGGCGTACCCCTCGACAATTCATGTTTAACGTTTGCTTTAATTGGTGCGTTATTATTTTTATTTATTAAGAAATTAAATTCAAAAAAAAAACCATGCTTTTTGCGTCTGATGTCTGTTAGACTGATATGCACTAGGCTGGTGCTTTGCTTTGGGAAGACTGCAGTATTGTAACGGGGTGCGAACCCGGGACACTGTTACAAACCAAGCCTCCTACTTTTCGCTATTCAGACGTTATTGATTACACGATTCGCGCGTTTCGTACCGCGCATGCGCTGATACCCCGTTCATAATATACCCCCACTCTCGTTACGGATAACCGAGGTCCGAATGTGGTTGGTCAGTAAGCGACAGGTAGCCCCTAAGACCCCTAGCCACCCCCACTCCTAGCTAAACGCAACCCTCAGTACACGTGTGCTCTCAGATGTTTACACTAGAATTACCAATAATTTTGTCTATAAAGCCCTTATTATTTAGCTATCGCCCTTAAAATAAACCTTAGTATCTATTTTACTCCAAGTGGATATTTTTATCAGGCGTAAATAGTACGCAAATACGCATCGAGACATATAAAAAATGTTTAGAAATTTTGTAAATATATTAGACTTTAATTTAATTGTCAACAGATGGCGCTACGCGCATTCAAACAATAAACTACCGTTATTATAATCATATTTAACTAAAACTACATTACATAAATTTCTCTAAATTATATTTGAACATGTTAGTTACTAATGGCGTTGCGCAGTTCTGCCAAACAAACAAAAAATAAATCCCTAAATTATATTCTCATTTATCACTTATTTTAAAGCATATTGAACGAAAATTTAATATTCCAGAAGTTAAATTGCCATTAAAAATGAATTACGCAGTTATAATTTTTAGATTAAATTTTTATTATAACAATTTTTTAACGTAATATTGTAATGTGAAAAAGGGCATCTGCTACTTTATTTAGTGGTAAATCACTATGTAAAGTAACTGAAAACATAAATTACTTGGGTGGAATTAATATAAATTGTTTGGGATAATATATGGCCTATGTAAATACTCTTGGGTCCTATTCAGACGCATTGAAAGGGATTTCACTAGCCTTAAGGGATCTGCAACCAGTCCACTCGACATTTAAAAAAGTGCCTGCGACCTTAAATTGCACCTTTTTATCAGCGTCAACGTCCTTGTCAAATATAATCGAAATAAATTATTTCTATGCGCGCATCCACCGAATAATTGACTTTTTTAATTTTCACTATCAAAGCTGTAATATTTAAATTATACTTTATATATAGTTTAAAGAATAAGGAATCCAATGGCGTTAAGTAGAAGGCTCTACCTCTTTTAGTTTAAAAGTTATGATTTTTTAAATTTATCTTTTTTAGTTTGTATAAATCTTAAATAAACTATAATTAGATTTTTGTTCGTACTGCTAATAGTTTTGGAGGAATTTCAATGAAATTTTAGGAGCTTATAGAAGAAAAGACGTTGAATTTAATGACCCTAAGTACAAGTTCCTAGCTTATCTAGTTGTTGAGTTATTAATTTTATAAATAATGCGCCTTAGAAAAATAGGTATATGCAACCCCGCAATACATCTAAGTTTGGATATGCTCAAAATTTCGTTTAATTATAATTGGGGCTGTACTATTATGGTTAAGTTGTTGTAAATTTAGGACCATATAGTAAAAAGAATGAGGAATCGATTGGCGCTAAGTAGACACTTCCATCTTTATTAGTTTTGGAGTTACGATTATTTGAAATTAAACATTTCTTAAGAGTATAATTTAATAACTTAGAATTGACCATAATTTGGATTTTAATTTATTACGGCTGTACTGTTGGGGTCAAGTTTTTCAAAATTTAGGCCCTTATAGTCAAAAGAACGAGAAATTGATTGCTACTACCCCCCCCCCCCTCCTAGAACGTTGGCCGTTGGTGCGTTACTACACCAATCAAAAGAACCAATTTATTTTGAATATACTTATTTGCGAAGTCTTTTTATAAATTGAATTTTCTAAGTGAATCGAAGACTCCCTGCAATGTTGACGACTGCTGATGTCGTAAAAACGAGTAGCACTCTCTGTGCGTCGAGAGAAATGTCATTTATACTCTTTTTCATGAGTGGGGGTGGGGAGGGGGGAGGGTGGCGCATGCGCATAGGACATCCTGTTATTATACACCTTTATGATAAAATTCGCGATTCTATACGTTTATAAAAAGAAATCGCCGGATTTCTGTTTTTGACATCGTTTTCCGCGACTACTCCTGCTTTTTACGGTTATGTACTACACCACGCTCTCACCCCCCCAGCCCTGCCTGCGCCGTGTTCGCAGTCTAGTATGAGGTGGATGTCTGTGGGAATGGTTTAATGGTTGCGGAGACGCGGGCGACATTCCACAGACGTGCCCAGCATATACTAGATGGCGCATATGTGCAGGGATCTGCCAAAAGGGATGATATAACGTAATTTATAGGCTTTATTTACACAAGATACGAATTTTGGACGCCGGCCAAATATTTTTTGTGTGTTGTATTATACTTTTAGGGGCGGGGATGTTGTAAAAATGACAATTTTACTTATCGATATATATATATATATATATATATATATATATATATATATATATATATATATATAGCTATGAGCTATAGCAAAATCTATATTATTTGAGTGTTCCACGTTTTGTAGTCACTGGTTTAATAAAACACAAGTACTACCAAGGGATGGATACTCGTCTACGACGAGATGATCCCTCCCCATGAAGCGATCATTTTAGTTACGGTTCCCGTCGCGGTAGGGGGACACTGTCGTGTGTCTAGCTCAGATCCAAACCGCTGATATATAATTAATTAGGAAAGTTCATTCGCTCTCTCGTACTGCAGCTTTTATGTGTACACACAAAAACGATCAAATAAATGGTTTAGGTTGCCTAGCAAGGTAGGGGAAGGGGGGCAGTGCTCAAATAAAGCACAGAAAGTTATACCGTCGGTAAATCTAATAAGAGTGGGGAATGCCATTGTCTGTCGCGGTTCATAAATTCATAAACTTTGCATAGGTACCTAAACGAGTTCGAAACTAAGGTCCTTCGCTTCCCCAAATTACCACTTATATTTTAATTAGTTGGGAAATTCGCGCTAGTTCAAATTTCCAACACACCGAAATGAATTTGTTGTTGATTGATAATGTTAAATTCGTTGCACGAACTTATATATAATGAAGTATTGTAATCTTAAATATTGTTTAATTTGAGATTTTAGTTTTTAAGCGTGAATAAATGTATAACAATTAAATTTGTAGGCGAAAGTTAACTTCGATTAACTGGCAACCATAGTTACATTAGTGCTGTGCGGGTAGTCTAACTTAGGCAAAATAGGGGCTTAGATATATTCGTGTATAAAACATGTTAAAATTCAAATTATTTACTATAGTCATATATTATATATTTGTCTATGCAAATTTAATGGGAAAATAGTTCGAAACTTTATAATGTTTCGTGTAAAAGTTGGGAAACGTATTTAAAATGTCACGCTAAGTTAATAAATCGATTTTAATGGGGATTAAAATTCGAATTCGTAGAATCTGATCAGAAAATAAATGCTAGCATATATATATATATATACATACAAATAAAATCTTTTTAAAGCATAAACAAATAAAAAAGCAATAAACCTATAAATAAAATGCTCAAATATTGCAAAGTACATAACAATGGCACGCTCTATTTCAAAAATATTGCGCATTTTTCGAAACAGATCTTTAAATAAATTTGTTTATATAAACATAACCTTTTTGAAATACAAAAAAAAAAGTAATTTTAATTATAAACTACAGCATAAATCGTGTCAATTACAAATAATTCTTTAGAAAATGTATAAAAATTATGTAAGAAACTGGATGACAATGTCCAATTAACAAATAATTCGTCAAAACATATGCCAAAGTGTCAAATTAGTGCACGCCCAACTACATAACCTAAAATATAATCGCGAGCACAAAATTTTTGTAAAAACACAATAAATATGAATATAAATAGTAAAAACTGCATCCAATTACCTGTTTTATTAGAGGAAGTAGGGTTTGTTCTATGCTACGGGTTTTAATTTCTAAAGAATCAAAATTACTCGTACCTACAGATGCCATTTTCTACACTACTGCCATTTCGGCGCTCTTCACGCCCAAACTTGGAACTACATTTAAACTAATTGTTGTTTAAACTTTGAATTACTTTGTTAATTACTAGCTTTAACCCCCATATTTAAAGTTTAATAAATAAATCACGTACTTATAATATTTTGCCAAATCATTAAAGTAACGTAACGGCAGATTTCATAATGTAATTAAAGACGCTTTTACTTTTACCTTAAAGTTATTTTAGTTGCCATGGTAACGAATACTATCTTTATTTATCCCACATATAAATGACATAAGACTATCCTTGTCCTTTTATAATAATAAATAATAAAACCGGGACAAGTATGCAATTACTGAATTACTTCATCAATTACACTTAATCTTCCCGCATATTTATAAACATATAACTAAATGTACTCAAATACACAAAAAATATAATACACTGTTAAAATTATTAGAGTAATTGTTAAAACAGTACCGAATACTTGAATAACAATGTAATTACTGTATTTGACAGTAAATTTTAAATATTAAATAAAATTATGTACTCAAATACACAAAATATATAATACACTGTTAAAATTATTAGAGTAATTGTTAAAACCATTATCGAATACCTGCATTTTGTTCTTGATTCGTAGAGTACAAAGGTGACATGTCCTGAATAATAAAAATAAGTTAATTGGTAATTTAAATTTTCTCTACACATAAAATTAATATACACTAATAATAATATTTTTTTTAATTATTATATAGGCAAAATAATAGCGCAATTATTTAAATATTTTTAGTATTAAATTATAAATACTAATTTAATTTTTTTTTTAATAAAATAAATAATAATACACTAAAAATAATAGTATTATTTCTTGCAATAAAACAACAATTGAGTAAATTTTATTTATTTAAATCAGTACAAAAACAATTTTCGTTTGCGTAACATCGATTTATTAGTGAATTTAACATATCCAACTTGTGGCATATAACATCGCCGTAGAACTTCATGCACTTCAGCCACCGTCAACGGAACATCACCGATTTGCGCCTGAATAAAGCCAGGCACATCATTTCGTTGGTTTCCGGGAATATGGGGGGCGTTAAACATAGTAGAATTAAAAAAAGTGCCTGTCAACATTTTTAATGGGTCGCCAACTGAGCGCTTGTTATTCTATTAAAATCAATCAATTAGCGAAAAAAAAAAAAATTAAATTAATTAAATTAAACCTGTCGTAAAATAAGAGACATATCTGTAATATGCCCTACAATTCCATAGGCTAATAATTCTAAAATTTCGATAGTTGCTGCCGTAATATTCAACTGGTGTTGCGGATCCACCCAAAACCGAAATTTATCAGGCTAAAAACACGTTTTTTACATATATTTAGCATTAAAACTACGTATTATGCCTACTATGCGCAGAAGTCTATGCGCATGTCGCCATGACATAGTCCCGCCATTTTACTAACCTCTGAAAATTGCTTACTATAGAACGAGGCCCGTCTCGCCCGTGTATAATCCTTATATTTATCCTCGTCCAACGCGAACGAAATTCGTTCTGCGCGAATAGCGCGCTCATATTTAATCGTATCAAACTCATCGGTGTCTAATAATTCACCAGTCTCGTCAATATTCTCAATAAAGCTGACAAGACTCTTCCACTTTTTATTCGGTGTCGCCTCACCTTCTGCACTGTTTATTTGTGACAAATCAACATATTTTATCTCTAAATATTTAACGAATCGTTGCATTTTATGCCTGTCGTGCCGTAATAAGAATATTACGTCTTCTGGTTGAATTAATTTGTTGTTACGCCGGTCCGCGTTACGCGCAGATTCGCGCAAAATGTCGCGAATTTGTTTTAAAACTATATTTTCTACGAGTTTTACTGTTTCTGGATTCGGGGACTGATGGTCCCCGAAGCCGAACATCATTAATGATATTTTATCTAAATAAGGATTTACGATATCCATTCTAAAAGTTATTTACAAGCTTCTGTCAAAATGACTTATTGACAAAATTTTAAGCATAAATAATTATAAATATAATTTAAATAAATATATTTCTATTAATCATTGATTTAAATAACAAAAAAGATTAGTTTTAATATTTATTTAATCAAATTTTAAATATTGTTAGCTAGTGTTACCAACTAGAGCAAAAAAATATAATTGACAACTAGTTAAATTATTTTCGTAATTATTAAGCTTAAAATTGGATAAAATTATATTAATATCTCGTTTAAAAATAGTTTTTATTTACAAAATGTATTATTTATATAAGATAAGCTTGTGAAACGATCATAATAGAAATATACTCATTTAAATTATAAATATAATTTAAATGAGTATATTTCTATTAATCATTGGTTTAAATAACAAGAAACATTTGTTTTAATATTTATTTAATCAAATTTTAAAATATTGTTAGCTAGTGTTACCAACTAAAGCAAAAAAATATAATTGACAACTAGTTAGATTATTTTCGTAATTTTTTCAGGTTTTTAAGCTTAAAATAGGATAAAATTATATTAATAATTCGTTTAAAAATAGTTTTTATTTACAAAATGTATTATTTAGATAAGATAAGCTTGTGAAACGATCATAATAGAAATATACTCATTTAAATTATAAATATAATTTAAATTATTGTTAGCTAGTGTTACCAACTAAAGCAAAAAAATATAAATGACAACTAGTTAAATTATTTTCGTAATTTTTTCAGGTTTTTAAGCTTAAAAATGGATAAAATTATGTTAATGATTCGTTTAAAAATAGTTTTTATTTACAATATGTATTATTTAGACAAGATAAGCTTGTGAAACGATCTTTGGCTAACTTCGCATTATTTGTTTATCAGTGGTGTGCTGCGACTTATTAGATTTTAGATAAATGTCATTTTGACATTTTGTGTTGAATATGTTACTAGTATTTAAAATAACTAATGGATTTGTAGTTTTTAGATGTAAATCTTCCTAGACATAAATCAAATTCGAATCGGTCAATTAACAGTTTTATAAGTGCAGTGATGTTAATATCAGTGCCTTTTATGTTATTCGACGTAAACTAATATAAAAATTGATTGATAGAATCAGCTAGTTATGTTTAGAAGAAATAAAACTGATTATAAAGCCAAATTAGAGCATAAATTATATTTGGTAAATATGATAAATCAATAAAAGTTGATGGTTAAAATGACGTTTCATTGTTGAATAAATGTAGGCTCGCGAAAATCCGGAGCCAACGTTTGATTTGTCTGATTGTGGATTAAGACAAGTACCTGGCGGTATTTATTCGCTTTGTCGCGTGTTTCTGAAAGACAGCTTAGTTTTGGACCACAATAAATTAACGTCACTTTCGGCTGGTGGACTTTTACGCGATCTGAGCGGCTTGAAAATACTCAATTTACAATTTAATTCATTTTCATTACTACCGGAAGATCTTTCAGCTTTAACCAGTTTACGAGTAAGTTAGAATTTATTCTCTCTGGAAATATATTAGTTATAAGGCGAGCAGAACGCATAAGTGCGTTAATATTTTGTTATTTTGTATTAGGAATTATATTTAAATAACAATAATCTGAAACAACTGCCAAAATCGATTGGTTTATTAACAAATTTAAATATTTTGGATGTATCGCATAATGTTCTACGATCGCTACCCGACGAAATTGGCAATTTAAGAAATTTACAAACTTTAGCCATCTACGCCAATACTAATTTAACTCATTTACCTCAAACATTATGTCGCGCAAAACGTTTAATTATCTTAAAACTAGATGCAGACACATTTATTTATCCACCTGCAAGCATTGTTGCAAACGGGACAAAACATATTATGAAATACATTTGTCACGGTAAGGACGAAAAAGGACTTTTATTTATATTTTACTCTAATTACATTATTCATAATTCAGATAATGGTATTGATTATGAATCGCCTACTGATTTGTCTCCAGAGACTGTAATAAAAGCAGCTATAGATGAAGCAGACTACAGTAATCCAGCTTTAGAGGTAAAAAAAATTTACAGAATTACATAATTTCAAATATCTTAGTTGTCATAACTATTATTTTTATTTTTCATGGTTGTTGCTTATTTTTATATTCAAAAATAAATATATATTAGTAGAAAAAATTAATCTTAAAAATAAGCAACTCAAAAATTTATTGTTTGTAATAGAAATAAATTAGAAAATTTGCTACATTTACAATCAATCTCACTTATTCTGAATTTAAATTTTAGATTGTGAAATTGTGTTATAAATATGATAAATCCTGTTATTTCTCTAAATAAATTAATATAAATGCTGTATAATAATCAGCTTCTTTTGTTTTTTCTAGGAAAAAATTTGGGAGTTTGAAAAACTAAAGGCATGTTAATTTTTGTGTCTTTTATTTTATTTCATTTTGCATCCATAAAATCATCACTACCATTTTTATTCATTTCACACCAAAAAATGTAGCTTATATAAATAATAAATGGTTTTTTTGGTATGTATATTAATTGTATAAAACAAGTATTTAGTTATTTATATTAAATAACTTTTTTTTTGTTCGTAATGTGAATATTATGTGTTTTCATCATGAAATATTGAATTAAATTGTGTTCACACATTGTTTAAATATTTTGCACTTACAGATTGTGTCTCGTTATAATTAAAAAAAATGATTTGTTGATTATGTGTGGCTTGCATTAATATTTTAAATTTTATATAGAAACAGAAACAACAGGAAATATTAAAATTTGAGAAGGAATATGAATCATACCAAAGACAAGAATTAGAACTTCAGGCAGCTTTGAAAGCTAGTCGACAGAGGGTAATTTCTAAATATCTTTTATGCTAATTAAATAATGTGATAAATTTGCGCAGAGGAACCAAATCATTGTAAAAAAAAAAAGTAACAATTACGAGAAAACTGCTACAGAAAATCTTAAATATCTTATTTATGTTGCCATGTATGATTTGTGTAAAAACTACGTAAAAGAAAGTCGAGTGCAGGCCACTCTAGTTCTTTTAATACACTCTTAATTGAAATATGTATAACTCTTTTATTTATTTAATCGCTTGAAATTGGATAACACAAGGTTTTTGGGGTCGCAAATTACGAATCTGGCCTCAAAATCGGCAAAATGAATATTTCATTCACTTTTTTCAGTCACTTATTGCACTTTAATCCATTAAAAACGACACTATTTCACTTTTTTTTGTATACAAAATTACTGTCCTGGAAGTCTTATGGCAGATTTTATCAATCAACGTAATTAATTTCGTAATGTGCTGAAATGTTTACGTTCATAATTACATAATAAACACTCGCCTTCAAATATAACTAATCTAACGGCGAGCAATGGTATTCTTGATGACCAATTTAATAATTAAGATCGCTTTTCGTAGTTTTTGACTGATCTCACTGAGCAACAAACGAAATTAGAATCAGATTTAGCGAAAATTCAGCATAAAAAAGAATTGGAGCGGTGTCGCTTGATACAAGATTTACAAGACGGTATTTTCAAACAAACAAATATAATTATTACGCATAAATCGTTGATCTATATTCATGTCGTTGTTTAGATGAAATTAAAACTGATCTAGCTATAACAAACTTACTAATTTCGATGAGAGAACCATTGTCACTACTACTTGAACACGAACGGCTTGAAGAAGAGAAGCTTCTTGCAGCAGCTACCACCACCAGACACAGCGATCATCTGCGGCGCAACGATGTTCTTGAAGCTATGCGCACCTTGTTAGCCGAAGAAACTAACAGATTCAAAGAATATGACCAGAACCGGGAGGAAAACGCGCGCTCCATATTATTACAGTAAGATCATTATTTTTTGCAAAAAATAATTCTTTTAACTAAATGCTCTTGCCTCGTCGTCCTGAATCCAATAATGTATTTCGCTCGGTTGTAAGATTTGCCTTTTCACTTTTATCCTTTAAAAACTACACAATTTCACTATTTTGTATACAAAATTGCGGTGGAAGCCGTGTAAATGAAACAAAAACATCCACTGAATATATTTATTGTGATCCCGCAGAGAGTTGATGTCCGATAGTCGTTTATCGGACGTGTTAAGAACGCAAGGTGAACAACAGGCAGAGCTTGTAACTCAACTCCAAATGGATATGGAGCTACAACGAATGGCCGTAGGTGCGCTTTTAGAACGTGGAGATGCACGAAGCTGGAGCTTAGTGCAACAAGTGCATCTCGTTGAATTGCAATTAGCGAAACTAACTGCGATTGAGATGGACAGGAAGAAATTGGAAATGGACGAACATTTGGTATGAGACTTGATTATCTGTTTAGGGATATAATCTATAGTGTCCATTCCTCCGATCCATCTGCGATTTTTTAAATGTAGCCCTAATCATGGATACACCATATAATTAAAGCATTTCCACGTATATGCGAGCGACAGTATGTGAGAATAACATTGTTTTCCAGAATGATTTAGCGGAAAAGCGGGCGAATCTGTCGGTATTACTAGTGGATTTACTGGATCAGCAAGGCATGCGTCGCGCTCAACTGTTGTCAACTTTGCAAAATATGGAAAAGGTCGGCCATTCCCAAGAAGACTTCTGGCTGCTTCAGTACCAACAATTGCTAGACAGGCGATCGACAATGCTAATGGATGTCCAGAAAAATATTGCACCTGAATTTGCGCAAGAATTATTATTAGCTGGTGTTATACAATATTTGCCGTTTTTGGCTGAATGGGTTCAAACAGCGGGTGAGGAATATTCCGTCCAATTCCGAATAAAATTTTTTTTAGTAGTGCTTACTAGTAGACATTGTGTTTAGATTCAAATGACGACTTAACTGATGACCAATTATTAGAGGCAGGCGTTAGAAACTGTGATGATCGTCGTTTGATAATTCACGCATTTAAACAGTATTGTATGGGCAAATATGATGGGCAAAAATTAACAGAACCAAGTGTTAGTACCGTAGCTTCGGCGCCACTTGCGACTGGAATAGAACATTCTACCTCGATCTCTAGTTCAGAATGTGTTATTTGTATGGATGCAGAGGTAAGTAACATATTAGAATAGTTATTTTAAGAACATTTTACACAATTTTTGTTTGAAAAGTTTCTTCAAAAAATGTACCAGTTAGGAGAAAACTGCTACGGAAAATATTTAATATTTTATTTATGTCGCCATGTATTTGCATATAGTTTAATCAATCATGATTTGTGCCTGTCAATATTTAAATTTTATGTTTTTGTTGCAGTGCGCAATGATATTTGTACCATGTGGCCATATGTGCTGTTGCACAAAGTGTTCTTCATCGATTGCCGATTGTCCAATGTGTAGAGGTTCAATAGAACGACGAATTAAAGTACTCTTACCATAATTACTTGTTTTCTCTTTTTTATTTCTTCTATATTTATACTTGCCGTCAATTAAGCAATATTATTCCTGAAAACATAAAATGTCTAAATTAGTCTTTGGCCCGTTAACACAATACACCTTTTAGTTGGATAACGAATTCTGGATTCGGGCCTTTGTTTTTACTTTTGTTATTATCCATTAAATGAAATGCGCAATCGAGAATAACGCGAACCAAATAGTAATTAAGACTAGATCGATATATCGAGTGGCTTCTGGAATCTTGTACACCGTTGAAAACCGAAAAAAATCGGTATTTTTCCGGAGCTCTATTAAAAACTATCCGCTATTTTGTATTCAAACTCAAGCGGCTTCAAACAACGTGATAAACTAAGTCTATGTTTGAATTTTTCTCGGATAGCGAGCAATTAATCTCGGTTGCGAATTGTTTAAAGCATATTTGATTACACATGGTTTTTAATACCTAATAAAAATAACAAGACATACAGAGAAATTTGTAATATAATTAAACCAATGCACAACATTAGAAATTACATATTATTTTATATAATTTGAATATGATGGTAGAGTGACTAATGATTTTGAATATTGTTATACAAAAGTTTGATAAAATAAGTGCCGATTTTTTGATATAATAATCGGTTGTGATATATACACATAAAAGTTGCAAGGTTCACACCTTGATCGGCACTTATGTATTTTCTTATTGCTTATGTGTGCCATATAAACATATTTAAATACTAGCACTTTGGAAAAATAAAATAATATATGAGGCCTTATCGCAAAATATAATTTAATACATACACAAAAGTTATAACCACACTGGCTTTAAAACTATTCAAAAACAAACTTTTTACTATTACTGTGTTTGTAACAAAACTATGCTTCAACTATTAATTAAGATTAAAAAATTCAACCATTATGAACAAATGTTTTAAATATATATATATATATTTTTAAAGTTATTTATGCCTCAATTTTATACATATTTAATTACAACGAGTTCTCAATTTTAGATGAACGATATTCCATTTATAATTCGATCACATGTTGTTTTCGTGTTTGTAATATTATATTATATACTGTTACAAAAATATATTATTATAAATATTATAAAAATGAAATGAAACCCTTATACCGCATCCTCGTCCTCTTCCATATTTTCTAACTCTTCTTCTGGCTCCGCTTCATGCTCTTGCTCCGCGTCCGTTGCTTTCTTCAGCTTGCTCTTAGCCAGCGCATCTTTCTTCACTTTTCTGAAATCTAAATATAACACTCGCATTAGCATAAAAACTCTCGTTATGCGAATCTAATCCGCGAATACTATACATATGCGCAGAAACCATATTTGGTTCGTGCGCCACCAGTGTATATTTGTATTTCAAAGATAGTTCTTACCTTCTAGCTGCTCGGTGAGTGGTTCGACAAACTCCTCGAACTCCAATTCGCTCATAGCATCTAAAACATCCTGGCCCGTGACCGTTTTCCTATTCGCTTTCCTCGAAACATTTGTTGCGGCCGAAGTCACATACAATACAAACACTGAAGCCGCACGTCCAAGTGCGATGCGTGCCTCGCGTGCAATGAACACGTTCTCAGTGATCGCCTGCTTGATAATACGTGCAACGACTGCATTCGGTAAATTCAAGTCCTCTAGTTTCTCTGCCATAATGCCAACTATAACCTAACAAATAAAGAAACGTCTAGCATTCGCTACAATAACACACTGTTTACACTTACTTAGACAATAGAACAAGTTATTACTTATAATTTAGTACACAAAACAGTATATATTTAATTTATAGACTATAATCAATAGATTAGAAAATGGCTAACGGAATGTTTTCGTTTCGTTGAACTCGGAATGACGTTAATGTTGAAAGGCGCGCGGCGCCCTGCTTAAATTCTAGGGATTTTTATACTATTTTCAAATGGCGACTGAAAAAGTCACATCCGCTTATTTCAGCGCGCGAAATACGAAAATTGGCCCGCTATACACGTGATCTTATTCTTATGTAGCCGAAATTCTCTTAAGGATTGTGTTCACAGCGAAACAATTAGTAGTTAAACTTAGAAAATTACAAATAATAATCTAGTTTGTATTATGACAAGCAATGCTAACATTCCAAGCAACAAAATTTATCAAACATTGTGTTAATTTTGTTACTTGGAATGCTAGCATTGCTTGCTATAATACAAAGTAGATTGTTATTTGTAATTTTCTAAGTCTAATTACTGATTGTTTCGCTCTTCAGGATTGTTCACAGCGAAACAATTAGTAGTTAAACTTAGAAAATTACAAATAATAATCTAGTTTGTATTATGACAAGCAATGCTAACATTCCAAGCAACAAAATTTATCAAACATTCTGTTAATTTTGTTGCTTGGAATGCTAGCATTGCTTGCCAAAATACAAACTAGATTGTTATTTGTAATTTTCTAAGTCTAATTACTGATTGTTTCGCTGTGAACAATCCTTTATGTGTTAAGGATTGTTCACAGCTAAAGAATTAGTAATTAAGCTTAGAAATTATAAGTAATCATTCCAGTTTGTTGTATGACATACAAGGTTAACGTTCACAGCAACAAAATGTATCATTAATTGTGTTGCTTGGAATGTTAACATTGCTTGCCATAATACAAACTAGATTATTATTTGTAATTATCTAAGTTTAATTACTAATTATTTCGCTGTGAACAATCCTTTAAGTTATTGAGCATTTAAAAAAACTGATAGTGACTAATTTAAACAGCTATAATAACCGTGTTCTATTTACACACAATCTCAGCTTGTCTCGGCTATAACTCATCTTCTCGCTCTGTCTACACATACGACAGACAAAGCAAAAACATGAGTTTGAATTGAGCCTAGCTGAGATTTTGTGTAAAAAGGGTGCATGCTTAATAAGTGTGCATTTCTAACAACAAACACGACAGAACAGGAAGTAAGTGAGTCAGCCATGACAGTTCGTTTTGGCAACCGAAACGAGCCGAACTCAGCCGAAAGCTGCAATCTACATGTTCGGCAAGTCAGATATTTTGTATGGACGAATCAGAGAGCCAGTTTCGGTAATAAATTACGCATTACATTGCCGATGCAAGTTATGAAAGAATGTATTTGCATTTATCTTTAATTTAGAAATGCACATGTTCCCCAATGTTCCCGATTTTTATATTAAAGCTGTTTAAATTTTCAATAACTTAACGTCGGCCTATCTAGTATCGGTTATAAGAATAACCCAGGGATGCGGATCCATTATCGTATTTCGCGGCCGGATGTGACATATGCACTTTGTTCACCCTATTAATTTAATACAGGGTCGGCTTTATATATAAACGAAAAATGTCTTCAACAAAAATTAAAACGCTAATGCGTACCTGTCGTTCAGTTTGTCATTTTGGCAGTGTGTTTGCAGCATTTTATTGTGAAAAAATATATTAAAAATAAGGGTTTCTATTAAATATTTTAAGGGTACTGCGTACTGAACTTTTAATTAGGATAATGGATATAGATGAAGGTAAAGAAAATTGCGTATTTGTAATAATTAGTGCCGATAACCTTATAAATATGCGTTGTTGATTTATTATATGGTTAATATTTTAAGATGGGAATGCGCCTGATGTTTTAAATGTGTCTGGATCAACTGCGAAAAGTGGCAAATCTCGATCTTCATCGGTTGCTTCTAATGCATCGGTGCATTCTGATGCAGGTTAGTGCAAACACGGATATAATAATCAAAATCCAAACGTTTATGTTGTTGCGTAATAACAAATTCCTCGTTTCCTCCAAACACGTTTCCGGCAAAAAACATATTAGATTTAGAAATATTTTTCTAAGGCTTGAAAGTAATTTGAAATCGGGTATTTTAATAATAGGGTCCAGAAAATCTCGATCCAGATCTAAATCTGGATCCCCCCGAATGAGATCAAATTCTGGTTCGCCAGCGCAGAACGGATCCGTATCGCCTGCACGATCAAAACGTTCGCGATCTGGTTCCGTGAAGAGTACAACGTCGCATCGCAAATCCAGATCTCGTTCCGGTTCTAACCGATCTAATTCAGGATCTAGACGCAATTCTAGATCTGGCTCAAGAAATAGTTCGCCAGCAAAGTCAAATCATTCGCGATCAAGATCCCGTTCAAAGTCTGGATCTCGTAAAGGATCTAGATCTCGTTCAAGATCTGGATCGCGCAAAGGTTCTAGATCTCGTTCAAGATCTGGATCGCGCAAAGGTTCTAGATCTCGTTCCAGATCACATTCTGGCTCAAGAAAATCCAGATCCAAATCTGGCTCTAGAAAAGGTTCTAGATCGCGCTCTAGGTCAGGTTCAGCCAAAGCTGCATCCAGATCCAGATCTAGATCTGGTTCTAGAAAAAGTGGATCGCCTCGTCACTCAAGATCTCGTTCCAGATCTGGATCAAGAAATTCAGCATCACGATCTCGTTCACGATCTGGATCAGTTAAATCAGTTGGTTCAAAAAGAGGATCAAGATCACGTTCAAGATCTGGTTCACGAAAAGGTTCTAGATCACGATCACGTTCGGGTTCTGCACGATCAAGATCCGGTTCTAGGGGTAGCAAGAGATCTAGATCGAGATCGGGTTCGCGAAAAGGTTCTCGATCGCGCTCACGTTCTGGATCTAAAAAGGCAGCATCAAGGTCTAGATCACGGTCTGGTTCTAGAAAAGGATCTAGGTCTCGCTCCAGATCTGGTTCAGCTAAATCACGTTCGAGATCTAGATCTGGTAGTGCTAGGTCACGGTCTGGTTCTCGCTCAAAATCAAGATCTCGGTCTGGATCTCGGTCTCGTAAAGGTTCGAGATCTAAATCACGGTCACGATCAGGTTCACGTTCAGGGGATGAAGGAACAATTGCGAAGAAACGGAGTCGTGCAGTACTGTCGGATTCGGAGAGTGAGAATGAAGGGGAGAAGAAGAAAACTAAGACTATTTTGGATAGTGACGATGAGGATGAGGCCGCAGGACCATCAAATAGTGCTGATGTGCCTCTTGAAGAAGGAGCTGAGGTACAAGCTCCTGCTGCTGCCGTGCTTCCGGATGTATCCGACGACTCCGACGATGGCCCCGAAAGATCAGATAGAGGGTAAGTTTTCAAGCAAAAAAGAGTCTGCGTAATTTTTGAATGATCTGTCCTTTAGTGGTATGAGCGAGCACGCATCCGATTTCGAAGCGATGTTGCACCGTAAACGTGAGGAGCAAACGCGTCGCCGTCGCCGTAAAGATATCGATATAATCAACGATAACGACGATATAATCGCGCAACTATTGCAAGATATGAAATCGGCGGCGGATGAAGACCGCAAACGCAACCAAACCGCACAGCCAGCGACCAAGAAAATCGGGATGCTCGCAAAAGTGATGTCACAACTGAAGAAACATGATCTACAACTTGCGTTTATCGAACACAATGTGTTGAGTGTGTTGACCGATTGGCTAGCGCCAATGCCGGATCGATCAATGCCGTCATTACAAGTGCGCGAAGCGATACTAAAATTGCTTTATGAATTTCCGCGTATTGATCAATCGACGTTGAAGCATTCGGGCATTGGTAAAGCGGTTATGTATTTGTATAAACATCCGAAAGAGACGAAGGAGAATAAGGAACGGGCTGGGAAATTAATTAATGAATGGGCTAGGCCAATATTTAATTTGTCTGCAGATTTCAAAGGTGATTTAGTTTTTTGTTGTTGTTTTTGTGTGTTTTATATTTGGTTTGGTTTAGCAATGTCTCGTGAGGAACGGTTACATCGGGATATGGAGCAGATGCCAAAGCGCCGAAGAGCAGACGATGGCATGAGTACGTCGGAAAGAAAAGAACTGAGCAAAGCGATGACATCGGAAGGAAAGTACGTATTTTCATGAAAACAGACATTTTGTCTATGAATCGAATCTGATTATAGTTAATTCCGTTAAAGAAAACACAAAACCACCATGTATGTGTTTATGTGAATGAATGTATCTGTAGAACGCTTTGTTTATACTTTCCTATGGTTAGATTAGGAATGAAAACAGACGTTTTGTCTATGAATCGAATCTGATTATAGTTAATTCCGTTAAAGAAAACACAAAACCGATGTATGTATGTGTTTGTGTGAATGAATGTATGTGTAGAACGCTTTGTTTATACTTTCCTATGGTTACTACCAGTGGCTCGAGTCTAAGCTAATTCTAGTAACTGTTGTTTTCAATTTAATATTCGATAAATGAACCTTTTACTTATTTTACTTAACATATTTCATATTGTTCGCAACGCTTTTTTTTTTTTTTTTCTTAGGCCATTGCGACCTGGTGAGAAGGGTTGGATTGCTCGTGCGAGGGTGCCTATGCCGTCAAACAAAGATTATGTCGTGCGTCCGAAATGGGTTAGCGAGACCGACATAAGTAGGGTAAGTTACGTTTATGGGTTATTGCAGCCATTTTGTAGTCTCTACGCTACAAAATGGTCGCGTAACCCCAGCATTTATTTAATATTTTTCTTAATGTGTATTTTGTTTTAGTCAACTAAGAAACAACTGAATAGGTTTGAGAAGCATGTGAAGAATTTTATTGAAAGTAAACGAAATAAGCAATCACGTCGTGCGGTTGAAATATCAATTGAAGGAAGAAATATGGCGTTGTAAATAAATATGTTTATGTTTAGTATTTTTATTCCAGTAATTCTTAATAATGATCGGGTTAAAGAATTTTTCGTTGAGCCAGAGCGACACGGTCGCGCACACTATTTATTATTACGTTTTCTATAATCAAGTGAATAAGTCACCAAAATAGAAAAAAAAAAAAAAAAAGTTCGGGCCTGAATATAAATTTATTCATTTTTCACAATTTTAAGGTGTTTAAATTTAATATGTATTTGATGTGTAAGTATGTAGACCAATAAAAATCAAAATATTTTTTATATTCATTTATTTTAGATTTTGTCTATTTGACTATTATTTATAGCGCCCTAAAGACTCAAAAAAAAAAAAACTAGTGCATATTATTTAAAATTCAAAATTATAATATTTAATCATTTTTTTCGGGCTTTGAGTGAACAATATGAAAAAATCTTGTAAACATAAAATATCTTAGAATTTTTACTAGAATTTTTGAGTGTTTAAATTATTTTTATAAGGGCAGTATTAAGGAGGGCTCTAAATTTTGGGGCCCTATAACTCTGGAAGTATACAGGCGATTTAATTTAAACTGTGAGCAGATTAAAATGGGATGCCAAATAATATATGTACCAAATTTGGTGTAAATCGCTCCGATACCTTCAATAAAAAAATGTATTTTTAAATTTGCATCCATTTTCTTAGCATATTACAATTGCAAAATATTGTTACACTCTTTATATTTATAACAAATTTTAAGCGCAGAAACCAGAAATTGATTGCAATGCCATCTATTGCTGGCTAGATTAACTTAACGAGCAATAGATGGTATTAAAATCACCGGTTTTGCTACTTGTTTCTTTTATTAAATCAATTATCAAACAAACAAGCTTAGGTGCAACCTATGCGTCCAGCTCGCCTTATAATATATGCGAATATACAAAATTAGTCTTAAACATGAGCAAATTATGTAAATTTCAACGGTTAGTTATAACAATACTGTGTTATGGCAACAATTTCGTTAATTTTTAATTCGTCGTTTTCCGATAAAGTAAATTTGATTTGATTTAAAGTTTTCTCACTCCGAACATCCAATGATTTTATAATATTACTAATATTTTGATATAAATCATTGTAAGTGCGCCAGCCTAATAAGGCCATTTGTAACAAATTGGGCAAATTTGGTTGTAAGGCACTGCCACATATGGCACTTTCGTCGTCCCAATCGATATTTAATGTCGATTTTTCGAACGCTACACGTCGACTGCGAAGTTCTTGCATTAATATATTTAATTCCTTCCTGGAATTTGTAATGTTATAAACCATTATTTAATTATTTTTAAGTGAAAACTTACACAATATTCCTTAATATAAATAATTCATCGTCAATGCCCGCAAATATTTTTGCCATTAAATTGAGTTTCAAGTCGGGGAATTCATGGAATTCTTCTTCTACGTTTGCCCTAAATGGATTTAGAAAATTTAAATCACTTTTAAAACATGTATTAGGTGTTACATTTCTATGCAGCATAATTGTTCCGCTTGATTCTTTAATCCGGAAATAGGTTTGTGAGTTTTTTCAACAATATTGTTCCACTTCAGCGTATGATTATAAAAATGGCAAAAAAATAAATTTATTTGCTTCTTTATTGCTTCTTCCATACTTATATGGAAGTTAAAACATTCATGGCAGTAAGAAACTTAGGTTATGTTAGATATAATCAGAAAAACTTAAGGTGCATTTGCTTGCTTTGCACTTTCTGTTTAGTGCAAATAAAATTATGCATAGCTGTTATAATTAATAAATATTTAATCATTTCTATCTTATTAATGTATGAAAAGTATCTCAAAGTAGTTTTAAATTCCATTTGAATGAATTTTTGGTGCAAAACGAACGTACTAGTTGAATTTAATCTAATATGAGTGAAAGTTTAGCTAAATCTGCATAGAATAAAACAAATAATGTGTTTTTTATTAGTGCAAATTGCAATATTTAATGGTGAAATCAATTATTTAGTCCGCCATTTTGTGAGCAGATAGGTGGCAGCACTGGTTTTCATGCTCTTAATTTGCGGGTGCTGCTGGTAGCTACGACGGCCGCTCCGCAGTTTTCCGCGAGACATTAGAGTGAACGGTTGTTTTATCAGTGCGTGTTTATAATCAGTTCAAAATGGCGTTCAATGGAGATGGGCCACACAATAAACGACTACGTACAGATGCAGAAACTGGCAATCATCGTGTAAGTCTATTTTTAATATACAATAACTGGTCTCACTTCGACATTTATCACTGTCTTATATCGATCTTTTACCATGTGGATTTTGATTTGGAGGGGGTGTGTATTTTGCCGGCATTGTTGTTTTAACACTTATACACAAGCATCATTTTATGGCAATATTGTGTGTTATTTACCCATTTGTGCTAATGTAGCACATAGTTATTTGTTGATATGTTGCATTTTGTATAATTCGCCGAGTTTTTATGACATTCTAATACATTTTATGCTTCCTATACATTCGAATTACTAATTGTATAAAAACTGGTAGTTCGATAAGAGATTGTAGATTGCATGTTTTCAATAATATTGTCATATGTTTCAAATACAGATTATGTTTATCTTGAACGTAAATTAAATAAACCTAAAGTGATAAATACGATAAATCTATGGTAGTTTTTCGCAAATATACTAAAAAAGCTCGTAAATTACCACGAAGTGGGTGTAAAATTATAGTTACTTTCTTTTACAAAGTAATAAGTAAACATGCAAAATTTCGAACTCGGATATACACGTTTTGAGCTTCCCTGAATCGAATATGACTATTTTCGGAACGCTCTAGGGCCAAAACTGTCGAACGTAAAATTATGAAACTTCAAACTTAAGACTTGTGCACCGCCTATTATTGAAAAGAATATTCAAACCGGTAGTGCATGTTTAGTCTACAGATTTTTTGTTCTATCGCCAATATCACTAGAACGACTGCACTTACGGCAAAAATAGTTATGTACACAATGAAAGATATTCATATTTTGTACAACTTTTGTTTGAAACATTTCTTCAAAAAATGTGCCAGTTGCAAGAAAAATGCTACGAAACATTATAAATTCGTTGTTTACGTTGCCATTGATTCGCTTGTAGCTTATAAAATCGGATAATCTGCTATTTTGACTGGGAAACAAAATAGACTCTATTAGTTAAATGACATTTCAGGATATTTTTGTAGAGTATTGGTTATATATATATATACATATAAACTGTGTAAAAGAAAGTCGAGTGCAGGCCACTCTTTTTTCTGTATTGTATTTATAAAATACAGAATATCATCTTTTGTATTTTATTTATAAACCTTTTCTATTTACTTGAAATGGCAAATTAATCAAAAAAGGTGTAAAAAGTGATTAAAAAAAATTGAATGTGGTGAATTAGCTAAGGAATGAAAGTGTAATCTTTATAATTAAAATTATAAGACGATTATTTATAAGCTTAACGTGTTAAATCTGACATGTGCTTTGTGTATAAGCGATTCTGGATATAATACTACATTTTTTTTTGCTTATCCGATCGAAAAAGTTCCCTCTTAATTGGATATACTTTAGATGCTAACAAATGATTTATATAAAAACTGCCTTGAACTTGAAATTGCAAACACGAATATACAAATCCATAATTCATTTTTTGTAAGGCAATAAAAATAATCTATTGTCTACAAACCCGGTTTTTACTATTTTAACAATACGCTTTTCCTATAAATGGGGTAGCAGATACTTCCGGTTTGACTTAACTCGGATTAAGGGACTGTTGCACGTCACTTTACGTGTAAACATTGGTTATCTTTATCTAACGCAACCTGTCCTACTCCCACCAAGTTTAATGTGCAAGCAGGTAGTCATTCATGTGCGCTAGACAAAGATAGCTATTTAACTTCTATTATAAATGCACCTTTATGCTTTTTCCTTCAATGTTATTTATATTTAGTATGTCAAAGAAAGAAGATTTTATATCTATAATAAGTGAGAATGTGAACACCTAGGGTCATAATTTAACTTGCCGTGTAGTGCCGTGGAAACATTCTATTATAAATGCACCCCAAACTCTTTCAACGCAACGAGAAAGGTTTTGTAGGACGGATTCGACTTACGCACTAGTTGAATAATGTTAGTCCTGACTCGTAAGAGTGAGTCGTTAAAATTTGCAGTTGCATTGAAATCGACGTATAATGCATTTACAGTTTTTACCGTAACCGGAAATGCGAAATTGATTCAGCTGGTTACGTGATTAATCAATCCTATAATAGATAGGAATTAGTCAATTCCGGTATATCGATGTCTGTCAAGTTAGTCGGCCGTTTATGCGATAATAAACGAGCTGGAGTGGCCTTCGCTCGACTTGTACTTAGTTTTCACTATATATGTAATCCCTGAATTGAATCTAACTATTTTCGGAATGACATCTGTGTGTGTGTATGTCTCTCTCTATTTTTAAAAACAATATATGAAAGAAAAATATATTTACATTATATAATCTGATATTTGATATAGCAAAACAGGAAATTAAAAATAATATAAAACTTGTTGTTAAAAACTTTTAATTGTGATAAAATATTGTTATGCTCATTTATAAAGTTTAATGAAGCTTTGGCAAAAAAAATAAATTAGTCTAATTTTATTTTCTTTTACGAAGTATTAATAAGTGAGTCTTGTAATCATGTAAAACGGATATACACGTTTTGACCTTCCCTGAATCGAATGTGAATGATTTATATGTTTGTGTGTGTTATATATACATTGATAAGGTGAATATTAAAGAAACGATCTATATTTTATATTGAAGAAATAATATTTGATAACGTAATAAACTATGGTACAATTCCATATTACTGTGAAATATTGGTATTTTTTGACGGTTTATTTATTTCTAATGAAAACTATGTAAAAGAAAATCAATTCTTATTTTTTCTTCTTGCAATAAAAGATAAATAAAAATCCTATAAAATGCGACAAATTGGATGTTTCTTATTGGTCAAAACACAACATCATAAACGTGATTTATGGCTATTCTATATTCATTGAGTAGCTTCAGCTTTATGTTATTATTCTATAGTTTTTGATGATTTGATTTATGGAAGTTGGGTTGTATTGATTTTTAAAACTATTTTACAATACATAAGGTTATGGGTTACTGTACAAATGATGTGATTTGTTGGCTGTTGTAAGCTTAAAAGCACAAAACTTTACCAACATTTATGATTCATGAGTCCCCACTGAATTGTGCGAAACTTCTGATTCTCCTACCTGTGAAACGCTCTCGCTGCATGTACCTTTATTACATGAGGTGATACAGGCCTTATTTACGGCCGGTTCGAACATTTTCCTATCTTTCGTCACCATTCAAAATATTCCCACAAATTGTATTAAATTTACACTTGATCAATTAAAATCGCATCGGGGGTCTGACCCGCGGGTCATAGGATCTAGATACACGAAATCTCTCGCTTCGTTTAGTGCTGCGCTTTATTAGTAACACGTTAAAGTGCCATTAATCTATAATTATCTTGTGTTGTCCTATGCGGTTAGCCGCACTTTATGCCAACCTAAATTAGTACCGGGTTATCGGAAATGCACTATTTTACGTAGGGCCACATGGGCATTAAATATTTATTGTTCCTTGCATATGTTACACCTACCCATGTTCAGCTGCCATATAAATAATTCGTAAATAATTACAATTGCGTTGTAATGCCATTTAATGGCTACGATTCGGACACTGTAATTGTTTCGCTCTGGTACATTGCATTTGAAAACATGAATTAACCGAATAACAATGTCTCAAAAGCCAAAAAGAGTGCATCGAGTCGAATTATCGGTCGTTGATATTAAATTTGTAGTTTTTGGTGAGTTAGAAGAACGTTAAATAGAATAATAACTAATGTTAGTTGTTAGTGTTTTCGGGCTATAGAGGTTTTCGTGTTATCGAGGTTTTCGTGTTATCGAGGTTTTCGTGTTATCGAGGTTCGTGTTATCGAACTTTTCGTGTTATCGAACTATTAGCGTTATCGAGGTTCGTGTTATCGAGCTTTTAGTGTAATCGAGGTTCGTGTTATCGAGGTTTGTGTTATCTAGCTTTTCGTGTTATCGAGGTTTGTGTTATCGAGCTTTGTGTTATCAAGCTTTTCGTGCTATCGAGGTTCGTGTTATCGAATTTTTCTTGCTATCGAGCTTTTAGTGTTATCGGGATTCGTGTTATCGAGCTTTTAGTGTTACCGGGGTTTGTGTTATCGAGGTTTTAGTGTAATCGAGGTTCGTGTTATCGAGCATTTCGTGTTATAGAGGTTCATGTTAACGAGCTTCGACTGTACTAATATTTTTGAGAGTTTGAGTTTATGTGTAAACAACTTTAACGTATGGGAGTGAGTGTTGGGTATGGAAAACTAAGCATAAAGGCAGTGGAAATGAGATTTTTGAGGAATATTTGTGGTGTTACAAGAAGATCCCGAAAACGCATATAGTAAATTGTAGAAAAGTTCCAAATATTTAGAATGCTTATTATTATTAATTATCGCTGAATTTAAGATAAATCGATATCGGCTTCTTTATTGTAGTAAGGTGTTTCGTGTATATGTTTTAAGCTTGATGCTAAATGTTTCTATTAGGTAACGCCTTTTTCAAAGCATTGCCACATTTCGTCAAAAGAAACAATTTGGAATTTAGTGTTTTGTATGACATTTATTTTATTATTGTTGTTTGTTTGTTTGGGTGCACAGGGCCATGAAACAGGAGCCGGAGGCGGCGGTGGCAATTCGGCAACCGGTGCTGGATTCCGTGTTGGCGGCGGCGGCTATGCTAGCGGCGGTAATAATGCGACTGAAGAACCTCGCCGAAAGCGACAGGACGATAATAAGCCAAACCATGTGTTACTATTTACCATCATCAATCCAATGTACCCTATTACAGTTGTAAGTACATTTTATTATTCATTATAGTTTATATAAGATTTCCTATATAAAACACACATTTGATTCGATA
This sequence comes from Leistus spinibarbis, assembly GCA_933228885.1. Classification (NCBI taxonomy): domain Eukaryota; kingdom Metazoa; phylum Arthropoda; class Insecta; order Coleoptera; family Carabidae; genus Leistus; species Leistus spinibarbis. Next base: position 8,374,128 of record OW121804.1, on the reverse strand, counting down.
TGCGCGGGTTCCATTATTTGCCAAATATGGCGAATGAGAATATAATACTGTGTGTATATATTTAAAACATAAGATTTGATGTTTGAGTTTCGGTTGTGGAAAAGTTGTCAACCCGAAAGGTGCAGAAACATATAATTCATCCTTATTTTGTCGTCATTTGTCTTTTTTGTACATGAAGTGATATATTATCTTTCTTACTTAGAACTTTTTACGGTTTCACCTCAGACCTCACCACATTCTCAATCATGGGTAATCCATTTATATTTAGCCCGTCTTTTCTGTTGCTTGTAGCATGACATAAACTCGGTCATCAATTTGTTTACGTCCTACAACCTAAATAACCTTCGAAATATCCTCCCAAAAACCACGGGATAAGAACCTAAATACTATAAATTGCTCTTTTAATTAGCTTTTCTTTTGATCAATTAAAAAGCCTCACAGTTTCTCTGCTAATTAAATAATAATCTGATTCACATTAAAACATACTTTAATAGATAAACTAATTATCGAATAACTATTTTATAATTTATAAATGCCCAATTAAAATGCATTATGTCTATGATCTGAATATCAATAACAATGAGACATAGTTAATTGCAATTATATATTAGTAATTTGCATAGCGTATAATATTGGTATCCAATATTATTCTGGTTCCCTGACTATAACTATAATAATACTGCAATGGTACTTACTAAACTAAATTCCACTCTGTTGGTTGAGTGAACGCTCTAGAGCCGAAACTGTCAAACGGCAAAATTAATTATATTTATAATGAAAGATTTTGCACAACTTTTGTTTGAAAAGTTTCTTCAATAAATGAACCAGTTACGGGAAAATTGCTACGAAATATCATACATATCTTGTTTACGTCATGGATTCGCGCATGTATAGCTTAATAAATCGGATCATCTGCCCCTGTCAATATTTCCACAAGAAACAAAATAGACCCAATTAGATAAATGAGATTTCAGAATATTTCTGTAGAGCATATAATTTCTAAATTAGGAAGACGTATTAAAGAATGTTTAAGAACAAAGTTAGCTAAACGGTGGTTTATGGACAAAAATGTAAATTCAAAGTGGAATCAAGTGAACGTTATTTATTAAATAATGCTACAGAGTCTGTGCGAGAGAGAGAGATGGTGCCAGTCATTTGCACGCGGCAACCATTTAATTAATACGTTTCATTTGATGCGATTTCGACCGGGAATGGGACGGAAATATACGATTTATGACTGGCATAACGGGTCACTTGTGACTGACACACTTGGACATACTGTCCCAACATTTAATCCAGTGTTGCACATATTATTTGTGACGCGCATCTCATTTACAAAATGCCGATTTTATTTTTATATCGCGATTAAATGTAACTATCTGAATGCCCGTTTTCTATAATCGTATAATCAATATATGAAATGACGCATTTAATTTGCTTGCGTATGGAGGGTATTTCAATTATTTGCTCTGTTCGATGAAAAAATGTTAAACAGATTAGAGAAATCACCTGAAGTTTTTAGTTATTAGCTCGCAGTAAAAAGTACTAAAGAATCTAAAGAAACTTTTAATTGGGGAGAAACAATGATTTTTATATATTTAAATATGGGCCTTTGGCTTTAATCCGAATAAAAATTTATCAAAAATCTTATACATTTGTGAATATTTATGGTTTATTTAGAATTTTAATAAATGTGTGAATATTCGTCAATGCGTTGAACATTGAATACAAACATTTATTTCAATTTACAAGTGAGTGGCTGTTAATTTTTAATTATCTATTGACTGGACAGTTATGCAGTTAATCATTCTATTTATCAGTGTACATTTGCCAGACGCGTAAACAAATATGTAAATATAACACAGTATTTGCTTGGACAGTTATCAAATGTAACCCAATATTACATATTTAGCGCAATGACGATACAAAATTTACGTCATAAGATGTATTTATTTGCATCGAATTCCACCTAACGCACATATATATTATTTAGCTCGCCTTACGAAGTACAGAAGAGCTAATATGAAAACTATGTAAATAATTTTACTTACTAAATGTGTTTTGTTTAATTATCGTATTCATAATAATTTTCCTTTTTGCATTTAAATCTTACAAATATATTTTCTAAGCAACTCTATATAATAGCTACTTTAAGAAATATTAATTCTCGACGCTATAACGAACCTGAGACATAATTCTCACAAATCTAGCTTAATACACCTCTGACTCAATCCTAAGATCCGTATCTAACATGTAACCTCTGCAATCCTATTACCAAACTTGTAATATAATACCCGATATTAGACTATTTGTTCATCCGATGTGTCGGCCTTATCGTTTCACCACTAATAGTTCACTTTCGATTACAATTGGTTACACACCAATGATCACTAGTGAAGATGATATCGTAGAACCGTGTACTATCAACAACCGTTTTTCAGAATATGATACACATGAACAGGGGCACTGATAAATATCTCAGTGGGGCCCAAGAGAAATAACCGTACACATTTATTTCATTTTTTATCTCGTTTTATAATAAAACAGAATACATTTTTTTGCATAGAAATTCATTTTACATCTACTTGCTTCTGAAAGAAATATATAACTCGGTTGGTCGGTGGTATTTCTAGAGCTTTGCCTTTGGTTAAATGCTAGAGCACTAAATCATACTCGGAGTTTAGTGTATTTTTTAATTTTCTTGGCCGAAACCCGAATCATATTACGAACACTTTTGTTTTTCCCTGAATCGATTAAGATTATTTTGCAGTATTCTGGCAAATTAATTGGGTAATTTCGAACAATGAAGTGATTTGAATTTGAACAAATTAAGTTTTCTGTACAATTTGGGTTGGCCAGGCCTGCCCTCTTAGGAAGTATCCACTTATTATTGAATCTATGGTGCTATCCAATCCGGGCCGGTTATAACCGGCTCATATAGGTATATGAGCCGGTAGGCCCCTCGCAGGTCCCGTATTCTGATTAGAATCAGTCCAGCGTTCCTGTTTCTGATTAACTCGTGTAACTCCCTCGTATATTACGGCTCATAATAATTACAGTATGGTTCTATAATTTGAGCTTGGAGAGTTTCATATTGTGAACCCAAATAATTGTTTTACTTCAGTCTTAAATCTTCTATCATAAAATAGAAAACAGTGTAGATCTTATATGAACGGAAATATCGCACATGTGTTTTGAAAATACACACATACATTAAAAATACCACAAACTTTGGTTATGATTTAGGATGTGTACGCGGCTAGTCTCACGCCTAATGCTACTGGCACATGCTGTTAGGTTCGGCTCGGCTCGCGACCACCATGGCAAAATGTCAACAACTCAAAATTCGTGGGTAATGAACGTCCCAACTGAAAGCATGTCTGATATTTGTGTCACTCTCGTCACATTTTATACAAATTATTCATCTTCCATATAGTACACTCAAGTGCATAGCCACCAATTTAAAAACTGCATCTTCAATTTTTGTTATAAGTGCAGCCGTTCTACTGATATTGGAGAAAGGGCAAAAAATGCCTAGACCATATAAAAGTTTTAAGTTTCTTCATTTTACGTTCAGTTTTGGCTCAGAGCGTTCACAGTCAGACACGGAAAATAACATTCGATTTTGGTAGTGGCAAAACGTGTATTTTCGTTGATATCGGGGTCCAAATATTGCATGATTGATCCAGCAATTATCTTGAAACGTTTTAAAAGATTTACAGCTTTGTTTACAAAATGTTACTAGTGATTTACCGCTTTCAAATCACTAACCAGATATTGAAAAATAGAAATTTGTATTAACCAAAGTAAAATTAATATGAATGAATTCTTTGAACAAGTGGATGAGACTTGTGTTTTCCGTTAGATTGATTTGTTCTTTTGCCTGTACACGTCATATAGAAAACTACATGCCTCTGGAAGCAGTTTATTTTTATCTTGCATGTTGTAGAAAAGGTCGGTTTTTCGCTCGAACAAGCAAAAGCATTTTGTGTATTCAGAAAAAAACATTTGAAAATATTGAATTTTCTACATTTATAACTTGTTACAACTTGTCGCTGTATTCGCAGTGAGGTGATTTATTAGTTCGTGCTTAAAATTAAATTTATTATTTCTCAAATATGTTAAAAGTAATCTATTTGAGGTGCTGACGGATCTTTTTTTAAACGAAAACGTAACATATACATAATTCATATTACTTTTGATTTATATTCGTTTATTTACTAGTGAAAGGAGAATTTGTATAAGCTTATTTATTTGGTTTATTTTATATATAGTATATAATAATAAACTTTCTTATTCAATCGGACGAATCTCAATTACAGAATAATATAAATCGAAATTGAAACAAATATAAATATAATAGTATTACATAATCAGATAATTAATGTTTATATAAATGTATAAAGAATTTATTTTACACTACGACGTACGTTACCAGCAACATATAAACATATTGAGATCGACGTAATAATATCTATAACAAATACACTACAACAATATATAATATTAAATAAAACAATCAACAAATGTAAATTTAATAAATTCAATAGACCCTTTTTAAAAACTTCTCATCACTAAAAACGAATGGAGTTCAGTGTGATAGATGTTGTAAAACTTTAATGTGAACTTAAGTCGCGAATATCTAAGACCCATGTGCATGCTGAAGTTGACTGATGACGGATTAATTGTCGGAGAACTGATACTCCGGAAGTTTCAGCGACCTTATTTCAGCTTCGTCAACAGCGTCACTGTATTTTTTTTGTTCGTTCGATATCTGTCTTGATTAGTAAAGACCCACTCGTTTTTGTTCCATAAAGGGATGGCAGTATATAATTACAATGGCATCCGATTAATTATCCTCATTATATTTTTTTGTACGGGGCTTTGACACATTCAATAGATGAGTTGTTATAAAGATATATAAAAAAATAAATAAATAACCAAAGCAAATTTGATTGTCTACTTTTATATTTATCAATTTTTCTTTCTTTAACAAGAAAGGAAATAGTAACAATCTAATTTCGAACTATTTTTGTGTGGAATTGTAATATTAAATGGTGGGCAAATGGTGGCAGCGCGTTTAATTTTTCAATTCAACTGCCTAAATAAACTAGTCATACGTTAGCGATTCGTTATTTGGGTGTCATGAAATAAAATTTTCTAATTAGGTACCTAGCATGTGCAGGATTACTGTTTCATTTAAAATTTCATTTGATTTTTATAATTTTAATTAGAAACGTGACTCTGACGAACAATGGCGAATTCAATCCAATATATCGCCAACGAATTTAATCAATTTTACAATAAAATATATGAAAATAATTTGTCACGAACAAATATAATTACAAAATGGACTAATTTTCGACATTTAATTAAATTATTGTGCATTGTCCTTACGGCTAAGAGTTAATTACGGCGATAGAAACGATCGAACACTATATTCTGAGCGACGAGTTAAAAATGAGTATTGTATTTTGCTGCACTTTGAAAATCATAGCGCTACAATAAAAATCTTTAATAAATATGCAATGATGTGCATTACATATAGAATTCTATATCAAACGTGAAAAATGGAAAATGTAATGCAAATTCTTCTCGCTTTTTAAATTAGCATATACTTTACATTATGTATTCGAGTAAGAATTTCATTTTTATTCTCTGAAACTTGATGACAAAGAATCATGATTTAGTCACGTCATTAAACCATTGTTATTTTTGTCAAGCATTCGTTTGTTGTAACAGAACAGATATGACATTTTATTAGGGAATTTTTACGGTTTTTTTCGATATTTTTGCCAGGTTATTCTAAAAACATCTGTGTTTTCTGAAACAATTAATTTTTATGTCTGTTTTTTATGTGTAACTTTTTGCTCTATTTATGTGATGATACCAATATGACAAATTGGATATAGCTATAATTGAAAATACATTTCTAGAGATGTTCACTCTGTGATTCAATCGTAAATCAACGAAACTGCATTTATTTTCGAGTTGGTAATGAAAAAAGAAATGAAAGCGCGTGTTTACAAATTCGCGACACATTCTTTATATAACGTCATTAATGAATGTGTGTGAGCAAAGCAATATCACATTTAGTTGGTACTCGTTGTCCGGGAACAGGTGTCGCCGTCCGTTTGATAGATTACGTACAAGACACCTATCTAAACAGATCACAGACGCGCATAATCTTTTACTCACTTGCCGGTTGGGTGGTGTAACAAACTAACTAATTCATTTTGAATACTCACAAATATCACTTTGTATTGTTTTTCGTACGAAGTAGTCAACATTTCTTTACATTATAAACCCAAAGTATTAAAAATAATTATGAATTTTGAAATGTGCAATAATGTTATTTGTATTTTCTTCACGGGTAAGCCTGAGTGCTCAAAGTTGCATATTACGGTCCTGGATACAAACAGTATCAACATAGTAGTATTTGTACAATATTCGTAGTATTGGAATGGGATTGCTTGTATTTACATTACTGTAGTTAAATTATGAACAAACACATTAGGTTGTTCGATGTTGGAGTGGTGCCAATTCGCACTACAGTTGCAGTTGCAATCAAGTTGTTTAGAACGCATTTTATTACGTATTTATGCCTAGTTTATCATCAGAACTACATTCTACATACTCGTATAACACCGCCCGCATATATGTAGGTCAACACACTTCATCTGATCACTGTGTCAAAACAAACTAATACGATACATTACCTATACCGATTTACTATTATTTATTTTACAAAGTTTTCATAGTAAACTTGTTTATAATAGTCACACAATAATCTAGTTTGCATTATGACAAGCAATGCTAACATTCCAAGCTACAAAATGGACACAATGTTTGATTTTGTGGCTGTGAACGTTAACTTTGTATGTCGTACAACAAACTGGAATTATTAGTTATAATTACTAAGCTTAATTACTGATTGTTTCGCTGTGAACCATCCTTCATACTACAATAATATTTATATTAACAAACGATATTTATTTCAAAGTATTCACATCGTTATTGATTTCTCACGAAGTATATTTCTGTCTCTCATGCACTATTGATATCTGACTCATGGACAAGTAATGCACATATTTATTTCTTCTGTGCTAGCGTAGCATGCTTATATATCCAACACAAAGCTTTCTAGAACACATCTGAAGGGTCTAGAATAATCCACGGCGCATATTTCGATACAATTAATACAAATTTGATTGTGGGTATGAATCATTTTTTGACTTCGACACACGATCGAATATTATAGCTTTTTCGTGCGTATGACGAGCATAAATATTATAATAAACTATTTGTAAGCTGCAATAAAACTGGTAGGCACGAATTTGTAATTATAATAATAATTAATGTTTGCGGTTTTTTTTTTCGTTGGTTGCAGGAAGTATTACATACAATTTGCCAAGCCAACGGACAGGTACTTCGTATTGTCATCTTCAAGAAGAATGGTGTCCAAGCCATGGTTGAATATCCTTTAATACGATTTTAAAACACAAAGATTATATTTCACCTATTTTTATAGTACAATTTTTTTGTCTCGTAACTATTAGTAAATTTAGAATTTATTTATTCATCAACAACATAAAATTTGGAAACAAATCCTCTTGCGCCACTATTCAAACAATTTGAATGTTGAATTAACAAAATATTTTTTGCAGAGTACTAACGATAACTTAAATTAATAATATCTCTTTTTTAGAAATCCTCTTTTTTTTTGTGCGTTTAATAACATCAAATATATTTTCTGCAATTTAGTTATGAATAAGTGAAATATAATTTCTTTCAATATTTATGTACCAATTTATACGCAAGCCAAATTTTTCTTAACTCGTCGCACGTTCGACAGTGTCGACTCAGCAACAAGAGCTAAGGAAACATTAAATGGAGCTGACATATACTCGGGTTGCTGCACACTCAAGATCGACTTTGCCAAGGTAAGATTCTCAATATAATCCCATTTTTATTCCTATATTAAATATGATTCCAGTGCTGTACTAGCACTATTTTTATCAATAATTACCATCATTTAAATTATTGTACGATAATTGTTTACTCATTAGTAAACATCATTAGGTGTGTTCATAATAAAATATTTACAGAGTAAATAATTACCGCAAAGTGCGATGTTTTTTCTCGGTTTAGCTTCTGGATAATCCGATTCTAAGTAAAACCGCGATTGGTATATTAATATATTTATATATTTTTTTATAAATCAAAGTGTTTCTTCGAAAAACCTTGAACATAATGTAGATGAATATTCAAAAAAACGCATTTCCTATATATTTGAGACGGTACATCTTTATTTATTTATTTCATTACGGCTCTGAATGTTCATGTGTTGGAACAGCTAACGATAAAAGGACTATTTAAAACTGGTTTATACACTATTTTTCCCGTGTATGTGAAATCTAGTTAACCTTGCTTAAACGGACTTCGTACTGCAAAATATAAAGATTTAATTTTTACACTACATGCGCGCTTAGTTTTACGGCCTTCATGACTAAATAATTACAAAACATATTAATTGCATTTACAAATGAGGATGGCTATGAAAAATTTATTCGTATTACGTAAAAATCGCCTTTAATTATATTGTTATTCAAATGGCGATAATCGGACTAGCAAAGTACCAATAAAATATTAAAATCTAGCTTAGTTCGACGACATATAAAGAATTTTTCACACAAATTGGATAATAAAGAAAAAAACGCTCGCACTAGTTTAACAGGGACGCATTTTTAGATCGAAAATTTTTATTAATAAATTGAATCTTACAAATTATAAACATTAGTTATAATAATATTTTCGTATATAATTTCTTTTTCCTTGTTCGGCGGACACGTGTGTGCTTAATCACTTAAACAAATCAATGGCTGTAAACATGTTTTTTTTTTTCCATTAAATAGTCTATTAAATTGTCTAGTTATTTTAAATATTCTTTAGCTAAAAATATTTACATGACAGTTGAAATTGCTTCGCAAACTTTACGAAATTCCGAATTTATTCGAACGTAATATGCGGCATTTTCCAATGGTATTCACAGCGATAACTCATGCATTTATTGGTAAAATGTGCCCCATTTTAAGTATACGGTATCGAGTCGTGCACATTACCCGCCTTTGTGAGCTCGAATAACGTATTTTATTTTCATATTAAATGTTCGATGTTGGCATTTGCATTTTTTCTATTTTGAAATCGATTTTTTTACAATTAAATATTACATAATGGATGAACTGTTTTGAAAGTAATACCCATAAATAGATGAAATAATGAGCCCGATAAAAATAGATGAATGAAATGTCTGTGTCGAAAATAGTCTACTGGTTGAATCTTAAAATACATCATACATATTAATGGGTTGAAAAGTAGTTTGGTGCCGTGAAGGAGTGAGGATTGGTGGCGTACGAATCGATTTATGAATATGTTATGATTTGCTGGGTTACCGTGACGATAAACTGTTTGTAAAACTGCGCGATCCATTGAGAAAGAAAGAAAGAAGACAGATGGATGTAGTGAAATGGATGCTAAACGATTTTGCCTACGCCAAACTATAAATATATTTCGGAAATATTAATGTTCCATAAATTTAATAATGTCATTTATGCTAGTAGTACTCGCAAGTGCATATTTTATTGAGAAAAGTTTTAATAAAATATAAATCATTCATGATCTACACGGAGAAATAATTTATTATTACAAGATTAGGTACAATTAAAATGGATATTGGCATTAAAATATCGATACTTTTATAAATCACGTATTAAAAAGTAATGAAAATTACGACTGTTAGCAAAATTATTATCGATGTCACTAATGAACTTCGTATTGTTCTTGTGTTTTTGACAGTCATGCTGTGATATGTTTGTTATTAAATATTGAAATTTAGATTTTAATTAAACTCGTTTAATAACATTCTATCACCATTTGTACCAACAATATCTTTTATATTACTATGTGAATTTAGTTGCAATTATATTTGATGTGTATGTAATTATCTGTCAAAACAGCCCAAAATTATAATTTAATGAAACTTGCTGTAATTATATATCATTTTTCATAATTAAAATATATTAGCATTTTTTGCCTACAAAATAAAAAATCGCACTCTACTAATTTTTTGACTAACTTGTTTTGTTTTTGTTATTAATTAAATTAACATCAATTTAAAATTATAATCTGCGTGATGCAAAATAACCATTTGCTGATAAGCAATTTAAAAACTTTTTAAATTCTTTGAACACCTTATTCTATTATTTTTAATATTAAAAAAGTGTTGCTGTAAACCTATTCTTTTATTATCTGAAAATGAACGACGAAAAATGATAAAACGCTGTTTCTATAATTACGCTTGGACCATAAGTAGACCAAACATGTTTACCTTCCGGTAAACGACAACATAAAATTACTTATCTCGGTCATAGTACGCGGTGTTTTATTCCTATCTTCCTTTTCCAATCGTTCAAACACCTTGATCGGAAAAGACTCGCGCTTCTCGGTCAATAGCCTCTCTCTTGTGTGGTTACCATCTATCTCAGAACTATTTGTTACCTATCTGTCTTTGTCTAGTCAATTGCGGTCTCCATTGCCCACACCATCGTTTGTCTCATCTTTGTTTTGGTCGCTGGTTGAACTTGCCCCTCATTCTGCTTCAACTGTGCAAACAGTTACATTATATTATATAGTTTGTAATGGTTTATTTTCTCGTTATTTTTTAAACTCCATTTCAACAATTTTAACTTCATTTAGTCCATTTATAGTTCTTGTATTCGTAACATCAAAGACACTCGGAACATTATGCAATTAAAATTTTGATACAGCGCTGGAGATATTTTGGAGGGTTGTTGAGTTCTTCATTATGGAAATAAGTGCCCACTCGGCGACACTTCAACGAATTATATAAATGAGACATTGCCTGTTGAGCTTCAACATAGCCTGACTACATTACTTCTTAACCGAAATTGGACGAAGTCTAAATGGAAATATTGTAATTATAACAAAATTCATATTCAATATTATTCAAAATTATAATATTTAATCTTTTTTTATCGGGCTTTTGGTTAACAATATGAAAAATCTGAGTGTTTGTATAAGGGCAGTATTAAGGGAGGCTTCGTACGGCGAGCTAAAAACAGATAGTGTAACAAGAAAGTCGGGTGAAGGTCACTCCAACTTTTTTCTCATTACAACTTGCCGAAGGCATTATGAAATATAACAATACATTATTTCCGTGGTTTATATTTAGATTTAAAAATGACATCAATATCATTACATAAATATTATCTCACATATTTTCCACTCATGCATATCTCACAAACATATTTAAACTGTTTAGTTGGTCATTGTTTTCGTTTCAACATATTTACATATTTTTTTATACATTCCAAAAGTAAAATGTGTTGTTTTTTTTTTAATAATGGTGTAGTGCTTTTAGCATGTTGCTATGATTTTTTTCCGGTATGTTTTATTAGGATCCAAATCGTTAAAGCTAAAAAGTTAAAAATTGTTCATATTTTGGAATGGTATGCATTAGTTCCTGTCCGGAAATATATTTTCAGTACATCCGGCCGAAATTATGCATTTTGATCCGCTTATACAAACAAAATATGAGACTGGTTTGGCCTCGGTTGTAATCTGAAGCATTTACGCTCATCTACCCATTACCATTTTTAAAAGAATTTCAATTTTCAAATTTACACATGATTTGTTTTAGGAGATATTTCAATTGAGTTATTTATTATACTAGGTGCTCATATCATATACTAAGTATAGTCAAATCCTCACCAATCCATCTATCTAATTAAAACTAATTATTTTAAAATTTTAGCCCACTAATTAAATGTATACAAATGTCTCAAGACTGTTGGACAGTTTCTTTGAGTACACAATCAATTATTAGGCCGTGGCATAATGATTAGGACTCCCGTCCTTCACCCTGGAGGTCGTGAGTTCGATTCCCGTCTATGCCAATTTTATATATATATAATTACATTTTTATACAATATCGTAGGAGCATTTTATATTTTATACGTATGAAAAGGCATTTCAAAACCAGTATTACATTCTAGTAGCGTTTTCCACTATTTCTATATTTCGTTTTACGGCAGAATATAACAATAAGTTTTATTTACATTCCAAACACGAAACACATACAAAAATATGAGAATTCATTTTGTTATCAAAATAACAGCGAAACAGGATACCGATATTGTACACCGTTTAAAATGATTTTTGTAAAACATATATAAGGTTATATTATGAGATAAGAGTTCACGTGTTGTGTTTTGACCGTGATAGCGAAAAACTTTTCGATTCTTCGCTACTTTTATGATCCCCTGTGGGCCGTTGCCTTTGTCCATCCAAATAAAAACTCTTTGCAAAATTGGCTTATGTGCAATGACCTGTCAAAAACATTTTTGATACTTTTTACTTTCATTCCCTCTTATAAATAACAATGAGAATATTGGTTTTTCACCAGCGAATATTTGATTTTGGAATTCATAAAATACCAAATATCAAGCATAGGTATCTATGCCTGTGGCTGGCACACGACTAAACACTATAGCTATTTTGTACTGCTAAAACGTGAGGATTGCAAGGTATATGTTGCAGAATTACCGGTTACAGTATTTTTACACATGACCACTATTATTATTAGAATTCTAGAATAATTGTCAAATAATTACATCCACTTTAATTCAGATTATAGAAAAACTAAAGTCGGAATATTGTCGCATGAGTCAGTGCGCTGATATACAACTGTTATTATAATTGTATACTATATTCATGTCAATTTAAATTTCTCATCATGGGTCAAGGTGAAGGACCCAACAAGACATTGACTCAACCGTTTTTGGCTTGAACGACAAAAAAACTTATACACCAACAAAAAATGCGCGGCTCATTTAATTATATCACCCATAAGTTGCCTTTTTCCATGATTATTATTATTCACTGATTTAATTATATCATTTTTAAGTTGTTTATTTTCAAAAATTAATAAAAATGCGTTGACCTTGCACCACATATTGTCGAGTTTATCATAAATAAGTGTAAACTTTCTAATTTACATGATTGCAGTTTTAAACAACTTGATTTACATAATGCTAGAAATCATTTAAATAAGTGAACGTTCTGATTGTTTAATAAAACACCTGACTTTCATTTTCTTTACTAATATCTCTATTTCCGCGTTAAAAAGTTTACATTATAAGCCAAATAATTTTCACAAAGAATTATCATTATTAGATTTTTTAGCAAGTCTCACCTTTTATTCAAATTGGCGTCTAGCTATTTCTATTTTGTATAGTGTTGGAGCGCGAACCCTGTCTATTATGTATAAATCGTTTTTGTCTACATGCTACTTTAGTTGTTGAAAGGTTTCTCTTGTACCGACCACCCTTAAGAACTTCTCTAGCGAAATGAAATTTGTCTGGGGTTGCTTTTACTTAGCGTACTTTTTTATCGTCCTATATAAAAGTCACCCGTATTTTTTATATTGTTTCTCTCCTTTGTTACAATTTTAATTTGATAGAATTGTTTGAGCATAACATTGACGAAATGTCAACAAAATTATAAACGATTAGTTATAGGACCTCCCAGTGTATGATCGCCCATCAAGCGTTCAGAAACTAAATGACTTGGCTTTGTCTGTCAACGTTCGCGTAATAATCTGAGACACAATAGCATATTTTCGAAATGCTGTTGTTGTGAAAGTATATTATACAAGTTGTCTAAACTCATTTTATTGTATCCGAAAATAGATCAACTACTCCAGAAATGTACAGACAACTATTTTTGTATGAGGCTGATGAGAGACGAAATGTCAATTGGGCTTAGTTGCTTCTCTACTTGTCAAATGTTTTACAGATTAAAAGAGGCTGTGGCATTTGCTTCGTTTTGTTTTTCGAAAAATGGTTAGCTTAGCTGGGATTTTCTATTTTGGACAATAGACTATATATATATATATATATTTTTGTTTCTTTGCAAATAGACATAAGAACGATATACGAATTATTTTCGGTTTAAACATTTTGCTTTTACTTTATACAGTATGTCTTATGGTAAAATGTATCACAACATTTTTTGGAATATATTTACATAATGACCTTGATATTATACATTTTTTATATACATAGTTTCTTTTTTGTAAATTAACCGGTATTTCATGACTCAATTATTTACTAATTGTATAATATTATCAAAATATCGAAGCACTTTAAAACAATTGGATTATTGAGTAAGAACCTCATGAAAAGGTATACTTAATAGTTAAAACCAAAATTACTTGTAGAAGTGCGCTCTGCGAGTGGTGCCTTTGGCTCTTTGGAGTATAGAAATTCTATAAATACACTAATCCAGTTATATACTTGTTTTAATGTATGTATCAGTGACGATATGTTTACAAGCAACTAACAAGCATTCATTTGCTTATATTACGACCAAAATGTAAACTTTTCAACCGCATCCGCGTCACTTACACATATACAACACTTCATTTTACCTACTTATACATTTCAATACGCTCGGGGTTATGAGCTATTACGAATATATTTGCATATATACCATATAAATCACTATTTGTCACCCTAAATATTTTATGAATTTTCAAAATTATATGAGTATAGAGTAAAACATTTTTTGATCCTTGAAATAGTGTAGTGAATCCACTGTGCGTATAAATAATATATAACAGATTGGGTATTGGCATTTTCATGTCTCAGAATACTATGATTGATTATAAATGAGCTAGTAATATGCAACAAGTTTTAGTCATGTTCGTGCCAGGTTGTGCACTTGCAATGGCCCATTCCCTAGACAATAACCCAGCCCCCAACAAAGGGTTATAACACGTATAGAATATGTGTTACACCACCGACACTAAAGGTATGAAAACATGCGCACGTGCCAACTCGTAACCCGGTTCAGTATTAATTATAATTCCTTTACGGGTCTTGCATGCTTGTTACCCTAGCTGCGCGTCCTTTGGGCCGTATTACATGACATACAATGCAGATGTCCATCGTAAATTACATGTTATCCCTGACACACGTACACCACTGAAACTCTCACTCTATCAATAAGCCTTCGCACTCCAGCTCACAGGATTATATGAACTTAACTGTGATTCGGCATTCGGTGCACTAGGTTACATTTTAATATATTGACTCATACCGTAATACATCTAACCCTCTTAGTTAAGGATTACCCTACCTAATGACAAGAAAACAAATCATCAACCGTTGTATCAGCAACATTTCATAGGCATTAGAGTTCATTTAAACACTGAACACACAAACGCATAACACAAATTAAAAAAAAAAAAAAAAAACGTGCACTTTGTTGGGTTAATACGTTTGCCGGATTTGTAGGCAAAGTACAGAGTGATACGCCCCCGGTTTGAATACAAAGCTGAGGGGTGTACTACCCTGTAATATTTAACGGAAATAACTAGGTATATAAGCACCGCTTTGAATGCTGAAAGACGTTCTTTTCAGTTTAACATGTTGGTAAACATGCTGGTGTGTAACCTACAGATTGTAAAAATTAATAAGGATCCTTTGACGCATAAATAAACTCAACTTGTTTGACAGATAATTTATTTCATTCTGTTTGGTTACCACCGATATTATATTGATTGCCAAATTTACCATTTATTCCGTGAGAATTAGGCATTTTTGGCTATCAAGGTCCTAATTGGTTTTAACCAGAGTTTTAAAACAAATGCGCCGTATAATATTTCATTATTATTCATTTCAATTGAAACTAAAACTATTTGCGCCACATGTTGCAATATTCCTTGCAATCATTTGTCACAACTGAGTGTATGAGCTGATGTGAAACGAGACGCGAATAGTAGATGAAGAAGAAGAAGAAATAGAAAATGTTTGTGTCAGCAGGGGAATGCAGTGGCATTTAGTTGATATACAAAGTTTGTAACCGCAACCATAAGCGCACTCAATACACACTGTCTCTTCCAGTGTGTGTCTGTTACTAACTTTTCCTATTGATTTTTAGATGTATACACCCCTATGGTTAACAAGTAACACCGCTGATGTTGTTTCCGTGTTACAACTTATTAGTATTCTGTTGGTAGTATCATGGAGTTAAGGTTTTTGTTTTCTGACTGCTACGAATTTATAAATCCTTTACATTGTTATATATGAAGTAGATTAAACTTCGTGGATAATTAAATATATTTGTTGGCTTATATAAACATTGTAATTTTAAATTCAAAAATAAGCATAGGTGCGTTGGACCTAAGCTTGTTTTATTATAATCTCGTAGTTTGTTAAAGATGTCTGAGTATTTTTTTATGCTGATTCTGATTCCGATAACCCATGAATATATTCTAAAGAATATTCTACGTTGGAATTTCCGTTATTATTTAAAATGGCATAGAGTCTCAAGTCCTTTGCCGGCAATAATGCATGCATATCCGCCGCTATAATTGATGAGTATATGCCAACGACTTCGCATACTAAGTAAAGCTTTCATCCCTGCATTTCCTAGAACAAAATTAATTCAACCAGACGAATAATTCATGCTGCTAAATTTGCGGTAGATGAAATATAGCTACGTTCTGCGAATTAGATACCTGCGTAGTTTAGAAACCAGACAAAATTCACAGAAACCACGCGAGACGAATGCATCCAACGTAGAAATTGTTTCAAATTTAACTAAACCCAAACTTAACTTTGAGGTTGATTCCGAGAGTTGATTCAAAATATATATATATATATATATATATATATATATATATATATATATATATATATATATATATATATATATATATATATATTCCAAAACTTCGATAATATTGTTCAGGATATCGAAAAAATGATCCTGTTAAGATTTGAGCTCCCTCATCGCGATTTTCCATTTAAATAATTTTTTTAAAACTTTTGAATTTTATAATTCACCAACGGATTCGTGTAAAATGATTAATTATACTTTGTGCTACTCAATCATGTGAAATGACTTGTTTAAAGACGGACCTAAATATTTTTTTATTTACATCTGACAATCCTGTTTATTTTACGCGAAATAGGTAAACAGAGTGAAACCAATTAGATTCAATGATAAATTGTGCAGGTCGAAAGTTCACAAACAATTTTCATTAGGAAATTCAATTGAACTACACAGAATCAAAGGATATGCAGTATAATCCCCCTAATTTGATCACGATAAATGTGTATAACCGTGTATATGTTAGTAAACCCAATAAATGTCTATAAATAGTACAAGTGCCTCACGATGGAATATCTGTTTGTTACTGTGTCGCGCAATATTGCAATGCTTCATAAATTTTGTAATTGCCTTTGAACCGAAACCGTTCCTGTTTTATGAAGTCCCCGGAGAGATCTCGAATAATACCGACACAAAAATGTAGCATATTCGGTTAAAAGAATTATGAGTGGATTACTCTATACGCCATCATATTACCTAATCCTTCTTTATAGGTTGGGCTTTGCTGTATATATTCAAAAATATTCTGGTTTTATGGCTAATTACATTTTTTAGATTTGAAAAAATATTTACACAAATTTATTTCACGTCTTCCTTGATACTGAAAATGTTGAGAATCTCAGTGTATCACATACGAAATATTAGCTAATGTATAGGATTTTAACTCAGTCCTCATAAATTCCCTTCTCACTCGATCGTAAAAGAGTTCTTTCGTTATTTGCCAACTTTGCTATAAAACTTCTTGGACAAAAAAGAAAAATATGAGCAATGATATTGCCTATAAATAAATTATCTTGGTCGTGTATAACTCTGTAAAACATAATTCCTTCTACTCCGTAAGTTTTTTTTTTTAGCGTTATTACTACTGAACTGATGAAGGTTATACTAAACTCGTGACCTAGTCGGTTTACGACATTTTTGTTTACCGGCTTTCCAACAACAACGATTTTATACTTGACGCACACAGTTTTGAGAAATGCTCAGGCAATATAAATTTTTTACGTATTTTTTTGCTCTTCCGACAGTTTACCGCTTTATACGTTACACGGCTGTGCGTTTATTTATGTAGGGTGGCGAAATGAAATGGAGCATATAGGCATTTACGTGCTGTGTTTTCAAATGCAAATATGTTCTCAGTACATTTTAGAACATGTGCGCGAACAATTAATCCATTCACAAATCGAAAATATAGTTATAATTAGCATTTATGTTTACATTCGTTGTCATATTCTGTTTTATATATATATATATATATATATATATATATATATATATATATATATATATATATATATATATATATATATATATATATATATATATATATATATTTTAATTCAATTCAAATATAAACATTTTGAATGTATCAAAATATGTGAATAATTGCGGGTTTATTGTGGTATAAATTAGGCGAACAAAACATTGAAATTTCGTAGAGTGAGTGTTGGGCCGTCGAGCTAGACTGACAGAATTATTTTAAGCATTCGTTTGAATGTTATAAGTTCTTCTAACACATCACTGTGTGTTCACTGTGTGTGACTGCGTGCTCAGAATCGAGATCATTGTGGATTGTCCGATGTGAATACGGCTGTTAAAATAATAATAGACTATTTAGTTACTGGTGGTAGACATTGTATGGCACACGCATACTATAGGATTCATTTATCAAGACTGTGGCTCGTTCGCTTTTTACTCTCGCTGCATTCTTGTACCAATGGAATGCTTCAATAGTCACTGATTCGTGATTGTTTCATTGTTCCACTGCAAATATATTATTTGACACGTCTTCTAAATTTAAAATCATTGCTGATGTCGCGACAGAATGCTAATGAGGCTGGGCAAGCAGTCAAAAACAAAATTAATATTTTATTCACTTTTTACTATTTCACTTTGTTGTATACAAAGTTGCTGTGGAAGCCCTGCATTTTTTGCATTACACAACTATTAATATGTAATTAATAAATATACAAATCATTGAAATATAATGGAAACACGGAACTGTAATAGATATAGCAAATATATTAGAAATTGATGCAAATTTGGGTTCATCTTATCGACCCCGCATTCTAAACCATCAAGCATCGTTTGTCCTTTGTCCGTACCATCTGCCGACTTGACACGAAGCATTCCCATCTAGACATGTCTCCAGTCGTCTATATGTAACCTATTTTAATAATGTCTTACTGTCATGCCGTGATCGGAACAAATGCAATATCATCGCGTGCTATCCTCCTCTTTATGATATCTCTTCCCATATTCACTATATTTCTATCACATCAATCTATATTTATGAATATCCACAACGCAATTTGTCCTTCTCTAGTTTATACAATGCTATAGTTGTTTTTGTTACATTGGAAATGCAAAAATGTCTATGCTTATATATGTTTTTTTTTTGGGGAACAAACAATCGACTTTTAAATTGCGTTGTATTGTTGCTATATATCGTGTTTGTACGCCATTTTTTATACAATGGGATATTATGATTGGGTTAGGTTTTTTGTAGTATTTCTTTTGTGAGATAATATATTAATTTTTCAGTTCTAAGCTACCAAATATTTCACCTAAATTACGCGGAATATCTATTGAATGTTTCGTGTCGCGGTAAATAAATCTAAATATCCGAACTTGGTCTTAATATATATACAAATAATTTTGATTTTCTTAATTGTAAATGATTTTAGTTGGTCTAAATATGTAATAAGTAGTTCATTGATTTTCTATTACACAAATAGAATTTTTAATAGACAAGAACAAACATGTTTGTGCAACATATGGCTTCATTCGGTAAGCCAAAAGCAGGACGAACCGAGTCTTCCTTCTTGACATGCTTTTGATATTCTCCACACTGACTTGACTTTGTGCTACGCCTCATCTCATTTGTCTGTTCTGTTCTGTGTGTGTCTGTCTGTCTATTCTCACTTACGGCTCAATGTGATGCGCTGATATGTAAGATTCTTGCTTTTTATACTCGTTATTTTTTCGTCTGGATTCTTTTGTAATTGATTCTTGACATCAATCGCATTTTTCTAGATATGTGTGCATTTAGTTTTCGTATCTTAAGACATGCGCTACCGAACGTGTTGAGTTTTAACTGTTTCAAGCTCATTTATATTTAGCTATTATGTTGATGCGGAACATGTGATATTTAACATAATATCGGAAATGACGCTCCTAATTTTACAAAGATTTACAGCTTGTCTAAACTAATTACAAATTTCTTATTGTATGCAGGCATTGGTGCTTGTATTTGCAAAAAATTCTTGTGAAAACAACCCATTAGATGTGATTTCAAATGACACCAATTTTTAACAGTAATGTGAAAGAAAATGTCAAATTGAATATCTAGTGCTTGTATTTTCCAAGCTTTACAGCTGTTCGTTGTAGTATGTGTGTTTACTTACATAACGCAGACCATGCACAAATGAGAGAGCTGTAATTGTATTAGGAATTGCTCTATTTTCCAGTTTTCTGTAATTATCGCTAGCAGCTTTTTTATTTGTTCTATTAAAAAGAAAAAATTGAAAAGAAACTGCGCGTTTTGATAACAGAGAACCAGTCGTGTTCATCAATTACTTTACAATTAGTGTCAACTTCTATTTACTTTGTGGTCATTAAGAGTCGTTTTACTTTTATTTGTCCTATTGTTTTTGTAATGAAGAATTCATCAACTATTTGTGTCATTAATTATGGATAAAATAATAAATGTTCTTCATTCGAGAAAATAGTGAATTTTAAACGTAAACGATTGTATGCATCATATTAAATTTTAACTGGTTGAGTGCCATGCCGCTACTTACCTATATATTCATTTTAATGTACACTTATAAATTCGCTTAAATATAATAAGTATCTGTTTTTAGCTTCATGGGTAATAAAGCTATAAGTGTTAAGTCGTTTGTCTGTAACTTTCATGAAATAAAAATTTATGAGGTCTGGTCGCTTTCATATATTACGAATTCACGCCTATGTGCGATAAATTAAGTGTAATTCATATCATTTTAAAAGCATGGTTTAATAATAGCACGTTCACCATATCTATACTTGTTACCTTCTTATACGAATAATTTCGAACTAGAGATTTTAACGTGCACTTCGTTCTATATTTCTTTATATATTAAAATGTAATCCGTCGTTTTCAGTTTGCGTGATTTTAGTTCGTAAAACTGTATTACTCCATATTTTGAATGTATTTTTTAAAATACGTAGAATGTACTTTTAATGTATGCTATTTTGATTTGTAACTGTGTTGCGAGTATATATAGGTTATGCAGGGGGTTGTAGAGGTCGTTTTGTTTTTATTTCTGTCACACCTTCTGCACTGACGTGTCGAGATTTTTTCTTTTTTTTTTAGTGTGTGGCATGGTAGTTGACATGTTGTTTTTGTAAGTAGATTTAAATAAAGATTACGTTTGACAAATTGCAGCATTAATGGAGTGAATAATAGATATGTTTATAGGACCATGATTTAATCTACAGACATACTTGATTATTTATTGACTATGCATTATGTTTCATCAAGTATTAAGCTCCATTTATAAGTAGCACTGCGTACAGAAAAGAATTTAGCACAGCTTAGATTTTCGATTTGAATCAACAACTGAAAAGAATCAACTCACTAAACAACATAATTTTAGTAAATTTTCTTTTTTTAATCTCAATATTGTTAATTACCTATGCGACTACCTTTCAATTAGTTGGCAACATAATTAAACGTGTAAACAAAGGCAAACATCGCGTTATTCATTTCGTATGCGTTTGCAAATCGCTAGCTAGTGTGATCGGTAGGATGGCCGATGCATAATTCGGCATGTCATGATATCGTGCGATGTTTAACTTCAGGCGGAACAAATTGCAGTGAACGTTACAAGTTACAACACGTTCGGTTCGGTAGATAATCAAGTGTATAACATCACCTATCTGTGCGCGCTTGCATTGCATATGCGAATCATACAATCTGCATTACATTATACGGCCTTGCCTATCTCTGTTATCTGCAAACCATCACATACATATTAGCTTTGCTCATTTCGATCTCCGAACACTTTCGTACAATTTCATATACACGGCATGTGGCCTGGCTGTGGCGCAAATGAATATCTAATTGTTAAGCGCATTACTGGCGCGGAAACTAATGCATTTTCACTGTTGTTCAATGTGGGAATATTTAGCAGACCGTGGGAATTCTTACCTATGGGGAATTCATAAAACGAAATCATTACTTGCATAAACTAATAATTTTTTTGGACTTTATACATTGTATAATTTGAATATTCAATATTGCAATTCGTTTCGAAAATATTTTTGTTCTAAGTAGGCAAAACTTTTTAAGCAATGTACTAATTACTTAGGATTAATTAAAATATGTTTTTATTCATGTGACCTTCCACTTAGTGGCATTGACAAATTAAAATCAAGCGTATATATAATTAGAAACTGTTGAATATATAAATCAATGCATAATTATACGTACAATTGCGTATATTTCCCATTTAAGTAATGGTTCAATTTCCTTTTTACATTGCCTTCTATTTATCCATGTCATCTGCACTCAAACGATCCCATTTACTAAACAGAACTAGCGTGATCGTAATCGGGGAATTGTAACTCTTATATTTTAGTATCAAACCAATGAAATTCGTATAAAACAAAAGTGGAAAACGAATTATTGACTTTTCCAACCATGAAATTTAATTTCCAGTCGATTTGCTTAATATTAAACTTTAGAAATATGGTGATATCGCATTCTTAGTTACATCGATTTACACCATAAAAGAACCTTCACATATTCTTTCTAATAATTCTTATGCATTTAAAAATAATCTGGGGTGTCCTGCACGCATTTTTTCGATCTATTATTCACTGAAAACGTAAACAGAACATTTTTTTTGTATCCACTAATGTTACAGGCACACAACCGAATACTATAGCTTCTTTGTACTGTCGAATGACGAGCTAAACATTGTAAAATTCTGTTTTTGGTGGAGGAGCGGTATTCGCTAGTTTAGATTATTTATTTATTCAATTTTAAACCAAATAGTAATTAAGATTAGAAAATTACAAATAATAATCTACTTTGTATTATGATAAGCAATGATAACATTCCAAGCAACAAAATTAACACATGATACATTTTGTTGCTGTGAACGTTAACTTTGTATGTCATACAACAAACTAGAATTATTACTTATAATTTCTAAGCTTAATTACTAATGCATTAGCTGTGAACAATCCTTTACTTTGCATATACTGGAATTATTACTTTTAGGTTTTATAATAAACAAAATGGAATGCGATAATAGCAGCCGTAATATTTAAAGAAAAGGGTAAAATTAAATGTAATATATAATGCCCACTTTTCTGCTAACAACCATGATAGCTAAGTAAGTAGCAGCTATTGTCACTTGTCGAGAAAATATTTAAATACATTGTTAAGTTTTGCAGCGTAGAACTTTGTCATTTACGGTGAGCTTTTATATTTTAATTAAGAAACAACGCATAATAACCTTAACAAATAGAAAAACTTTTTTAATTACAACATGTTTTCGTTCGTATCAAATGGAATAAGTTGTGGATATAATGGAACTTCGCTACACCGGCACCGACACATCTGCAATGATACCTAGCTATAGCGTTTACCGATCGACAATTAATATAATAGAAACTTCGAAGAATTCTATACTAATGATTCCTTTGTAATTAAAAACTTTATGTTAATTGAAACCAGATACTGCGGTACAACTATCTTATAAATATTCTCTCAATTAAAGTTAGCAATAATGATTTCTATTATAATTGTAAATACAAGTAAACTATTTACCTACTTCGGATAATTGGCATTTATTTATGTTAGTGCAGAAGATTATTATTAATTGTATATTATTAAAATACTATAAATATATATCATACCATTTGTATGAATTAAAAATGCTGGAATGATCTTCACTTGACCTTCAACTATATTTATACTCGTAAGAAAGAATATTGTCATGTTAAAATACAATATTTGGTTTTGTACTACGTACAGTACAGGAAAGTAATAATATATATTTTCAATGTACAATATA
Organism: Leistus spinibarbis; assembly: GCA_933228885.1. NCBI lineage: Eukaryota > Metazoa > Arthropoda > Insecta > Coleoptera > Carabidae > Leistus > Leistus spinibarbis. Next base: position 8,350,084 of record OW121804.1, on the reverse strand, counting down.
TGCATGGAACTCAATATGTGCATATAAGTAGAATAGTGTATAGCAGAATGACATACATATAGTTTTGAATAGCATCAGTGAGCTGAAAACGTATCATATTACAGTCGGCTGAAGAATGAAGGCTGAAGCTATGTTTCATATACATTTCGTTTGTCTTCAGAGACATGGATTAAAGTTTCAGACGTAATATCAATTCATGTTCACGGTTTCTAAATATGTTGGCATCACAACAGAACTGCGTAAAATCTGCATGAGTTAATAAATTAATAAATGTTATACAACTGAAATAAACATTTATGTTAAACCTCCGTAAACCCCCTTTCATATTCCCTTAAGCGTAATTAAATTTAGGGTTCTAACCATGAAGACTGATACAAATTTTAGTGGGTTCTAAATGTATTATTTACTATATGGATTGCATGATTGTGAGAATTAGAAAAGAGGGTTATGTTTATGTTAATTTTCGTAATAAAACAGATGAAAATAGACAATGCGTCATACCATATATTGATTTATATATAAAAGGTATTGAATTGAAAAGGAACAGAGAATTTTATTACATAAGCAAATATTATTTATTTTGGAGTAAATGTACAAGAATTAGATGTTAAAATAAATATCATGCTTGTTCCTCAATTCGGTCATTATTTTAATGAAATTTTACAATCATTACTTTTTGAAGATATACATATATAATATGTGTAACCTTAACGCTTACGTATAAGGTTGACTACTTGACATGAGTAAGACGGTTGAGGGTTAAATTTATGGGGCTTTGGTATAACTTTGTGTGTGTGAAAACAACAGTTTGTTATTGAATTCCGTAGTGGAGCCATATTAGTAAGTACCGCTTGAATAAAAATCGCTACATTTATCAAATTAATGAGCCCGGTCCCCGTACCTCAAAAAACTGTATCGGAATCTTAAATTCACAGACAAGCAAAAGGCAATGACCAAAATATTTCTTAAGTCAACCGCCTGCTATCATAAATTTGCTGGCGCTCGAAAAATGTGAGAGTTATTTTTAAAAAATGTGCGCGCTGCGTCTTCACAACTCCCGCGCTCACTGTTACACCGCTTTTTCTTTTTCGTGTGTTTATTCTCTTTTATTTTTGTATGTCATAGATCGTTAGTGTAAATCGGTTGATGATCAAACAAAATAGAACTCTAGTTATTAGTTGTTTTATTTGTTTTGCTAACAAATATTTTGGTAATTTGTACGTTTTAATACTGAACGATATTGGATTTTTCTAGTTAGTTGTTTATTTTTGTATGAAATAAATTAAAGACTTGTATATCTTTTCCCAGCTTCTACCGTAGGTGGTTCATATTTTAGTTTTATGATATTTTCAAATAGACAAAACACTTAATTATTGCAATCAACAGTACATACATAATTTTTAAGTTAACTTATATTATTTAGAATGAAATGAAAGATCGCTTAGAATTACAGCATTTATTAAAAGGTAATATAAAGAATCTCAAAATGTTCTAACTCATTTGTGCGTAATAATTTAAAATATTGCAATGTCAATAGAATACATAAATGTGTCCAATATCTTACTACAATTTTAATGGGCATTTTAGTACCGTTATTTTAGTAGTCAGTAGACATAAAAGTGATGCCAGCTTCAGCATGTGTAAATAAGGGATATGGCAAACACGGGTCAGTAAAAAGTTTGTAGTGTTTCAACTTGACAAATACTTCAACTTTTTGAATTTATTCAGCTCTTAAGAGACCTATTTTTCTGTTGAACTTTACTTCAGAGTTACAACTTTCAAGATTGGGTTTTTCTAATACCGTAAATAATATTGTCATGTATGGAAAAAAATGAATGGTATTGATAAATGACAATATTTTAAATTTCTGTATTGTTTACACGTTTTAATCATCCTTGAAGTGACTATTTTTGAGATAACATCTCTGTGTATGTGTGTGTATATGAATTCTTAAACTTAAGACTTATATTTAGCCCAGATAAATTAAATAATCATTTTGAGATATAAAATAAATGGAACATTGTTTACTATTTTATATCGAAAAGATAAGTCTATAATCCAATTGTTTTGATTCTCGAACATCTTCGACGAGTAATTAATTAAAAACTGTTTTTACTGTTTGAGATATTGACTCTTTTGCGTAGGGATACTTGTCTTGTTAAAGCTGGAGTAATTCTATTGATTCTGGAACTTCGTCGATAAGTAATTAATTAAAAACTATGTTGACTATGAATATGGACACAACATATATTTTTTTTGGAACTATTTACAATTACTTAGCCATTATTTGATACCAATTGATTTAAGTAATAACAAATAGTGGTCGATACACATTGAGAGGATTAATACACTCTAATTATATCGTTCCTACTAGTCAATATTTACCATTGTTGAAATGACAATTAATGATATATTAACAACTGCGCTACATAAAAAGAAATAAAAATTGTTTTACAGTTGTTTTCGAAAGTTAAAATTAACAATTGATATGTTATTCCCGATGTACGAAATATTTCGATGTTATTCATTTAATCTGTATGCCTTGTTTCACGTCAAGTTTCCGTGTAAAAATTGGCTATCTTTATCTAACACACCAAAATGGACAGCCTGTCCTACTTCCACCAAGTTTAGTGTGCAAGCAGGACGGTTGTCAGTCGTGTTAAAGATAGCTAATATAACTTGCCGTGACGCGCCGTGGAAAAATTCTGTTATAAATGCACCCTTAAAGTGAACAACGAGCCAAGCCGAATCGACAATTCATTTTTCAACGTCGTACTTTTTACTCGTTTATATTGGTACTCCGATAATTCAATATTGCGATCCTCCAGTTAAGTGTGCTAGAACAACATACGCCACTTAATGCCATTTCCCACCAACGTGAACAAATGATAAACGACCATATTTTGGTCCGATTTTCATAGCCGTCATATATTTGGCATTATCAAAAGTAAATCTCTCTGTCTTGGTGGTTATTCCCAGTAATAGGACAGGACATAGTTTTATGACAGGACACAGATAAAGAGAAATAGGATACAAGTGTTGGGTATATTCATTGGTCTGTGTTTTATAAATGTCTCGTCGCTTATTTCTAGCCAAATAGTTCTTTCTTCCCACTATAGAACTATAATAATCCACTAACAAACACGTCCGGTGCTATTTAAATTAAATCTTGCATTAAGGAATTGAATGTGATCATCATATTGTTGGAATAAGGCCAGAAATAAAACGGTTTTTTTTACTGTGTATGTGCGCGTTTTTAAATCGTTTTCCAAAAAGATTGCTGTGTCTGGCTAGCCGCATCGTTGCATTCTTTTGTTTCGCTATAATTTATTTGAGCTGTTGAAATTTAAGTTATTTATTGATAATGATTGTAGCGTTGGGTGCAACAGACCACGACGACTATTGTGTGCTATTTACTTTTGCTGCATACACTTTATACAATTTCTTTTTGTTTCGTATAAGTGGAACAGTTTCCTTTGTAGTAACGTAAGAATTGTTTATTGCGACAACTGCTTTACGAATTATGTACGCTAAATTTATCGTTCAGTCCGTTTTAGACGGCCATATATATTTTTAACATTTGATGTTTTGTGATAAAAGAAAATGGGTTCGTATAAAATTAGAATTTGATGAAATACTCTACTACCCAAATTTGGTGCATCATTTTGAAAAAGCAAGAACTGGAGCTAGCTAATCTATTGGTTAGGCTTCCTTTCGTACAAATAAACTCATAAAACATGGCACAATAATGCGATTACACAATTGTTTAAATTTTTATTAAATAAAACATGTTTTCTTGTTACAGCCTGAAAAACTAAACGTCCACAAAAACGATGCAGACAGTTGGGACTACACCATATCACTGAGTGAGTTTTCATTTCATAAATATCACACACATTTACACGATATTATTGAAACTGACATTTAAGAAAATAGGTACTATCATCATTTCATTCGAAAACGTTGCTTTCCGGGCTTTAAAATCTCTTGTCACTTACAATCAGTTCACAGATATAAATGAACTTTGCTTTTTTTCCATTGGGTTCTTTCATTACTTGTTTCGTTATACGAACACAATGTTCGTTCTAATAATTTCGTGCAGCACGCGATCCTCTAAGCCTGTCACTCGTCTGTTTAAATAGAACAAATTTTTTGATAGGTTTTGCCATAGGTAGTTTTTTACTAAATTATAAATTTAAATTTTAGACCAAAGCTTAATTGAGTTGCGTTGTTTGAAATTTAAATTGATAATGAACGTACTTTATAGTTTGCAATTAACTTTTACCTATTTTTAACTTTTATGGACGAAGTTACAACTTACATGGGTTATTAATTGGTATAAAGTATCGCTTTGAATTAGAATAAGGCCCCAAGCGTAGGAACTGTTTGGTGATGAACAATACGCACCTAAAAACGGCATAAAAATAATCTTATGAACAAGTGGTTGAGAAATAATTTACTATACTTTGTAACGCATTTTATCACATTGGAGTTGTGTGTTTTATGAAAATTTAACTATATCAATTAATTTCTATGATGTATTCGTTGTTATTGTAGACACTGAATTATGTTGTCTTCTGCACGTGATGAATGTACATACTATGTTATGTATGTTTATATCTAATGGTTTTCACGCATGCGTAAAGTTTTATACGCGTATACTTGAACGAATGTTTGTTTATAGATATTTAAATGCCAAGTTTATATCACATCGTTGCCTATTTAAATGTGTATCATCAAAACATTCAATTCAATTAATTGCATTCTTAACTGTAATTAATTACAATTATAAACATATCGATAGAAAGTGTCGTATTTTGAAATACGAAATATAATTGGAGTTTTTGATTTATTTTGCTCGACGCACAGCATGGGTAATCGAGCTATAGTATTAGGTCGACGGCCTGCAAGATTCTCAAAATTAAAATAGACACACACTACAGATTTCTTTTTTGGATCCGCGAATGTTATACATATTTAATTGAATTCTATAACCGTACACAGGAATTAGTTTCATGTCCCCCCCGTTTTGGTAAATCATTATAACTCTTGTCTGTATGGCCGTGAGCGCGATTGTACCAAAAGGAAGAAGAAGCTAGCTTTATTTCTTTGATATTTTTAATTAGAAAATGAGATATCGTTGTTAATCCAATTTGACAAGCAACTGTGATGCAACAGTTGTACGTGACACGTTGTAATATTGTTGTCAACTGCAGCCCATTTTGAAATTAAAACAAAAGCAATTTTAAAATTGTACACCAGTTTCAGAAGTAGTCGTGTGTGGGTCGCCTGCTAACTAAAGTTGACTGGGAAACAAATCGAGTTATACTTTGATGCCGCGCGAAATATTCGATTATGATTTTGAACTAAAAGTGAATTAAAATGATTGAAATTGACGCGGAATTAACGGGTTTTATAGGGTTTTGATTTTGATGTTCATTGGACCATTATACGCCTAAAACCGTCAACAGAAATAAGCTGTTTTTCATTTATAGTCATTTTACCCTTTTACGAATTGCTGCACTTGCCAAACTTTTACCATCAGGAAATATTGTTTGTTCGTTCTGGCTTTGACAAATAGCAGGTTCAAATCTGATTATCTATAAAGTGACTTAAATGATTTCTTAGAATAGCATATTGAACGAATTTCGTAGTCCAATAACATTTATCTAATTCAATTGACCTATTTTAAGTGTTTCACTTTAAGAGTGGCCTGATTCTTAATTTGACCTGACGTCGAAGTGCCTTAACGCTACATAATTCACGTTAAAAACAAAAACGACCACCAGTTCGCGCACGACGCGGCCATATTGCATAATGTACATGTGACAACGCAGCGGTGGTAGCCACACCAAGCACAATTGGTCACGGAACATTTTAAATGTGGCTACCATGTGTGACTGGTTCTGGCGTTCCCTACACAAACACTAACACACACATATATACCAACAAAACAATCTTTTAATTTATTCCTCCTGACAATTTTAAGCTTGTGTGGATCTGACAAACGATCCCACCAAGAACTGGTGGTGGCGGTGGCTGTGGCACTGGAGCTATTATTAATGCGACTAATTCATTTTATTTTTTATTGTTTTCGAATAATGCATTCGCTTGAAATATCTTATAGATGGAAAGTACATGATATATTTTAAAGTAGCCGACTTAATCATTGGTTAAATTTAAACAACCTATTTTGATGATTACGCAAATAGACCTCTTGTTGTTTGGTATGTGGGAATGTGCATAATTAAGAATGCACAGTGCTTAATAATGAATCTGTGGGACGTTTTGATTAAGTCGTTGGTTTTTAACCTTTATTTATTATTAGTGCAAAGATCTTTTCTTAATTTCTTGTGTTATAAAACTATTCGGCCGTAATGTACATATTTTTAGTAAAACAGTTTTGCGAGTTCTCGAAAATACACAGAGAAACAGATTCGTTTTGTGCAAATTCAGTTTGTAAAGTTTAACTTAGATAATCAGTTCTACCCGGTTTTCCTTCGAGTAATGCGCGCGGATAAAATACAAATTACGCAACGGTTTGCATATATTTAAAATAGTGTTGCCATCTTCGGAGTAGCAAGCAGCAGCTGTACCAAGTGCAAGTATTATAATGGCAAAATGGCCACAGAATCAACGCAGGCAAATTGCCACTAACGATGTCATTAGTTCACGTACATAAACGAGGGAGCAAAAGAAAGAGAGAAATACTGAGGGATGTGAACAGGTTTTGTTCTCAAAAAAGTACATCCTTTAGGGCACAAAGGTTTAATATATTATAATGCTTATATAAAAACTTCCTCATAAACATATAAGATATGTGGATATTAAATATTTTATACATAAAATGAGTAATAATATACCATTGAATAATTAATTCAATATGAGTGATATATTTCGTTATTAATGTGGATGAGCTTCGTATGATTTAGACACATGTTACAAACAATACAAATAAACTTAGTATATTTGAAGAAGGTGGCCGTGTTTGGTTTATACAGCTGTATTATAGTTGTCTGATGCAGCAAACGGTGGATCTGTCATATCCATGTGTACCGCAAAACACACGAGCGAACGTAAATGTTATGTTTGCGACGGCATGTTAGAAATGCGACCACGTGCACACCGCACCAAATGGATTTACTAGTTTTATTTCGTTGCAATTCGAAACCAAACTTACCTCAAGCCAATTATCTTTACTAATCGACCGTGTTTGAAAATATAGAAATCATGTGTTGCTGCTGCTCGCTTGTTATTTGTGTACTACGTTCTGTATATAGATTTATTTTGTAATTGGCAAACAGATTTCACGCTGCCACCATTTTATTTACAATTTTCATTTGCCAGTTTTCATTTTTAATTTTTTTAAATCTTTATACAGTAAAAAACAGTGTTCCTATATGGGAACCAAATGTAATAGATGGTTATTCCAGAAATTTAAAAACAATTTCAGAAAACCGTGTTGAACTTGTCATCAATTTCATAAATCAATTTATTCATCACGTTAAATTTGAAATTTCAATCATCGTCGCAGTTTGTTAATGTATTGCATACAGAACTGTCAACAGAATCCTGTTTTTATACCCAAGACATATTTTAAATTTTTCTGCTAGATTAGATATAGTTCGCGTTCACTCTCATTTCAGATTCATTAAAAAAGAAGAAAACGAAAAAAAAAATGTGTTTACGAATAACTATCCGTGCCAAATATCAGCTTTATATAAATGTTTATTATGGCATGGCGTCTAGCCGTTATAAAGACTTCACTGTTTTTGTTTTTCACTTGCTTTTACAATACGATAATTATAACTATTATCGGAACGACGTCTGTGATCGCTCTACAGCAAAAACTGTTGATAATTAAATTATAAAACATTAAACTGAAGAAATACAGTAGTTTTTCTCGTTTCGGCATCGCTTATACCATCTTCAGGAGTTCAAATCGTCAATAATTTAACAATTCAAACTCCTGAAAATGGCATAAGTGATGCCAAAACATTGAGGGAATTAAATGAATTAAAAAAAAAAACTGCATTTGCCTAGAAATTAATATTTATCCAATCAAGAAAATAAAACCGTGTAATTAAACTTCCTGCTACTTTTTCAATATCTCGTTTACGTTTTGTGTTAGAGAAAATGTGATTCTGATTAATCTTTCTAACAATTTTGGTTAAAAAAGTTTTTTCAGGAATGTATGATTTATTGAAAAATTGTTTTTGTAAATACTCTTGTTATATTTACGTTTCTTCTTATTTTAAAACAAAATAAAACAATATTTTAAATATAGATACTGAATCTATAAGCCGTGTGAAGGTCACTCCAGCTTATTTATGAATAGAAACATATGTTCATACTATAACCTTTTTTAAGTACATTACTATTACAGCTGTGTGTAATTCCGTTATGTTACATCACTATTATATGAATGAAAAATAGTTTTTGTGACCTTTTATTAACTTTATTATTGTTTTTACTTTCTTATACTTGTATATAAAAGATAGTACTGTGTATACAAAATAATTTGCCTCGTAATTTTAATAATCATATCTGTGTATGAACGCTCTACAGCCAATATAGTTGAACACAAGAATATACTTTGTATATCTCGAGAAAGAAATTATAGTTAACATTCTATTAAATTTTATGTAGGTCGATCAAACTTAAGGCCTGTTCGAGAAAGCCCAATATTTTATCATATTTTTATATGACTAGTTTGCCGAGCGTCATTTCAATACAGTCGAGCATTATAATACTGGTTATCTGAGAACACAGGGCTAGTATGTCGAAGCGTAATTGCATAAATTGTTCATTCAAAATGTATGTATAGAAATACTCAAACAAATATATGCTACTACGTTTATAGTAATAATAATGGATTTAAGATGATGATGACCATTAAATGTTCCTGTCATCGATTTACATTTCTTTAAATAAATAAATCATCCCAAAGCATTTCTTGATGCATAACAGAGAAAAATTGGTTGCATGTTACGCAACTCTTCCCCATATAAAATAAAGATTCCATTGATATAAACCGCGCACAAAGTCGTAGAAAAGCAAAATGATTCGTAATTTGCGGGAAAAATGCCAAGATCAAAAGAAATGTCTTTCAAGTATCGACAGTACCGTTAACATGTCAACTGCTTTACAGTTCTTCCTCGTATAGTTGATACAGACACACCCAAAAAAAGGAAAAAAATAACTACACATTTTTATATTGACGATCGTGTTTGCCGTATATACATGACACCTCTATTTTCCACTTCACTTGGCAAACTCAATTCGCCTTGGCCCCAGTTTCAGTTTAGGGTAAATCGTAGTGGAGAGGATAACATCCCTGGTGACCAGTGCGCGTTCGACATTTTCATGATTTACATGTCAAAGGACCGTAAAAATATTCCCGAAACGGTCAAGATATATTATTTTTTTAAATAAAAATTTGTTTCGTTATTTTCTTACTTTAACCAGTGTTTCTTGTACGCAATAAAACAGAAATAAATTTAGCTTGCGTTGCATTTATCTTCGGAATAATCGAATAGAGAAAATTACAGTTTGATGGAAACTACCCTAATATCTCCATAATCCATTAATATCAGATCAGCACAAAATTGTAGTGGTCTGTCAGGAACCTGTCAACTAATCGTTCCAGGTCGACGCACGTCATTGTATTTTTCTAAGTAACAGTGCAACAGGCTGTTCCATTAGTCACTGGTGCAACCGGTGATCAGAACTAGAACACTATTACATTATGCATAAAAGAAATGGTAAACAATCGGAAGCCTACAAACTTACGAATTTATGAAATTTAATCAAATAAATAATATATATATCTTCCTCATGTGGTGTTGTGTATCAAAATAAACAATAACCATATGGGTCCTATAAAAGTTTATTTTATGACCGATAAAGTTAAGTGTGTACACATGGATGCCATTGTTTGCTATACATATTTCGTCATAAAAACTACGAAACAGGTGGCTTGAAATATATTTGGTTAGAATATGAGATTATATTAGTTGTATTACGGCGCAAAAATAACTACTTACAGGGCTTTGTTTTGGTGTTTGGCGTGTTCAAAATTGATTATAGAAGTTGTAGGCTCCTAAAATATATCTAGAAATTCTACGATTATTGATTCAAATAAGCCCTTTATTTGAATTCAAAATGATTATACATTGAATTTTAACATTTGTCAGCTGTCAACTGGAATTGAAACCGGCGTAAACGAAAAATGGCTTCACATGATTCGAAGGTACAAATTGGTGTGTATACGACTTGGTGGAATTGACTTTTATTTATTTTTAAAACGTTTAACAAGCTTGCTCGTTAGTTTCTTTGGATTTGCGAAACATGAAAATTTGTGATATGAAAGAGAAATATGCAATGTAGGCCAAATATAAATCATTCGTTTTAGCATGAATTCGTTTCGGTGTAATTAGATTTTTGAGTATGCTACATAAATCAGCTCACACTAATACGTTTACCGATGTTTTATATTCTGTATATTTAATTTTGTATGCAAATTTACGCACCTAATAAAATTCAACGTAAAGATGCTATGACATCTTGTTTTAATTCATGCTAAGGTTCACACGAAACAATATCATGTATTGACAATCAGAAGAACGTTAAAGTGACATATAGCTATTTAAAAAAGTAAACCGATTTTGGGGGACTATATATGATATGGGCACCATGGTTAACCTAGTTTTATAGAGTACGGTTTGGTGTGATTGAGACAAATAGAGAGCCAGTTCTGCGTGTTGATCCAATTTATTAGCAAGTATGACTCAGATTAGTATCCTAATCAAAAGCCAGCGGCGTCCGTGCCAGTCTTTTGCTTGTTATATTGTTGCTTCTGTGTGCGGTGTGCGACATCGCATCGCCTTGAATGACTAATGCTCAGCGCACTCTTCCTGTGATTTATGAACTCTTCTGACATGGACTGCCTTACAATTCTCATCCGACTCATATATTTACCGGATAATCTCACGTCTGCAGCGCTTCTGTACGAACTTTCTTTCGTCTTAGTTCGTGCTTGCTTGCCTTCCGCATTTATTCTTTTTTCTTAAGGTTTAGGGGTTGTTGTAAACTAGGACGCTTAAGGTCAGGATAGGATTTAGGTAGATTTATTTGTCATTTGTTTTTGTTTATGCCTAAGTAATTGAGTTTATTGTCACTAGAATGGGTTTATTTGAGCCTCCGCGCGAACAGGAGTTGGCTCACAAAATTAGAAGGGAGACCGGTTTCGATGTCTAATTTGTTATATAATATAAACCAATATCAACATTTAAAACAAAATTAAATATTACTATCCGTTTCCTCTCATTTGTAATAAATATAGCAGAACATATTATGCTATTTGAGTATACGTGCAATGCGTGTGTAGGACATGCAGATTATTTTTAACAGTGTAAAACTGAAGTGCCCGTGTTTGTTTATCTTGTGGCTTCATTATTTCGTGCTTTTATATACAGAATTGTAAGTGATTAGTCCATAAAAGCTTTTGGAGTAGTACTAAATAACCTGTGCTTCGAAAATTGTGGTTAAGACTCATTAATTATTTCATAACATTTACAAGTGGTTAAGAACGCGATGCACGCGTCCTACATAATTCACCCTCGCCCATATTTTTCTATTTACGGGTTCAATGACTTATGCCGACAATTTCATGTTTCAAATGGCTATCGATTGACATCACTGTCTTGCCAAAAAGGCGGCAATGTCCTGTCCTGTTTGAGTAGCCGTTGTTCACCAAGCAAGGCCGGTGTGTGCTCGTGCCGCAAGAACGCAGATTCAAACCGGCAAACGAGTTGTAACTTGTAAGCTCTTGTCACGTCATCGCCGTCTTTTGTTTTGCTCCTTAGTTTCGAAGTTGATCTCTTCCGTCGTCCTTCCAGGTCTTTTACCACCCCCCCTTCAACACTTTGTCCTTGGTGTGCGTGACTGTACGCGTTCAGGAAAGCTTAGAGGGGGGTTGATGATTTTTGCATTTTTACTTATACGAATGTGTAAAGAAGTATTGTAAGAAATGAACATGTGGCTTAATCTAGTTCTAATCTTTAGAAAACTCCAAATCACGCACACTGCCAGATGTTTAGTTTCACAATAATATATATTAAAATGTACAAAATAAACCAAGAAGCTCTGGTTTCTTACATTCCAATTTATCAGTATCTTTACAATTACATTTTTTTTTTTTTGAAAACTACGCCTATGAAAGTTGAGTGAATGGCACTCCAAATGTTTTTTTTTTAAATGAACAAAACTTTAACAGATTACCCGCAATTCCTCGCAGCACATTCCCAAGTTTTCCAAGTCTTGACTTAACTTGCGACTACGTGCCCTAAACACTAAATTGCTGCTTTTCGAATTACAGAATTTTTAGACTAAAGTTCATACATGCAAAATATTCTAATTAATGACACGTTAGCGCAATAGTGTAATTAGTAAAAAATTACTAACGTTACTAAAACATTTATTTATAACGTGGACATTTTACTCCAAAATTTAAATCGCGCTTAGTAAAAACGACTGAACACTGTAATGTAAAATAAGTAGGTACCTGAACGGTTATATCGCAGGATTACTTATTTGTATTTTATATATTTTATTTTTCCTTGAAAACATTTGCATGCAAATATAAAATAAAGTGATGTTTAAATAAAAGCAGCACGGACATAAAAATGCAAATTTTAAACCGTGACAAAAAGAGGTATCTCAGAGTGACTAAAAAAGGACTTCGCACTGTATCATTGTTTCGTTAAAATAGGCCTTTTTAGGGTAAATTACCCTATTTTGTATAATTACGAAAATGTACGTATAAATAAAAGTGAGCTATTTAATTACTTCCGGACATAAATGGAGGGTGCTAGAATTCCGTATTAAATGTATAAAATAATTACAGTTTACGATTCTACATGTTACTACATGGTGACACATGAATACATTCAGTGCTCGTGCTGGAAACAGCACTTCAAAATTCTCATTGACCTTGACACGACTTCCGCCGCAGATATAGCGAGCGATGTTTAAATGAATGCTATAAATATGACTATTTTTGATATGCCAGTATCATAATAAATAATAATTTTAGCGCTTCGCAGGGTAATACTAAAGAGTCGGTCTTCTCTGAAGATACCAGGCTGATTTTAACGAAATGGGGTATAAATAAACCTAGGGAAAGTAATTTGTAAGATACTTCAATTTAAACAAAGAAGTGTATTTTTTTATAAATTCTAGAAGAACATCCATATGTTTCTTACACAAACTAATAAATCCACAATCACATCTAGTCACGACGTTATTTATAGCATGCAATGTTTTTATAACCTAACTTTTTATTTTACACAAGTCATATGTTGTTGCACTAAACGAACTTAGAGTTGAGAAATGGTTTGTGAAGGTCGTAAGTGAAAAATATATTTTATGAATTGCCGTGTGCCGAATGAACGCCAACAATATATGACTTGAGGTGTTTCCATTTCTCTGGCTGAGACTGACGAAGTGCAACCGGTGCGCAGCGCCGGTGAAAGCAATTTTTAAACTGTTACTCATCGCAGGCTATTCTTATTATTTAATATTTTACAAGTTACAAATAAGTGTTGTGTTATGACAAACTCATACATTTATTTTCGGATCAAATACTGTCATTTTCTTTAATGTTTACATTCATATAAATAATGTTTATTTGATTTAATACGATCTTATGTATACACGAAAGGCCCTGATTTATGAAAGGAAATTCAGTTATCTTCAAAAGTTAAAATTTCCTCCAGTTTAATAAATGAATAACTTTCATATTTAATTAGCACAATTGAAATAAACACTAGCGCAATTCAGTCAATATGTTTAAAAATTGAAAACTAAAAATGGGGGCCAATTGAATGGACTAAAAACTTGCGTTGGACTCGTTTTTAGAATCATCTCTGATATAGAAGTAAAAATGAAATAGTTCAAGTGGCATTTGAGTTTTAATGAAAGCGTAGACAGAATCACGCAGGAAGAGGTAAATAGAAGAACGAAATGAACTTAATGTCAATTTTAATATTCAACTTGACAAATAATAAAATGCCGGTTTTATAATTTTAATACTCGTACTTCTACTTCTAATAAAAATATGATTTCTCGCTTTTCTCAATTATTTTTCAACTTTTACAAAAATAATTACAATTTTTAATTGGGTAATATACACTTGTGAATTCTTTACTGTAATTAGTTCTCGTTTTTATTTACGAAGTACATATTTGGTGGAGGTGCATAGCTTCCAGTTTGATTTTTAAATATTTGACTTTCTCATACTTCTACTATCTATTTAATTTAATATTCCTTTATTGCTTTCTTATAATAATGTAAATATGGAAGTATTTTTGTCATAGATCTCATCTCGAAAATAGTCAATTTTGTTTCAGGATAGCTTAAAATGCGTATTTCCGTTAAAATCCCGTGTTCAAAATATGTCATGTTTACAATACTTCCTTTTAGTCTTCGTCCAAGAAAGTAATAACTGCCCACGACTATGCAAACAAATTGAAAATGTCGTGCATATTCTATTTTCTAACATTTGAAATTCCAAATATTTACTTTAAACATTTGCAATTTCATTCCGAGATATTAACACTCTGTTTTAACGGTGTGAAAATGTTTTTATTACAAACATAGTTTTATTTTATTATGTTTGGGTTTTAATGAAATTAGAAACGTGCGACTTGACTTTCCATCCATATAACCCTATAGCGTGCCATTCCGTAACCACAGCATAACAGTATATTTTTGTACACTTTGATCTTGCAAGCCTGATGCTGTTTGTATATAATGTATCCTACGCGTCCTATTGTGTATATAGAACCACATGTTTATCGACAAACAAAAATTAATTGTTTATATTTACTTAGTTATTAGCATTTCTCTTTAATTAAATAAATTCATTAACTTATGACCTTTGAATAATTGAGTGGGCATAATAAATTAATGTTTTTACATAAAGATAATTATGTACTATACTTCCATTTAATGCCTGTCATTAAAATAAGACCTATATTGACGGTCAGTTTAAATTATTTTTTATTAAGATTTCCAATAAATAAATTGGGGGAAAAGACGTTTACTGCCTCAGATACTAAACATAGAAAGGTTATATATTACACACATATGTGTAATAAAATAAAAGATATAGTGTTAATATTTTATAGTTGTGATGATTTAGCCGTCTGCTAAGAATTTAGTGGGATAGGTTAGTATAAAGAGATTTACGTTACGGTTGACCTGAAATGTAGAAATGTGATTGAAAGTGAATTGTCAACAACACTTGTGGTTGAATGTTTCAAGCCCAATTTTACGACAAGTTTCCTTATGATTTCTCCAAAGTGAATTTCACTCCAGCTTTTTTATTATACATAATGTATAAGAATGTAAATAGTATGTGCGCCTCTGGCCGACGCGATTTGTGTGCGGTCAGCTCTTATAAACTCAATCACTTTACACTTTATGTGTTTGTCCATTTCGCGTGGTCGACGGAATGAGGCAGTAGCTACATAACCAACGTCAGATAACGGAAATGAAAGATTAGCAACTGTTCGAACCGTACCGAACCGGAAACGGGCGTAAACCATTTCCACGCGAATTTTATGCCGTTTCTCTTATTTTTGTGACTTTTTTATATACTTGGGCTTTTGTTTCGCACTATTATTTTAAGAAATGGCCACCATGCGCATATACTGATACGGAAATCGATACTATATTTTAGCCACTCGCAGAACCAAGACTCATAAATTTATATTTTACGTAACATATACTAAAATTAACACCCGTATTCATAGAACCTCCGCGAAAGGTTTTCTATTCTGGGGTACACAAACCTTAAATTCAAAACAACATATTTTTACGTTGAACGGTGTACGCTGTAAAGCGTTCACACTCACACATTGAGAAAATAGTCGAAATGGATATTTTCATTAAATTGTCGAGGTCGATTTTTTTCGGTGATCCCTTATTACTTTGTAAATGAAACTTATAAAATATCTATTGGCTTCTGAGTGATTGCTAAAATATTTATTCGGGACCAAAAGTTTGCTAGATCATTTATAAAAAGTTTGATATGAACCGTGTAAATTGTGAAGAGTCACGCAGCGAATATTGATGAGAAGACACTTTTGGCATCTGATATAGAAGGGGAGAAGATTTTAACTATACAAATATACAATCTCGTTTATTCGACAATTTTTTATAGATGAGAATTCTAGATGGAGCATGTGTATTTCCGTTAAAATCAGTTTCATGAAATTTAAACGGGTTTAACTGTATTTATTGCTTAAAAATAAAAAGAAAAATTCGTTCAAGTCATTAAAATAGTGTTCAATTATAAATATTCCCATGTGATATTTTCAACAAGATGAAGAGTTAAACATGTATTCTAAATATTTTTATAGTCTACTTCCGATGTAGATTTTTCATAATTTATATTCAACTATATTCTATATAAGTAGGTTGCTAATATCCATTCTGTCCAACCGGTTTATGATATTAAATAATGTAATGCAAAACCTTTTATTACGCATGCGTTAGAATTGAGCGTTTGTATGCAAATTTATTCATGTTTTTTTCTCGTTCGCACGATAAATTAATTTATAACTCATTTATGCATACACGACACTAAATTTATATACTCTCACGTTGGTTTAATTAAAAATAACACCAGTAAAAACATATATATAGTACATATAGAAATTATAATAGTCAATTAGATCTAATATGATATATATACAGTATTCTGGGTTACGTTCAAATTTGCGGCATAGTTCAAATAGGACAACTATCAGTTATTAAAAGAAAGTTTTCAGCAAACAACAGATATTTACATATATTTCATCATTTTAATATAATTTTGCAATAAGGAATATCACATTTTAGCGAATGTATTATAATTACAGTAACACTAACTACGTTTCTCCGTATTCTAATACGTTTAGGTAGTTGCGCAGACGTGTGTAATTGACATTATTAATGCCACATGTGAGAAGGTAACATAAACTTCATTTACGCGTACGTATGAGAGTTATATTTGCATTTGTTGATGATTGTTTCCTGTTCTATATGAAGTTCCGGTACCCAATATAATTTATTGACACTGTCAAATTAAACTTTGTCGTGTTATGATATTTAAGTGTATGCTTCTATTGTTGGTAAACTAGAACTGTGGGTTTCATGAATATTTTAATACATTTTGATTCAACTGATCCAATTTAATCAAACTAGTGGTTTCCTGTTTATGTTTTGAATATTGAACTTTTTAATTATCATGAATTATATTGACTTGTTGGTTTGCTGAATCGGCAAATTTTTATTTCCATATAGAGAATGTATAGGAATCATGAAAAAAAAAAATGATTGCTAGACTTTAATGAATCCGTTTTGAGATCCCCTGAATGTTGTGTTATTTACAAAAGTGAAATGGTCATCACTCGACTTTCTTATACTTTCATTAACTTTAGCTTTAGATGCTTTATTACGTATATGTCAGTACTGGAAGGATAAGAAAGTCTTGTCCTGGTCACAACAAATAATAAAGATTAATTTACTGCAACTAGAAAATTGGCGCAGTATTATAGAAATCATAAACTTTTATAGACTTGCAAAATGCATAAATTATACCTTTGCCTTCAGTAATATCTCCATAAAAAACAAATTTGTTGATAAATCTAGGTAAAAGTAGTTAAAATTTTAATGAAATTTCCATGTTGTATTTCAAATATCCTAAGAACTTGAGGCAATAAACAATTAAGTTTTTCATAAAATTGTTCTAAAAACACGCAAGCAATATGTCTGCAAATTTACAAAATCATAAACTTCTACTTCATTAAAATTCCCAACGCATTTTTGTACTCACGATCTATTTTTAACAAACATGTAACATATGAGATTAAAAGCCAACCAAAATATCAGCACGTCCTGAACAAAGATCTAAAGGAATCGGTTTTAAATGCAAGCACTGAGGTGTAAACATCTATTTTTTTCCCTTTTCTTTTAAAGTTAAGTGGGTTAAACGGGAACTGTCTCGTGATGAGACTAAATAGAGGTTTAAATTTTCGTGGCGTGGAAATACCCTAGGGGAGTTTCATAATCTGGGGATATAACCTTGTCTACGGTGTCGCCCTATATCCAAAAACTCATTTGTCACATGTAGCGAAGCGCGATAATAATTCGCTGTCTTAAACCAAACCAAGGAGGTAAATGAAATGATAATATTATTCAATATCGATCACATAAATGTTTAGATACCCTACAGAATCACCAATTGCTACTCAGATTAATTGACGATGGTTAGGAAAGAAGTTTTTATTTACATTAAATTTGTTAATTGTAAAGGAAGGATTATAAAGAATAAGGTGATCACCACTATTTAAATAGATATTGTAATACACTTGTAGATTCAAATAGTCTCGAAATGAAACAAAAAAATAATAATTTATGTACTCTGCGTCCAAATCTAGAACAACGAATTCTGTACACTGTATATGTAAAAATAGACTGTTTCTTTTCAAACGTTTTCAAACGATTCGAACTATTAATAGCTAACACATGAATAAATTTAAGTAATACAGTAAGTAAACATATTTTGTCACGGTAATAGATTAATGCTATGCACCACCGCAAACAAAAAACGACTTTGACGAGGGTAAAAAAGAAAAGGAAAAACAAAAAAAAAAAAATGTCGCATACTTCTTCTATACCACTTGTACTTAAGTGTCAGTGTGCTAACAGTTGGTCACAGTGTTACGCATGCGCGCGACTCTGTCGTATTTTAATGATCCCGTCAATTATTTATCGCTTTTCGTTATTTTTAATTTCGCTTTGATTTCCTTCATCTCTTAGCCAACTTATAGTTGAACACGTGCTTTTGTCTCATAGAAACGATTTGTTTTTGTTGGTAAGCCTGTTGAGCGTTGACGGAATATCACACTGTTGTGTCATTCTGTCTAGCTCTGTGCTGGGTATTGTTCTATCGGTGCCAACATTTTCAGGTATTTCGTGCTGCGTTGACTCATTTATAGTGGGTGATGTTCGACAGAGCTAAATTTTGTTTTGGTTTTGTTTTAACTTTGCCTATTTACGATTTTACTCTCTCTCTAAACGGCTATATCTATTTAAACCGTTGACTAAATTTGTACACTGTACTGGACGCATCCAAATATGTTTTTAATTAATATGTTCAGTTTTCAATGCACAGTTAAATAAATACTGTTCTAAATACCTACATATATAATAGATTATATTTTCTAATCGATAAGTAAAATAGGTAATGAATTGTTTGTGTCAAGTTCCGGCTGAACATAATTAAACGGTTTTGTGCGAAAAATGTGTCTTTTGAATAGTCTGTTATGTTTTTTGTTTGATTAGAATGTGTGACATGTTGCAAACAACGCAGTCATTTATCGTAGCCATCGTGGTTTATTTATATCTGCACGACATGTTAGGCGAGAATGTTAATTATAAAACAAATGGAATTGTACGAATGATTAATGAACCCAGCCTGCTGGACCTTCACTCCAAATTTGTATCCACTTTAATCGACTGTTGTACCACAGCATCACATTATAACTTTACATATATTATCTGTGGAAAGTTTGGAAACAATATATAAATTAGTTTTTTTTTATATAAACGCATCTCAATGTTTCTCGTTAATTTTAAACGCATTAATACGGGCATCTATGCCTTCAGCACGCGTAAAATATATCTGATCTTAAGCACTAATATTTTAAATGAAGAAATCTATTTATTACCACCGATTTTTGATAAGAAATTTATAAAAAAATATATCAAAATTTCATAAGATTTATATAAAGTTTATTGGTAAATTAAACCAAAAAATATGAATTATATATATTTTCCAGTTTCCGATGGTAGTGTAAATATATTGAATTAATAATTATCTCTAGCCCATACGTCACTACCGAATGGTTTCATGTAGATGAGGTATTGTCAAATATTTTCCCCCTGACGCGGCAAATCTGATAGTATTGTAGAATATCGATTTTCTTGTCAGTGTTCAATGCCCTAATGTATATACATTAACAGTGACATCAGTGTATATATTGTTTAGTTTAACATTACAATTTAATTAATATATAGTAACATCAGTTGTGCTAGTTGCAAGCGTTTGCTTGAAGCTCTTGCAGCCGCTAGTGCAGCTATTTTAATTTATTACTAAATTTTGTTGTACTTATTATCAGGGTCGAATCAGGATGGAACAAGCGGGGGCTCAGCCTCAGGTAAACAAATTGATTTTATTTATTTTTTACACATACACACATACATACTATAATAATGTTTAAAAAAAAAAAAAAAATAAATTACACTCAACCTTTTATATTCCATTTTATATAATTGAAATTTTTTAGCAATATTTACCTTATGTACAGCCAATATCAATTTTTTTTAAACTAATTTTTCAAACTAAACATTCTGAACTTAAAATATCTATTATATATAATAATTAAATATTTGTTGTTACACTTGAGTTTTGTATATACAGTAATACTTCGTTTAATAATACGGACGCATTCCTTAACGTTAATCGAGGTAACATGCTGTACGGTAGAACTGCGGTAGAACGTAAAACGGACAAATCCAGGAGTTCCCTAAATGTGTGCGCGCACTTGTACTACAATATACACAAAATTACTTTAGTAATCGTCATAAGCTATTATGAATGTATCAGTTATGTTCTTGCCATTTTTATTTTCTCACTGGTTTATTTTGCTTGTCGCACACATAACCTTGCATATAATATTTTGTTTTTACCGATTTCAGATAATATAGCAATTAGTACAGGAACTAATCTAGTTCAAATGAATGTTTGACGTACAAGATTGCACCAAAAATATAAATAAACTATGTTTGAACAGTAACTTCTAATTACTAGTGGCGGATTTCGCACTTGAGTGGCCTCAGGCGCAATTTAATTTTTAGGCCCCCTTCTAAATATTTTATGAGAGCTAAACTTTGAACCCCTGAATTTATAAGATCCGAGGTGCGCGCCTTATGCGCCTGTACGGTTTTATTCTGGTTCTAAATTTACTAGCACGGACGAATATATATGAAATATGTAATGTATTAATTGCCAATATATTTACCACAAACAGCACCATGTAACACTGCTAATAAGTTCGGTAAAATTAACCAACTATTTATACATAACATTTTGTGACAATTTAATTGGCCGTGACTAAATCGCGACATAAACAAAACAAAGTATTTTTCAGTGATGTTAGTGTACAAAGGCAAATATACTGAGAATTCTCTAAGCTTATAATCAAATGATTTGGCATCGACGATTCTTCGCAATTGTTTGCTTGTGCAATTGTGGTATTGTACCGTGGTAACACATTTTGAACGAATACATTTGTCAGATGACAGGGGCCAACTCTCTCGGCACATTTTTGAATAATTGATGAGCTCCTAGAGTACACTCGATTTTCTGTTCTGTATTTATAGCTAGTGCGAAGGGGGGGTGGGGGTTGGGTGTACGTGTAGCCAAATAACTCGACTGAAATAATTAACATAGAGCCATAGACTTTGTAATGTTCTTACGACTTTGTTGCGAGTTACCTAAATGTGTTTTGTTTATATTGTAATAGAGCTTAGTGAATCTTGCATAAATCCGTCAAGGATGACACGCCACTAATTTTACTGTTCTTTTGATTCGCTTCTCCGTAATTTTAGTTCCTCTAGTAAAAAAAAAACTATAGTGCTAGGTCGGATTAATACTAATTCGTTTCATGTCTTCCTGATTCCGAAAATGTTATATATATATAATTGTCGCGCAATTGCTCAATATTGCGATGCATCACCGATAAAGATACTGGACCCCGAATTGATCCAAATTTGGTACTTTGCTAATTTCAATGAATGTAAAATTGTGACTGCTATACGGCTGTAGGCATTGGTTCCTTGTATCTAAGCTTGTTTGTAGGATAGTTGATACGATAACAGATGATTGTGTGTGCGTTTTTTTTGTAATGCGATGTAAATATTTGGGCCACTTGCCAAGTTAGTCAGCGTCGAAGTAATACGAAATTTCATTATGTTAGACAACATATGACATTTATAAACATGTTGGGTCACGACAGTTTTTAAACTTCCGTAGCTATTAACCCTGATTTTCTGTAGTATTACGCTAATTGCATATAATGAGGGTTAAAAGCAAATATACGAAGTACCTAATATATGTAATTATTGTCTACAATGGGCCATTCGGTAACTAGCCAATTAAAATCACGAATTGGATAATAAATATTTTAAATTAAAATTAGCTGAACTAGTTATGAAATTATATATAACCCTAAATTCGGAAAATATTCAGATTCGATGGTCAAAACATTCGCGTTAAAATAGCATATTGCTTCCTTGTCAATTCGCCACTCTGCACACATATGTACTAGGGGTATCCAAAATTGTCATTAAATGAGAAACTGTAATAAAATGAATATGAGACTCTAGCGAAGTAGTAACTCTAGAATAAAGTGCCTACTAATATGTAATGTATGTAAATTGCACATAAAGTTAGTGTACTAAAACGCAAACTGGCACACAGCCAAAGATATGACACATGTACACAAACAACAACAGAAAAATATGCACGGAAATTTACGTGTACACGCAGAAATGTAACTAAACGCAACAGAATCACCTTACTAGCAAAAGTATAAACGGGGCGATAAAACGTAATACAACTATAATAAAATATGTTCCACATGTTTAAAGTAATCGTATTTGCATGTGCATACATGCAAAAAGATCACTTGAATTCAGAATTGTTAATAGCCTATAAGTGCAACCGTTTAAAATATACTGCTAATGCGTTACTTAAAATGCTTTGATTCACAAAGGGTATTTAAATAGCATCTCTAACTTAAATACTATTCGCTGCATTGTCATTACCGCTATTCCATTTGTATTATCGTAACATGTCCTTGTGCGCGATATATTTATTCTAACTACATTATAATATTAAATCTTATAGAAATAAGTTCAAGAAAACCCGATTTTGTTTAAATTTTAAGTGTGATCCAAAAAGATCCGTGCACAAACAAAACTAAAACTTAGTTCAAACTTTCCGTAAACGTATTTACAAGTTTGCATGTACATTGTACAAGATTCCAGCTGTGTTAACTTGTGAGTTCTTCACATTTGCAACACGAGCCCGCGTTATCTCTTCATATTTTAATCATTTTAATTAATTGCTCAATTAAAAAGGAGTCACCGTAATGATACATCTGTATAATTACTACGCTTTGCGCATATTCATAAACCGTGTTAGAAATTTTAACAATGCCATTTATTAAATATACATCTCTGTGTTTTAAAACGAATGTTTTTACTTGAGATAATATAGTATATAATGTAATCTTTGACTTTATAAATTATAAAAGTAAAATGCTTTATAAATGCAAGTTTAAAGGAATGATATGGCCACAGACAAGAATATCCACTGCACTGTAACCTAAGTCAACTTCCAGTTTGTTTAAAATTCAAAGGGAATTTTCATAGATAAAACAGTTATTTTATAAATGTGTTTGTGGATTTTCTTTTGTTAAAAGCTTTGTTTTGTATTTAGCGGAATAAGCTGTAGGATATATAATACGTGAATTCGGTTTTGTGTATGTGAGGGTTAGTTAACGAATACATAGATAAAAACCTGTGAAAACGCGCACGAGCAAAACGTCCGCTGATGCGTGCAAATTAAATTTTCACATTGACAAAGTTGGCTGAGTGAATTCTATGTGTGTGAAATTATATTAGTAAAGCGACGAGAACAATGCCCCCGAAGCGCGCTACGTTTCGCCCGGAGAACAAGCTGTATTCCGGTGCAAAGCAATCGACTTTATTCTTTCCGTTTCGATTTCTTCTTTGTTCTCTATTCTTTTTTGCTTAAAAGAACTTTTCTGCGAGACACGGGAATGCGAGATATAGTTTTAATCCATTCAAAAGTATTTTCAATAAGAACGCCTTAATGAAATAAAGGATTTATATTTGTCAAACAGGAATAATGGAATTGGAATAATTTTATATAAAATTTCTAAGAAATCTAAATCTGCGAGACATGCTTTCTCGTAAATTCTCATATATGTATAGGTAGATTTATTACATTTGCATGTTGAATGTTGTATTGAAATTTTTCGCGCAATTTAGATTTTATGCATTTCCCTAGAATATCTACGCGTGTGCAAAATGTTTGTAATGAGATAAATTACCAATGTTACGAAACAAACATAGATGCAAGCACCAATGCCGATAAAATTGCGTTTATAAATGGTAATGCAGGAAAATCAAATAACAATACTCAATAACTAACATGCATTTTATTCATTATGCGTATGCAAATACGGACAATAATTCAAATAACAAATAAATAAATATATAAAACAATTCAAGTAATACATTAATAAATAAATAAATACATAAATAATCGTCTACCTGCCACAATAAATAAATCTATCATTTCCATAGTTAAATATGTCTTATATTATACATTGCAGTATTGATATTTCTATCATGTTCATCATGTACCGTGTGCAATTGAATAATTGAGCTTTCATGTTCATCATTTTTCGAAAACATTTTCTTAAGCGCAATAATGCCAATTAACATGAGCGCCATCTTGCTAACCATTAACGCCTTGCCAGACATCAGCGCCAACGTTTTGAGCATCATCGTCATTTTAATGCCGAACGCACCTATTAATGCGGGTAACAGAAACCCATATCGTTTCCTTCTCCGTCGTCTTCCTTCATCAAACTCCAAATTCACTGAATGCACTTCCACGAATTGTGTTAAAGAGGTAACAAAACGTTCAAGTCCTGTTTTTAGATCTCTCCCAACTCCGTCCAGGCTAGAGTTGTTTCGTATGTAAACTAAACCGGGCACTAATGGTATATCCATATTCATGGATTGCTCTAACGCAATTGAAGCTTTTTCCACGACACATGTTAGTTTTAATTTTTGTTTCGAACAGTTTTCAAAATACTTGTACACTGGATTATTCACTTCGGCGATTATTTGCGAGACACTGTGCGCTAATGTCAGAATGATGAAATATTTTAAGGAAGTCATGATTCTACCTTGCTTTAGTTTGTTTATGTTATGACTGACATAAAATATAAATATGATTTATATATATACCTGCATTAGACACGCAATAACGTTTGCGTGGGTGCTTGCGTGCATTGACACGCTGCAGTAATGAACTTGATGACCACCAGTATTCTTATAATTATCACTTAACCACATATGCACTTCTTATATATAATATATATGTAAAATTAAAATTTCACGGACTAGTTCAAAGTGCTGACATACATTGTATTTCTGGAAAATATAATAATTTGTAGTGCAAGTCCACCTTAAGACTACTTAAAACGTAAACATCACCCATATTACGATTTTACCATCTGATTAGATCGTTTGCTCATGGTGAGAATATGCCAATGTCTTCAGCGTTGTCTGTCACCTTATTTATGAGAAAGGCATTTATTTACCAATGGTTGAATAATAGTTTGGGCAATAACAAAAAGCTTGGTAATATTTATTAGTTGTTTAGTTATAATTAATTCTAAAAACTGTTTAAACTGGAGACACTTTAGAATTTAATAGCATTCTAGAATGAAAGAAGGGTTTTTAATAAGGAAACTGATAAGAACTTTAATAAGTCGGTACTTAAATATTTTAATAATAATAAAAAGACCATTTACATAGCAATATTACTAGCATACTTTTCAAAGTTGTACGTTATACAAAGTGATTAAAGCTAAAAGTATGCAAAATTGTTGTTAATTTCAAAATTTAATTAATTTTAAATTAACAACGTTAATGTTATCAAGGGATTGGTGGTAACTGGTACAGAGAAAATATTTGCATGATGATATATATATATTCAACAACATTCAACTGTTGCCTATGGCAATAAATGCTTTTGCGTTTATAGTTTATTGAGTACCAAAATAGAACATGATGAAAAGCTAGATTATATCGTTAGGTGTATCTAAAGTTTTAAAGAGTTTTACCGAAATATATTTGAATACTAAGTTGTTACAAAAGAATTATTTTAAATAGAAAACTGAAACAATAAAATTGTGCTACACCCACATTGAAATAAATGCTTTCTATATGCAAGTTCGTGAATGGTGTTTGGTAGAAACTTTTCAAACTGAAGTTGAAAACATTTTCTACGAGTGGTTTTCAAATAATAGGCAACAAGAAAGTGACACTTCAACATATCTGGGAGGACCTGTACTCGACTTTCGAGTATCACAGAATATTTTGAAATGTACAAACATGAGACTCCAGTAGTTCCCGTCTCATTTAAAATACATTGACCCTTATATTTTTGGAGTAATATGGACCTAATAATATAAAAATAATACGGTTATACGATATGTATTAAACAAGCATTTTGAACAATGGTTGCACAGGAAAGCCACGTTTGATTTTGTGATCACAGATCCACATACGTCACACTTGAATCGTAGCATCTTTTGTGGATCTTTGTCACGTATGAGATCTATCTATAACAAAAGAGATCCCATCTTGTGGGTGCGTATAACCAACTGATCTGACGCCCCGCGCATACGAATTCGTTAAATTCACCGCGATACATTTTTCATCAACCCTTGTACGATAGTCGATTTCATTTTATTCAAGACAAACAAATAAAAATAATAATTCCGAAATTTAAAATATCTAAAAAAAAATTATTGCCGTTAAATTGATATAATTGCAAGCTGAAAGCATTGGTGCCTTATCACGTTTCTTAGCTTATGTTCCGTGAAGGGTATTACACACTTAGAGTGATATATTGTAAATGATATCGTTTGAACAAAATTAGAATTAAAAGAATTCAAACTCATTTGCACCAAAACTCATCTATCATTAACATCGGTCATATTACAGGGAAACTAGCAAACCTATAAATAGGTAATTGCCAGTTAGGCGAACAAATATGCTATTCGTTTCTAGTGATTGGTGAATATAGTTCCTGCTAATTAAAGATTAACTGATTTTAGTATAAATAATCATCCCCGAAATAAATGTAAATATGATCGGGAATTAGTGTGAGAATGCATATTGTTAGTGTATCTGGTTTAATACCGCATGCGCGAGAAACATACACTGACCATAAACATTCGGGTGGTGTCGATGAAGTTCGTTAGTAGAAATTGTTCTGTTTTTAAAAGGCGTAATCCTCGATTATAATTATTTTGGTAGAACGTAACAAAAAAGTAAACATCCCCTTAATTCGTTTTGTAGGATAAAACAACCGGTGTAGCCTGCGGCCTATTTATATAATATTTTATCTTTGTTTGCCCCTTTGTTTTTGTGTTCGATGGTTGGAATATATGTATTTGCGAATGCCTTCCGTGAAACATACAAACACATGATGTCCGCAATATTTTTGTTACGCTTGTATCGTTATTTATATTTGACACTTCCCTAGTGAAGAGATATACTTACGTACATTCGTATATCTACAATCTGTCGTCTTATTTGTAGCTGTTCGTATCTTGATGTTGTATAGGCTACTGTTGCGAAATACACACGTCCACGTCACTTAATTTATAGACGAGGGGTGTATGGCTGTTATAAATCGTACATGTAGTTAATATTTAATACTTTAATTTATTTTTATCACCTGCTGTCGGTGTACTATATTTCAATTTAAAAATAATGTGACTGTCATCGGGTGAACGAAATACCTGCTGCTCTTAGTATGTTTTGGGCTATACACACTTTAAGAATAACTGAAGTGAGTCTAACGATCGTGACTATAGTTTAATTAATTAAGAAAACGGTTGACAATTATTTAGTAGTTTTTAGCTCGTCGTACAATAGTAGAAAATAGTGTTTGGTCCGTGTGTGTCTGTCACAATCTAAGTAAGAATCACTCGATCTAAATCAGTTTATCGGAAATAATACGGTTACTGTTGTAAACCGTTGCCGCAAGTAGTGAAATTAACCTACATTTTTCCTAAAACCAACGGGAGTCACAAAACATTATATATTCAATAGCAGACGAGTTTAAACATGCGCGCTCATTTTAATTTATTATATTATGTATACAGTTTTAATTAAAGTGTACGCATTTATATTTTATTCAAAATATTAACTGTAGTAATTTTTATCACAACAAAGGAAAATTAACTGTTACCTCTAAAATATAAATACATAATAATCTTATTATTATAAAAATAAGAGAATGCATTTTTATTGTAAAATATTACTTTAACTATAACATTTAATTTGCGTGCTTATATTGTTCCATAATAAAAATTCTACTACACAACTTTATAGTTTTAGTGATAAGTATTTTTAAATCAAAAATTCCATCCAGATTTAATAGGCGTGAAATTGTAAACGGGCTGAACACTTTATCCGCGTTAATGTTTAAACGACATTCAAACTCACATTTAATTGCAATTCAAACGAATAAATGAACAATTGTTTGACATAGCACCAACACATTTCATTTACTTTAACATGTGAAATGTATTACGTTTATATTGTATATTTTATATACAATGGGTGTTCTTCGAAATTGTGTGGAGAATGTATTTCTTTTGATCGGTTTCATTAAAATATCTTTATTTATTATCGATGTTTGGCTTTTATAAATATATATTTATCTATCATTTTATCATGAAAACATTTGGCAAGCTACATATTAATATGCAAAATTTAATAAAAGTGTATCAGACCGAAATAATCGCTCTGATCGATAAATTTCTTTATGGCAACACTGAGGAATAAGCCGATAAAAAGTATATTTGCTTAAATCCTGATTTTATTTTATTTTTACTTGAACGAAGCCTAAAAAGAAGTATTGTAACCATTGTATCGAGATTATATTCCATAAGAAAAAATTATTTCCTCGAAAACGGCACGAATTAGAGATAGAGTGATAAATATAAATGTTGATATTTCTTATAACTTTTGAATTTAGAAAATGATGATTATTTACAATATTTACTAAAACGTAATAATCGAATGTCAACATTTGAAACAAAAGTGAATCAATATTTGAGACGAATTTCAAAATTTCTGATATTACAGAATAGTATAGGAATACCTTTCTATTTCACATATATACTTAAAAAAAAATATCTAATTTTACCTTTAGTACACAATTAAATATGTATATTTTCGTAATTTTATGCAATTTTTCTTTGTTACAGGTGAGTACCGAAATTATGGTTTCGCCAATGCCTATTTGAAAATGTCTTCATTTTGTAAGTAGCAAACATTTCTCTATTATTTCTATTACATAATTAACCAAGTTATATTCGCTTTTACTCTGGATTAACATCAATAAAAATATTGAATTGTCCCGTTGTTTCCAAACTTTTACGACATTAATGTATATTAAATCCAAACACGATATATACAATGATTTTTTAAGTGAATTAATTTAAGGATATGGACGTGTGGACATATTTAAATATAAAATTACCAAATATTTTATTTATTTTATATCGTATATATTGTTAAGTTTATTGTTATTCGGTTACAAATATATCAGAATACAGATACACTTGTAGATTATATTCATGTTCGGTTCAATTTCTAATAACAAAGACGATAAAATTATTATGATATGACCAAGCATTTTATTACAATAACTTCACTAGATTTGACTGCCTTTTGTTTATATTATATTTTCATAATTTTCTATTTAGAAAATTCTCTCCTGCTTTTTTTTTTGTAATATGTGAACTGGAACTGGTATTGATTCGAGTTGGTAATATTTTTATTTACGACTCGTCAACATATTTTGTTATTTTTGTTGCTTTTGATGGTTGGTTCTTTTGTTTTCATTTGTTGATGTCCGTTATATTATGCTTTGTTTTATTTCATCCTAAAACCAGCTTGTTGACAAACTAAAATTATTTTTGGACTCAATATGAAAGGATTCTGAATATCTCTCAAAATGTTCTTCTTAGAATTCTGGCATTTGGTCTCTTTATTTTCCAATTCCTAAATTATCAGCAAGGTTGACACATTAACCGTAAACCTATGAAACAAATCTGCCAGATGGCGTATAAAGAAAATAATTAGTCGATCATTTTTCTAGTTTCTTTGAATTTTATAATGTTGCCTTCAATTGTTTAGAGCGTTCACACACAGACTTAATTGTCTGATTCAATTTATGGATAGTCAAAACAAGTACATGATTAAATTACTTCCTTAGATAATCGATTATCAATAATTGCTCTACGGGCGTTGAAGTTATGATCATTAGAGGACATTTTTTTAAAGGAGTTGATTTTAATGATTGCACATAAAATTGCCAATTATGTGTACACTAGATTGAAAGAGTAGATTACCTCTTTATTGTACATTGGAAAGAAAACGAAGTTATGACTGAGCATAATTTGTTAGGCGGAGTAAGCGCTTCTAGGACTATTTATTTAACAATTTTTCAAGCTTTTCTTTTATATATCGCGGCGACCAACTGTGAATTTACATTAGAATGACAGTTGAAATTGCACGTCATGTGTTTCTTTATCAACACTCGCGCATGGTACGTAAAATACACTTGACATTTTAAAAGAATAGTGCATATAAGGCTTACCTGAACTAACACCAATGTGGGTTGACAGGTTCAACTTTACATGCATAATGCTAGGCGACCGCGACCCGACGCTTTACTAACACCGACGCGTAACTGAATATTTCCAGTACGAATGCAGTTTTCAGGTGTATAAATGTGGTTGCATTTTTGTTTGTATTTATTTTGATAAAAAGTTTGAGCACCCCTTATCTTTTTATTTCATAAAACTTTAATTGCATTATGCCATTTCGGAATTTAGGTCGTCGCTATAATTACATTATACATTTCAGCTCGATGAATACAGAATTACAAATAATAATCTAGTTTGTATTATGACAAGCAATGTTAACATTCCAAGCAACACTATTTATGATAAATTTTGTTGCTGTGAACGTTAACCTTGTATGTCATACAACAAACTGGAATTTCTATAATTTCTAAGCTTAATTACTAATTCTTTTTAACTTTTTTTTTGTAATATATATATAAATATATATATATTTTTTAATGTAGTACTTAAGTATGCATTTGAAAATAATTATGTTATATGTATACGTTTTAATAGTTATAATACATATTTATTTATAGTAATCGTAAGGTGAATTTAAAAGAAACTAAATCATTATAAAAAAACAAATATTGAATGGTCAAGAAAGTCGAGCGAAAGCCCCGCCAAGTTTCTTGCTTGTCTCGTTTATACACTAGTTCTTGATTTTAGAAACATTTCCATACTAGTATTGACTTATAGTGGAATTCTGAGTCAATCTATACATCTATAGGGAATTCTATAAATTATTAACAACGTTAGAACAGTTTTATGAATGTAAAAAATAATTTTATTATTGATTTTACGTAATAAACTGAAGAAAATTGTCTACAAAACCTACAAAATTATATAATAAGTCCAGTAGTAGTTTACCTATGCGATACTATAACTCAGCAATTTTATATTCAAGAAACACGATATCACCCGATATTCAAGGAACAGTTTTAAATTTTCCAACGAATCTCTACGTACACCAATAAACTCAACGATTTTAAACAGGACGTCGCGTCTAGCCGTCTCTACCGTAAAATGTATTCTCTGCAGACATTTATCTTTTCCAAACTATACAGATTTAGTTAAAAGTGATATTGTTTTCTGTACCCCAAATAGACATTTATTACATACTTCAATCCACCTCAAATAACGGTAAACAACATAATTTTCAATTAAATGTCGCAGCAAAATTCATTTTGCATGTTGCTTTTACGCCGCAATCATACCGGGGAATAAAACGTTATACTTCTTTAATAATCTTAACTTTACTGATGCAACTATACCCGCGGTGCAATCATAGCAGTACGTGCGGTAGTTTAACAGTCTGTTGGGATTGTTGAAATGAGCTGATTACGCTCACGAGCCGCCACTGTGTTGCGATGGTTGGGTTGCCGTAATGGGAGTCGTTTCCGTCGTTGCATCCTGGACGCGTTATCATCACTACAGAGATGGGACTCATGCACAGCATTGACTTACTTGCTGACGATGTTGCTGAAGGAGATAGGGCACGTGCGGGGAAATTGTTTTTGAGGGTATCGGGTATCAGTGTGGACAATATATATATATTTTTGGTCTTCGCAATGAATGCATTTCTGTTATTTAAATTTATCTTAATGTTCGTCGTAAGTACAAAAGAGTCCAATCATGTGTAAATTACATTGACGGATACAAAAGGGCTGGAGTGGCGATCACTCCCGGTATTTTGTCCAAGAAACTAATAAATTGCAGAGAATATTGTTGTCTTGATTCCAAAAGTGTATATAACTCATAAAAGTATGAAGAAATTATGATTGAAATTGGCAAAACTGTTTGTGGATTTAAATTGTATTAAATTGGTTCTAAAAGCCTTGATTCGAAACTAAAATGCAATGTCTTATCAAAAATTGGAGCTTTTAAAAATCGAATACCAATTCAAAAAGATTTGTCTGCCAAACGTTATGCAGATGGATATAGCGCAAATAGAATCTCAAAATTGGTCTTTTAACTTTTGAATAGGATCAAATTCGTATTCTTTCTTTAAAGCCAGTGGCCATTCAACATGTGTTGGTCATTCTTTGTACGTATAATACCACTCCTGAACCGGAAACCACATTTTCTCCTTGTTCTCGCAAGTTAACGAATTCTTTTATCATTTTGATCTTAATCCCACAAAAGGTCTCGTGAACTGACTGCTAACAAGAAATTAAACACTTCGTCGTAGAAATGAGGTTTTGTCAAATCAGGGACGTATTCGATTACATTTTTTGGCATATCCATTAGCTATTGTTTTTATATTGTCAGAGGCGCATCCACCATTTTTTTAAAATATAGTTGGTGGCACTGGTGCACACCGTAAAGGGCACTGACAACTGAATTTTGTTGGTTATATTTGACGCGAGAGTATATTACGTTATTATAGACGTCTAAATTTATTTAAAATACAATTGGGAGTTTAACTTTACATAATTTAGTGGAAATAGGACATTTTATCTATTACATATTTGTTAAAAAAATTCGGAAATGTCCGAATTTATACAAGTATCCGGATATATCAGTAATTCAGGAACCAATTAAACGGACAAAGTCGAGTTCTAATACTCGACTGTGGTCATGAAAATATTCAGAATTTTTTGATTAAAAGTAAACAACTTTGTAATATATATATTTAATGTAAACGCAATAAAAATGTTACACTGTAAAAAGTAAAGCTAACCGTATAATTCTTTGATGTTTTCTCTATCAGCATATACCTATATATGTAAATTTATTTAAGCGAATAACTCTTTGCAAAGAATCACGTTATATTCATATGATGCATCTTTGCCTATGGAAACTTATATCTTTATAAAGCTTCACTGAATGCTGTACGAAGTATTCGATGGATACGTAGTCTGGTATAAACCGGGATTTTCTAAACCGTTCTCTTTTCAATTATAATCGCAAACCGATTCTATAGAAAATTGAATGTAGCCACTTTTCTGACGATGACGATAAACCAAAGAAGTTTAGAACGGGAAAGACAATAGTAACAGGATAAAGAACTTACAGATATTGAAAAACGTACGATTTTTTTTCTTTTTCTACTATTTCTGAAGAGTTTTATTTCTTTTTGTAAATGGCACGTACGCTACGACGAAATTGGTGAACTTGATGTAACGCTACGTTTAAAAATAGTAAACGATGCGCTATGAATACTCAACCTAGAATATGTATCGACTGTCAGAACTATATTTTTATTATTTTATTTGTCAGACTACGCTTTATTATATACGTATAGAATATAAATTTGATTTGTTTCTGTTGATATACTTTGTGAGTGCTTCTGACGGAAAATCTATTGGATTTCAGGAATTAATTATTATAGACATTACAATACCACCGTTTACTTGTTAAGCTTCACCTTACATATTTAAAATTACATATCTTAAACATATTATAGATTAACTTAAGCGTAAGATTTTATGTTGGATTGAGGCAAACGACAATAATAAAATTAGTTTAAATTGTTTATATAAATCCAGTTTATCATATTTTTGCGTAACAAAAAATGGGGGAGGAAACAAAATGCGATAAATTAGGGGCGCGAGGATACTGTAATTTACGTGGTATATTCGTATCATTCATCTCTTCCGACTTTTTATGTTTCTGGCGAAAAAATAAAATAAAATTCAGTGCGTCGTTTATACCAGACATTCACGGTGTCAGGTTCAAAGAATATGAGATACAGAAGGACTGGAACACAAAGAAAATACCAGTTACACACACATATCTTCTTGGTTATGTTCCTCTTCCTTGTATAAGAACGTTGGGTTCATGACAACAATGGCCTGTGCTGGACCAGACTATCAATTTCAACTGTAACTCGATTCATTTGTCTCCGCCTTTTAACGGTAACAGTAGGTAATTTCTACCGAAGATGTTCGTTCACCGATGACATTTTGACTGGTCTATCCTTACGCTCTCATTCTATTACAATGTACTCACTTACCGGGGTTTTTTAGTCTGGATGATAGACTATAAAGTCATATTTGTGGTTTGGTTTAGCAAAAAATATCTGTTATGGTCAGCATTAAACTTTTTCTCAAACAAAAGTTGTTTCAATCATTAATATCTCTAACAATTTTTCTGAGATACTGACACATGAACAAGGCCAAATACCCATTTCTAACTGTACGATTAAGCCCAAATTTAGGCTTAAATACGAATTTACACTGTTTATTATTAACAATGAAATACAATTCGTAAAAATATTTTACTATTGTTTCTAAACGAAGCCATGAACATATCATGTTATGTAATAATGAAGAGTAAATTCATTAGCGAACAGTATGTAAACAAATCATATTTGAATAAAAATTTGGAATTGAAATTCAGTTTACATATGTATTTTTGTCGATATATGCATGTGTTCCGTTTCACATAGAATAGCGATCGGGTCGGTGTGTCGGTGACGTATGTAGATATACTTAAATCTCACTGCCACTAACGCGCACGGACCCATTGTAAATCGATATGTGTCTGTGACTGTGACTGTATTGATATGTGATAGCATAGAATTCACACACGATGCAGTATCAACTTCTTCCACTTCTGCTTCAGTCGAATTTAACTTTAGTGAGTGTCAGATTCTAAACGGAATCTGATATCTCCACCTAAAATATTGTGGCCACATGCCTAGCTTTGGTATACGACAAAGAAAAATAAAATATTTATTTCGTGATTTAGAAAAATGCGTGAAAACGATTCAACGTTAGAAAAACATTCTGTTGAGATGACGTAAAACACTTTCAATGAATCTATAAAAACTATATATATATATTACAATACAGTTTTCTCTTCTAGTAAAAATAACAACAGCTTTCAAATCTGTATCGCGTATACCTAGAATAAATCTTCAATATCCGAACATGCATTGTCCGAGGGCGAATTGCACCGAGGCTATGTTTCTATTGTCCGAGAACGAATTGTGGTATACGAATAGTTCACAAATTCTCTAGATGGAAATTTTAACTTTACTTGCATTACAGCGTTGTGGTATTACGGTTTCTTAGTGTATGTGTGTGTGTGTGACGTACACATTGCATATTTTGTTTCAACACAGAAAAGCACTTTTCTCCTTTCGCCTTTTACACAAAACTTTACCAGCAAAACATTCCTGTTCTTTTTATCATCTTTAACCATTATTTCCAATTTCTCTGCCGGATTTATGAACCTACAAGCCCTCCAGAAGTATTATATATTGGATTTGTAATATAATCGTAAACCAAATTTGGTTAAAATTGGTGACGCACCAGAGGAACCATGGCCACGAAATTAGCCCTAATAACACGGACAAAATTTACTAAACACTGATCCTGGCTAAATTACAAACCAGAGTATGATTTGTGAATTATTTAAGTTTTAAAGTCTGTCGTGAAAGCGTTTCTGTGTTTAATCTACAAAACTACACTCACCAGTTTACGACTGTTTATCAACTGGAAGCAGAGCCATGCTACAACTTTATTACAATGTTTGGATTGTATACTCTTAAAATCTTAAAGCACAAATAAATATTTCAAGACATTAAGCTTGCAGAACAGAGCAATTTTCTCGGAAAAGAACTTAATTTATTGACTACTTCATTTCAGTTACTCGATAAAAATATAGATATATTTTCCTATAAGCTTCAGTACTATTTCAATATTTCGCATCCTTAGCAATTTGGTTTTATTTAACAACACAGCGTGTTTTTTCATCTCTCGAGACACTCGGAAAGTTCTAGAAGGCAAAAACGAAATAGCATCAGATGCAGAGAGATAGAAATCACACGTACTAGATGGTGGTGGCTCGGTGTGCCTGGCTCTAGAAAGCACGAGTTACATTTAACTTAATTACACACTCTACACAGTCGTCCAAGCGTCGTCTGGAGTTGGGAGTTCACACCCCCATATCCCTTCATGTACAATACTTCAGTACTGGAGTTTTCATCACGGACTCACGACACCCGACATACATAACTCATTTGTATATTTAAGTTCGTGCACATCTGCCATATTCCTGCCATACTTGATTCGATTTCACTGTATATAAGATTAGTTTTGAAATTAATATACATACATGGGATTCGTCCAAATGTGTTCAAAGGCTTACCTTAATAAAATTGAATAGCTGGTTGGGACTATCTTATAACAAGTATGGGTGTACCAATCTTTTTATTTATGTAGAAACCTCATTGATTAAATGGTTAAATTGTATTCAGACACTTAGGGGATCTATTAAATTCTAGCCATCGATTTTCTCATGATCCTTTAATTCTCATAAGAAAGTAGAAAAGAATTTGCACAATGTATGTTAGTTTAAAATAATTGGATACCTTCAGACATTGTGTTACTTGAAGCGTGAAATAGAGGAATGTTAAGTAACGATTTTGATGGTTCATTTTATTGTGGGCGGTGTGGAGTAATGAATCAGTTTTATTGGATTCTAAGATGTATGTAGTTCTTCAAAAAGCAGATGTTACTTAGTAAGTATATGTATATTTCATTCTATTTCTGCACCATAATCTCAGATAATAACAGATATATGCAATAATCCAATTATGGTATACAGTATAATGAAAGTTTAGTGTGTATCATCAAGTCGGGGATGACATATATACGAACATTAATTATGTAAGATACCTAATCTGGTAATCATAAGAAAACACACGACACGGGCAAGAATATGATGATGCAGTGGTAGGTGGCCATGGCCACGAGACAATATGCCGCCTGTGCACACAAATTTAATTAATTTCGGAATAATTCATTAATGTACTGCATCGTTCATTACTTATACGCGTAAAGTAGGACAACTCATTCGCATTATTAATTATAATACAGGTGACTGTACTTATAAATTATAAGTACCTGTTTTTTTCTTTTGGCAGGAAAACAAAATAGACTCAATTCTCACTCAGTCCTTGAGAAAATAGTCCAAATGAATATTTTCATTAAAATGTGGAGGTTTATTTTATATACTTTCTTTTATACAGCGTATACGATAGTAAAAAGAGATGGAAAATGTGCTCGCTTATCTTTATAGAGAAACTAAACAATTTGTGCAGGTTTAATGCGACTGAGCGTACAAATGATGCCTTTTAATTCCACGTTGCCGTAGCACGGAATTCGGGGAATTTAAGTAACACGTAACGCGTCTTTACTAGCAAGTTGAAGTGTGTATATGGGCACTATATTTCAGTCAGTACTTGTTGGGGTGTCTTGTTCTAATTAAGTTAAACGATATTTTTCCTGCTTGTCTACACATTACATTCCATATCCTTCGTAACTTGCAAAGAATTTTATAAACATCTATTTGATTTATAATATTTTGTTGTAATATCAAAATATACGAGTCATAAAAGGAATAAAAATTTACATTTTTCAAACAAACGTGTCTAGAAATTTTAATAACTTCGCTCGATGTATATATATATGTGTGTATATATAAGGCGATACATACATCTACGTCTTAATTAATATAACAATTTCGAATTTGCTAA
Source organism: Leistus spinibarbis (assembly GCA_933228885.1). Lineage (NCBI taxonomy): Eukaryota > Metazoa > Arthropoda > Insecta > Coleoptera > Carabidae > Leistus > Leistus spinibarbis. The sequence goes on along the minus strand of OW121804.1, from coordinate 8,311,942 downwards.
AGGGATTTTAGAAACCTAATTGGTTTGTTTCACACATAATTTTGCATAAAACAACTTGTATGAAGTATTTAAATCATATAATCTCATTCGGTTAAAACATATTATTTGTATAGAAATTATAAACAATGAACTGATGTTTGGCGCGTAACCTTATGTAAAGCGCCTTAAAGAATTATATGGAAGACCTTTCAAAATTTAATAGCTTTTCCTTACATCTCTTTTCATTCCTTACAAGTTCAGAATCGCACCAAATTCGCGATCAAGATTAATTGCACCGCAATCTAGCAGAGAAGAATTCAAACATTTACCCGGAAGCCATGTTTTTGTGATGACAGTTCTTGTCAATCAACTTATTAAATTTTTATGTCTTTTTCACCGCGATTCAAAAGTTTTATAAGAAATGTGGGCAGGGATGTGTTGTGAACGATAAAATTCGTCAACACTCGCGTCAAATATAACAATTCTACTGAATGCTACAAACATCAACTGTCACTGTCAGTGCCCATATACCGGATATCTCGATCGCGAATAAATACAGCAGCGGACTATCGTGCTATCCGTTTTATTAATTAAATCACAGAAGCAAATGGTTTATAATTATATTGGAAAATATAATGTTTATAACCAAATAGTTAACTTCGTTTCATTTCCGAATTTGAGCATCAAGAATATCGTTTCAATACGATCCTGACGCTATCGACGTCATCTTACGTTGCAATTATTTCTGGATAATGGTAGCAATTTGTGCTTATAGCAATGAATTCGACTTATATTAATTGAAGTAATTCAACACGACGCAGAACGTCGGCAACTTTTATCATCCTGCTCTCATGCTCTGAGCTTCACTGCATGAAAAATAACTGATAATAATTCTTCAGCCCGAATTTCGTTCGGCTATTTGTCATCAGTGATTTTTATTTCGCAGGATATTAAATTACTCACATCAGCTAACAGCATTTTCTGAAATATCGTTTAATATTCACGTTTTGTCGAAATATCGTAATGGATTCATTATATGATTGCACACCGATTTAATTTTTAATTAAAACTGACGAAACTAATATGTAACACGTTTTATTATTTTGTTATCGGATTGTGATCAATATAATTTATTTCACATATGTACAGTATACATGTAGAAGAATTAATTAGTAGTTAGAAATTGTATTTCTTCTTTTAAACATCAGTAACAATAATTCTAAAAAATAAATAAATTAATAATCCACTAAATTGATTTTACGGCGAGCTGTATTGGTGCCTGTACCTATGCTTGTTTTTCAGGAGATCTCTGCAAGCTGACTTTAAATAATGAAATCATATTTATTTAATTTCCACTGTATTTTATGTATTGTTTATATAATTCATATTAATTGCATATTTAAACGTTGTCACCGCTAATACGTTCGCCGTAGATATTTCATTAACTACGATGGTTCTTATGGCCCTTGATTCACAAACAAGCTTACGTCGACGGCGAACGTTTTTACAGTGCCAATGTTCCATGTGAAATTAGCTATAATTGCCTATATATCATAATATCATGTTATTTATTACAGGTATTAGATCTATAACTGTATTCATAAGATAATCACTCATTTTTAGATTACATATTCAGTTGCACCAATTACACTTAATGCTGAGGTTTACTATTTTGTTAATTTTTAATGTCTGATTTATGCCAATTTCTCCGTAAAAAATAAATATCTTTCAAATTAAATACATTGAACACAATCAGTGGATAATTTGCCTATATTGATATTTTCAATTATGTATTTAGTTTACTTTAAATACGTTGAATTAACGAATAGTTATTATTCTGCGAAACTAAAAGTGTAATCTTAATTATCGGTATAAGAAAATTAAGTTCTATGAACGTCATTTGACATATTTTTAATTATCTGAATAAATTTCCATAAATCAGCCATATATATAAAATAACAAAATAAGTTAATATTACCCTTAACACTAAGCGTGGTTTTAGGATTTGTATTGTTTCAGTGTATACTTACACGGAATAATAATCGTAAATCATTATGAATTATAATACTTTAACAATTTTAACTTTAAAATCACGAATAGAAACTATAGATTTTCTTATATTTAACATCATAATTTAGATAATTATATAAGAACTTTTATTTGAATTTTAATTAAATGAGGTAGGAAATCTTATGAATGCATTTACATAATTGAATGTTTGCTTGAACAAAATCAGTGATACAAATATTGAAATGAAGACAGTGAGAACTCAAGAAAATAATCACAGAGAAAACATAAAACAAAGAACATTATATATATTAAAAAGAAAGTAAAACGAAGACACGAATATTTCACAATCGCAAAACTGCCAACATGACAAAATAAACAAAGAAGAATTTGAGATGCTGCACACATAACAATATCAACAAATAAAATGGAACACAATTTAATAAAAAATACAACAAACATGAACAACAGATCACGACGAGCCAATGAAGACATAATTTCTCTATCTACTACTATCTTATTTCTTTATAAATAACTAACCCAACCTACAACTAATCTAAATTAACAAGAAAACAGCACATGTATTTGTAAAAACTGCTGCCTGCACACAGACAAACATTGCCACATTTCAAAAACTCTCGTTAAATCCAATTTTATTAATGCTTTGGGTGCCGAACTATTCATTGCTAAGGCACACATACTAAATACAAAAGAAAGTAAAAGTCAAACGAAAGAAAGTAACGAAGGATGGCTGACGTGTGATGTTACTGTGTGCAGGTTGCTGTTTTACGACTGCTACTGCAACGGATCTGTGATGGTCGTGTGATACTGAGATGTGATGAGATCTGTGATGAGTCTACAACAATAATTCTATTGGCTCTGGTCTGGACATTGGTCAGTCATCATCCCTTTCTGCAATGGTGTGCTCCGCTACTCTAAAGGTCTAATGTGATTTGTACCTGAAGTGGAACTACAGGAGAGGACGCGGTAAGTTTCACACCAAGTGATGCACACACGCATTGAACATGTTATCCCGACAGACAATAAATAATTCATTAATTTTGGCCGGTTTAATCATCTACACTAAGTGTGGGTTAAGTACTTTTAATTTAAGGAATCGTTATTTTCGAGATATTGAAAAAGAGTTACTCAAAAAATGTATGAGCTGTTAAATTAGTCTTTCACGGTTAAATTGCGGGTAATAATGGTAATTCAAAATATATTGTAAATGAATTTTAAGTAAATACAATTTTATATTTCGCCACCTCCACCATAAAATTAATTTAATTATATTGTGTATAACGCTCCAATGAATAATTATTATTATATTCATTTTATTTATCACATTAGTTGAATAACAAGGAAAAAAGCATGTACAGTCATAAATAAATTTATATTCAAATGTTCATAAACAATAGGTGACCTAGACCGTACAATGAAATATGATTGAGATAAATTTAATTTTGATGTTTATTAATATTATAGTTCTATAAATTTCATTTGAAAAACATATATTTTATATACATTTCGTTTTTAATTTAATTTAATATCTAACTGTTTAGTATTATTAGTTTTATTAAACATCCTAGATTTAGTTTATTTTTGATAACAAAAGCAAAAAACCAGAGTGGCCATAATTTGCTGTATTTTGTTTTAAATTCATTCTACGATATCTATGAAACCCCGTATGTGTTTTTATATATTTTAGGCTGCAAAAATTGTACTATACGGAATAAACTAAAAATTATTTCCAATTAACCTTTTTTCGAAGCTGCTAAAATAGTACAATTTGAATAATATAAAGGGTTTCATATATCCCGGAATGTAAAAAATGACAAATAACGAACGTCTGTATGTCATGTCACTAGTGTTATGAACACATTCTAGTTGTACACTCCAAATAACACAACACACGCTTGTTAATTATACAAAAACGGTACAATGAATATTTAATTTTCTACACCTTTTGACGTAAAAAATCTGACATGTGTTTGCGGAAAGTTTCAACCTAAACAATGTTTTGTCTGCTTTTTTTTTTTACCTTGACGCACTCATGCCCAGTTGCACAAACAAATAATCAACCCCTACAACAACAAATTTACCATGCTGGAAGCATTGGTATTGGCAACAAAATTCTGTTTTAATTTACTAGAGCATAGTTAATTATACATAGTTATGTATTTTATTTATGGTAATTTACATCGCTCCTATTTAACATCTTTAGTTTAATCTAACCTATTTTTTTTTACTTAGTTTGCGCTAGTTGTTTGTTTATACAAATAAGTCAACCTTCTTCAGAAATTGAATTAATTTACATAACCTACGTAAATACTGTAACGTAAACACAATAAATGTCCTGGAACTAGGCAAATATTTACCAATAGTGCTAGACTGCTACAATTTGACCGTTTTAGGATTGTGTCGAATGTGCACTAGCAAAATACGATTAGAGACAACTGCTATTCTGAAGTGTTCGTCTTGCAATTTTTCCTACTAGGATTCTGATACGCACTTAGATTTATTAGAATTTCGTTCGATCGAGTTTATATGAATGTTATGCTATCGGTGTAAATTCTGTCGATTTTGACTGATTTACAAGTATTTTACAGAGTTTGAAACTTATTTATTATTAGTAAGGTCTCTTTTATATCTTTCTCGGGAGACCACTTTAGTAAAATGCTCATAAATTAATCATGAACTCGTTTTACATGATTAAATATAAATTAAATTGTGGCCAGCACAATACATTCTCGGATTAACAAAAAGTGTTTGTCTCGTCGATCATAATTTGCTGGATCTGTTAGTTCTTCAATAAATGGTAAACTTACCCAAAAATTTCAATTACTGCCTGTACAAGAATCCGTTTTTCTTTAATTTATGCCGTATTCGAAATATGCACAAAATAGCAAGGGTAAATCATTATTTATTTATTTTACTTTTGTAATGTATAAATAAATATATTGAATTATTTGGAATGCTTTGATAATGGAAATCCGAGTACACATCGCTAATAGTCTCATGATTATATAACCATATTCCGTTTCAAACTCAATTAAAAGTTGTTCACGTATTTTATTTATTAATTTTATAGTTTCACATAATACGATTTATTTTATCAAATTGCTTTTATCATAAAATATATTATATTTAAAACTCTGCTATTAGCATATAGTATAATTACTATATTAATTATAAATTATCAAATGTAGGTGATACAATATTAATTTGACGTAAATGTAACACTGATACGTGGTATTTATTATATTTCAATAATCGGTATGCCATTTTTCAGTAATATGCCAACGTGTAACCATTATTATAAATATATAATAATATCACTCATATTTATGTAGGTCTTCATATCTTTTATTATTATATCTTGTATTATTAACGTAATGGTTCAAAGGTACGAATTTCCATCTAATTCTGTGTCATATTTGTTTGAAAACGCAAGCAAATCCTCGCGTAGTATTCTACTAAAATATTAAAACTTCTCCGTCCGACTACAATTGCAAGAGGGAACATTTTCTGTGTACGCTTCCTGTAAAAACGCGCTATTTCTTCAACTACTTCCGGTTTCGTAGGTGAACAATGTGCGCGCGTGTACTATTACTTTTCCGACTGGGGAAGGAGTCAGGTTAATCAGGAACGTGCTATTACTTTTTGCGAATTTATTCTTTCATCTCTCGAAATGGTTGTACACGAATGCTCTTTTTTTTTCTGGTTCAAATAAAAGTTTTATTATTCAGGGGTTCTTCTTTGTATATGTTTATGCTTTGACATGTTTTACTCGTATTTTTACTGTGCTGCATTTATTAAGAACAATATAAGATTCTGATAATCTTCTGTTTCCTAAACTGCCATTGGATACTGTAATACGAATGAATCTTGCTATTTATATTCAATACGTATGGAACTTAAATGCATTTTTGCCTGTTTTACATTGTAGAAGCTAGTTTGAAAAGTATGTAGGACGAGCAAGCAAACAACAATACAATGAATTATGTCTCCTTTATTTTCTTCGAGAATGAATGATTATTTACTGGTGTTGTGTTATTGAAAACATGTCATTCGTAGAGTGGGTGAGATCAGTTTGATGGATTGCCAATGGAGAAAAACAAAAGGAAGTACCCTAGTTTACCACCAAATGTGAGAATGAGTACGACCGTTGTCGAAATAAATGGATGAGTATGTGGAATGGCTTTGTGCAAACGAAATATGAGAACTTGTATAAAAGGTTTCTAAGTATTTTCGTCATATTATTTTAATGGAATTCATAACACTACTGGGTATATAGTAATATACTCTATATACTGGATATGTTCTAAATGATGGACCTGCAGTGTACGTAAATAGAATCGGTTTACAAGTGATCGAATTTAAAAAGTGATGCACGATGACTAGACATTGCGAAGTCGAATACGGTTTTGCAAAAAGAACGGGTAACTGTTCTCAGGAAGGGCGGTTACATTCTGGACCATTAATCAATCCGCTAATCGGATTTTAGTTATCCCTGGTGTGCATTCGAGTTCTCGTTTTGTAAAAATAGATTAAATATACCCAACGCGCGCATCATCCTGCATTTTTATACAGTTAGGTACACAAACCCGTTCTCGATCCTGACACTGTTACATTGTAAGCGGAACAAAATCTCACCCGTAATGATTTATTTACGTAACTCGCTCGTTTTTTCATATTTCTGCTCGATTCGTTTTTAATTAAGAACCAATTTAAGTTTTTTCGCGATTATTTTCTTGCATAGCTGTACAATTTTACGGTAATAAATTGTAGAATTTGTCTCGTTTGTTATAAGGCTTTATAAATAGACATGAATTGTTAAAAATATCCGATACATTAAATACAAATTTCTCGAATATTCGAATTAAACCATTAGTCAAATACGCATAGAACAAACCTTTTTAGCTAGTGTAAGCCATTTACAGCAGAAATTGCTAATGACAAAATTATGAAACTTATTGTATGTAGCTCAGAAGAAATCTTTTCATTTTTTGAAACAAAGTTAAACAGGTGGTTTAAATTTATCCTTGATACTTTTTATTGCCTCGTTAACTGCAAAATTTAGAGAAAAGTGTATCAAAGTTATAGATATTAAATTTCTAACACGTTTTGTTTTAAAAGTTTTTCCAACAAATCTACCATTTAACTGGGAAATCGCTTTTGAAAGTAGTAAATTTGCATGTTATATATTCATGGTTACACATTTGCTAAATTGTTTCATTATAATCGCAGTATCAACGTAGTGAAAATTTAAAACAAAAGTATGCAATACTATGTGAGTTTTACCGTCATATTAGTAAACTTTTGTTGTATTAAAAATAATATAAATATAGTTCAAAATGTCTTTATAAATATTACAAGAAACTGAAATATAAAGCACTGCTGTTTTTATTTTTTTTATAAATTATGTGGCTCTTTTACGTAGTTTTCATTAGAAATATGTATCCCAAACAAACTGTCAATCAAGTTTACACATTCTTCTGCATTTCTATCCCATGTATACTTGATCCGAATGTATACCTAAAATCACCATTATATAAATAAATCATGCTATCAAATTTACCCCATGCGGGAAGTCGGTGGTTGTTTTTACTTCCTGCCTAATGACTTTTTGCTGTACTAACGCCAAAATCTGGCGAGTATACTGGTTAAAGTAAAAGTAAGCCACGTAGAGTAAGTATTTTATCATGCATGCGACAAAAAATACATATGGAGTGCAAAAAGGCAGGTTATAAAATGGCACGAGCGATGTGCTCAATTTTTTTTTTTTTTTTTGCCTTTCTGCCGGAAATGATCTTCGGTTTAGTGGTGTGATTTAAGACCTGTGCATATGTGTGAGTATGATGGCAAAATATACACTATCTATCCGGCATGCGCTTCGTACCAGGAAATTTACACCTCTGGTGTTAAATGTCGTTATAGTGTTTTGAATCGATAACGTCTAGTAAATTTTGAATTGACAACAAAATTCGGTCGTTTTTCAAACGGTATATACTCGAATACGTAGCAATTAAAATAGATTTTCATTGGGAATTGCATAATAAATTGTGGAATAAAAACTCAATCCGCTCACGCAGTTTGAACAGAAAATTAAAATTCTATGGTTTATAGAGCAACATTTGAATTGATCAAAAAACATGACATCCAATATTGGAAGTATACGGGTAAATGGGTTACATATAGGATAGTCGAGGGAAGCCCACTTCAGCTTTTTAGTTTATAACATGCATTACCATTGTAATATAGCCAGAAAAAAAAAAACTATGGAATGGATTATTAAGTACGAAATGAGTAATTAAATATACGAGACTTGTTGGAAGTTTAAAAATGTTTTAAAAGAAGGTACATAAGACTCTCAACAAGTTTCTTTTGTTCAGTAAAAATAAAGCATGACATTTCAATTCGTGGTTGGTGCTCTAGTTACGCTGTTAAAAGTAAACAAATTTTATTGCTAGTACCTTAAACACTATTTACTTGCCGAACCATCGTTCACATTTGAGTCGCGCGCATCCTCAATCTATCTATCTATAATGGCGTGCTAATGCAATGTGTACACAGTACACGTCAACCTTTCCTGCTTCGTAAAACATCCGGAGTGTCCGTCATACTATTAAATTATAATCGCCGCTTTCAATTTATAATCAATAATTGCAATAATGCACTCTATCACACCATCAACGATATTTAATGAGTATATTAAGGTGCGATATCTATTCAAGGAGTAGTGGGTAATTGGTATTTAAGAAAGCATTTCTACGGTTTGCAATTATTCGGCAGAAGGTATGAGTGCCTGTACCTAATTTTATTATAGTTCTAATTTTATATCGAAGTGTTTTATTTGATTAAAATTTATTACTTATATGCATTACCTAATCGATAATGTTATAAGACCCAATTACGTACTTTTGCCGTAACTTATATGCATAAAAAGCTTTTATTATAGATAAAATATTGATGATTCTGTTGTAATGAAATTACGATATATCCTTCCACCATTAATAAACCGTAACTGCCAATGTTTTGTTAAACTATTATTCATGAATATTTCATATTAATAATCGCTTTTTGTTTAATAATACGTTGGCATTAATTTATGCAATTATAATATGAGCAATATTATAATATGACAGTAATGCTACAAATCAAATAGAAACACTGGCATATTCGAATATAGCATATTACGGTGTAACGGTTTCCTATTCGCAGCAAACTTCACTATGAAAATGCAAATAACATGAAAATTTCATTTAAATTTCCTTTATACAAAATAGCGCTGATATTACTACTTTTAAAACAATATTAGCATCTGTATGGTTCACATATTTTCAAGTGAATGACATAGTTGTATAATTTGTTTTATTATAAGTTGAAAATACTCTTGCTTTTGTTCTCTTAGTCTTGAAATTAACAACTAAATAATATATAAGATGACACATTTAGAGCAACAAAATTAAATATAGAAGCATAAATGCCTTCAATTACGCAGATATACTTATATGATTAAATTTCATTCTTAAATAAATTAGAACAGTAATTCCAATTTCACGTTCCATTTGAAACTCCTTTACCATTGGTATTAAAAAGAGAAAAATTAAATTGAAAACCCCTAAATCGTAGGATACGCAGTTATTTTGGAATATGCCTGAGAGCAATTTAAAGACAAGTTAATTCCTCGCTTCGGAAGTACTTATTCAAACCCATCTAAATCCCGTCCTCTCTCTCCGCACACCCGTCTCAGTGGTACAAGTTCCTTTTAACAACAATCCACACCATTTAATGATGACAATAGACAACTTTTAAGCGAATCGTTGAACTTTTAAAACGCATTTAATAGCTTATCGACAAAAGAATCTAACCGTTTATTTACAAGGAGACACATTTACCGTCATGGCCTTATTTTTTAATATGTCAAAGATAATAATAGAATCCCATGTTTTCTATAAGATTTTTAAAGCTTCTTTGCATTTCACTAATATTCGGGTTCAGTTGAACGTCGTACTAGAGAATCTTAAACTTGGTATATTTTCCAGAGGTTAAAAATAATTATCGTTCAGTACCGAATTTGACTGACTTTTATACTATCGGGCATCGGCATCAGTTATTTCGTTATCGATACGATACGATGGTCCGTCGAAATACTTATAAAATATTCAGTGGGACGCTAATATGTTTTCAAAAGTAGCGTGCAAAGGTCTTCCGACATGTTCCTGTAGCTGTGCTAAAATACTGTTCATATTGTGTGCTATGTTTGTGTTAGTTGATGTAATGGTATGCCATGTCCATGTTTGTTGAATGGTTGTTATGTCACGGATTTAACCTTTCGCCGAGCAACGAGAACGCGCTAGTTTAATTCACGTCATTTCATTTCCTTGTTCTAGTTATATATCTGTGCATAGACAACTCCGTTGTTTGTATTTATTTCGATTTTCTATTTTATTTATTTTACACTTGCAGAGGTTACTGCCCGACAAAATTAATGGCACATTTTTATTGTCTTGGTGTACATTCTTATTTACTAATGTTTGGAATATCTCAGAATTGTAGGACAGTTGTAAATTGAACGCGTACATATAAAATTGAAGATATTTTCAAATATATTACAACAATTTTGAAGTAAAATGTTTTCGTTTCATATCACGTAATCCAGAGATTGAAATACGACTCAGATCTTTTCTTTCGTATTAGATATGTGTTCAAAATCTACAAACATCCAAATAGAACATTCCTTTTGATATTTACAGGATTTTCTATATTTGCTGACGGATTTATTGTATATGGCATATAGACCTTCTATATAATACTTTTGAAGTAATAATCTATTTTCAAGCTAGTGATATGATCATGGAATGTCAATAGTAAAAGTAAATAATGTGTTTTACATGTGATTGTGTTTATTTTTATGTATTATAAATATACAAATCGTGGTATTGCAAAACAAAGTGTGCTATGTAAATATCATTCATGTATGGTAATAATTTGTGCTCGGGCTGCGTGAACTACGCACATTTCATAGAATATTCAGACGCAATATTCGCGCACTATTTAATATTTTGTGTGATATACCGTCAGGGCCGTATCTGTCAAGTTTTGCGTGAACTATACAATATTTTGTCTCATGTGTGCTATACATTCTCCCTTATATTACTAATGGGGCTCATTGCGTAGGATTAGAATTTGCAAGATTAATTTATATGTATAGTAAATATTTGAACATTAATTTATTATTATATAATTATTATTTCCGGTTAAGGTATAACAGGGTACAAAGTCTTAAGTTTAAAGTTTCATAATTTTATCTTTAACAGCTTTAGTTTTAAAGCGTTCACACACACTAACAAACAGAATGATAGTCAGAGAGATGCCGTCCCGAAAATTATCTTTTCTATTCCCGTGAAAATCTCGACTTCGAAGTTTTTTGTGATTATATAAATTCGTATAAGAAAGTAAAAATGAAATTCACTTCCCGCCCATGCGGTCGTAATTGGTTATAATGTTTTTTGTTAGAGCAGAACACCTGAGCACTATTTTGAAAGCAGGTTGTTGACGAAATGGTTATGATAACATTTTCATGTTGATAGCTACACGTTTTTCTAAAAAGTCACGTTCACAAAGTAGCTAGCATAATTTAATCAGCCTTCTTGCGCTTCATATCACAAGCATATCCAAAATTAATAAGGTAACAATTTGTAATGTCAGTCGAAATAGAAATACATACGCCTGTTGCTTTATAACGAGGTAGCATTGGGTATATCGATCCTTTGAATGTTTGTACGTTCAATTTGTTCGAATTACGAATTTTGACGCATAAATAATTTTACTTACGAAGTCAACTGTCAGCGAAAATACGTGGTTAGATTTTGAAAATACTCGCATACCAAAATACAGTAGTCTAAGGAATTTCAACGAATTACTTATTCATCTACCGTGCTCCAAAATTAGCATCAAATTCGATCAAATTATTAGCGAATTATATCCTTAACAATTGTGTCAATAATAGTAACGAATTTTTGTTAGGAACCGAACACTATAGCGCTTTGGTAGTACCGTACGATGAGCTAAAAATATTGTTAATTTCCCTTGTCCCTTGTACCAAATTTAAAATGAATGAATTTGTACGAATTGTTAGTCTCCCAGAGTGCTAGGAAAATAAGTACGAACTGTGTCGACGCGTTGATGAATTTGAATAAATGAAACTGCAATTTTCTACTTGAATCCGTTTAAATATTTACTTAAAATACGCTGCCATACATCCTCATTGTTTTAGTGCTGTGGGAATTGGAAGACTTTTCGTTTCTTTTGCAATTTTCTCTGCTGTATGCGAAGACGCACTTGTATTTATTTTATAACTGTTTGCATTTTTGATCTTTTGAAGGTCAAATGTTATTAAATTATAAATTTACATTCAAGATACATTTTCTTTATTTACCGAACAAATTCTTCTATGCCCTTCTTGGGGTATTTATAATATGATGTAAATATATATATTAAACTAGCGAACCTTGCAACCTCCATAATTGGAGCAAAACAAATAAGGTTGATGTTATTTATTTTATTAAATGTAATATTAAACACAGAAAATGTTCTTAGATCGATCCAAATCAGTATTTGAATTACTTAGTACCATATTCTTTTTATTGGAGGAAGTTTGTAAAATTCAATTTGATTAAAAGTGTATATTTGATTGCCTATGAATATATATCTTTTTAAAATTCTTTACCTCTTTTCACATAATCGAGGGATTTAATTTTGCCAAGTGTGCATTTTTTATTTCAGCTTATCTTTAGTAATTCACCTATAAAAGCTGATATTTAATATCTTGCATTTAAAAACTGTCCGATTTTAATCATAAAAATATGATACACTCTCGACGTTATAATGAAAAAACTTTGCAACGATACGAATTTTCTATAAGGATTTTTTACCGTTTTCCATTACAGTATTTGAACGGATATATATATTATATATATAAATCTATATATATAAATCTATATTCCATTTTACAGCTACAATAATTAAATTTCGTTGTAAAAATAATATGCCTTGTTGATATTGTATGGTTCTAGAATGGTTACGCAATTATTTATATATAGTTTAATATGTTAGAGAATATTAAATAACGATATTTAATCAGGGGTAGCCTCTTAAGAGCGTTTTTCGTCCGGATTTCTTTCTGTGCTACTGTAATGTATGTATTATGGAAGGCCACTCTAATCTAGTTCAGTCCTCGTATGAGGATTGATTGGTTGGGTGAAATAGGTCAGTGATCTTGTGGCCGAGGCAGGAGCAGGGGCTAATGCCGTAAATAACGTTTAATAATTGAACAAGTGAGGGCATAGGTAATGCCATGTATTGTGATGTATCATTTATTCACAGTGATTCATACAACTCAATTACCTAGACGAACGCAGTGCTGCTATTAAATTAACCACAAATGTGTGTAACATCCCTTTGTGAAGTGTCCAGTCTATGCGCGCATGCGTTCAACTTGCCCATTATTGTCATTGTTATTTAGGGTTTGTGTGCATGTGATGTATTGCAGCTAACCTAAGCGTAAATTAGACTAGATAATGTGAATGATATTTGCGAGGACCTACATTCCATTGTACCAATGTTTATTCTAATACTCAGGATGATATAAAAGGGTGCGAAGTTGCCTAATTCAGGCAAATATCATTTATATATGGGAACAAAATGTAATAGAGGGTTAATTTGCAATGAAATATAAAATATGCTAATTGCAATAAATACAAAATGAATTTATCGTAAAAGAAAGACTGTACCATTATTTCAAATTGGGGTGGTACTGGAAACCAATTAGAATATCTAATAAAATTTCATTAATTTTCTCTTTTTGTTCTTTAATTGTTATTAGTTCGGATAGAGGAAGCCGCACAACGCAACGTATAAATAAGCAAAGCCGGAAAATAAGAAAAGCACATTAAAAAAATAATAAAGATTAAAAGCAAATTACGTGGAATTAAAGTCGTCCATTTATTACCAATTCCGCGTGGAATTGATAAATTAATTACTTATCGTGAAAATACGTCTTTTATTTCATTTAATGATATTTCATTTGAGCGATAATAAATAGATTGCATATATAAAAACAAGCATAAAAGAAAACCTTATTATTTTCAATTACGTAATGTATAATAGAAAGTATTGTAATCACAAAAATAATGAACCATGAAATTTTAATATGTGTTTTGAAGGTTCCTGAATTCATTTTGATAATTTTAATATACAATTTATAAACGAAATCTTCAAAGAAATATATAAAGAAATCTTTAAGCACAATGTTCAATCCTTAAAAATACTATTTCATTCCTGCAAAACACACATTTGATATGACAATACTAATCGGATTTTGTATGAATGAGGACATGTAGCCTTTATGCTCTTGTGCACTATTATATCGGACGGAATGCCTTGATACCTAAAGACGGTGCTGTTTATATATTTAATTCATATTTGCGACAAAGCCAATTCTTTTCGTCAGCCCCTGATTATGGTTAGAAGCACATATGGTACTGCCATCAGAAGATAGAACTAGAATAAGTGACTATAACGTTTCTGTGTCGAAGCAAAGTTATTCCTACGCTGTCGGTTTCATAAAGAGAATTTCGCATAATTTTGATATTACAAGATTATATGGGTTTTCGGCTCTGAAAACTTAGGGATTACGAAACGCTTTTGCCGGCGCAAACGATCTTACTTCAAGGACGAGAAGGCTTCTCATCCAATGATTTATTAAATCCTTATTGTAGATCGCAGATGTATTAAACTACCGATCCACAATGGCACTAACATTATACTAAATTGTTTAATATTAATTTAAGTTTACGATCTTCGAATTCAATTACGAAATTATGGAATTTAAATAGCAATCTCAGTCGTACACATGCACGAATTATATTACATTTTCACTGTGTATTTCACAGTTTTAATACGTAGTATATAGGAGTTAACCGGAATTCAATTTTCAATAAAGTCCAACTGTCAATAAATATCTGTGTTATATAGGATATATAAAATAAAATTTATCTTTGTGCAATACTTTGTCGCGTAAATATCAGAAAAATCTTATTTTTAATATCCTTTTGTTCTCATACTTCATTACATTATTGATTTTATATAAAATCTGTATTTGAAATTGTTTTGTTTTTCATTTCCTGTACTTAATGGATATACACAAATGTCATGATGAAATCAGAACATAAAGAAATAATTGAAAATCATGGATTAGTCACTTGTTTCTTCACATCATTTAACTAATTTAATTCTTTCTTGTACGTAATGTTCTTAATATATTCAACATCGTTTGCTTTAACTATATTTCTGTAAATACTAAACTTTGAAGACCTTTTTCTAAACTCTCCGCAAATATATCCAAATACGAAATAGTACTAGTACTTTTTAAATAATTAGTTATACACTCGCGATATTTTTATTACTGTGGGCAGATGTTTGAATTAAATTATATGAAAAACTTTGTCCTTAACCAGAGTTTATTTATCTTCCTCAAAACATATTTTTTCCTTTTTAAATCAACACGACTAAATAAATATAATTCATCAAGTAAATATACGAGTTAGCAAGTAAAACATATTTACTGTAAGTAGGTAGCACTTCCTGCAAAGCCATCATTATTTTTTACTGTGTATGTAAAGAAAAGTGGAGTCGATGTTTGTGGATGTGTCGCTTTTATTTTTTTAATATCGTCTTACCAAGAATTACTCGTTAAAAATGCACATATAAAATGTTTTCATATCAAATGTTATATATGTAGATTCAGAGTTAGAATTTTTATTAATGTTTTGCATTTGCACGTACTAGGTAAGAATATAACGTAGTAGGGTAAAATTCGTATAGAACAATTTAGGTAAGGTTTCTTTGCATGCTAACCGACAATTTAAAATTATAATACAAATTCTCGACGAGAATAATTTTTCACACCAATTATGGACCGTAATAATTCTTTATTGCTGTCATCATTTTGTTAACCCTTATCAGGGAGTTATATTTGTATAAATATATAAATTATGCATGATAGCATTAGTTTTAATTACGATCGTCCGTCTTTTGAAAATATAATACGTTTACCTTATAAGAATTAAACTCTGTTATTCAAAACGTCCGGGATTTGAATTAATATTATTTTCCTTCTAATTAATAACATAAAATCCAATGGTTTAATATCTTTACCTACATTTTGGTAACGTATGTATGTGTAAACGTAATTACTAACAATCATAGATGCAAGCATAAATGCCTGCAGCTCGCCGTACAGAGTGCATAATTATTAAAAATATATTTATAGATATTTAAAAAGATTTTCAGTTCTTTGTATTTATATATATTTATATAAAAATAATTGCAAACCTTTTAGCATTATATAGATTCTCGTTACAGATATACACGCTTATTCAGAATCGTACCATAATATCCAATAGACGAACAGTAAACATTTTATAGCAATTTTTCCATACTATTAACCACTCGCTTGAATCTTTGTAGCCCAGAACGTAAAATACTGTTGGTCATTGGGTACTTAACAGAAAACAATCTACCATAAATACTTTATGTTTTCCTCAACAAGTTTCCCAGTCATATTTTCGACCATTATCCATCGGTTTCCTGAGTTTGAGTACTACACATTTATAATTTATATATATAGGAAGGGAAACACAGTGCTTATTCTGAACCGGAAGAAAGCAGCAAACCACAAGTTGGATGTGGAGGATGTACAAAATAATTGGTGAACGTTTCTTAAAAACATTTAAGAGCGGTATTTTCTGTTGTGAATTATGTGGAAACAACCGCGTCACACAGTACAAGAGACAACAGCGCTATGAGAATAATAGCGGGCATATAAATTTGAACGAACTGAAACGAGGATAATTTAAAACGTCGACGCATTAATATTAGTTAGGCCAGAGGAAGGAATGGAATGGAATGTGTGTGTGCAATTGAGCGTTCTTTCTGTACCGTAAGCTTTTTGATAAATTACACCTTATTTATGACGCCAATGGCCTGCGTGTATATATATTCTGAGTTGTCCAATGCGAGCGAACAGAGAATCATTGAATTGTGAAATATGTTGTACAAAAAAAAAAAAACACGGCGGAAATAAATAAATATCAACACGTTGTTTCCCAATTTAGCCGGAAGCAAGATTCGGTAGTATATTTTTGTGTTAACTGACACGCATTACCAGTCAGTAAGGGATTATATTTTCAGAGTCAATTTTCGAAGAACTCGGATATTGTAATTTTTATATCAAAAACTTTTCGCAACCAATATTTTTGAATTATTATCGTCAACAATTTAATATGATTTATTTGTCAAATCTTCTTTCGTAAATCTGACAGGCGATATTTTTCATGTGTTGTGTCCCGTCCATAAGAAAGCTCATAAATCTCGTGAGGATTCCTTTGTTGAACCTATTTTTTTTTAATTTAATTTGTCGTTACAGAAGACAGCCAATTTGGCAGGCGTGTTGGCATATCGTATTCTTTCCAAACATGATTGGCAACCAAACAAAACCAGCATATAAGCGCGATTCGTTAGCGTTCAATAACAATGTCATTAAATGTTCAAATATTAAATGCGATATTTGCAAGTAATGTTCGTGTTTTATCGCCTCCTATATTTCATACCATAATTCAGAACGATGCAAATATTGCTGCAACACAACCGGTAATTGTAACCGGAAGCTTTAACCAAATGAAATTGTTACCGCTTCCTCATCACGGTCACTGTGGCTAGTCGAAATTAATACCTATTGTACTTTTTATGAACTCTATTAATGTTCGTTGTAGAAACGATTCTATTTTATGTTTTATCCAGTTTATCATTTAGTTATTCGTTGATTTCCTCATCTTTTATAATCAGGTTGGATTTTAATGGATATAGTCGTTTCGAAGTACGAGTGTTCGTATTTCTGCAGTTTGCTTCACTTAATAAAAAGAATTTGTAATTAAACTTAGAAATTACAAATACTAGCATCTAGCAAACAAAGAATGAACGATACAAGTTTTGAAAATTAACGACGAACTGTATATTGTTTATGTGCTGGTTATTTATTTATTATTTCTGTATATTATAAGGTAAATTAATAATTTTTATTATTTATTTGTTTCAGTTAAAGATGGCAACACAAATGGTAGACCACAGCCGCTTCTACAAGAACCACATTATGGATCCAGGCCTCAACCATACAGTAAGTTCTTTTTTCAATTACAGAATAATTTAACACGTGCAGTACTAAAAATATAAATTAAAATTATTAAAATGTAATATAAAAATATTTTTATTAATTCGTACGAAAAAGTTCTCTTTGAAGCAAAGCAATGTATGTTTTGTTTATCTAGAATGAAATAATTCTGATTGGTGAGTTTCACGGCTAAAAAAAGAACATGGGGCGTCGCTATTTGAATAGTAGGGAACGATGAGTGGTCAGTGCGGAATTGTGGGGCATATCACCAGAAAAAAAATGTATCTTGGCAAAACATGAAAGAACATTCTCTGTTCACTTCTAAAACGTACATTGCATTCAGGAATTTCGCCTAATTTTATATTTATTCATATTTTCCAATACGTATTTATTATTTTAGTTTATGAGCAATTTTAGAAGAAATAAACTATATATATATATATATATATATATATATATATATATATATATATATATATATATATATATTATTTATTAATTACATTGATTATATGGCAGTTTCACGTCCTATTTGAGCCCCCAGTTCTAACGCAAAAAGTGACATAGTATTTATGGAAGTATGCAGTTTGAAATATGTGCCAAAGTATAACATTTACGTGAACATATCGCTTTTCAGAAAAAAATTACTTTCAACCATAACAACCTATTTATCAAATGTGACAGCTCTAAAATATGCGATACTTCCCGTCCAGAACTTCTTTGAATACTAATAATGCAGGCAGAATGTGGCAAATATACAAACAAATTGTTTTAATCGTGGAAGTAAAACTACTACTAATCTATTATTTAATGTGGAGTTGATTAACTCTAAACATATTAAAATTTAAAAATTAACACATTAAAGCTTTGCTATAGCGAAAATGACATACATATTTTGTCTTTACGATAATTATAGAAATTAACAATTAGCGGTGTTAAAAGAAGGTTTACCTACATTTTTGTGATACCGGTAATAAACAGACCAGTTCTAAATAACAATATTTCCGTGACTGTAACTTTCTATAAGTGCAATTATTTAGAATTATCATAATTTGCAATTTCAACTAATTAGCGCCTGTATTCGTAATTCGTATCCAATAGCGCAAATCTAGAAAACTGTTTATTTATAGCACTTACATATTTTGTGTAACACGTTCAACATTATGCTTCGTTAAGCGAATTTGCGGTGGTTGTTGATAGCTACAGATATATTCACACAAGAAATGTCATTTGACAAATTTAATTTGACTAATGACATCCGTGGGATTTCATACGTTACTATTTGACATCTGTCGTTGGCGAAAATATTGCAAACATTTAATCATTCATTTATATATCGCAGTGCTCCAAAAATAGATGCCTTCATTCTGAATGTAGTTCGAAAACAAAGAAAAGTTATTCTTAAAAGAAACGACATTTGGTGGAGGTACTTTGCGATCTTGTGCCAGAATGGCTACACTTTACATTAAGCGTGACTCTTATTTGGATTTATTGATTTTGTTTATAGAGAACCTAAACCAACAGTTAATCTAAAATCATTTTACTTCATATTTTATCAATCTCGATAATAATCAAACATAATTGATTCTTTTTTTGCCTTCAACACGCACACACACAGACACGCACACATTTCGAAAATTGTCAGATTCGATTCATGTATGGTTTATCTCGTCAAGTATCAACGATAATAATATAATTTCTTCGCTAAGATAAATTAATTTTAAAATATTTTCTTTTATTCATTTTCAATTGATTCTCTCACTAATTGTTTGGGAAGCTGAAGCTTGTTATTATGTTACGCGCAACAAAACAAATGTTTCGTATTAAAGACAAATGAAATCGTATTATATTGTATTTTAAACATATATATTTACAAATAATACAGAAATATGATCATAACGGAATTCAAGTAAACATGTGTTCAGTTTTGTTGACACAGTTGTCATTTCAGAAAGCTGGGGGGAAAACAAACTGAGCACAATATCATTGGCTTGTCGCACGCGAATTTCAGCTGTGTACGTTGTATATTATCATAACGTTTGTTACACATTAGTTGGGCAGTGTGTGTACAAGTGTATTGATATGAGGTGTGAGAATGTGTGTATGTGCTATGTTGGCTACTGATCAAAACGATGTTTGCGTAGCACAAGATCAAATTCTCATTATATTAAATTACGTATTCCAGTTAGTGTAATGAAAATAAATCAAGTTAAATTATATTTATACAGTGCCAGTAGATTAGGTTAAGGTCCTTTTAAACTTGACGGAAACGAAGTTGTATACGAATTACGTTCAAATCTGAGAAAACCTGTCGAGATTCTATTTGTTTTTACACTTATAATTTGACAGGCTATCAAATATAACAGCTACTGACAGCTTTAACAAAGAAATGTATCATTTAGTTCAAATGTCAAAGCTATCTTTGAAATCATCCATTTACAGAACCGGAGCGGACTTCGTTGAAGCACGATTCAACGAAGAAGAACCTGTTTGTAGTGTGACATACAATGCCAACAGCAACAAAATTTCTATTTAATTGTATTAATTTTGTAGCTGTGAATGGCTAACATTGCTTGTCATAATACAAACTAGATAATTATTTGTTATTTTATTATCTTAATAAGTATTTGGTACACTGTACAAAATAGAACTAAAATTTTAGTAAAAATGATTTTAAAACCGTGAATGATCTATTGGAAGTTCAATTGGGTGGCACGCGCCCAAAACGAGCGTGTACGGTATGAGTCAGTTACAGCACGGGCATCTAGGTATCTGTATGTCCCACGCGGAACCTTCAAATCGTCGTGCCATCGTACGACTTTGAGAGTGTCATCAAATTGTTGGCTGATTCATGTGTATGCATGCTGTTTTCCTTGCATGTGGATACCTACGCTACGATGCATGTGCGTTTTGTGTATTCGGTATTCTGTATTGGCAACCAACACCAGACCACGCTACCTGGCTTGATGTTTCACCCAGAAGCAGGAGACTTTTCGTTCCGTACATTTTGGCAACTCACATGACTCATACATATTTATTATATGTTTAACTGCCACCATAATATATACGTCTTTTCAATATTCGTTCATTTAAACATACGTATATCGATGGCTCATTTCATTTTCAGTATCAATGCTATAAAATGGCTATCTAACGTGTATACTGTACGAGCTCAAAAATACGAGATTTACATAACGTACAAAACGGAACTAGAGTTGCCCATATTAGATGTTTCAATTCTTCAAATTTCTCGAAACTAAAAACTTTCTGTTGGAATTGAATACTGACGAATGTCTTTAAAACAATAACCGAAATTAAATTTAGTCGAATGCATCAACAAGAAGCTCGTTTATTTTTAGTTTACGCGGAACAATCCATCAATATCCATCAACGGTGTTGGAATTCAACACTTTTGCTTAATCTGGTTCTTATGTTCGATCTTGAACAACCAAACCAACTTTGATGATAATATGTTGTAATGCGCTAATGGCAACTAATGCAAAACCCAACGTACCTAGCTGTACATTACATATTATAATACTGATGAAAGCGAACACAATCTAGAAATCTGATTGATTATGGCATAGTTTGAATTGTAACGCATGCGCTTAAGAAAATATAAATCGTGGTGAAAAGAGCATATTATGTTGATTGACAAGAATTACTATTACACAAACATGGCTTCTGGTCAAAGCGGACTGTGTTCGATTTTTAATTTCTCTAATAACGAGCAATTAATCTCGATCGCGCAAACCCCCTATAAATTATATTTTGTTGGAAATGTAAGTAAATTTAAAGAAGTATAAATGATGCGAAGAGATACTTTCATATCATGATTATAAATGATATATGGTGTGTTTTAATGGCAGACCTGGAATAACAAAGTTTGTTATCGCCAGCAACAGGCTAAAAGCGCTCGCAGCCATATTATAACTGCACGAACACTTCGAACGCGTCTGTGCGGAGTATTAACAACGTTTGTGTTATTATCACCTTACAGGATTAAAAAATATCTGCATGTCTTGCATATTTGTCACAATCTAAACGATTTTTACTTTCCTGGACGATATCTAAAGGATAATAATTATAAACAATTTGAACTGTAGATATTAATGAAAATACACGTTTGGAGCTTTACTGAAGCACCCCCGGACATATTTATCAAATGGTTTCATGATAATCACAGTAGCAACAACTTTTCAAAATTCTACAAAGTGATAAACTTGCTGAGAATCGCACCATTAGAATATCCATTATACAAGTTTTCTAGAAGCTTTTGCTTCAATTACAAATACATTATTTTCTTTTATCCCAGTTGACAAGAGGGACAGTTCCTTTTTCGTGTATCTTTCTCTCTGGTGCAGATTGAATAACGCGTTTAACTGTCTGTAGCCCTGGTACGCCAAACAGGAATGTCAGACGTGTCACTTCTTTTTTTTTTAAGTTTCAGCAATTTTTAATGTGTCACTTTAGTAGCTTTTTGTTTCAAAGTTTTCCTAATTTACATTTTGACACGCACACGTGTCAACCGTTTTATTAATTTTCATTATTACGTAAATAATGTTTTCCAAGGATAACTATAATGAAATATTTAATGTAAATTTATTTCAAGAATAAAACAAGAAATCGAAATGTGAATATTTGGATGGCAAATGCTTCCATGTCATTTGGTAGTTATAGATTCAAATTATTCCATTTCGAGCTCAAACTAAATTTACTTCCAAGTAGTTCCTAGTGCGATCTGACCGTTTGCATTTATACTAATGGATTGCCATCGAAATCATACGAACATTGCTTACTATTACGACATAAACTATTCCTAACTTTGCTACTCTGGTTTCAAAATTTAAACTTTTAAATTTCCAAAGTATGTCATTATCTTTTAGCATATTTGAGTGAAATTTACGGAAATGATGCCAAATTTAACTTATTATTGTATGGAAATAGTTCCTGAATCGAATCTGATTATTTTCGGCATTACGTCCGTGTGTGTCTGTGTAAGCTGTTGACGGTAATATTATGAAACATTTAATTTAAGATGCTACACCTGTCTGTCCACCGTAAATATCTATTAATTTCTGACATATCAAACTTTATATACTTAGTTTCGTAAAACATGCCGTGTAGAACTACAATATGTCAAGTACAAATAACTTTAATTTAAACTGATATTATTATACGTATAAGAGTGGTGTGCCTACTGTTACATTAAAATGTATAATTTGCTCTAAAAAGCTTTTAATATAATCTGTGTCCAAGTTTCTTTTCAAACGGGGAAAATAACAAAGAAATTAAAATTTCAAATGAATGAAAAACTTTCATGGCAAGACACGACGCGTCGCGACGTACATGAGGAAGCACAGCGAATAGCGCAATTTCGTATTCCAATATCCTGGTATGCTACAGAATATCTTTTAATTTTAATACTGTTATAGCGCGCTGTGAGAAATACGCGGGACACACAGCTGTGATATTTCCTTTTTTCTAGATAAACATCACAAATAAGAATCAGGACTGTCAACATTGAAAATGTAATGAAATACACGGTTTTACGATAGATAAAATAATTGGTTGTTTCAATTTTGTCATTTTCATTCGTTTCGTCTGCGAGTTTATTCGTTCAGCGTGTTGAAGTATCTTAAAATTTACTCGATTTAATTAGATAATTAGTATTTATCCTTTTGAAACAAATTCTGAATCTTGCCAAAGACTTTCATTTCAATGAAAATAAGTTTATTTTCACGGTATTAAAGAGTTAGTTTATGTTTGTAACCACTTGACATAACGAGATGTTTTAGTGAATTATTGGCTATTTAACTTGATAAGAAACAGGTAATATGTGTTACCTACATGAAGTTGGCATCAATTCAATTTTAATTTATACAAACATATCCTATTTATTCGATCAATTGATAACTCAAGTGACTAGAAAAACTTATCGACGATAAGTCCAAGCCAAACCAAGGAAGGTCACTCCATGCATTTATAAGAAGATCTATTGCTAGCCAAAACAGATATTTGTGTATTCAATTAGGCTTTCCCAATTTCGTTATTTTCCAATTACGATATCAGTGCGAAATTGTAAATTCATAATTGATAATAAATTAAACGCGGTGATCTTTCGGTTTACCAGAGGTTGGGTAAAATTTGCATTTCGTAGGTATGCGAAAGCAAGTTCTCTCGTTAATTACAATGTCCCCAGTTAAGTTAATTTAGGTTCGACGTAGGAGAGAAGAGCAGAACGTGGCTTACCTAATCTATGACTATATCTAACAAGACATATAGGTGGTGGTTGGTGTCGACATTTTGTCGAACATATAGTCCCCATAATTGGTTAGTGAACGCGGCACATACGATATACACCGTATAACTTCCAATCTATCTATCTATCCCTTGAACTGTGAACATTTCCGACTCTGTATATATATATACACCTACAGCTAGTTTTCCACAGCTTCGTTGGGTATCGCGGAACTCAAATAATTAAACAGTTTCGAAATGGTCGGAACTAATAGTGCTTCTAATTTACACCGAGTGGCAGGAAGGTGGAGCATTTTTTATTTCCGACTAAATTGCCGCATTTGCCAGAGTGATTGAAATTGTTACTGGGTTATTTCTTAGGGAAATAAAACCTGCACTCTAGGCCTTTTTATTGCTTTCCGTCACCTTGCATTATACGGGAAAATAAAAATAACTATAATTGTGTATAACCACACATATTATATTAAAATATGTTAGATCCATTACGCAAATTAACATGTCTTCTATATGCTAAATAGACGGTCAGAAGGGTCAGATTTTCATTGCAAAAGAGAATATTAAAAACAAAAGAGGAAAAAGTACGGTATAATCAGAATCACTAATGATCCACATTCAAATTGCTACACAGTCCTTTAAACTGTTTCATTAAGCACTTTCAAACTTCTGAAAAATGTAACCAGTTAAAAAAAAAGCACTTGCGTTTTTTCACGAATATTTTACGCGAACCACTTTTAACTTTTCTAAAAGTTTTAGATAAAAAAAATTGCACGAAATTTACCGACTATATAAATTGTAAAATAATTTAAAAATTACGCGGATATATTCGTAGATTTCAATTATTAGAAATTTAGTCATTCCCTGAATTCAGTTATCAAATAATTACTGTCTTATACGTATGTATATATGGAAGTATTGTAGCAATCGTAGAATCAATTTAAAACAAAATAAATAAATATAGCTACTGAAATCCATTCATTGTTATTTTGAAGTTACTAAAATGTACCTTTATTAATATAAAACAAAATAAAGCGATATTATAAATAAAGATACTTATAGTCAAGTGAAGCTCTTATTTATTTATTTGTTCGGAATCAAATATAAATCATGCGAAAAGGAAAACTAAAGTTCTGTTGTTATAATTTACAAATTCCTTCCTTTCAGCGAGACAGTTTACTGCATAGTGTATATATTTGTGTACCTATGTTTGTGTGGGCAGAAGCAGAAGTAATAGTCGTATTTCATCATACTACTGCTCTAGACGTAACCGGTAACCAGTGCAAACACACAAGCTAGACAAAGATAAGATGACTCGGAAACGGAATCGTTAACCTGAATAGGTTTACATAAACGTTATTGTGTTTACGAAAGAAGATTAGACTTCTTGTTATATGGTGTATCTTATAACACAAATACAAAATGGTTATAGAGTTCAATAAAGAAATGGCAATTTCTCCCCCATATCCAAGAAGGCAACCCAGGAGTTGCCTTCGCATGCGCATACCTATTTCTAATGGAATAACATTCAAAATCTAAATGATCCATGAAATGCATTTTTTATTATAGTAATTCCTTCATTGTAAAATTATTATATTTCTTGTTCAAATTACACACTTGGCGACTCCGCCAAAAGTGTTATACATATCGACGTACGAACCCACTGCAGCTCTATATCAATAATTCATTATTGAAATCCACCCATCAACAAGTATAAACATGCAGTGAGCGTGACTTTGTTTGCAATGTTTTATTATGCAGCGGTGACAGGCATTAGTTGGAGCTAGTCAACTGCGAACTTGCCGTCGATTCAACATAATCAACGAAAACTTTCCATAGTAATACGGATTGTGTATTACATTACCGACATCTGTACCCAGGTATACAGAATCCCACCTTTTACAATAGCAATTCTATCGCGGCAACTTTGTAAAGTGACACATTAATTTTTAATTATGTTTGAACAACTTCGTTTTAACTTGTTCAATTATAACTTTTTAGAAGTCAAATAGTTCTATTTTGTTTTCAGTCAAACAAATAAACATAGGTACTGGTACAAATGCTTGCAGCTCGACGAATAATATGGTTATATTGTAATCATGGATATTATCCAACTCGAGATTCTAACGGATTTTTTTTTTTTTTTAAATATTTAATACGTTTAGATCAAAATGGGTTCTCAATGTATTCGAAATTTTGTTAAAATTAGTCTAGCACCTTTAGAGGTATTACTAATACACGACCGTATAGCTTAATTGTACGACGAGCCAGAAATAGTGTACAATAATTGTAAATTGAGTGCAAGAATAGATTAGTGTACAATGCTAATAAAAGTACGGCAAAACTATTAACATTTATGGTAGGTTTAAACCAGCTAAAGCTAACCTAACATAACGCGTACCTAGAGCGAAGGTAATCTAATTAAGCCAAAGGGTTGAACACGCATGTTTATATAGCAACCACAACTAAGCTAGCAAACTGGAGCACAGACGTACACGTGTTTCAACTAGTTTGATGCCCTTCGTTTTTAGGTTAGGTTTTTTGTACAAATTCCCCTTTATACACAAGTAAGGTACAAGTTATCGCGCACGTGTTTCAACTAGTTTGAAGCATTAGGTTTCTGTGTTTAAAATTTATATGATTATTAGTTGTATCACAAGATGAATATAAAAATGTAATATGCTTCCTAAGTATGTAAGTTCTTATAGGAAATGGATATTTCTTATAAAAGTTTAGTTGAAAAGCTGGTAACATTTTAAAAAGAATGCCAAACCGATATGGTAAAAGTTCGATAGAGTTATATAGACGACGGTTACAAATTGCACGGCAGATATAGATGAAGCTACGAGAACCTTATACAAGTATGTCACAAAAGAAAATTGTACCATGTGTTTGGATGCAACAAAGACGTAATAGAAAAGAGAAAAGAACTATATATATATATATACCGACTTGTAGGAATAGACATCCAACTAATAAACTTCGGCGAAACTTTGTATATTTCGATTTAAAACTGAAATAGGGAACTTGTAGAAAGTTTTTCTTGCAACCGTCACATTATAACTTTGCCCGGGGTGATATTATAGGGATTTTGTTACGTTAAGTTATTGACTAGCATATTGGAGCATTGATACTAATGCTCCATTTCCTTAAGACTTGATTATGTTTATTCTGACCCGTGATACGAGAATAATTAGAATATTACTGATTCGATGTATTTTGTTATTTTGCCAACATTGTAAAATTAATAATCTTTGTAGAAATCTAGCCAAGTACAATTAGTAATGCAAGAATTAAAATTTGAAGTTAAAGCATCATCTGATAACAGATTTAAGGTTATTATACTAAATACGTCTGGCAACAGATTTAGTATTCCTTAATATGTGTGTACAAGTCATAAATAACAACATATAGAAATTAAACAACAAGAATGTACTGTATTGCACTATCACGCACACACGTTCTTCTATGTGTATCAATTAATTAAACACGTACGTTGGCTAGGGAAATTTATCTGTTCATAATGCAAATGATTTTCTACAGTAACAGGCCATGTTCAGTCAGCCATATTTTAAACTTTATTCATATTCATAAATTCACACAGATTACAGTTTCAACTACCATATGACGTTAATATATGGATAGTAGAGTTCTATAAACTGAACGTATAACAACTTTAATCATGTTTATCCTAAGAAACTGATGCATTTACTCTTGGAAACATGCAAATGAGGAAAAGAGAATTATTTTTTAGTAGTCGAGGATAATAAATATTGTTATTTTCTTTAATAGATACATATTTTTATTTATCACTACAGTTTGTCTAACTATTAAAACACAAAAATAATTAATGTAATACCAAATGCGACAGTCGGCTGGTTTAAGAATAATTGCCCCCAGTTCCATCCATGAAATGTTGCGTCCCACTATTATTGGAATAATCCTCAACCTCTTCTTTTATCAGATCCGGAGAGATATCATTTCGTTTAATAAAATGCGTTATTTTCAGATGCTTCTGAAAATTCGAAGTAATCCATCTCCTATTATGTGCGCTTCGCTCTTTTATTTTATGTGTAATTAATATTTTCTTGCACACAGAGCACGTAATTTCTGCTTTGTACCCAATCATTTGGGGCACATTATCCAAGCTATCATCAATACACTCTTCACTCGACACTTTAATATCAGCAACATGCACCTCTGTTACAAGATTCGCCCGATTCGTTTCAACCCAATTGTTGATCATACGTAGCAATATATGTTTCTCATTTTCTAAATCTACAGCAGATGGATGTATAATAATTCTTCGTCTTTTAACCATTGGCAAATATTCAGATTCATCTGATGGCGAATTCAGATTAATAAATGAATCCGGATCTCGCTTGAATTGTGCAGCAAGTTCTAAAATCATTATTTTGTGGCCTTCTAATATACGAAACTGTAGTAAACATTTGTGGAATATGCCGAAGTACTCTTCTAATCTATCGTTTGGTTCTGTTATGCATACGAGGTGCTTTTTAGCAAAATTTTCTATTGATAGTAATCGATCTTCATTTAGTCTTCTGAATGATATGGCGTTGTCGAAACCAATCAGTATGAGTAGATTTTTTAAATACATTGGTATTATTACACCTGCTTGCTTTTCAATTTGATTTAAGAATGCCATATTTCCATTGCTTAGACAATACTGGATTGTTGTTCTTTGCGACTGTAACAAATAAAGCCGTTTGTTATTTAGAACTGTGCTTAATAGACTTTCCACATGTACTGTTCCAATTTATCTTCAAATTCGGATAATGGAACGAAAACACATTCAATTTATTGTTCTATGGCATCTAATCTAAATAAACCTAGTACTAAAACGTTAAAGAAAGTTCTGTGTTGGCCACACATTTCATAAAATTGTGTATTAAAAGTATTAAACTCAAACACACGAAGAGAAGAGAAACATACACAAAACAAACCTCAATATACACCAGTGGCGGTAGAGGATTCTCACCCTCAATGGCATTCTCCTCAGAAGCCATATTGCTTTACAAAACGTAGCAAAATAATCAAGAGTTCGAATTGAGCACGTTGGTACTCGTACCCAGGCCCCCGTTGCCCTGTCTGTATCACTAGTTGCGCGTAGCGAGCAGCGCATACTGTAAAATCATTATTACACTCGAATTTTCACTATTATTACATACTATTACAGAACTATTTCACTTGAATATCTCTGCAATAATAGACATCAATTCGATTAGAAGTATTACTAATACTACGGCTGATATTACACTATATTTCATGAAATTACACAGTATTGCATATGGTTGCAATACGACTTGGCTAGGCTTGTTCGCTTGAAGCTTCAGCGGAGTACGGACATGCGTAGTACTTATCGGTTCTGTCGAATATACTCGGGGTCGCACGAAGGGCTTTATCGTATTCCAGTAATCAACTTTTACGTGTTGTATCCAACATATCAGTAATGATATGTAAGTTACTAGTATGACATGGATAGATAGGAAAAGGGCAGGTGGCTATAAAATACCTTGTGAATTTCAAGTCACTTCTCTTCACATTTTTGCTATTTATATGTTACTGAAGTACATACATTTAAACGATGTAGAACAATATTCATATGCGCGTGTTGTACGAGTATTTTGGTCTATCTGTGAACCTTTTGTTTTGTTTGAAATACTTTGTTCTCAACGTTGACATTTTAAGAATAGGTTCGTTTTTAGCTCGACAGACTACATACATATCATACCACACATTCATTGCGCTTTTGAAAAGTATAGAGTCGTGCAATGCTGGTTGCTAGAACGTATATTTATTTTCTACTTGAATTATTTTATGTCGTACACTAGTAAGTTCTTTATTATTCGTCTTTTGTGTGAACATCTGGCGTTCTGTGAACCTATATCTTTTATCGTAATCCATTAAAGTGTTTCTTAAATATATTGCTGATAAAATCCAATTTTATGTTAAGATATCACGATTCCATTATAAAAATAATTCGAATTGAGACCATAAATATATATTTTTATATATATATATATATATATATATATATATATATATATATATATATATATATATATATATATATATATATGTGTCCTACATGTATACAAAGCATCACACCTTCTGGGAGGGGCAGACAGCCCTTTTATATTGAAGAATCATTTGATAACGTAATCATATTTTACGCAACTTTAAAATATTGTACACAGTCATCCAAGAACTGACATTATTAAATAATATCACCAGTATATAAAAATGTCAATTATTTTTACGTTTGTTTTTGACGGTTCGCCTGGGAATCCAAACAAACATACAATTTGTATGTTTTGTATTCTTTTTCATCTGTTCGGTGTCCCTGTAGTACAGTTCCGTTTTAATAGGACTCCGAACACAATGGTATTAAAATTGCAGAATCAATTTGTCATTCAGAAATATGTTGCTATTTGAATGCCGTCTGTATTTTGAACTAATAATGTGCATCACACTGGCTAGAAATATGTAGGTTAGTAATGCGATGTTGTGGACCTCTTTAAGATCCGGCGTCAAATGTTTTGAAATGCAGCCAGTTCAGTCAACGGTTAGAAAAGAAAAGAATTAAATCCGAACTACTGAACTGGGTTGCACAGACACAGGTGAAAATAACTAGAACACATACACACATCTGTGGATCAGAGTGTTGGTTATGGGGCCCCTATCTCATTTATCATTTCACACGTCCCAATCCGGCACCTCTGAAACCGATTGCACTGCCGGTGCCAGTGCCACTCGCGGCCTGTTTCGCCTTGGGAATGCGTCGGTTCGGTATCGTGCATTCATGTTCAGAGCTATATTCAGATCTATAATTTACTTATCTTCATTTCGAAATTGTACACTTTTGACTCGCATAGGTCATGTTCGCGAAGTTTCTAGAGAATGGATACTTCACGTTTCGTGAACTCTTGTGCGTTAAAAAATAAACTCGCTTTGAACAAATACCAATAAACTTATAATAAAATTTCATGTATATTCTAACTAACCTAATCTAACCAATTTACAATAACGATAACGTTTGTTGATCGTCCGACTGATTTCTAGGGTTCCGCAAGCAAAACCGATGGAATCCTTATAATATGCGTAGCCACCATGATAACAACAACACATGTAATAGCACAACAAGAAACGGCCATCGCTTGACACCGTCCATCGTACAGCCCAAACATATACACGCAATATTAGGTATTTTATCGAAAACAAAGTTTGTCGCCAACAATAATAATACCTACTAGTTACCCAAATAAACAGAATGGTTGAGCGCAGATATAATGGGCGCTTAAAAACGTTTTAAACATAAATAACGTTTTTTAAAGGTGTATTATATAATGGCTTTTCAATCATTGTGTGTGTTTATTGGGATAGTTATCATCTAATAATATAACTGATGCGAATATAAGTAAGAGTATTCGATTTTTTAACAGCTTTTTGTACGCTAACTTTCATGTATAAATTGTGTAGCTTGGGTGGCCTCTCAATATTTTAATATTTATTACTTATATGTGTTGTTGTTTTAAATTAATTAATTATTATTTTTTCGACGTATTATACTCATAAAAAATTAAAATAAGAGATTTTAACGGTAATACACGTTTGGAACGTCCTTGAATTGATATTGTCTATTTTCAAATGACGGCTGTGTGTGAATGTATTCCTATTAAAGACATGTTTAATAATGTTTTTTTTTTTTTTGTATGTAAGGAACAATAAGTAAAATAATGAATCATGAAACACAATTGTGTAATTTAATTATAAGAAATGTAGCAAGAACAACAAATACTTACAAAAATTAATTAAACGCCAACCAGTAATTAAAACCATTTGCCAGACGTGCTGGTACATATAAAACATGTTTTCATTACAATTACAAAAAGAACAAGAAATATTATATTCATATTTTAAAGAGGTGACATTCATTGTTTACTTGAGAACCCTTTGATCATCCTTAAACGAGGAAAGTATCTTGCTTTCATATATCCTTTTTATTTAAAGACAGAAACAAATTTGTAAATGAAGCAGCTTCTGTGTGAGCACAGCGAAACGCGTACTCACCCGATCTGTCCGATTCCACCGTGTACTACTTGAGTATTCTAATACATTTTGTATTCGATTCTTCCCATCATTAGAATATCTATCCACATTCGTGTGGAAATGAAGTCTTGTCAACGGTCGTTAATTAAAGTTTGCTGCACGTTATTCGCGCCTCGAACATGTCCTTACATGCGTGTAAAGAATGGAACCAGAAGACAAATGATGGCGTGTGTGTATGTGCGCAAAATAGTTTGGAAATTACTTGGGCCTTTCTCTTGCGTACCCGGGGAAACATTCCGAATGATTGCATTGCTCTCCGGTTTCTCTGGATGTGCGCAGAAACTCCTATAATCCTTCATCGTATTGTAAGACTGTACAAAAGGTGAATTGTATTTTCTGACAGTAACAAAATTAGGTAATGCAACACATTGTTAGACAATCGAAATAGTTACGGTACCCAAATTACAAGCTTTGAATAAGCGACGCTTTGACAGTGGTTCCCCTGACCCATAATTGGGTCACGGGGGATTTTAAATTTGTCAAAATTGCGATACTGCGATACATTTAGTTACATCTTACAAAATTCGTTCTTTGTTTCACTGAATAATAATACGGTGTGCTTAAGTTGTTTGCGTTCGCATCTCGGCACATCATTAATAAAGACAAGTTGGATTATACGAAACAGTTTTAGGCAAGCTTGTTTAAATAACACCCCGCTGCACAGATTTTCTAAATACATCATATCCGTATAGAAACTTTTTGCGCAAACATTTGCTATTATATATAGAACATTCCCTCTTGGGCGCTTACATTATTTTATTAGTACACCAAAACTTTGTATCATATTTGAACTAAGTTATTATTTATTTTAAAGGAAGTATTGTATCATGAAAATGTCGGAAATCGTTACATTTGAGAAAAATGAACAAGAATTTAATAAAACCAGATTTCAAGTAATCACAAACAAGTCAATTCGAACTCTAATCAATAAAATACAAGCGCATCAGTAATTTCGAATTCTCGAATTCTCGGGATGTTAGTGGTGTATGTGGGTGTGCGGGCTTTTATGCCCGGGACGAGGTCTATCAAAGACAGTGGCTACGCTTCTAATTAATGGGCGTGTACAATGACAGTACTGGACTAATCTCAATTAGCATCCTTTTGAATATTTATAACGTGAATTTACGATTGGAACCGGGTGCAACTTTCATAATTACAACCGAATATTTGGTAATTGGCCCAAAACAAATTATTCAGAACCTTGGAACCCCAAAATTTTGAATTTCTTCACAGACTCGTTAAACAAAATGTAGCTCTTCAAAAATCAGTGTTTAAAAATATACTTTTACTAATTCTCAATATATATTATTCTATTTTTGTTTTCACTATTCACACAAATGATATTTATTTAACTTTTAATAATTATGTTGACATTTAATAACGGTACTTCGGTTTTTCATCCTAATAGAATTTATAGAAGCATATAAAAATATAATATAAACAAAACGACAGGCGTAACAATTAAGAATGCGAACATCAAATCTTAGGAAGATATTGTCATACAATTCTTAGTCATTATCACATTTATCCTGTTACGAAATAAGCGAGAACGTCGTAATTGAATAATTTCATCGTCTGTATTCTGATATTTTATTAACTGAATAACATGTATATGAAATAAATATGCATCAAAACTTCTAATGGTATATTTGGAAACATCAGTTAATTGCGCAATAAAACGATAGTTCAATTTAAATGACGTTTAAACCGCGTTTAAACGTTAGTTTAGTTTTAAGGCCCATTCACAATGAGCCAATTAGATAGAAATTACAAAATTACAGCAAGAAAATGTATTAATTTTGTGGCTGTCATAAATCAAAATGAATTATTATTTGTAATTTATATTCCTAATTACTAATTGGCTTGCTGTGAATGCAGATTTGTACGGTTATAAACAACAGTTAGCATATTAAACGTAGAAATATCTGCCAAAAATGCTAATGGTTTAATAAAGTATTTGTATATTCGAAAACGTTTAGTTAATTGCAGAACGCACGGAAATACCAGTTCAGCTTAACTGCTGTTTAAATCGTGCAAAAACGTTAGTTTATAATTATACTAGAAAAATCGTTGATTATTATATCAGTTAGTGTTGCACTGATTTTATATAATCGGGGGTATAAATGTAATTACTATTTGTAAAAAAAAGTACACTTAAACATCAATTTTATGAAATTATAATGAGAGAATGAACCACCCTTATTTCTGAATCATGTAAATAATATACTAATGGTGTATTTACACAAGTTTTGCGTGCTCACAGTACACGTGTTTGTTGTGAAAATAATAGAAAAATACTAAACATATATATATACAATGATGTCAATTATATGTACATTAGTCACACAGTCCTTCGTATGCATCGTTTTAATTACAATTTATGGTATTTGAATATTTATTTATTTCCCCCTAACAAGTGTGTTATTTTTGTTTGTTTAGCAGGTGGTTATCCAGCAGAGACACGGTACGACGATTATTCGGCTGGTGGCGGCCCTGGATACGGTGATCCATACGGTCCAGGCACTAATGAAGGTTACAGAAACTCGCTAAAAGGTGCACCGCCTCCGGCGACAACTGATTACCGTGATACGCGAACACCGGGCGGCGGCTATCTACCCCATCAGCAACAAGGTGCCGTGCTCATGGTATACGGACTTGATCCACTCCGTACAAACACTGACAAACTCTTCAATTTGATGTGCTTGTACGGAAACGTTGCCAGGGTAAGTTATTTCATTCGCAAATTAAATTACTCATATATATATAAAGTACTACTTTGTATTATACATAGAAATTGTATTGCTACCGGAAGTTCTATGAGAATATGTGTATAAGTTATTGGCCAGAATGTAAACACATGCAAACTAGTATGCATTAATATTGATACAACACAAGTAAACATTGAATTAAGCATGTCATGTATTTGTGGTAGCAAGATAACCTGTCTGTCTGTCTTTGTGCGCAATTGTCTAATCTACTTTACCAAGACACTACTAGTGGGACTAGACAACAATTGCAAATAGGGTAATGCATTTGTCAAATGTGAGATCACATTCAACTCGACTACTGTTATTCAGGGATTTCTCACAAATGTATCAATTTCTATGATAGTTTCCAAGTAGGTGGACAACTTAATTGCCAAATGGACGACAAGTAATTCCCTAAACACGGACCGTTTTATGTCGACGTGATAATTAAGACAGCCCCATATTCCCCATTGAACCATTATGCTTACCATAAATAAGATTCGTGTGCAATTGCTGTAGTATTACATTATTTGGCGATAAATGGCTATCAATTTGGGTTTTTAAGTGTCATGTTGCGAATTTGTGTGTTTGTTTAGATTAAATTCCTGAAGACAAAAGAAGGCACAGCGATGGTGCAAATGGGTGACAGTGTCGCCGTAGAACGTTGCGTACAGAATTTGAATAATGTGGTGGTGTCCCCAACGGGTGCTTGCCCGAAAATTACCCCAGACACAGAAAACAGCCCAGCAGAACATAAACTACAATTGGCGTTCTCTAAGCAATTGTATTTGAGCGAGGTGACTAATCCGTATCCGCTACCAGACAAGTCGCCCAGCTTCAAAGAATACATTACAAACAAAAATAACCGATTTATGAATCCAGCTATGGCCAGCAAAAACAGAATCCAGCCACCAAGCAAAGTAAGATTACCAATTTTGCTTAATCATTCTTACAATATGACGAAATTATTCTTATTATTCATTTTTTAAAACGGCAATTCTCTAATATTGACTTTGTGGACGAGGCTAATATTCATGTTATAAAGTTTGTAAATGTCTGTGTTTACATTTTTGTAAATATTCGACTGTGGAAATTAATTAATTGCTGCCGGAGAGTTTGGAAACTCCATCCGTCGGAAAGTTTTAAAATATATCATTGAAAATTTTAGACCTATTCTGAGGGAATGTTTATACCAAATTTCACTCTCTGTATAAACAGATCTCATTAGAGTAATGAACAATATTGAATAATTGTATAAGTTCGCAGCTACCTTTGATAATGCGTAGTAACGTATAAGCCTAATCAAATCGCTATTTAGACTCTAATCCTATTGTGTTTTTTTTTTAATGTTTAGATCTTGCATTTCTTCAATACGCCGCCACAGGTGACGGAAGATGAACTAATAGCCGTATTCAGCGAATACGATGTTGCGCCACCAAAAGCCGTCAAATTGTTCCCGATGAAATCGGAACGTTCAAGTTCAGGCTTGTTAGAATTCGAAACAACCAGTGAGGCCGTTGCGGCCGTTATGGCATGCAATCATGCAGCTATCGAAAGTCCAGGTATATATATATTATATATTCTACCTATCTTATTATTATTTATATTTTTCAATATATTTCACGCGTTTTGTGGGTTTTTACATTGTCAGTTACTGAATCTGTTCATTAAACAAAGTGTAGTGTCTGGTATTTTTGATTTAATTCGTATTGTTTATATTTTGGTTGCAGGAACTAAATTTCCATTCATCATGAAGCTATGTTTTTCATCATCTCGTAATATGTCAATACGCACTAACTACGATAATGGCAACGCAATTGACAAAATGAAAATGGATGAAGATCAGTAAACGTTGATTTCCCCCTACATGATATGTCCCTAAACACAAAATATATTTTAAAAAAATAACACACCTTAACGACCAACGACCATTTTTTCACATATCCTCTTACATAAAAACAAAACAAAAAAATCATCATATTCTCATATTAATAATGCGTTAAAAATCTCTCCATTGTTCTCGAGTTTCGTTTAGACAATTATAGTTTCATAATTTTTAACAACTATAGACAGATTAAAAATTTAACAAACAACAACAAAAAAACATATCGTTCTAATGACATTTCGATTGATTTTATTGCTTATTTCATATAAAGGTGTAATCCCTTTTTTAGTGATTATGAAAGACATTAATAATTACATTTTTGAATTGTATTTAGTACTATTGATTTTAAGTTAATTTATTATTTAGTATGAATTTTTCTGTTTAAATAATTCTTCATTTGTTCGTAATTTTACTCCTGTCTTAATCCTTCACATTATTGGAATGTGCTCACATCAATAAACTGATAATAACAGCGTAAAATGACAGGTTAGTTCAATATTATTTCACCATTTTTATTTGTTATTTATTTTATAAAACAATTAGATATTAATGTTATGTTTAATGTATCTAATTATATTGTTATTACTTATAATATTTGTTTGTGTGATGTTTAGTATACTTCATATACGAATTTACACCATATTTGAAATATACGATAAACTAATGCTTATTATATTAATATAACGAACGTGTGTTTAAATTATATCTTCAATTTTTGCTTAAACAAACATATATTTTACGATAAATATATTTTTTAAGTAACGAAATTCAGTGTCAAATAAATGAAATATATGAATTGTACATATGATGAGGAAATCGCGCCTCAATTAAATATTTTATATGCTGTTTCAAATATTTAAATTCGTATATGGGGCTGAGTATAAGTGATGTAATCACAACTAAATTTCCACACCTATACTACATATCCCCCGAATTGTATAGAAACATCGCCAATAATTTGAATATTTAACCCAAAAATATTACGACACACCCAGAAGAAATCACATAAAATTGACATATCACACCATAACATTACAAAATTATTCACGTAAATATAAACAAGAAAAAACTATTTCTGTATGTCTTATTATGAGATGACCAGCTCTTTATAGCTTATTTTTTTATAATTTTTCAAATTTACTGATAATAAACTAATGTACGGCCGATATAATTAAGTAAACAAAACATTGAAAATACTTAAAAAAAGACGTAAGCTATATATAGCGACAATATAGTTTATTTATTTGATGCAAACAAGACATTACATGTTAGAAATGTACTTGCTTAGTTATAATATAATGTGTATGCGTTTTTTTTTTTTTTAATTTAAACAACTAAATCAAATTTAGTCATATCGGATCTGTATCATGTGAAATAAAAGTCAATAGTATATATGTAATTGTTTAGTGCAAAGAGACTTGATTATTAGCAAATGGTGTCGATTTCTTGAACAATTTGATTGCATATTTTTTAAATTTATAACAAGTGGGACGAATTGGAGGCAATTGCACCCACTTTAACATATTTTAAGTTCGTCAGTCTTCCTAAAACGTACTAGTGTTCCTTTTCAATTATATTTAAATAATATAAAGATTTATTTATACAAATGCACAATTTATCCAATTTTTCATTCTTCATTCATGTTTTTAAAACCCTTACAATGTGGTTTTATATTTTTAATGCCACATTTCGCGTTATAACAGATTGAAAGATACAAATTATAGTTCTGGTTTATTCCGATATTTACGAATGAATATGGCCTATTTTCAACATAATGTTGTTATTACATGATTCTTCATATATATAAATGATATAGCATAAGCAGCAGCTAATCTTATTTAATTATTGATAAATTTCACATTCATTCTTCAGTTACTACTTTTTAACTTTAAATATATGCACGACCAATCAGCGGATGCGATCACGTAATCATTTTAATTAGTATGATACAATTATTCAAATCGGACTGCTACAGATGTACAACTTTAACATATATACGAAAGTGCATATCATTATTTATAATAATTTGAGAAATTATCAATAATTTGACCTCGTCATATCGTATATTCAAATTTGAGCTAGGACAATGCGTGTAAAATTTACATTACGCGTATGGAATTGGAATTTATAAAATTAATGGTTCTAAATTACGAATAATTCTTAAATTGACGATTGGAAAATTGGATAAACAGTCTTTATATGTGTGTATTTGTATTTTATATAGTTTCCAAAAACAGTTTCCTCGAAATAAACAATATTTAATAATATTTTTCTATACTATACGAACTTTTGACATCGTTTGGCATACATATCTGTAAATTATATATATAAAATAATAAATAAATACACACATATAAAAGTTCGATATAATGATTTGAATAATTTTCGACATTTTTTGTTTGAGTGAGGATGCAGTGTTAATTTGTACATACGATTGTAAAGGCGGTCCATTTAAAAGGAACACGAGTTAGTATAAATTAGTGCATATCGTATTGATGTGTGAAAATAATATTCATTTTAAATCGGTGTATGCCATAAATATAGATTAATTACTTATGTGCAATAATGTTTGCGTTTAGACAGCAAATTATAATGAAATTTAAAAACAAGCAAAATGCAACACTAGCAACAAGTTTCTTGTGTTATAAAATATAAAAGACATAGGTTTAGAATTTAAAATATATTAGGTTGTAATCACGTGTAGTATTACATACTAGATCTTATTATTATAATATAAAATTAGTTTAGGTTAATTTATTATTGATTTGATCAGTGGTTTAAAAAAATGCAGATGTCGTGTGCTTCTCAATATTCAATTTTTAGACAAACGAAAATATACATTGAAAAACTTGTTATAGTTTGTTTTGTTCTAATCAAACTTATATTTACATATTGCTATGTAAGAGAAAAATAAACATAATTCAAAATGAGTGTGGACCAAAATGAAATTATTTCAATTTGAAATTATTATATTTTTTGAACCATTACCAGATCATTGGATTTATATATGTATAAACTGCGTTCACTAATTCGTAATGATTTGCTCTTTTGTGAACATATGAAATAACCGAATGACACGGTCAAAATGAGCACTCCAATTCGAAGTACTGATCGCAGTTATTGTTTGTATCCTAAAACTATTGTTTGACAGATCAATGTTTAACAAGAATTTTAAAAAACAAAACAAGCAAAAAAAATCTATATGTATGTTATATTTTGAAAGATTAATATTGGACAATCGCTAAATGTCAGCTGCTCTGCTGTATTTTTCAGTAGATTTAAGTCTAATTTGCGCTAGCTTTTGGCTTGTTTCCGTCAATTGTCGCATTAGATGATTCAATGGCTGTATTTAGTGTTGTCCGATGTTAAACTTTCGTTTATGTGGTATATCTATTATAATATACTACCCTACTACAGTACTACTGATACTTTCGGTGCGTATTGCGTAAATGTGAACACGCTACCATAAGCCGTATTGTCAATATACATTGGTGTATCGTAAACAAAACTTATTAGTTGCAAGTCAATTAACTGTGCCTCTAGCCAGTGTGGTAGTTATCGTGTCTTCTCTATCCACTTATTCTTACTATATATTAATATATATAAAATATGTACTTAGTGTTTATACGAATTCACCTATCAGGCTGTGTTGCTTTTATTGTATCGGTGTCGAATTTTAAAAGAATTTATAGCCAAATCACGCGCTCTTAAAAAGCAATATTTTGTTATGTTTTCCCGATTAAATTATTTTGTATAAGTTAGTCTTCTAACTTACCACCCTGAAAGTTACGCGTTCGAGTCCCAGCATGACCTGTCCTATTATATATTTGTATTTTTAACCACACAGTTTAAAAAACAGTACATGTTTAATAATTTCGAACCTCTGAATAATTATATTTTATAAATATCGTTATTTGGAAACAGTTTAAATGTTAGTAAATATGTTTGTAAATAAGGACACCTTTCGGTACCAAAAATGCTAATGTGGTAAAAGTAAGAAATGTAATGATAAATTGATTAAATAAATTATTCAATAAACTTAGCCACAAGTAGGTTGCAAATATTTACAAATAAAAAATAAGCAATTGAAGTTATGGGTTCTGTAATTCGTATAAACATAAAGTGTGAACACATTAACATATAAACTTACACGTTCAAAATTACATAACAAATATACATACCTACAAAAATACATTATATACCACCCAAAAAGAAACATACAATGAACACATATATACGAACTGTTCTGTATGTATGTGTAAATTATTTGCAACAAAAATAAATAATAAAAGAATTTCTGTTGTAAAAAGTAGCCATATCTATATATATATATATTATGTATATATAAATATATTTAAACGATATCTATATTATTATTATTATTACTATAATATACTTCAGGAACTAAGTCACAATTATGTATGCCAAACAGATATAGTATTCTGTAACTGTATAAAAAGAAACAAAAAATATTACAAAACAATTATGAAAATGGTTACAAATGTAAGTTTAAAAAAGTTACAAGACTTGATATTTGTGAATGCATGTGCAGAATAACTGGATTTACTAGTATTATTAAAGTCAATTGATTTTTAAATAAATGAATAAATAAATAAATATTTCGTTTCGCTACCAAATAAGCAAAAATATACGAAATCAAATTGAATATTTTTATGTAATTTTTGAACCTGTAAGTGCGCTATATATTACGTAAGATTAGTAAGAGTCGTCCTTTACCTACTATCACAATTAATATTTATTTAGTTTTCCTTATTTTATTATCTTATACGCAAAATTATATTATTTTTTCAGATTCATTTTGGGACACAATAAGAAACAATGACATCCATTTTACACGACACTACTACATATCCACACTTCACCATCCACACTGGTTTCTGTAACGTATGTTGTGTTATTTAATCATACCATTTATTATATGTAAAGTACATATCCAACACCCAAACGGGGGGAGGGGGCTATTATATTTAAAATAAAAACAATCCCAATATATATATATATTCTTAATAAAACAAAAATTTAAATAAACACTTGGAAATTTTTCAAGGGACACACTTCAATGTTGAAAACACGACACTACTCTTTATTATATAAACAAATTGACACAAATTGTATTCTGTAGTTCATAGTTCATTGTTCTTTTATGATAAACAATATTTAAGCGGTTATCATTCTAGCCGATTCTATAACGACTTCAGTTTCCATAGTTATGATATTCTGTATCAATGTTAATCTTATAACACTAATTTACTTATTCCTTATCGATCGTTAATGTTTACAGAATCAGGGGAATTTACACCATACAATACGGGAACCTACCTTATTTCTGTGCATACGTTAAACAAACATTTCAGGAGCATGTGCTTGAAATGTTATAGTTCAGGGGGTGGGATTCTATAACTCGTGACGACTATTAATATCTGTTGGTCCGGTTATGAATGTGCGTAGTGCCATTTAATATACATTAGTAAACAAATTCATAACTGGGGTAACAGTTATTTAACATAATAAAATCATAACTGACGAAATTACAGAATGCCACCCCATAAAACTACGTATGTACTCATATGACATAGGTCGCTTTAAGATACAGAATATCGTTAGATTTATATAATTCTTTGACAATTTAACGTATTTTGTTAAATTTTATACAATATACTATGAACTCAAATACAATTACATAACTTATGTTGCCAATAAACTAAAAATATGAATCTGTTATATTTTAAGCTAGGTTTATTAGTTGGTAGGTACATTTAACATAATATTAACATATAATTTTCATTTTTAATTGAATTACAATTAAAAATACCTTCTTATATTATAGTACGGGAGATGGGTTTACTAATTTTAATTTTTAAGTTTAAGAATTCCAGTTTTAATTCCACATACGTAATGAATTATAGAATAGTACACTATAGATGTCTCCTTTAGTAAAAATCGTGAATAGGGTCTATGGAATAAAAAAACTATTAAAAATTGATGTTGTATAAGCTTAACAATACTATTGTTGTTGTTTATTCAAAATTTTGTGCATGTCAGAAAACCAATTTGTTTGAGTATTTTTCAATTATATTGCAAAGTGTTGTTACACGTATCAACGAAATATTATAGTAAATGTTTTTCTTGTCCCATATGTTATAACATACTATTCACGTATATTACTGTGTATAAGTAGTGGTAAATGTAACTTTTTTCGTTTTAGTTGTTTTATGTTTCTTGAAACTCTGTTAGAAATACATATAAATACGCAATAAATACAATGACATAAAAACCAAACATGCAAATACATTCACACCACCAAATGACATTACTCCTATTTTAGTTTAATATATTGATTGACAGTTTCACACCAACATACTTTGGTATTTTTAAAATGAGAAGGGTGTTTTGAATTCATTTTCAGGTTTCAAGTGATGCACCTAATTCAACATACCAAATATCTGCATTACAATTTAGAAATTTAACCAGGACCGGTATAATTTTTATTAAACACCTTTTCGTAATAAATTTAACTGTAAAGATCATTCGTTCGTAATAAAAACCTATAGTGACTATTTCAAAATGTAACCTTAATTAAACATGGCACCTTCTCCAAATTACCTATCCCTTGGGGAAAAGCATGTTACTTTATTTGTTTATTACCCTTTGCCAAATTCCCTATCAGACATTTTCCTTAGGAACTACCGGAAATTACGGTGGAATTAATCATAAAACGATCATACAATTAGATTTCTTATTTAATTGACATATTGCATTTCGTATGTTTAACATAATAACCATAGCTTAGTCATCTGTTCATTTATTTGTACACCGGTCTCCTTCCCTGCATCAAATACCTCAATATTACAGTTAATAATTATTGTTTATTTTACCACGAATAAACAGTTTATGTAATAGAAAAATAAAAAATGAATAAAATACACGAACAGACAGGGTGATATAATCAACTTATGAACCTGTATCAACTATGCATTATTACATTTGTATGCGCACACGCAGTATTGTCTATACCTTTACATGTTTCACAAGTGGGAGATGGCATCAGTTTTGATTTTAGTTTGTTAAAAACTTTCATAAATACCGGGTTTTATATATGTTTAACTGTGTTAAAAGTACGATAAAGTGATCTTGATTTGGTCTTGTCATGTGAATGTGTATTTCAAGTCCACATGTGAACATTTAGCTATAGGGAAGAATGGATAACTAGGTAGTGTTCCGAGCTTGGTGCCCCGGAGAAAACTGCAA
Source organism: Leistus spinibarbis (assembly GCA_933228885.1). Lineage (NCBI taxonomy): Eukaryota > Metazoa > Arthropoda > Insecta > Coleoptera > Carabidae > Leistus > Leistus spinibarbis. The sequence goes on along the minus strand of OW121804.1, from coordinate 8,267,436 downwards.
TCTAGAAAGGTAGGATTTTTAATACTATTGGGTAATTCAAACATTTATTTATCTTGGATTTTGACTCACATTGCTTATGTGCTGTGGAATGCTACTGTGTGTCCTCGGAGTGGCTTAAGACGGCCCTTATAATAAATAAGTATACTTCAGTTTAAAAATGTTAACGATTTATTTATTGCGGACAACAAGAGCATAAATTTAAAAGTATAAAATTTTTCCTATTTTCCCAACATATATATATATACATACATCCTAATTTATTCCAGACTAATCCCGTAACCACAATATTATTTAAATGTTAAATAAGACTAATTTCTATGTTATGAATAATTTTAAAAATTTGCATTCGCAATAACTCTCAATAAGATTTATTTCACAAATGTATGTTCAAAAATATACATTTTTAGTGTGCGAACAACAAAATTGGTGATTATTTGTGAAAATATTTATATGATATGTATTATGAATTGTTTATATAATATATAAACAATATTTATAGAATCCTGTATTGAAATGTGTATAAAAATATGTTTACATAATGCATAGATCAAATAACCACCAGTATGTCTATAACTAAATTTTATATATATCTAACACTATGAAAATAGTTTTGAAAAATATTTCAAAATACAACATTTCCAAATTGCATCGTTTTTAAATATACACAAATATTATAAAGCTTCTTTTCATGATAATAATATACGTATCAAAATTATTTGACAGTATTAACATTATTTTAAAATTCAAACTTAACACTTGCACATGGTTTAGAACCTATTTTTGAAAAGAATATTCAAACTGGAAGTACACGTTTACTCTATGCATTTTTTGTCTTTATGAAACATTATTTGATAACGTAATAATTATACAGTAAATTAGGATTACATAAGCCACGCTTAGTGTGTAGTGCAGCTATCAGCAAATATTATTTACTACTGTTCGAATATTTTTAATACGTATTTATAAATCCATCAACTTGTTTACTTATCAAAATATTGATAATAGTAACTATAATTATACCATTTCTAAAAATATAAATATGTACAGGCATTTTCCCACAATTTAAAAATCAATTTTCTTTGAGTTACCTACATATTATTAGGAAGATATATTTATATAAAATGTATCGTTTTATATTTATTTACATTGTGAATAATTCATGTTAATCTCGTGTTATGACAAGTGTTTTAAAATGTACACAAAAAAACATGCACGTCGCTGGTATTGGGTGATATGTTATTTAGAATTATTTATTTTGTGTTTAATGATTGTGTGTATGTATTTTATTATTTATAAATCATGCTTTGATTTAAGATTTATATGTATTTGGACCAGTAATTTTAATTTTTGGTATTATATTAGCTTCAAGTTGTGCCTCGTTCTATATCACGGTCAGCGTGATTGATATTTACAGATGGAACTTGTTGCACTGGCGCTGCTGCTTGCTCTTCTTTCTCCTTTTCCCTCTCTTTCTCGTCTTCTTCTAGTTTGAGTGCTATTGCTTCGGCCTTTTTAATTTTCCGATATTTTTCTAATTTACAAGTATTCAAAATTAGGAACACAGCAAATTATTTACTATTTCAACAAGTCGTAGCGTCTAAATCTGTAGTAATACACTTACTTGCAATTTTTAGCATAATTACGCCCCACCAAATTGACCATCCCCATCCAACTAGACAAAATAATACGGTAAACAGTTGCGAAATACCAACAATGATATCGATAACGAAAGCGCCAATTCTTGGTTTGATTCCGTCACGTTGTGAGAATCTCGGTATCCCGATACACAAGCAAAACAATCCGCTGAGAATAGTACCTGTATTAACAAAAGAGATAGATACATTAGAAATGTTTCGTTTCTTACCGTCGATCTATCATTTTTAAGATACAGAAAATTGTGTAATCATATGCTAATTACATTAATAATGTACTCACCAACTCCAGGCAGTATCACGTTTAAAATGAGGCAAATCCACGCAAGTGGAACTGGGAGTATTGGAATTGCCCCATGCATATGCGACGTATATTCAACTAAGCTTGTGTCCAATTTTGGTCCAGTATCCTATAAATACCAAAAATGTATTGATATCTAATTCAGTACTATTGAACCAATTTTTAAATTTTATAAATATAAATGATAGCATATAGTAAGAATCTGAAAGCGTTTAGTGTTTGCACATCCTTAATGCGTCAAGGATAACCAATAAACTTTAGTGACCATCTCGATTGCGAATAAATATAAAATATTTGATAAATTGTATTTAATGAATGTGAAATTGTAATCAAAATAATGTAATCGCTTCATAAAATGTGTGGTCACTTGAATATATAGTGAACCTAAAAATGTATCGCATTTAAAAAATGTGCTAGAAAAGTCGTAGGAAAAATGAAATTTAAAAAAAAATTGGTACAGTTAAAATTAAGCTGCCCTTAAAAATGTGTTAGAGAAATTGTGAAAAATGGAATCATTTGATTCAGTTGTAAAAATAGTTTCACTTTAAATGGAGATTAAAAATATGTGCAAGTGTAATGTGATTAAAAAAGACATGTGCATTTTAGCGAAGAGTCAACAGCATTTTTGTTTTAAACGCTTGAAAAAGTACTAACTTTGACGAACGTATTTACTACTGGTTTTTTCTGAAATAGAAAGTTTATTTGATTTTTAGTCATTTTTATTTATGTCGTTTTGTATTTATTTTTCATAGTTATCTTCCTTTATTTTTAGTAATCAATTTTAATTTAATTAATTTTGGAACTCAACTTTTCTTGCTATTAAAATGAAGAATCTGTAGAATTTTGAATAGCTCGCAGTTAAATTATACTTAAATATGTATTTATGAGAATATATTGAAATAATGTTGGAATTACAATGCAATTCAACTAATCACCCAGTATTAGTATTACTGTTTATTTTAAAATTATAACTTATTTTTGAATATTGGCGCTAGGAAAATAACTATTTCATTGATTTAGGTAATATGTTTATTTAGATTTTGTTTTATTAAAGCTTAAAATATATGAATAGTTTTACCTCAGGTGGCGGTTGCATCGTTGACGACAAACTTGTCTTTTTGCTCATCGTAGATTTTCGTCTACTAACACTTTCTGCTACGACTGGTTTTTTACGACAGCACGAACAAGGCATACAAAATATTTTCTTCAAACTAGCACATCGGTCTTGTCTAAACAATCAAACCACAAAAACTGTACAAATCGGACAATGGTCAAAGTTGAAATAATGTAATTATCATTTTGTTAGGTTTTTACTGACATTTTAATGGAACATAAAAAGGTATATTCTTGTAATTAAAATATATATACAGCTTATAAACGTAAAAAACTTTGTTCTAAATATGAAATAATGATGTAATAATTAACTTTATTACAACAAAAACTAATTCTTAATTATCCTTATATACTAAGAATACTAACTTTTTTGGCGGCGCACTCAGAATGCTATCCCGTCTCTCTGCCCAACTTCCTTCATTTTCTTTGCCTCTTTTCCAGTTTGAAAAACATCCCGTTGGTTTTGTGCTATCATACACTTTATTGCTTTTGCAACACTGTAGTTTGTCCCAACATTTCGGCGTTTTCTCATTTTCTATGGTGACTTCCGCTTCCGGCTCTTGTGGCTCCTGTGGCTCCTTCGCTTTCTTACTGCAACAAGCGAACAATTTCGCACATCGTCCTGTTTTGGCATTTTCGCTTTCCTGTGTTTCCTGATCGCCCGATTGGTTGTTTGGTGGCGGCAAACTGAAATTACAACAATTCAATTTTACACATTAATATTATATGTATACATTTTTCGAGCTTGATGCTGATTCTTAATTTCTTTTTGCAAAATTACAGTAGATTTATATAACGTTCTCTGTCTAGCTCTGACTAATTAAGCTTAAATAATTTAATAAAACGTGTCTAAAACTATACAATATCGACAATATGGCATGTTTTTTACAACGACATTTGATTATTGTAAGTGGTAAATTATATATTTTTGGAATTTACTTTATATATTATACAGATACAATAATAAAATGCCATATTGTAATTATGTACTAATTGTAATAATTTCCCAAAATCAACTTCAGCGCGACCCAAAAAAAATAATTAAAAGGAACAGTCTTAAGTAATAATATTTTTTTAAGCTATAATAGATTTATTAGAAAATAGTAGTAAGGTATTTTATAAAATATATACTAAAGGAAATGAATAATCACAGCGTTGTTACTTGACCTTGAATAAATGGATTAACGCTCAATTAAGATTTAGAACAAAGAGAACTCTGGTGACAAAAAAGAAAATGTCCAATTGTAACAAAGGAAAAATTGTTATATTATATTAATTATCACTATTCAAAACACTATTTATATATATATAATTATCTTGTTCATCAATAACTACAAAATATGCATGAAATGGCGTACTAAATACAGCCATTTTATACAACTATTTTCCGAAAATAATACTTCAATTTGTTTAACAATATTAAATATATAAACGGAAAACAAGAAAATATGAATAATTTCCGGTAGTTATATAAGAATATTTAAATAAAAGATATATTCTGCGAATGATTTGAAATAAAGCAATATTTTATTCATACCCATTATTTTGAATAACGCCATTCTCGTTATTCTGAATAATTCCATTTTCATTTTCATGTAGTGGCATTACGTAAATAAACGTCATTTTTGTATTATTTGTTACCGCCGATTTTAAACAACTATTTGACAATCCTTTAAATTTCATTATGAATTCGATTCAACACACTGCCTCCCCAAACAATTATAACTTTCCCAAATTACAATTTCAAAATGCTTGGAAAATGATACACCAGAACATATCGACTATGGTCACTTTATACACACTCAACTAAAAAATTCCCCACTTTCATAAATGTGTTAATATTCTTTTATCGATTAATAATTTTGCAGTTAAACACGCACTTTTCTTAAGACTATACAATACTTTATTTACTCAAAACGGTTTAAAAAAAAAATGGCCCGCCTGCCGTAAAACCAAAAATGGAATATTTATTCTTTCATTCCACTGAATTCTCAAAAACACAATGTTGACCAACTGAATCTGGTGAACGATTGGTCAAGCCAGCACCGCATAAATCGCAGATACGTTTCGCCGGAAGGAGATCAGGGGCGGCGCGTTACCTTGGGTTAAAATTAAATATTCAATGGCTAAAACCCTACCCTAAGAATTACGCAAACTTACTTAATTTATTATTATATAGGTAATTTGTACGTATTTATATTTTGGGATTAATTAGAACAGCTATTATTAATAGTGTTAGGGGATTATCGATTTTTTAACGATATTTCTTAGTGTTTATTGGGACGGTAATGGTCAAGTGGTCAACACGCTATATTGCTACTCCACCGGCCTCTTAGAACACGCAAAACTACAGTTTTTTTTTTAATTTAAACATGTCAGGGTTGAAATTCGTATGCTTATTTTTGCTATTATTATTTTTTTTATCTAGCTAATGTCAATTTTACATTTAATAAACTATCTTCAAAAGAAGGAAGTTTAAATATAATTATGTTTCACTATCAAATTAACTATTTATTTTTTATCGTACGTACTTTATTAATAAGGGCTATTACAAAGAAAATTACGATCTGAATTATATGAAATGGCGTATAGTTTGTTTTTAACCCACCGGTTATCGTTGTTAGTGCGTCATTTTTCATATGCCTAGTCCGTGTACCATATCAGGAACTTAATGATTTTTAACATCATGAAATAATCGAATTTGAAACTTATTTTATCCAAATATTATTAATAATATTGTATAATTAGCATAAAAATATTATAAATATATTTTACGCTATCGGAAAAATCCGACCACTGTCGAACGAGTTTACGCGTGCTCTCAAGCTTATTTTACTACCGCTGTATCTAACACATACATACATACACTTAATATTGCTATTACGTAATCCGAAATTCAAATAGATAAAATTGATTACTCCATTTACAATGCATGTTTTATGCAAATAGGATAAAAATTCCTTTAGATTTATATTCATATATGCTTTTGTCAGTGTCGCATCTCGAATCTTTATCTAGACTATTTGCAATTTCTATTCGTGATTACTAATTGGTCGCTGTGTGCTAAAGTGTTAAAGTACTAAATGATGTTTAAGTAGAAATAAGGGTTTTTAATTCTCCAGTTAAACGTTAATACTGTCTGACCCAAAAATTGAAAATTATCGGCACTCCCGTTCTAGGACGGGTTATATTCTATGTAATTATGTTATGCCAGACTGTCTGATGTTCCATATACGAAAATTATATATGACCTACCCATGTATATTCTAAACTAAACTGTAGTGCTTGATTATTTAACCATTAGCTTAATGTGAGCAAAAGCAATATGAAATTCGTGTTTTTCGGTAAGAAAACCGCATTATAAAGGGCTTGGTCAGATTAGTCATTTTCTTATCCTTGAACATTGATGCATGTATTCACATTTGTTTCCTTTAGAAATGCTCGCCAAAATTACCATTTAACAGATTACTTCTTTTCACACATTTATTTTTTACTAATAACTTCAAGGACACGAACAAGTAAAACTTGTATCATTTTATTACATATTCTCTACGTATTTTTATACAATATTCTGCAGTAAACAAGAATGCCTTATGACACGCAAGAAATATGTCATATAAATAAACAAACATTATCACAAAGTACTACATTATTTAAATTGTTAATCTTGTACAGAGACAATTGGTGGAGGCGCAATTGTGTGTCTGTATTATTGGAATCATTAGATCTTCGACTAAAGTGTTTTTCATATTGTTCACCGAAAGCCCGAAAAAAATGATTAAATATTATAATTTTAAAATATGCATTAAAATTTAAAGTAATGAAAATAAAAGTGTCTGGGAAATTTAACAATAACAGAAAAACGAATGCTCTTCGCATGGCAATGCTTTTTATTATTTTATTATTCTTGCAGTTTAAATTTAAGCGGATTTTTATCGTTATGAATGTAATACAGACTCTTATCAGAATGTGAAAATTAGATTTATACACGCATATGCCCCAACATACAAGCATATTAAAACTCTATAAGAATTTGTTTTGACAACTCTTCTAATTCATCTAATATCTAAAATATTGCCGCAAATTCTTTTAATGTTTGATCAATATATTCACGTATAATTTGCCCTTCAAACCGTCTTAATTCGTTGGGGGTGTAAATGAATTGCAATTTTGTACACCCCTGATTGTTATACATCCCACTTTTGTTATTAGATATTCTCTATTTGTAGCGACCAGTGGCGTGCTATTCATAATTTTCAATAGTAATTATTGGGTATACTTTGATGTTATTTTCAGAACTCGGTCATCTTTTCTTGTTGTGAAACTTACTTTTGCAAACATACTTTAAAATAATTAGTTCTTTTTACTTTCTTATAGGTACTGTATACAAGAAAGTATTATGTTCCCAAATAAAAATCTACCTCTTCTCAACGAAAACTGTTTTAACTCGTTTATTTTCTTTTTAACTCAAAAAATAATTAAACTAAGTATCATGAATATTTCTTGCGGGCTTTGTTAACAATATGAATAAATCTTGTAGACATAAAATATCTTAGAATTTGTATTAGAGTTTTTGAGTATTTAATTATTTTTATTAGGGCAGTATTAAGGTAGGCTTTAAATTTTGGAGCCTTATAACTCGGGAAGTATACGAACGATTGGATTTAAATTGCGAGCGGATTTAAATCGGATGTCAAATAATATGTGTACCAAATTTGGTGTGAATCGCTCTGGTACCTTCAGAGGTGTAGAGGGCACAAATTTGGTCTTACGAGCGACGACTAACATCCAGTTATATATATATATATATATATATATATATATATATATATATATATATATATATATATATATATATATATATATATATATATATATATATATATATATATTTGGATTCAGGGTATAAAAATGACAATGAACAAGAATGAATAATTGTTTGGATTTATAAGAATGAACACACCAACAAGTAATTTTGTAGTCCCGGCCACCCCTTATTGGTGATCGCGTGACCACTGTCAGTATCACACAACAATCACTGACTGGCCACTCACGTGATTCCCCTCTCTGCTTTACCACCCACACAAGTCTAACCAGAAATTCCCCTAGACGATGTGGTTGGTATTATATGCAGACGCATACACCGAGATGTATATTCTAACATCGACAATTGTTCCGTTAGTCCGCCCCACATACGTTTACCCCATTCCGAACAAGTGTACTGACCTTATTATGTGTTGATCATGTTGCTTTCTGAACACAAAGAAATTATGTTTGCTTTTTCAACTTTCATGATTCACGTGTGATTATACTTTTATGAGTTGATGTGTTTGATATAGACGGCTCTGAATTCTGATTCATGTATATATGAGCTAATATACGAATCTTTTCAGAATAGTCGTAGTTTTCTTCTTATTACATGCAAACATACAACGCCTACATAAATTGTTCACATATTTTCTTGGAAGTGATCGTATTTTTGCTTATTTGTAATATGCAAATTGAGTTGATGTTAAAACGCTCTGCAAACTCTTGATAACAATACTAACATGAAGGTGATATTTCTGAAAGAACGACGTAGGAAATATTTTTTAGCTCGCCGAAGTACCGAAGGAGCTAAAGCATTCGGTCGTGTGTCTGTAGCATTCTCGGATCAAAAAATGTCATTAACATAAAGGGTCTCGTCGCTCTGTATGTCTGAATCCAAAAATATATATATAACTGGATATTAGTCATCCGCTCGTAAGACCAAATTTGTGGTATGAAGGTACCAGAGCGATTCACACCAAATTTGGTACACATATTATTTAACATCCCATTTCAATCCACTCGCAGTTTAAATCCAATCGCCCCTATACTTCTCGAGTTATAAGCCCCCAAAAATAATTAAAAACCACTGCTCGCTTTACCTAAAGGCGAGCTCTACGCATTGGTGCGTTTTACGCGTACCAAATCCTGTTTTTAATTTAAAGTAATGTTGCAATCTATCAATAACAATATCATTTCAAAGTCCTTGAATCCGTTTATATATATATATATATATATATATATATATATATATATATATATATATATATATATATATATATATATATATATATATATATATTCTCAATGACTTCTGTATGTGTACGGATATAGTGATGAATGTATAAGAAAGTCGAGTGAAGGGCACTCCTAATTTTTGTTATTATACTCAAACATGCGCTTTTAATGCAGTTATATTAACGGCAATACATTTGATACAATAATAACAAACTCAGTGGAAGAAACATCTTAACGCATAAAACTTTCTTAATTAGTTTTTTTTATTGACCTTGTCGATGTGACATCAATCCGTTACCATGCATGCGCTTATATTTATTATAGAGGTCGTTGATAATTTTTTGTCACGAATACTGACCCGAAGAACAGTACGTACTTATGCGTCGTTGCTGGGGTAAGAATGCGATAGACGCAACCCCAATTCGAGTGTAGAAGTGGGCCAAATGTATTTTCTTCATTCATTATAGTTTTTTAAATCATGCCAAAATGACTTAAACTCAATTTCGTTGTTTTAAGACTATAAAAATGTAATTTCCGTAACGAAATGAATTATGGACATCTTATGATAAATTATATACCTCGTACTCTGTTATTATTGTTGGATTTTTTTGCTGGTATTAATCTTTTAGTTAGATCAAAAACAGGTTATTTTAATTTATGAAACTAGCTATTTTAATTTTATGCTAAAGATAAGATTTGATTATCTTATTGTCAGTGTTGTTGACATGGCTGGTAATTGTTTCGGTGTGACGACGTGAGTTGACGGTTAACAAACCTATTAGAACTTTATGTATTTGTAAAACTTACGTCGCCGAAAATATTCCGAACGTAATTGGGCCAACTTTTCTGCTGTCTACTCTAAAGGATTGTTCACAGTTAAAGCATTATTAATTAAGCTTAGAAATTATAAGTAATAATTCCAGTTTGCTATATGACATACAAGGTTAACGTTCACAGCAACAATAATTATCATAAATTGTGTTGCTTGGAATGTTAACATTGCTTGTCATAATACTAACTAGATTATTATTTATAATTTTCTAAGCTTAATTACTAATTGTTTCGCTATGAACAATCCTTAAATCATACATTCATACTGAAGTGAATAGTTTTACTTTCTTATACGCATTAATACATAAGTCGAGATTTCAACGAAAATAGACGTTTTGACCTCTGAATCGAATCGAACTATTTATGAAATGCCGCCTGTGTATCTGTCTGTGGCCAAGGGCCAAAATTATCGAACGTAAAATTGTGAAACTACCAATTTAAGACTAGTATGTGCATTTTTAATGTTTTTAAAGAATATCTAAACCGAGAGTACGTGTTTACTTTATGCATTATTTGTCCAAACTCCAATATCACTAGAACGACTAACCGGCAAAAATAGTTATGTTTATAATGAAAAATATTTCTTTAAAAATGTAACATTTACGAGAAAATTTCTAATTTTGTTTGTAAATTGTAATCTCCTAAAAGTTAGACGACTCCCCCGTTTAAAAACGATGGAATATTCGAATCGACAATGTCCAAAGACGGGTACATACATAGGGGAGAGTGTGTTGGTCAAGTGGGGCACGTTACCTTGAACGCTAAAACTAAAGGGAGCCCAAAATTGATTTTTATATGCAAATTTTGTTTCGAATATAGAATTTATAAAGATATTATAGCACGCTTGATGTTATATAACTATACATAGTAAAATCAACAACCTGGCGAGTGTAACAACACAACACTGATAAACGTATAAATAAATATGTAGTGAAGACTCCGCCTAGAAAGCATTATTGAAGATTTCATATTGTTTTAACATGATATATCTCTGTTGTTTAAACTCGCGTTTGCATATATTAATGATGTAAACTTTCATAATAAACAGCAGGTACGAAAGTACTCCATTTTCTTTTTGTATGAGTACAGATCGACACACAGATAATATGAACTGTATACGCAGGTCGTGAGACCCGACTTTGTGATCGCATCTCCTTTGAAGGTATTGGGTCGATTTTATAAACGCGTTTGTACTAACAATAATCTCAGATTAAATTTAAAATAGACCGTTCTTTTTTCCACGGCGTAAATGAGTACATGAGATTGAAGTGATATTCTCCCCACTTGCTCATTTACCATTTATATATTATAAAAGTAGCAATATCCATTCATGTTTAATATGAAAATAATATTGGTTGAAATACTTACAGTGGTCTTTCAGCTATTCCATTAGTAGCACTTCGTGCCATCCCAATATTCCCACTTTGTACTTCAACACCATCACTCTTTTCGCGCACTGTTATTTTAATCGGTCTTATTTCATCGACAATTACCGTTCTAGCCTGTTTTAGTTTCTGATTTGCCGAATTCGTTAATTGTGCACTGTCCATTAGCGATTTATTCACTTTGTCCGAATCGGTCGGTGTTAGATTATTCAAATTGTTTCTCGCGTTCATCTCAACACTATTTAAACTTGGCGACACTGAATTTGACAGGTGGTTGTTAACATTGTTATTCACCGATTCTGTCACTTGATTCACTGTTCCACCCGTGTTATTTGAAGTTATCGTCGATGAATTTAAAATGCGATTTTGATCTGATGTGTTCGTTCGTACTGAACCATTGGCAGGAGAATGTGAATTACCGTTACCATTTGTGTTTCTATTTGCATTTTGGGTTTGATTGTTGTTTTGGTACGAATTTTGATTTAAATTTTGATTATGGTGCAAGTTTTGATTTTGGTTATTATGTACGTTTTGATTTTGACGCTCGTTTTGATTCAAGTTTTGATTTTGTCGCTCGTTTTGACGTTCGTTTTGGTTCAAGTTTTGATTTTGTCGCTCGTTTTGATTCATGCTTTGATTTTGATTCAAGTTTTGATTGTGTCGCTCGTTTTGATGAATGTTTTGGTTTGAATTCCTATTCCGTGTAGGTGTAACGCTTCTACGTGTATTGTCATTATTATCAGAACTCTGAAGATTATTCATCCCTCCAGCTTGACTTGAATTATCTGAATGTTTGTTACGATTCGATTCAATATTTAATGGTTTGACAATAGTCTCTGTAGTTGCAGACACAATTTGTGTAGTCGATATCCCACCAATGTTTTCAATCGTAACACTTAAAATATCATCATCTTTTGCATCTTCAGTTGTTTCGTCATCTTCCGTTTTTGACAGATCTTCCGTTGTCGAAGTTGTCGTTGTATCTTGTCCTTTCGTTGATTTGGCACCATTTACTCTTCTATAACCTGAACTTGATTGTTGTTTACTATTATTTCCTACTCCAGTTCTATTCCCCATACCAATGCCACTACTTCTACTTTCAGATCCATTCGTTCTACTTGCAGACCCATTATTTCTACTCCCAGATGCATTGCTTCTATTCCCAGTTCCATTGTTTCTACTCCCAGTATCATTGTTCCTACTCCCAGTATCATTGTTTCTACTCCCAGTTTCATTGCTTTTACTTCCTGTTTCATTATTTCTACTTCCAGTTTCATTATTTCTATTCTCTATGTCATTGCTTCTACCCTCATTTCCGTTGCTTCTGCCATCAGATTTTGTTTTATCTTGTCCCTTAGAATAGTGACCAGATGTTGACTGTTCAGGATTATCTGATTTAGTTTTACTAGAATGCGTTCTTAATATCGATGACTTCTCACTATCATGTCTAGTTCGTTCTTGTTTTGCATTATATGCTGTTGACGCAGATTTATCTCGAAGTTCTCGATTAATTTCTAATCTAGAATGAGTTCTTCCTTGCAAAGATCTCACATTGCCTCCTCTAACTGTTTCCCTATCAGTATCCGTGGTTTCGGTGTCATCTGCGTCTCTTCTAGATACACTACTTGTTGATCTATTTACATTTTTCCTAACCATAGGTTTCGTAGATCTATCACCAACACTTGATCTTGTAGAATACACTTTTGGTTTTTGAGGCACTTTCGGTTTCGATATATTTGCTATTCTGCTAAACGTGTCTATTTTAGCTGGTATATTTTTATACGCACTACTTTTCATTGGGATTTTTGATGGTGATCGGTTTGGACTAGTTTCCCTACTTGCATTACGGGAAGCATTTCTGGAAGTTGGCCTAGAAGTGTTTCTAGATGGAGCACGACTTACGTTCGGAGAAGTTAGTCGACTTGGTGGTTGACTTTTACTTCTGGGTATACGCGATGGGGAAGACGGTATTGGATCTGAACAAGTTTCAGGTGAACTGCCAATAATAGGTGAAAGTCGTACAAAGCTGGTTTTTAATGTTGAAACGCGTCGCGGTGACGGTGGAGGTTTGGCGCTAAGATGTCTGGGTGCTATGTTGGACATACTTCTACTATGCTTTACGTTTAAGTTGCTATTGCCTTGTCGTCTATTGTGCCGTTGTTGGGATGTTGGTGATGATTCTGGTGATAGCACATCCTCGACAGATGATCGACGTATTAGAATTGGTTTTGGGATTTGGGATACACGTAATATGGAAGACGTTCTGGGGGGTTTGGTGGGTGATAGTAGCAGTGGGGGGGAAGATGTGGGCGATGCATGTCTGGATCCTGTTGGGTTGAAGCCTCGACCACGAAATGGACTCACTCTTCCACCCGTAGGAGAAGCACTCCTTGAATTATTTGGGCTGTGTGGCTCAGCTATTATAGCGAATGCCTGGTTTTTTCGCCGTTTCCTCGGGGTCAATCTGAAATTAGAAAATTCCTTAAATTATTGTAGCATTTTGGCATTTTTAATTCTAACATACTAAGTTTTGATTTAGCATTGTTGTAGGTATAAAGTATCACTATGTTACTATCAAATTTGCTTGAAAAAGAAACCTTGTTTTAATTAAAAATGATATATACACGAACATTTTAAAAATGATTTATTATTTCGTTCATGTGTAGAACTTTTATATGATGTATGTATTAAGAAATTGAAATTCTCTTTCGTTTCTTGAGATATTACTATTAGAATCAAAACCATTTTTACTTTTTAGCCGTATTTTTTGGAGATATGTATTAAAGCCTTACTAAACCAAACATAATTTACTAAGATTTATGTGCCTTACTTGTTTGGGTCCGGAACTCTTGGCGGACTTGGTGTTGGTGTATTTTCATCCGGTGGCAGTATGGTAAATGATTCCGGTGTCAAATATGTGAAATATTCTGCTTCGAACTGCTTCGGTTCGGGCCGTCTGGTACTCATTGCAGCTGACGCAGGACCGTATTCCGGTGATTTCATTATTACGTATAATTTAACACAAAATTTGTGTTCTTATCACATTTTTGATCCAATGTTTCGCAATCTTTTGACCCATTGCACTTATAAAATTATTTCTACAATTTATTTAGAATTCTAGTTAAGTTTTCGAAAATATTGGCAATACAAGTTTCAAATTGATTGTTTTTCTATAAAATAGATTCATATTCTTTTCGTCAAGTTTCTTTAGGAATATAAATATCGATCCATTTCGGTTATCAACTGAAACAAAAATATAAACAAATTAACATAAGTAAAAAAACTGCGTCCGTTTATGATTTAAGTATATGTTTATATAGTACAACAAATCAATCCATGTGCTTGGATGTTATTATTTGTGATTATTCAATGGTTATTTTAGAAAATCTAGGAAAAGAAAAGCGATGTTTGAAGAAACAGGAACTTCGGTGTAGGTACAATACACGGTGCAATGTTTAGGTAGCAATGTAACGCTTTCATATTCACAGTAATAAATAGCAGTGGGTTGTTTAGTTTACTGTCGACTGTAGTCCACTTCCTGTGTTTGTGTAAATTAGTACACTTAAGTCGCATTTAATTAATATGCTATAGTACGAACTGAAATCAACATGGCATCAATTACCATATTATTACGAACTCCATTTTTTCTACCTAACAATCGGCATTATGCCATTATTTTAAATGGTATGATTACAATTGGTGGATGCGCCATATTTTTATAAGTTTCTTATACAAGGAAGCATTTGGCTAAGCTGACGATAAATTTGTGAAAATCATACCGTTATTCCTTAAGTCTCCATTCGAATCAAGAAAATAATGTCTCACATTTCGAATACTTTTATAGTTTTACCAAATTGATCTGCATTGTATATATAAGTGTGCCACTAAAAAACATGCACAAATCAAGTACGTACTTTTAACACTTGTGCATTTGCGTGAGATGTCCTAATAAATCTTCTTACAAGTATTGTACTGTCCGAAATTCGAAAATTTCAACAAGCAAAAATTACCTTCAGCTGTTAACGAACACGAATTTATATCTTGTAAAAAACATGTATCTGGCTAAAAGATACCACAGCTAGTAACGACATAGGTACCTGTACCTATGCTTCGTATAAGCAAGTATTGTGCTGGCCTCAACTTTATAGATATTTATTTTAATGTTTACTCGTATTGATTTAAAAACAATATTGTAAAATTTGATGCAACTAAAGTCCCCATTTATTTTATTATAAAGCATTAATATTCATTCTATATTTAGACTAAGAGTTACGGTTTTCTTTCTCTTAAAAAGTAGCCTCAGTTAACAGTCATGTGTATAATAAATAATTATATGGTCAAATTTGTTCTGAGATGTGTGTCAAAGATAAAAACGTTCAAATTCAAACCCACTATAAAAATGTAATAAATATAATAATCGAATGCAAACAGCAACTATTTGCAAATCCTGCCTGCACTAATTCGTAATCAAATAACTGGTAATTATCATTTTGAAACTAATAATTTATATTTAATGATCGGTACGAAAACTGTTGGGTTTTTGAGACATTTATTTCTAAAAATAAATATGTAATGATTTTTTACTGTAATTTTCGCAATTTTCATAATTCAATCATATCAAAACACACGCGCATGCGTACATAGTACACACGCACATACAAAGAAAATTTTATTTCTTTCCTATTTTGTTCGAAAATAAATGTTAATCTTGATGCATAAAATTTGATTATTGGAGCATTAAAATGTTACACTTTCAAGTGTATACAATTGCCTAAAACTTATAATTAAAAGTGAAACTTATTTCTACGCTATGATTACGCAAGCGTCAATGCTCCCAGCTTTTCTTATAGCTTATAATCAATCGGCGGAAAATGTACCTTTTAAAAATAGTTATTATTTTTTAATAATACGTTTTAAGATGCTTCAATTGTGGTCGCGCACCAAATAGTTTATTGCTTATACTTTCTTTACAAATAAATATATTTCAAAAAACTGTGTTAATTATTTGAATAGTGGCAAAAATATAAACGACTAGTGCTTTTTCTGTAGCAGACACATGACCAAATACTCTTTTGTACATTCTGTACGGCGAGTTAAAAAAAGAATGCTTAATCTGCTGGACTAATTGTCGTAAATAATATAATTAATATTCAGAAGAATGTAAATTAAATCGCTGTAATATTAACAATAGATCAAGGCAATTTATAACATAAAAACGGTATGATTGTGTTCATGGTTGTTTTTACAACAATTGCAGTTTCTTTTTAAGCGTAATTGCTGGCTAAATACGCACTAGTGATTTCAAATTTATGAAATTTAACTGGTGTAACGTTGTGGTTTACGTGTTATGCTCCATATCTTCCGTTATGCTACGATAATTCTAAATACTATAGCTAACAATAAGTGGATTCCTACATAACAATTGAACAATTATATATTGATTATCTTCAATAATAATAATAATTCGTATTCACACCTGTTTTGCAATCACTAAACTTTAAAGCGCTAATTCAAATATACTTAATTGGTGGGGACAAAATAATGCATAACACAACAATGAAAACAATTTAATCTGAGGCAAGATTTTCGAAATCAGGAAGACATTTCCATTATTTTCTAAAGACTTCTAATGTATTTAGCAAAATATTTGCGTATACATAATTATTTTGATAAACATATAGTAATGCTTGAATTTATTCGTAATTTACTTGTTCATGTATAATTATTCTGTTTGAATTGTTATATGCATTACAATAGTTTTTCTCAAGAAGTGTTGATATTATCTTCGTCGAGGTATGTGCGTACCGTTAAATAAAGTTATATGGTCAAGTAAGATAAAGCTAACATTAATCCATATAAACATGAGATTAGCGCCAATTTTCTTAACGTATTATAAGCAAGCGCGGATCCACACGACAAGTACTTAGCCTCACCGGCCTATGGCGCCACTGTCGCTAGAGATATAACCTATTGTGTAGTACATTATCTTAGACGGCTACTGTTTTTTTTTTTGACCGCGTGTGAAAGCGGGAGTATCCGCAGATTTTAGTAAAATGAAAAAAGGCTTAAACGTTGAATTGCTAACAGAATTATAGACCAGAATACACTAGAGTGTTATAGTTATTATGCGATAAATTTGCATATTTTACACACATCTAAATTAATAATGTGAATTTATTGACGCGAAACTTTCCATCATTTACTTAATTAATTTGATTACGTTAGTATAAATAATATTAGAAATTTGTTAGAAAACGGAACCAGACCCATTGTTCTGCCTGGTTTTAATGTATATATCGCAATACACTATTATGTGTTAACAATGTATAATAACAAGTGTTAGTTGGGAAAACAGAATAAATTATAAAATTGCTAAGGCAGACAAAAAAATATTCCCGAAATAAATGTTTCATTTTTTATTGCATACCATTCGAATTCCCACAGGAAATACTTCCTAAATTTAGTTGTTTCCTGTACACTTTTTTACTTAGTTGCTCAGTTTTCTATTTTTATATAGTGCTACCTTTTTGTGTGTATTATAAGAATTCTTCTTTTCTCTTGTCTCGACGCCCTGAATCCAAGACTCGTCGTTCGTAAGACCAAATTTGTGCCTCCTACTCCTCTGAAGGTACCGGAGCGATTCACACCAAATTTGGTACACATATTATTTAACATCCCATTTAGATCCCCTCGCAGTTTAAATCCAATCGCCCGTATACTTCCCGAGTTATAGGGCCCCAAAATTTGTATTCACACAATATATTTATTTTGAAATTAGTTCTGTTTGTTTCTCTCCCAAAAAATAATTTTAAGGTGAGCTGAAAGCAATTGTGTGTGTAGCTATGCTTATGACTTTCAAAAACGTAATTAATATAATATATATATATAATGGTTAAGTGTGTCTCTTTTACACGCAACATTGTTGTAGATGGTTCTAGTATATGATTAGGAAAGTTGAGAGTAAAATTTTGATGTAAACATGAATCTTGTATTGTCTTCAATTTTCAATGCGCAACAGAGCACAAACCACAATGTTTTCTATGTTGTACATAGTTTCATTTTAAATGAAAATCTAATGAAAAATTGAATATAACAGAGCTACAATTATCAACACGTATTCGTGTAATTTCTAAAAATAGTTTCCTACTTCAGATAAGATGTAAGAATTTATTGGTTTATTTTTCATTGGTTGCTTTTGGTTGGAACACAACATAACATAACCTGACCAGTATCGAACATATCATAACCTACTTTTTCCATATTATTTTGATAAATTTTATCTACACAATCAGGCACATAGCAAGGAACGTGCTCAAGTGGTTAAGAACTACTTCGTACGAGGAATAAATCACTCAATTACCATTTTTACTAGTTTTTCAATGTTATTCGCAAAGCTATATTTAGTTTGTGTTTATTCATCCAATAATAACAAGCATAGGAACAGGCACCAATGCTTTAAACAATTCACTTTCTATGTACTTATTGCATTTGGGTTTATTCTGTAGTCTTTATATATTTAACACTAAACATTTTTGATATATTCAAAAAATATATGTTTCGTTTTCGGGGCTTGCAAATGTGTACCAAATTTTGTTTAAATCGACCGGGTACCATTAGAAAAGATGTTTCCACAACGTTAGTGAGCGAATGACATACATCCAGTTATATACATTTGAAAAATGAGGAAGACGTGAAACGAATTTCTGATACATGGGGTATACAACTCTTTTCAAACAATTTGTAATGAAATAATAAATAGCATCGCTCTATTTAATTTATATATTAGCTCTATTCCATGCGTAACCAGCAACATATCATATATATTACGCGTAAATATTGTAATTATTAATTTCAGTCGGTCTGGCACGATTAGATGCCTTCAGCCACGATTAGATGCCTTCAGCAACGATTAAATGCATTCAGCCACGATTAAATGCCTTCAGCTACGATTAGATGCCTTCAGCCACGATTAGATGCCTTCAGCCACGATTAGATGCCTTCAGCCACGATTAGATGCCTTCAGCCACGATTAAATGCATTCAGCCACGATTAAAAGCCTTCAGCCACGATTAAATGCCTTCAGCCACGATTAAATGCCTTCAGCCACGATTAAATGCCTTCAGCCACGATTAAATGCCTTCAGCCACGATTAAATGCCTTTAGCCACGATTAAATGCCTTCAGCCACTTGGTGGAGGTGCCGGTCTAGGCCCGAATACAATGGGCCTAAGCTAGCACACAATGGGCCTAAGCCGGCACATACTGGGCCTATCCCACACACAATGGGTCTAGGCCCGGGCCAAATGAGCCTAAACCCGCATACAATGGGCCTAGACCCGCACATAAGGATCCAAATTTAAATAAACCAAAAAATGATATTGATGAATCCAATTGTACACAAATACAATTAATTTAAAAAATATGTACATTTTTTAAGCTACCAACAAAAGAACATATATAAAAATACACTTACAATTTACCGTAGTTCATTCTAACACGTTAACAAACTCAATAGATTTGAACTATCGATAAAAACACACGATATACATTTTGGTTTAAAATGCAGTTTTTAAAAAATATTTCTCGTCATTAATATTCACAGAATATACAATATTATATTGTAAATACAAACAACGAAGATTGTTAGTAAATATGTGTGTATAGGTTATAACTATAAAATCACTGCAGTATTAGTAATAATTTCAATGAAATAATTATAGTTTATTAAACACTGTACAAACGAAACACTTATCTTGTTTATTCATTAAGAAAGTATTTATAAACAAACATCTGCAATGTGTCTTGGAATTTAGCGACGCCATTCTTAGACGAAGTTCACAACAATACTGAAATCTGGATCGTCTACACACTGCGTTAGCTGTAACGGTTCTGGCGTGTGATTGGTCAGTTTTGTCGGACATACACGCGAATTATACTGAAACTGAAATGCAAACACGAAAGACGCGACTACGACTATATACTGTATATATGTATATATATATATATATAAGAAGCGACGAATATGCGGCTTTGTTATTATAGGTGTATTTCAGCGTTGTTTGCAATTGGGGGAAACTAAACTTTTCGTTAAATACCCGCGCACAATAAATGAATATATAGGAAAACAAAACGAAATTTTAATTAGAAACGAAATTTATAAGTATCAGATTATAAACACGGAAGCCTGTTTTGCAGTCGTTATAGACCGCGAGACCGTATTATATTTATATATTGCGGGTAGACGAAAGATTATTATTACCTATATATTAAATTCAAGGGCTTCGAATAGTGTCTTCAATTTGACGTATTACCGCTCATAAATTATTTTAAATACTTTATCGGCATCAAGCAATAATGATTTTGAATTTTAAAACCAAAAATTGTAAGACTTTTTATAACAATAACATATTTTCAAATTGTTAACCAAAAGGCCATAACGCATACCTAAAGGCGTGTTCTACGCATTGGTGCGTTTTACGCGTAACAAATCTTGTTTTCATTGTACCATCGGTATATACACGCTTTAAAGCACGTTAGAATGAATTTAATGTTCGAAAGATAATTTTGTATATATATTAGGGACAATATTTGTGAAGTATCTTGTAACTAACAAGTAAATAACGATTCTTTTGTCTATGTATTTAACAAATGATGTTAATTTATTTGTTTAGGTCCACAGCATTGTGGAAAAAATAAATACAAAGACTCACTTAGCACCAGAACGCGCTAGCGCTCTGATTTTATTGATTTACCTATATGGAATAGGTATATGCAACAATTTGAATTGGTAATTCACAAATTAATTATAATTTGATATTTACTACATGCTATGAATTTTTAAGAGAGTGTCATTATTTGATATTATATAGGAAGGACGTTGATTTACGAAAAAACAAAATTAAATGCATTTGAAAGTATACAAAACTACCAATTCCTTAATGGGTATGCCATTTTGGGGGTGAAATTGGTTTATTCTCGTTGGCTACGAGGTAGACTGCTTGTCTGTCATACTTGGTGTATTTAGAGTTTTATCAACAGTTTTTGTTGTATAGCGATCACAAATTCGTTACCACTGGTTATAACCCAGTATGTATAGAAAGACAATAAGTGAGAGTTAATTGTGTTATTATTATAATTCAATTACATATTTGAGTAGAGGACAATGAACCATAATAAAATAACTTAAGTAACAAATTAGTTAATTAGAAAATATTTCAATTGTTGTTTCACCATAAAACAATAATATTCTAACACGCGAAACAAAGGAAATTGGTTTGGTTGTTTGTTGCGTTATATGGAATCAGTGAAAACATCATTTTTAATCGTCATTTATTTAGCTAATTGGCTATTTTATTAGTTTACATTTTTCGCATTTTATTAAACTGTTGCTGTTGTTCTAACAACTAATATTATTGAAAGAGAAATAAAGCTGGAGATTTTGTTTTATATTCACCTTATGATTGCTATGAAACTAAATCAATATGCATTATAACTAGGTGATTTTTCAATAACTAGCTTGAAATTTAAATATCTTCAATTTCAATTAGAATCACAGACAGATACACAGGTATCAGTTCGAATATAGTGAGAAACCATTTAGGCTGGGCCGAAATGTGTATTTCCGTTAAAATCTCGATTCCAATGTAGGGATGCTCAAAACGTGTATTTCCGTTAAAATGTCCATAATTGCTTTGCCAAAGAATCTAAAATAAATACATTTGTTTAGTACATTTTGCTTAATTTAAGAGTAAAAATAGAGAAATATTATACTTTTATTTTGTGTTAATTAAAATTAAAAGAAAACCTGCTACAAGTATAAATAAATGTCTAATTCATTGTTTGCATGTACAGCAGAATACTGTTATAATTATTATTACAAACTGCATTGTACGAAGATTATGCAAATTTTGAAAGCTATTATACAGCCGATTTTATAGTTATTTTATTAATTATCATTAATAATTTACTTCATATAAGGAAATAATAGTGTTTGAGCAAAATATTATATAATTTAAAAGCAAAACATATATATTTACCTTTTACTCTCAATATTTCATAATATAGGGCAAGTTCATATTAAAAATGAAACAACAAATACGTATATAATTTTAAGTGTAGAATACAAGCACCAATGTTTACAGCTTGCCGAAATACTTAAATACTCCTTGAATGATTTATAGCATGGGTTAGATTATGTGCATAATTGACTGCATATTAATTTAGTCCGTTCAGTAACCCTTTTTTGGTTGTCGATCAATCATTCTCAAAATTGAAATATACTTAGTAATCAATTATTATTTTTCATTTTCGTATAGCCTTTAATTAATAGCAGCGCGACTGTTTTGGTGTAGTTATAAGTTGGGGTTAATTGTGACTATTCAGGCCATTGTCAAAAGAAACTTGTTGTTTCTTACTACTATATTACACTTTTAAATTTTCGTTACATTACAAAAGAAGCTAGATCCTTTCATTATCTGTATTTATATTTAATTCACCCTACAATTACTATAACACAAAATAAATATATATATATTTTGTAACTATGGAAACGTAAATAGAAAATTACCATTTTCAATAGCGATTTTTCAGTAAATGGTACATTTTTTGAAAAAAATGTTTAAACAAAAGTTACTAGAAATTTTAATATCTTCAACTTCTATAAGAAACAATTTTCTCTAATTCTTGCCATTTCTGAGATATTACAAAATTAGCAAATATAAACCGATTTCCGGTTAAGATAAGTTGCTCACCCAAGCTATATATATAATTTTATATTCAACAGATTTGGCTTTAGAGCGTTCACATACATACACACAATTATAGAATTCTTCTGTCCTGGCCAATCACATGGTAGAATTATTGGTATTAAATGTAAAAGTGATTTTAAAAATGTACGGCGAGTTGAAGGCATTGGTGTCTTCTTTTTCATGTTTCACACCTCGGTCGGATCCATAACGTATGAATAATACTATTATTCATGTTCTAGTCCAGGTCAATAACCTTTGCTACCCTTACAACTAGCTATATTCCTTTTATCGCGGAAAGTAATTAGTTCAACACTTCCCGACGTACTTCCTTTCATTTATTAAGTGGAAAATTAAATATTCTTTATAGTAATCAGCGGGAAAAGCGTTCACTCGAATACTAAAATAATAATTTATTATTATAGCATATCGATAGAAGTTTGCCGTGTAAACTTATTCTTACTAAATCATGTTCTCTTGACTTGCGTTTACAAATGAAAATAGTCAAGGAAACTCAAACCCATTAAATTCTCAACAAATATTTCCTTTTAGACTTCGTCTAAGAAAATAAAAAGATGCCAATTTACTGTACAACATCGCGTATCATATTAGCCATATGCGTCATCATTAAACATCATAAGTAATCATTTGAAATTTGAGTTATTTGTATCGAAAAGGGTGTAACTATTATAGGCTTTTAATTTATTCTTCAGAGAAATGAGATGTTATCATGAAAGCAACACATTAATCATTATCAGTATTCAGTACACGTCTTCCTGTAACCTCAACCTAGTACCAATATCTTACATTACTCTGATTAGTTTACAATATCGATTTTATCGAATATTGAAACCGTATTATCAAACATTATAAGCAGACACCCAATTTTTTTTAAATACTATTAAATTGTATTTTCAATATATGTATACGCAATCATCAAACAGGAAGGAAACAATAAAATTCTTTATATTCTTCGTATAAGGCATAGGTGCCTGCACCTGTTCAGTCTATAGTGACAGGGTTAATTAAAAATACTAGTGTGTTTCATCAACAACTATCTTATTTATTATCGTATAACATATAAATCTATAAAACAAGCAAAAAGTATGTTATGGTAATTTCATAATAAATTCAATTCATGAATGATTCCGGTGTTAGCTTAAATTAAAAAAACGCCCTTCGACATCTAACTCATGTATGGCAGCTTGAATGCTAATTTTAATTTTACTATGGTCACCATTATGTATTTTCCCATGTTTCTTCAGCGACCCTTTATCGGCGAATGCTCGACCACACGTATCACAACAAAATGGCCGCTCGCCAGTATGCGTTCTCATATGCACAACCAGATTACTGGGCGTAGCAAAGTCTTTGCCACAGATCGTGCATACATTTCGTTTAACACCCGAATGGCGGCGATCGTGTAACTTCAGCTCACTGGAACTCGCAAACGATTTACCACAATGGGGACATACGTATGGCTTTTCACCCGTGTGTGTTCGTATATGATGGATCAAAGTGCCGTGTTCAGCAAAACGTTTCGGGCACATTGAGCATGGGTATGGCCGTTCACCGGTATGCGTACGCATATGTTTATCTAAACTCGACGACTGTGTGAAACGCTTACCACATTCCGAGCATACAAATGGACGTTCGCCAGTGTGCACTCGGATGTGTTTCGTTAGGTTTGCATTCTGGGTAAAGGCTCGGCTGGAACAATACAATGTAATTTAGGTGTAATTAGTATGACAATAGAAATTATTTAACTTGCATTAGTTTCAAACTCCGCTCTCAATTGGGCGTAAAAATACCTGCATATTGTACATTTGAATGGTCTAACGCCTGTATGAATGACGGTATGGGATTTTAGTGATCTTGGATCAGCAAATGATTTGCCACATGTCGTACACGTTAGTGGACGTTCACCGGTGTGCTTTCTCATATGGACATTCAAGTAGAACGGTTCGACAAAACTAAACAAACAATTATTGCCATTAAAATCATATATTCATATTTCCATGGCTTCCACAGTAATTTTGTATACAAAAAAGTGAAATAGTGTAGTTTTTAAAGGATAAAAATGAATAATAGTGAATCAAATATTCATTTTGTAGACGCCATTTTGTTTTTAGGCCGATTTTGAGGCCAGATTCATAATCTGCGACCCCAAAAACCTTGTATTATCCAATTTCAGGCGATTAAATAAATAAAAGAGTTATACATATATTAATTAAGAGTGTACTAAAAAAAGCTAGAGTGGCCTGCACTCGACTTTCTTTTACGTAGTTTTTATACAAATCAAAATATGATTGATTAAACTATATGCAAATACATGGAAACATAAATAAAATATTTAAGATTTTCTGTAGCAGTTTTCTCGTAACTGGTACATTGAAAACAACAATGGTGTGAAATATTAATATCTATCATTATGAATATAAGTGCAGCCGTTCTAGTGATATTGGCAATAGAACCAAAAAATGCATAGAGTAAACATGCAGTTCCGGTTGCTTAAGTTTGAAGTATTATTTATTCCAGCTATAATTTATTTAATAAGTCATGTGTGTTACCCTTGATTACAAACTTCACAAATATGTCTTTTCTCCCGCGGAAAGCCAGTATGGCGGCGTAAATGTTTCGTTAACGAATGCGATTCGGCGAAACCTTTCCCACATTGTTTACATACATGTGGTTTATGTACCATATGAGTTTTTACGTGTCTTCTTAATGTCTGGCGTGCTGCAAATTAAACATGCTATAGTTACATGTCTAGACAATTGCCACGGGACCACGGTACAACCAAATACATGTGTATGTGTAGAACGC
Source organism: Leistus spinibarbis (assembly GCA_933228885.1). Classification (NCBI taxonomy): domain Eukaryota; kingdom Metazoa; phylum Arthropoda; class Insecta; order Coleoptera; family Carabidae; genus Leistus; species Leistus spinibarbis. The sequence goes on along the minus strand of OW121804.1, from coordinate 8,241,540 downwards.
TTTGTTTCTATGATTACAACCAGTGGCCAGGTCTTTTTTACAGTGGTTAGAGCCATTGTGAAAATCATTATCATTTCTAGTGATATTGGAGACAAAAAATGTATAGAGTAAACATGCACTACCGGTTTGAATAAAGTTGTTTTGGTATTGACTGCGGATCCTGTGATAACTAAGCAATTAAAATAATAATAACCTGGAAATTCCTTGTTACATTGTATACATATATATTTGCCATCTTTCGAATGTGTCGCTTTATGCAATTCTAAATCTTCGGCAACATTAAAAGACTGCGTGCATTCAGTGCATGGGAATGCTAATGCCGGTAACGGATCCAGCTCTAAGAAATTCGTTAAACTTGCCGGATCATCTAAACTTTCATTAGATGAACTACTAAAAAATATTCAATTAATTAATTTTATTAATTACATCCAAATTATATTTATATAAAACTTACTTAGGCTCAATTTGGGACTCATGCTCAATTATATGTTCGCTTAAAGTAATATTATCAGAAAATTTAATGCCACACTTATCACAGACGAACTGATTGCTTTCCATATGCATTTTTATATGACGCTTTAAAAGTTGCGCATCTATAAATATTTATGTAAATAACAGAGTATAAATAATGAATATTCAATGCTTACTTCTAAATGTTTTTGGGCAATGAACACAATGGCTAGATTTATGCATTTTCATATCAGTATCAGACCCAAATTTCTCATTACACATATCACAGGTATACGAATCTTTTATGTCAATACTTTGAACAGTTTCATTTGCTAAAAATGTATTCATAGTAAAATTGCATTTTATATATAAGATCTAGTTGAAAATCATACTTACGAGGTACTGTATTAAATTCATCGTACGAACACGATGAATAATTCGTTTTGTATGCGTCCTTTTTAACTAAATCATTCTGTAAATGTATAAACAAGTAAATATAAATATATTTTATCGAGAAACAATTTGGGTGTAAATAAAGTACATTTTTATTTCGAAATTTTAATACGGTAGACACGCTCGATACCGTGAACACCGGGTAACGGATGTTCGGGATAACGTGAACGATTTTCATAACCTTGACGGCCGTATAACGTGAACAAACCGATATTCGATCAAGTGAACCATGATTTCCATAACCTTGACGGCCGTATAACGTGAACAAACCGATACTCGATAACGTGAACATGCATGCGCAAAATAGAGCTTATAATAAGTACCTTTAATTGATTCATTTCTAAGTATGATAGCAATATTTTTTCTGATTTTTGACACTGTGATTTAAACTCGTAAGATTGTGCAGCCAAATTGGAACATTGTTCGCATATTTTATCCGGTAATCCATCATTATCTGTAAGCTAGCAATTACGATTAACAGAATAAATAACAATTACGAAATTCAATTATCTACCAGTATAAAAGAACATGTTTGAAGCATGTTTACTATATTTCCGTCGGATATCGACTTTAAATTCACACATGAAAGTAAACAAGTTCGACATACATTATCGAAATTAATCATTGCATATTCTGCATCCATAATTAGTGGATTTCAAGTTATTAACTGCAGAATCTCTGTAATTTTTTGACATTTGTATACAGTGTTGCCAATTGTACAATGTGAATATATATTATATTTTATTTAAAAATAACGTCAGTGCCCGGCCTCAAAAGGAATAGGATAGTAGAACATTTTACATTAGTGAGAATGAGATGGTGAGAACCAAACAGCATTTTGGGAAAATTGCGAAGTTAGCTTTAAGTAATTGTTTAAAGTGTGTCAAAAATGTCAATAATTGATCAAAAAGAATATTTAAAGAAATATTTGTCTTTAGGGGATGAAAAAGAAAAAAATAAGAAACGGAAAAAGAGGGCTAAAGTCATTAGAAATCGGTTAGTTTACGAAATTATTCACCAATTTATAGGTTAACACCGTAAATAATAAAGATTTATTGTTTTTATTCTCTTTTTTCAGTGTTAATATAATAGACGATGATATAGATTTACCAACAAATTACGATGAAGTCGAATTAAAAGAGTTTTTAACCGCCGAAGATGCGCCACAAGTTGTTGGTATGGTGGATGATAGGCCACTTGCATTACGTATAGACGATTATAGAAAAAGTGATAAATGGAAATTAGTTGGTAGTGATGAAGAGCTAAAGGAACCAGAGAATCACATAAAAGCAAAATTAAACAAAAATCGCAAAGTTGATCATGCGGATTCAGACGCCAGTCCTGTTCGAACGAAAGGAAGTCCACCGAAAAAGTCCAGAGATTATGATTCAGATACAAGTCCACCTAGAAAAACAAGAAAACATTACGACTCCGATGCAAGTCCACCTAGAAAGTCTAGAATATTTGACTCAAGAAGGAATGAAGATTCACTTCCACATAAGAAAATAAAAAATGAGGATTCAGATGCTAGTCCACCTAGAACATCTAGAAGGAATGATGATCTGGATAGGAAACCTAGAAAGAATGCGGATTCAGATACTAGTCCACCTAGAAAATCTAGAAAGAATGAGGACGCAGATGCCAGAACATCTAGAAGGAATGATCTAGATGCAAGTCCACCTAGGAAACCTAGAAAGAAGGCGGCGGATTCAGATACTAGTCCACCTAGAAAATCTAGAAAGAATGAGGACGCAGATGCCAGAGCATCTAGAAGGAATGATCTAGATGCAAGTCCACCTAGGAAACCTAGAAAGAAAGCGGATTCAGATACTAGTCCACCTAGAAAATCTAGAAAGAATGAGGACGCAGATACCAGAATATCTAGAAGAAATGATGCTCTGGATGCAAGTCCATCTAGGAAACCTAGAAAGAAAGCGGATTCAGATACTAGTCCACCTAGAAAATCTAGAAAGAATGAGGACGCAGATACCAGAATATCTAGAAGAAATGATGATCTAGATGCAAGTCCATCTAGGAAACCTAGAAAGAAAGCGGATTCAGATACTAGTCCGCCTAGAAAATCTAGAAAGAATGTGGACGCAGATGCTAGTCCACCTCGAAAATCGAGAAGAAATGCTAGTCCGCCGAGATCAAAAAGAACCCGACAGTCCAGGTTTTCGGACATTAATGAAGCAACAACAAGTACCCAAGAAAACGATAAATCTACAACCGAATTAGCGAATGAAAAATCAAAAACAAAGAAAATGACGAAAACACTAGACGGCAAAACAGCTGGTCTTCAATACGGTGGTGACTTCAAAAAGGAAACGGCCGTATTGAAGAAGCGTGAAGACGAAATGTTTGAAAATATGTCTGCAGAAATATCGGGCAAAGACGCCGCTCCGATAATGCGTGATAGGAAAACGGGTAAAATACGAGATTTAGAAAAAGAGGCGATCGCCGAGTATGAGAAACAGCAGAAAGAAAATGTACAAAAAGAGAAATACGATAAATGGGGGAAAGGGTTGAAACAAGTTGAACAGCGTAGGGAAAAGGTGGCGGAAGAGCTGCATGAAATGTCTAAGCCACTTGCTCGGTATGCAAACGATGAGGATTTAGAGAAATATCTAAAAGACCAAGAACGCGACGGTGATCCTATGCTGCAGTATATTCGGAAAAAGAAGCGAAAACTGGCAGTGGCCTCCGGAGATCCTGGTAAGTTTTAGTTGAATACGGATTTCGGGCGGAGTCACTTTTGCCTTGTGTATATTTAATTTACAGTGTAGATATTTATTATAGTTGCGTTAAAGCCACAATATGACGGTGATTTTATACCGAATCGTTTTGGAATACCACCAGGCTTTCGTTGGGATGGTGTAGATAGATCATGTGGTTACGAAAAACAATGGTTTGAAGTACAAAATTCAAAGAAAGCTGTTGAAGAAGAAGTGTACAAATGGAGCACAGAAGATATGTAAAACAAAAATCATTTGTTTAATTAAATAAAGTTACTTCAACTACAATCACGGATTAATATAGATATTATAATTTTATTTATCTTTAAGTATGCAATAGAAATATAATTGTATATTCTTTATATGAACAGATTGTGAATTGCATCAAATAAACCATTTTTAGGAAAATTAATCATCATTTGTGTGGCCTACCGCAAATAACTTGTTCAAAAACAATATTCGAATTTCGCGCGTATTTGACAGTTGTTCCCCAGAACAGCTGAAAATGGAAAAGTCGAGCCCGTACCCCAGGGAAAACTCAAAATGGCTGAAAACATGACGTTTCAAGCAGTTTGAGGTTAAATTAGTAAACATATGTTGTTTAATTAACAATATTAAAAATGAATGAGCAAGATATACCAATAGATATTCATTCGAATAAATTATTGGATTGGCTAGTGAGCCGAAGGCACTGTAATAAAGATTGGCACACAAATGTGTTAAAAATACGTGAGAAAATAAATAACGCAATCCAAGATATGCCTGCACATGAAGGCATTGTCAAATTATTATCGGGCTCGCACATAAATTACTTTCATTGCGTAAAGATCGTCGCTATTTTAAAAGAAACTGAAGCAGATAGTAAAAACATCTTTGGCAGATATGGATCACAGCGGATGAGAGACTGGCAAGAAATTGTGCAAATGTATCAAAAAGACAACGTTTATTTAGCAGAAGCTGCGCAAATATTAACGCGGCACATTAATTTTGAAGTGCCAAGTCTTAGAAAGCAAATTGCTAAGTTGGAACAATTTCAAAATGAGTGCGCAAAAAAAGAGAAGGATTACGCGAAATCGGAGAATATATCACAATCGGAGTTTAATGCGTCTTGTAAGCAATTAGGTATTGCTGGTAAGCAAATTAAACAGGAATTAATTACGTTACTTGACGAATTGCCGAAAATTTACGAAAAAGTTGGTGAACAATTTAAATTAATTAAACCTGCCCAAGAATTATATGCAGAGTTTGTTAATTATAATTCTTTGAATGAACGTAATATTGATGTTTTGCAACTATTGAAATATTTGGTAGAACACGGAAATACTACGACTTACGAATGGACATATGGAGAAAAACCACTTAATATTATTGCGCCTACAATCAATATTTCTGATACAGGTACGAATTTGTATGTAACTCGATATTTATTAATTAAATCGTATGAACTAGGCGATATTTTGGACAAAATAGACATTTTTCACCGGTCAACACAAATAGATTAACATAAATAAGATATTTAAGGATGAAACATCAAGCTCGAAAAAAAAACCTACCGACTAATCTTTATAAAAAAATATCTGGAGTGGTCTGCACTCAACTTTCTTTTACGCAGTTTTCACTAGATATAAATATATTCAAAACCTGCTGTCAAACTAACCAATACTCTACAGAAATATTCTGAAATGTCATTTATCTAATAGAGTCTATTTTGTTTTCCTGACAAAAAAGCAGATGATCCGATTTTATTGCGCTACATGCGAATCCATGGCAACGCGTAAACAACATATTTATAATGTTTCATGTAGCATTTTTCTCACAACTGGTACATTTCTTGAAGAAATGTTTCAAACAAAAGTTGTGCAAAATATTAATATCTTTCATTATAAATATAACTATATTTGTCGTAAGTGTAGCCGTTCTAGTGATATTGGAGATAGAACAAAAAATGCATAGAGTAAACATGCACTTCCGGTTTGAATATTCTTTTCTAAAATAGGAGATGTGCACATCTAGGGCATATACAAAGCTTAAGTTTGAAGTTTCATAATTTTTCGTTCGACAGTTTTGGCTCTAAAGCGTTCACAGACACACACACACACACACACACACCGGCAGACAGACGTCATTCCGAAAATAGTCACATTCGATTCAGAAAAGGTTAAAACGTGTATATCCGTTGAAATCTCGAGTTCGAAATTTTTCATGATTACAATACTTACATATTACTCTGTAAAAGAAAGTAAAAATATCAGTGAATCCGTAATTGCATAAATAATGCCTGGTAATTTTTTTGAACCTACAGTTTCGAAGATAAAAATAAAACTCCCCAAAATCGGTTATTTTTTATACTTTTTATTTTTTATCTTCAAAACTGTACGTTTAAAAAAATTAACATTTTTACCAGGCATTATTTATGCAATTACGAATTCACTGATTTATTTTTATAAGGATTAGTCGGTAGGTTTTTGCGTAATCGAGGTTTGTTTAATCATGATAGGTTTTGAGTAGTAATTAAGAAATATAACTTTGAGTGCAGGCAACTTCTCATTAATATTTTTAAATATTGTTTCAGATGATTCTAACGGAAATGAGGGTATAGATTTCGGCGATTCGAGTGCAGGCGGCGATGGCATTGATTTTGGAGAGATAAACGCAGCTGCAGGAGCAATTGATTTTAGCGTAAATGCCGATGGAGGAGAAATCGATTGGGGCAATTTAGATACCGAGGCTAATATTTCAGTCGCAGATGAAATCGATTTTAATATTTCTTTAGAAGAATCGGGTATTGTTGTCGAAGCAGCTGGCATTGATGGTGGTACAGCGACCGGTAATGAAGCGTACACCTTACTTGACAATCCACGGACGCGCAATCAAATCCTCGATGAACTTATGGAGTTGGAAGCGTTTCTAAAAATGCGTATATTTGAAATGTCTAGTGATAATGACCTGTTATCGATTTCGCAAATGCAAGACGCTCCAACATTGCTGCAAATGCAAACCTTAGAATCGATTACGAGTATGTTAGATGCTGTAGAAATAGTATTAAGTGAATTGATAAATAAACGTACTGCCCATTTGCACAATATAAAACATTCGCCGAAATATATTGATATGCTTGCAAATACATTGAAACAAAAAATTGCTGTTACCGCAAAAATGCAAACGTCACGTAAACTAGTTTTGTCTCGGGCGGCGGATGCACGGAAACAAGTCAACGAAATAAGGCCAGTTATTGAGGTCATTGTTGAAAAAACAAAAATATTGCAAGGGCAAATCGAATTAGAAATTTCGCTTAAATATAAGAATAGAATTGTTAATATTGTTGGTGGTATTAACGCTATATGACGCGTAAATATATATATATATATATATATTTTTTAATTAAAACAAGAAAATTAGTTATTTATGCAACGGAACCCATCATTTAATATTACCGAAAACAGAAAAGATATTTTGATCCGAACCGTTTATTTTATATCGGTTCAAACGGTTCTATAGTTTACAATTTTGGCAATAGGAATCTGTAATAAAATTATATAACAAGAAAATGTATATATTTCGATTAAACTTCAATACAAAAATCCAACAAATGTTCATCTTTCTGGGTCCAAATACGAAATATGTCTTCTTTAACCAGTTTCCACATTTGCTGATACAATTCAGCTTTGTTTTTAGTTTCCTTATAACTCAATTTACTGAAATCTTTCATATTTAATTTTGTATGCGTTACAATATCGCTGAAAGTAGTAAACAATTCTTTTTTGCAAATTAATAATCGTCCTGCCCTATTCGATTTATTCTTTTTTGTAACTCCTTGTTTTTTGCCTTCGACTGAAACTTCTAGTGGCCTATAAATTATGTACATTGCGAAATAAAATAACAATGGCAAGGAAATGTGTATTTTCGGATAGCTGCAAATAAAATACCTGGAACTTGTTCGACACCAAATGATACTGGAAGGGCAGGGTCGTTTTCCTTCACATTTTGCAAATTCAAATGTTAAAGTTGATTGCCCAATAATGGGCAATGTTGTTTTATATCCAAACGAATCTGGATTAAACTCAAATCGTGTTTTTAGGGCCCTTAGTAAAGATTCTTCAGAGTATGGAGTTCCGCCAATGATTGTTACTGAAGTAAGGAATATTGGTTGATCAAGTAGCAAACTAATTAACGCGCCTTGAACACCCAAAAATGACCATTTTGCTAATTTATCACTGCATGATACCGATTTAGTTGGGTCACCTCTTCCTAAATATTTCAAATTTAATACTAAGGTTTCAACAAAACGAATAAATATAAACACCTGGTTTGATCCGTATTGCCCCTAAAGTATGATACTCGACCCCTTCAGTTTTCGAATCTTGTTTAGAGTCAAAATCCAAACATTTTGCACCGGTACGAAAACTATCTGATGCCAATTTAGCTTTTTTAGGAGCTGGTTCGCAATCACTAAATTTAAGTATATCGCCAAAATCATCCGATTGCTGTTTTGGAAAAATCGCGGCGTCCCCGCAGGGCATATGCGTTGTAAAAAAATGAAAACTCAATGTGTCATTTAAAATAAACTTGTTTGTTGCATCTAATCGAAATATACTATTTTTATCGTTAAGTGTTAAATCTATGTTATTATATAAATATCGTAAAAAAGCACGTCGACAAATGACCTCAGCGTGTGAATCGTTTAAAATGTCTCCCGTTTTGGACATTCGTGTGGCCCCAATGCATTTTGAACCCGTGCCTAAAGCAACTAATTCCATATTTTTAGTATCAAATTTAATTATTGAAGCAAGTACAGTCCATTCCTGTGTGTTAGGTTTGCCTGTTTTAGGCAAATGGTTGAAATGGTTTAAAGTTAAGTGTGAAATTTTATTACGAAAATCTAAATTATTAAACATATTTACAATTCCTTAACAATTATTAACATTAAGCAACTACGGTTGGGTCCCAAGCATATTTATCGTCTTTTTTGATGTTATTCAATAATGCAATGTCTTCATCCGGTATTACAAAATTTAATTTTATGTTCTCGTCAATATGCTCTTTAGAGCGCGCTTTTGGGATAACAGCAACGCCTTGTTGAAGAGCCCAACGTAAAAGTACCTGTAATACCGCTTTTAAAACATAAATAAATATGAATACACTTATATATGGACCTGAGCTGGCGTTTTATGCAATTTATCACCAATTTTTGTCACCACTGGGTCTTTAATTAAAGTCTGATCATTACTGCTTCCTAATGAAGAATACGCTTGCAATAAAATGCCTTCGCTGCGGCATAAATCTAATAAGTCCGTTTGGAAATAATGTGGGTGCCATTCAACCTAAACATGATTTATTTCATCGTTACAAATATCCCCAAAAACTAGTAGAATAATTTTAGAGCCGATATTATAAACAATTTTACTTAGCAACTACATAAAAACATAAAATGTAGTAATAAGTCAAGATTTCAACGGATCTGCACGTTTTGACCTTCGGATTGATGTCTGTCGGGTCTGTGAACGCTCTAGAGCCGAAACTGTCGAACGTAAAATAGTGCATTTTTGAAACGGATATTCAAACCGGAAGTGCATGTTTACTCTAGGCATTTTATATTCTCTAATATCACTAGAACGACTGCACTTATGGCGAAAATAGTTATGTACATAATGAAAGATATTATTTTGCACAAATTTCGTATATTAAATTGTTTATAATACCGGGTCATAATTACCTGATTGACATCCGGTTTATTATTTCCACAAGCGCCCAAAAGTTGCTCTAAATGTCTAACCGTATAATTAGAAACCCCAATCGCTCTGACTAGGCCCCTTTTTTTGGCGTTTACTAAAGCACGCCAACTGGAAGTGCGCAACGTTTGGTTATCGGGGCTATTTACGGGGATTCCCGACGCGCCAGGCCAATGGATCAGATAAAGATCTAAATATTTTAGACCTAAATTCGCGATTGAGCGCTCAATTGCACCTTCTACTCTATCACCATGGTCACTTGGGGCTAGTTCGAAAATTAAAACACTGGAAATCTTCCCTTTTTTTAATTACTTACATAATTTTGAAGTAATAAAAACGTCTTCGCGTTTTAAATTATATTTAGGCAATAGTTCTTTAAAAGCGTCGCCCAAATGTTGCTCATTTCCATAAACTGCTGCTGTATCTAATAAAAAATAAAAATAAATTAATCCAAAATTAATTTAACATTATGTAAATATTAACCGAATGACCTAAATCCAGCGTTTAAAGCAAAATTAACAACATCATAAATTAGTTTACTGCCTCGAATTTGGAAGGTTCCAACTGTAAAATTATGTTAGGTTATGTACATGTTTATAAACGTCATTAAATATTTATTTATAATTTTTTACTTACATCCGATAAGCGGCATCACATTTCCAGACAATAGTTTGACACTCATTACTTTATACTCCATGGTAAAACAAAGTAAATATTATAAAAACCTAATTGTTGTAAACAATTATGTTAAGGCCAGTTTACACTATGCAATGGGCTAGAAAAGAGTGACGCGTTTGGTTGTAACATGCTCGGATCAAAAAAATATCTTAACAAAAACTACTTGTATTTTCGCCCTGAATCCAAATATATATATATAACTTATATACAGATATTCGAAGATAAAAAATCGTTAGGTATTTGATGTACTACTGAAAGCACTGTACATAGATTCAGATAGAAGCCATCTAGAATGGTAACCTACGTAACTCCAGTAAATATAAATATTGTTTATACTAAATCATAATAGTTATATTTAATATATAAATCCTAAAACATAACATGGCGCAGTCGGTAGGACCTATTTTGGGGGTTTTTATTTAAGTGTTGAATGTTACAAGCAGCCAATCACAAGTCCAGAGGTGCCGCGCGTGCCATCTACCGCAATTTACACACACTATTGTCCATTTGCTTTGAAATGTCAAAGTGACAATGACGTCAGTGCCCGAACTCTATTCGTCTAGTTGGAAAAAAGGAATAGTTGTTGTTTCTGTGTTAAAATCTTATTGTCATGTTGTACACAAGAATATGCCATATTTAATAGATATTAATTGCAATCCTGATATATTTAAACAATAAAAAACATGTAAATATAAACAATATAGATTTGATAATAAAAATACGAAAAGTTATTAGTGACGTATCTAACCTTAACTGTCAATTGTGCTTTTTAATAAATTTTAACTTGTTTTACATGAGTTTTAATTGAACTATTGAAGCATGTAACATTATTCGATTTAAAAAATGCATGCAAAAAGTGTATTTATTATTAGTGTAATGGATGTGAATTCACATATTTTTGTAATTTAAATGTAGTCGAGTGTTAGTTTTGAATATGCAACAATGACTACAATAGCAATGGAGGAGTACGAGTTGATGAAAGACTCAAAATATCGGATGTACGTAGCTGCAGTCGATAAGGCGTTAAAGAATTTCGAATACACGTCAGAATGGCCCGATTTGATATCGGCGTTAGGCAAATTAAATAAGGTATTTTAACACAATCGATCATCGAAACAGACATGAAATCTTGTATCCCGATAGGTTTTACTCAATTATACCAAATTTCCCGTAATTCCGAGACGGATAAAAATCAGTAAACGTTTAGCGCAATGTATGCATCCTGCGCTACCGTCTGGCGTACACTTAAAAGCGCTGGAAACTTACGATGTTATCTTTAAGTGTATGGGCACTAATCGGCTATCACACGAACTCTTCATTTATAGTGCAGGTATATATTTATATATTGCTGTTAGTGCAAACAGACATACGTAATAAGCAAATTTATAGGTCTGTTTCCATTATTGGGCCATGCCGCCATGAATGTGCGACCGTTTTTACTCAAAGTGTATGAAACTCATTTCGTGCCATTGGGCGAACGGCTCAGGCCGGCATTAAGTGGCTTTTTGAGCGGGGTTTTGCCGGGACTCGATTCCGGTTCGGACCATTTTGATAGGTAATTATTAACAATCGCCGAAGAAGCTAAAGCATTCGGACATGTGTGTCTGTAGCATTCTAAGATCAAAAATAAACCCTGAATCCAAAAATATATATATATATATATAACTTGAATGTTAAATTTGTGCCCTCTGCTCCTCTGAAGGTACCGGAGCAATTTACACAAAAATTTGGTACACATATTATTTGGCATCCCGTTTAAATCCAATCGCCCGTATACTTCCCGAGTTATTGGGTCCTAACATTTAGAACCCCCCTTAATACTGCCCTTATAAGCATAATTAAAACACCCAAAAATTCTACTAATAATTCTAAGTTATTTTATGTCTACAAGGTTTTTTCATATTGTTAACTCAAAGGCCATAAAAAATGATTAAATATTTTAAAATATGCACTTTTGTCAAAATAATTGACTTTTAATTTCTATAACATTTTTTGAAATTGTTAACTAAAAGGCCACTGCTTACCTAAAGGCGAGCTCTACGCATTGGTGCGTTTTACGCGTACCAAATCTTGTTGTTTTAATCAAAATAATCTACAAAAAATTGTAATAGGTTTTTATTTCTATAACATTTTTTCAAATTGTTAACCAAAAGGACATAATTATTAAAAACCGTGGCTCGTCTCGCATATATTAGTTATAAGGCGAGCTAGACGCATAGGTGCGTTGTACCTAAGCTTGTTTATGTATGTGTACTTGCCAGCTTTATAGGGCCCCAAAATTTGGAGCCCCCCTAATGCTGCCCATCCAAAAATTTAACACAATATTCTAAGATATTTTATGTCTACAAGATTTCTCCATTTTGGTAATACAAAGGCCTTAAAAAAATATTCAAAATTTTAATTTTTGTATTTTCAAATTTGCACAACATCTACAAATAATTGTAACACTTTTTGTATCCGCAAATCCCTAAAAATGTTAAAAATCATATAGTGTGATGCCATCTATTGCTGTCTAGATTAACTAATCTAGCCAGCAATAGATGGCATTCCAATATTTGTGACTGTTTATTCAAATAATATGGTATGTTCGTTCTTATAATAATGAATTGTTGAAACAGAACCAATTCGCTACTAGAAAAAGTTTGCGAGGGTGTTGGAGCATCCTGGTTTTACACTTGTATTTGGCAATGCGTGCGCAGTAACAGTCCGGTTCGTTTGCCGGCAATTAGCTACGTCCTGCAACATTTCAATCGGAAACTTAGTATGGAAGATCAACTTTACCTTATGGGTAACGATATCGACGTAATGGTAACTTTCATTGTTTTCATTTCCATGTCAAATACAATTTTAAAATATAATATTACAAAATAGGTGTCAGGTTTGTGCGCAGGCGTCCAAGACTCGAGTGTCTTAGTTCAAAGATCCGCATTGGATCTCTTATTGGTTGGTTTCCCAATGCATAACACCCAACTATTATACACAGATATGGTGCGTCTTGTAACCGCTTCCCTTGCAACGATTCTACGCCGAGATATGTCACTAAATAGGTACACAATATTATAAATATAGCCCATTTCATATCAACTTGCAATTATTTTCGATATAGGCGACTCTACTCATGGCTCCTAGGCTCCGAAGTGAATACATCATTGCTACATTCAGATCATCCGCTAGTGAAAACCGGCGAAAATAAAACGCACACCGACAAATACTTCGAACTGTATTCCATTGATATTCTAGTCGAAGCAATTCGGGTGATTCTGGCGCAATCGTGCACTGAAATCCACATAGACGTAAAACCATACCGTTTGCTGACTTCACTACTAGACAAACCCCAAATAGGCCCAGTCATTTTGGACACCATTTTGTATGATGTGTTTCGATCGCTGTATTTAACTTGTTCTAACCAGTCGAACGCGCAACATAGCGCTAATGGGCGCTGTGTATCTTTCACCGGGCACATAAGTAGCTTGAAATACGGGCCAGGTGGACCGAAAAATCAATTAACGCGACAATTTTTAAATAAATTCTGCACGGATTTAATAAAAAATGCGAATTTGTTATTTAATACCCTTGAAGCGTATTATATATGGGGTTATTTGGGCCGGGCGTACGAAACTGCTATTGCGAACGCAACAAAAGATACTTTAAAACCGGAACATATAAATGAAATTGGTTCGGGTAAACCAAACGTTTTAGAGCTGTGCATTTTAACTGGTTTTCTATTAGATGTAATTCCAATTGAAACTTATATAGACAATACTTCAGAGATCCTTCCGAATTTGTTCATAAAAATCATCACGCTAATGAAAGATAACATTAAATTGTTAAATAAGTTTCAAATCACGCAAAGTCTGGAGTTGTGCACGAAAATTTTAAATAAAATCCAACCTGTTGTTGTTGCGGCGACAAACATCGCAAAACAGGAATCGGACAATGTTGTCGAAACATTCCAACAAAAGCCAACAATAAATAGCGAACAGTCCAGTCAAGAAAGTACTACGTCCATTTTAGCAGACGCAACCAATATTATAGAGACAACAAGTCTTAGCAAGTCGCTCAACAATGAGACAATGGCACTGAAGTTTGGTGCACAGTTAGAAAAATCCAAGTCCGATTCGAAATTAAACGAAAATGGACTTGGCAGCGAATTGCACAATGATTTGAATCGCGAACGATCAAATTCAAATCAGATGTTTAAGAAAAAGTCGTCAAGTCCCCGTATTGATAAAAAGGGCAGCGGTAAAAACAAAAAGTCTAAATCCAGCTCAAAACTGTATGATTTGAAAAAAGACGTAGATGATTTGGCGGATGAATTTGTGGTTGCGCCAGTAGAAGTGGAAGCAAAACTTGGTACAAAAGAATATGAGACACAGCAGATCTCAATCGTTGCAGTACAAACGAAAACCGAAAACAAGCACATCGTCAAATGTTTACACATGTACAAAAAGTTTTATGTAATATTCATTCTATCGAAAATTATTCCCGAGATAAATATAGCGAAAATGTTTGAGAAACTGTGTGCAAACACAGCGCAAACACGCACCGATGATTTAGAGTTGTTGCTAGAAAAAAGCATGGAGAATCGGGAAGATTTTCAAAATAAAGCGCATGTGCACAGCCACAGGCGCGTCAACAGTGTTTCATTGTCCGAACGTCCTGCAACAACTCCTCAACACACCGATTTCAATGCTGCAATGAAACTAGCTTCAACGATTTTATTGGAATTCAACAGTTTCCCGAATTTGTTGGAAGACAACACAGAGACATTAAATGAGTGTCCATTTTGGTTAAAAGTATTGATCATTTGCGGCTGTTATCCACAGAAAAATAATCATGAGATCCAAATGATTGCAATCTCAACGCTATTGGAAATGTTGAGTTTAGCCAAAGCGCAGGATCTTCAGCGGTTTAACAACACTACTGACAATAGTAGTACGAAAATTGTTGCGATGGGCATTGTGCGGACAATACATGTAAATTATTTAGAAAATTGCACATATATTATCGAGGTATGTAAAACATTTACCATATGTTCACATGGAGGATTCAATACTGGAATGAGATTGAACTGAGTACGTTCCTCAAGTGTTCACATCTCCGGGATTTAATTTGAGTTTTAAAAATCCCGATAGATCGAATTCAATCCGTTATGTGAACATGGTAATTAAACATATACGTGTGTGTTATGTGTAATTGTAATACATTTTCAGGTAATGTCTCA
Organism: Leistus spinibarbis; assembly: GCA_933228885.1. Classification (NCBI taxonomy): domain Eukaryota; kingdom Metazoa; phylum Arthropoda; class Insecta; order Coleoptera; family Carabidae; genus Leistus; species Leistus spinibarbis. The sequence goes on along the minus strand of OW121804.1, from coordinate 8,226,271 downwards.
AATATTATGGGATTTGCTTGGTGTGGTCATCAACCAAAATCAAATCCTACTTTGCGCAACATTGCTGTATCAAATTCACAATATTTTCGAAGCGAAATCATGCGTTGAACAAGTACTTGGTCGGTATTTAATCGCCGACAATTTAACTGTTGAATATTTTAAAAGATTCACAATATTATGGCATTTAGGTAGAGATTTAGATATTAAAATACCCTTGACACAACGAACGATTCGAAATTTTGATAGGTATTATTTATTTATTACTACAAATATGCTAATAATAACGAAATATTTTAATTTTCAGGGCACTACTAAAAATCTTAGACAACTTAGAAAACAGTGAGAAAATGAGCATAAAACTTCTCACCGAAACATTTCTCGTGCACAGTCTACTTAGAAACGACATCTCGCGCATAATGAATTCATTATTCACAATCTTCTTAAGTCCAAACACAGCACGTATATCAATATCCCACGTTCACATACAGAAAAGCGACGAAAAATTCGACGCATCTTTGAGTGACTTGCAAAAGAACGACGATGCAACCATGAAACGAATCTGCGCGATCAGTTCAGTGAATGGTAACGTCGTTTATCATGTCACTGATAACGTAACACCGAAACCGCCAACGAAATTAAAGAGTTTTCTATTTAGCAAAGCCGTTAGAAAACTACCGATTGGGGCTGGTGTTGTTGTGGATATGACAACAAGTTTGACGGACAACGCGAGCGTGGTCACAAGAAAAAATCGCGATTTTAAAAAAACAATGGAAGAACCAACGGAATCAACCAATTCCAAATCGAATGTTAAATTATTTATAAATCCACTTAGTAGCAAGGAAATCTATTCGGATGGCGCTGTTGGGACTTACACAAAGTTCCAATCAAACTGTTCGGAGCACTCATCAAGCGAAAGTTTATCATCAACAACCAATGAGCAACTAACACATACTAGTTCTGAATCGAATGAGATTACAAAATCATTTGAGGAATCAAATGACCCGATGAGCATGGATTACGAATTGACAAATCATATTGAGACATTGGAGGAGAAAGAAAAGGAAAAAGTGTCAGCATTTTCATCCAAATATTTGACTAGTTATCTAGAAACAATTGAGCCAATATCAGATGGAATTTCGGATGATTTCAGAGAGAAACGGGGAACAACAATTAATATCGCTAATAATAAGCTATCGAAATCTCAGTCGTTAGAGGAGAAAAGTGATCATGAAAAGTTGGAATATGACGAGACGGGCTTAGTGCACAGTTGGTCGTACTCCATGTCGGATTCCGAGAAAATTTGCACCGAATTAGAAATCAGCACAACAGCTGAAGAGTTCTTCAAGGGGGAAAGCCACGCAGTGGCGTCACAAATTCTTGAAGACATCCTAAATAAAGTCTATGATATTAAAGAAGAGAAACGACTTGCGAATGAAACAAAAGCGCGCAAAAAAGAGATAAACATGAAAGCTCGGATTAGTGATAAAACTACAAAACCTATCAATATCTACACAATTCATCATCACATGTTACTTTATTGCGACGTGTTTGATTCAAATTTAATTTTATACTCATTCAACACACTAAAGAATAGCATTTTGACCAATCCGCGCCTTTTCATCAGTTGTTTAGCAACAACTGGCCTACAATCGTCCAACAATACGGACTTACTACATCTGTTAGGGCGTCATCGAAAGTCCATTTTTGGTTTAGGGTTCGCCGGGGATCTTAACACTGAATACATTAATTTCTATCGCGGTTTCATGTTTTTAGAAATACTAGTCTCCGTTTGCTTGAACTATGCTCGTAGTTTTTACCCAAATTTGGACAATTCGAAGTTAAACGAAGATGAAATCAACAATAATTTAAAGATACAACTAGCAAGTCTAGACTTACTGGATATTATTATCAAAAATCTCATACAACTGGTGAACGAAAACGCGAAAGGTTTCTCGTGTTATATCGGTGATATGTTATCGAAATGTAAACTACAAAAGATACTACTGCATTGTTTGTTGACATCGGTGCGAAATTTCGATGTGGAAATGACTTTTGCCGAAGATATACTACTGTTTAATCATTTCCAATTGTATGATAGCCATAAAAGAGTTTCCGAACATGTTGAGGCATACCAAATACAACTACTTAGGTAAGTTTTAAAATTAAAATATAGTTTAATAATAAAAATAAAAGTGTCGGAAAGAAGTAAACTGCAAGGTACCTTGCAGTTTACTTCTTTCCGACACTTCTGTGTGTTTTTATTCAATTATTTCTTATTAAATAGTCATGTTTCAACAAGTGCCTACAGCTCATACATTTAATCTTATAAAATATATGTTTCAGATTGGTCCAATCATTAATAATCCTCGAACACAATGTATATTCTCAACAACAAGAACCCTCCGCTGTGAATCCCCTACAACTGCCGAGTACCTCAACCTCAATAAACGGGGAATACCTGAAATACACACCCACCGTTTTAATACCACAACAACAAATGTTCCTGTCTGCAATTTTAAGCGCACTTCGCCACCAAAACATGAAACACCTACACCAAAACTGGTGTAACATGATTACCACCTGTCTACCATACATCGGTCCGAATCTAAAACAAATCAGCTTGAGTATTATTCACCAGATTTGTAACAACGTGGAAAAGATTGCCGAAACATATAAATCAACGGATATGACACGCGAATTGGCCACTGATTACGCAATTACACAATTAGAGGCATTAACGATAATGTGTCATTATTGTCTACTAGATTCCCAACAATCAAACAATGCCGCTTCATCCGCGAATTCCACTAGTCAAATCTTTAATAATCTTTTGAACGTATTTTTACCACCGATTTCCATCGATGGTACTTCGTTTAATAAACAAAACTCGGATCATTATCAATTTGCGCGTAAGACTGTGCTAGGCCATATGCCTAGAATTATAACTTCCGTTGCGAAATTATGGCAAACAATTTGTACAACTGAAGCCGATTTCAATTCGGTTTATGGCTACTCGAAAGTTGTCAAACAGCAATTACTCGAATTTTTGAGTCCGATTTCGCTGCATCATAGCGCCAACTTTTTAGCGGCGGTCGCTGTCGCCTGGTACGAACGGCGGACGATCATCTCCAGCATTCGAAAGGTTTTAAAGGAATTTTTATTTATTTTCGATTTTATTAAAATAATTTCGAGGGTATGTTTATTTAGGTTCTTCCCGAACCGAATGCAAGTCAAAAGAATTTAGTCTATCTTATATCCGCAATCCGAGTGATTCCAATTGACAATTTAGTCCAAACTGTCCACACAGTTATTAAATCACCACCACCTACAGAGGGTTTAAGTTCCGATATATGTCTAGATGTTCCACTATTGGAACTGTTTTATTGGTATGTTTGTGTGTACTGTGTTGAATTGGATAGAAATCCGTGTTGATTGTCTGTGTGTCTTAGTTATATGCAAAATACCACTGGCACTCAGCTAATGGAAGCCTGGACTTCATTACTGGCATTACTAAGAGAAAGTTTTACGCTAGCGCCTCCAGCTCAATTTTTAGTCATTTCCATTTTGCATGAGCTTATGACTAAATGTTGCCCTTTAAATGACCGAAAAGACCAAAAAGATTTGCAAGACGTTACAGCAAAGGTTATTTAACATAAATAAATAAATCAGACGTAATAATAATATGATGTGTTGTAGTTAATTGAATGCGTTTCCCAAGTATGCGGCTCTTGCCTGGAGCAAACGACTTGGTTACGCCGTAATTTAGCAGTAAAAGAGCAAGAAATTGACGTAGATTCAGTGACGATCGCGTCAAAAATCGGCAATAATACTAGTACCGGCAACACCGGAATCGGCACCAGCACAACTTCAAGTGACAATTGTTCTACGACGCATATATACAGTGTACAAGCCCAGTTGGTACTAGCCGAAATTCTAGCACCGATTCTAGATATATGCTTCGGTTCCCAAGAAAAGGATAAAGTTGTGACTGTATTGACGTCACTTATGTATAATATAGTGCCGTATTTGCGGACGCATACCTCCCGAAATATGGCCAGTTTTCAGGCGTGCTCCAAACTATTGGCGAGCCTAAGTAGTTACCAGTATACGCGTAAGGCTTGGCGCAAGGATGTCTTTGATTTATTATTGGACAATAATCTGTTTCAAATGGAATACTCAAGTTTGCGATATTGGAAGATTATCATCGATAATTTGATGACGCATGATAATACTACGTTTCGCGATTTGATGAGTATGCATTTGAAATGTATAATTTAATGACTAAATTGATTTATTTCAAGTGCATTTTTAGGCCGCGTTTCGCTGACGCAGAGTGGAAGTTTAAGCATATTCTCATCTCGTGAACAAGAGTATGAGCAACGTGCCCAACTCTTAAAGCGTTTAGCTTTCGTTATTCTGTGTAGCGAAATTGATCAATATGCGAAATATATGCCAGATATTCAAGGTACTCTACTAATTAATAAATGTGTATTCATTATAATTCATATTTGATTTAGAACAACTGGCGAGTAGTTTACGGTTATCCGTGCCCGGAGTACAAGCCCAAGTATTCTTATGTTTTCGTGTAATTTTACTACGAATGAGCCCGTTACATGTGACGTCTTTATGGCCAATAATTATCTCAGAAATGCTGCAAGTTTTTCTGCAAATTGAACAAGCCTTGTCGACCGACTCTGAAGAATTTAGGTGAATTTACTCATAACTAATTCGGAAATGTATAAATTGTATTAACGTTTGGAATGCAAGGGTTTTGGCTCATTAATGTTAATACAATTTGGTTTTTTAATGTGTGGGTGATGTGTGACTTTGTAATTAACATTTTAAAATATGGTTTATTTGTTTATGGTGTATTGCTGGATTTGCTTCATGGATAAAGGACGAATAGCAGGTAACGATTTATGTAACATATATATATATAGTTTACGATTCGCTTTTCCACCAACATTTCATCGCTATTGCATGCTTAAACATTTGCTAGCTTAAGGGGGAACTGTTTAATGACTTGGATGTTAGTCGGCGCTCAATATCTCGTGAGATCAAATGTGTGCCCTCTACTCCTCCTTAATACTGCCCTTATAAAAATAATTAAAACACTCAAAAATTCTACTAACAATTCTAAGATATTTTATGTCTACAAGATTTTTTCATATTGTTAACCCATAGCCCGGAGAAAAATTATTGAATATTTTATATCTATAAGATTTTTTCAAATTGTTAACCAATAGGCCATATTAATTTAAAAATTACTGCTCGCAAGGCGAGCTCTACGCGTATCAAATCTTGTTTTTTGCAAAATCCTACGTACAACTGAAATTACATCTATATAGATTAAGAAAAAAAAATTGTATCAGATGATTACATCGGTTCATCCATAACCATGACGCTACCTCCTCTTTGAGCTGCCTCTGGAGAACGCAAAAAAAGGCATCAGGCTATTATTATTAATCAATAAAATAAAAAAAATCCTGAAAAGACTTTGATATATACTTTAATTAATGCAGCAATCTACTAGTTCAGAGAAAAAAATGAGCCGTCACCGTGTTGTCCCCCATTAATATATGTATGCTTAAATAGCAAAATGTATTCTCATTTATATATATATATTATTGTTTTATTATTTCTCTTAATTAACAATGCATGTTGTAGATACTTTTTTGTTTCAATCTAATGCAACTTTTTAGTTCTCATATCAAATTACTTTCCACGCTGGACGCTAGCTGGAGTACGAACAGTAATAACGGTCTGCAAGCCCTTGGTCATCCGCACTGGTTACAACTCCAATTTGCTACCGCTAAATTACTAGATTTGGCGCTCATTTTACCAGCGACAGCCTTACCACAATTTCAAATGTATGTCACTTATATGCACATATTACATATTAGCAAATAATAAATATTGTATTTAACTCCAAGGTACCGCTGGGCATTCGTGGGTGACGATAGCACAAATTCGATGAACGTAAACATACCAACATTTGTGCCTCATGTAACGCGCATTGCCCACTTAATGGACCAGAAATTTGTCGATCGACAGATTGAAACACTGCCGACGAAACAGAATGAACTGTTACTCACCGCAAATCATATAACACAGCTGAAAGACTTGCATAGTTTCTTTAAAACGCTTAGTTTGTGCTCGAACCGACACCGAACTGATTGCAACGGTGCACTAGCGAATGATCATACACACATGGATCGTCAGACTGATAAACAACTATCTGCTGTTTTCGATAAACTTGACAAAGTTATTGAAATGGATTTTCTCGACAAAATACAGCGATAAATAGACGAGATGAAACGTTCTTTTTATATTATTAACCGATGATCATTTTGTTTATTGTTGACGTGATTATTTGTTTCAGTATTCTAGTACTGTCTGTGCATATCAGGGATGGATTTCATTTCTTACAGGCTTTGCTTCTAATGCTGTGCTACCGAATTGGAATTCAGCGCCACTTAATCATGACTTAATGAACTTATTATTTAAGGAAATTGATATTTTGATGCAATCTATTTCTTTTATATCTATATTGTTATTTATTTTAGAATTAATATTGAAAATCTATATATTAGCATATTGCGAATATTAATATGGTATAAATTTTATTTTACCGTCACAGGATACTTAAAAGTACATACTATTTGCTGAATTAAGTAGGTACTTTTTTGTAGCCAGCCCTGTTGAAATTGTATAAATATTATGTAGTTTTAACTTTGATGTTCTTATATTATATAATAAATAGCACAAACATGAATTGGAGTGTAGACAGGGGCCCTGGAACAAGGGGGGCTAAGCCCCCGCCCTTCCTCATTGAAAGCATGGGGAGCTGAAACCCATATTGTTGAGATTTATTCTAATATTTTTTGAAGCTATGGGATTCTTCAGGGGGGGCTAAGCCCCCCCCTGTTCCAGAGCCACTGACTGTAGAATAAACTACTTGCTTTTAAAATTTAATTTTAATTATTGTATTGTGACAAAATATCAATACGAATGACAGACTTAAACAGATTTCTAATGAATATTGATTATTTTTCTACAATTTGTTGTTTAATTGTTTTTAACAGGTTTTGTGTAATATTTAAATAAATTGCTCCAGTTGTATAGTGTATATATTTATATATATATATATATATATATATATATATATATATATATATATATATATATATATATATATATATAAAGTCACTTGTGTGGTATTTGTGATTATATTATTGTGATTAACAATTGTAATAAGTAAATTAATGGGGCGCTTTACATACATTTATTACTAATGGCCTATTTTATACTTTGATTATTTGGGTATTTAGTTCTCCGAAATGAATGTTATTATATTATTTCCATGTTAATATACATAATTATAGACTATTGTTAATTATATTAGAAACTGACTGGGTTGTACAATAGCAGTAAGACTTATAAAACATAATTTGTTGTTAGGTAATAATAATTAAAAAAAAATCGTTATTTAAAATTACGTTATTGAAATTCAATATGTTCTAGAGTTTATTTAATTTATGATATTGCATTTAATATGTCCATTGAATTCAATAAAGAATAAATATTTTAATTTTTCTATTGTTATATCTAAAGTATCTGGAGTGGCCTGCACTCGACTTTCTATTACGCAGTTTTCACTAGACATAACCAAATCCAGCTATCAAACTAACCAATACTCTACAGAAATATTCTGAAATGTCATTTATCTAATTGAGTCTATTTTGTTTTCCTGTTAAAATAGCAGATTATGCGATTTTATACGCTACATGCGAATCAATGGCAACGTAAACAACATATGTGTAATGTTTCGTAGCATTTTTCTCGCAACTGGTACATTTTTTGAAGAAATGTTTCAAACAAAAGTTGTGCGAAATAAGAATATCTTTCATTATGAACATAACTATTTTTGCCGTAAGTCTAGCCGTTCTAGTGATATTGGAGATAGAACAAAAAATACTTAGAGACACACAGACGTCATTCCGAAAATAGTCATATTCGATTCATAGGTCAAAACGGGTATATCCGTTCGAAATTTGTCATGATTACAATATTTACTTATTACTTCGTAAAAGAAAGTAATAAATAAAAGTGTAATGGTTGTTTGGGTTTGCATTATTCAAAATGGCGCTAGTTCATTGCTGAGGTTCACAACTCTCCGATTAAAGTGAATTTCTTTTAACGTGTTAATAATCTATTAATAAATAAACAATGGAAATACTACGTAAGAGTAAGTTGTACCCAATTTACTTCTAAAGCGCGAATGATTTTCAATTTTGGTGCGAAATATTTCAAATGAGGTTATGTAGGTCCTGAAGCCGGCCTGCCGCAAATACATGATGGGGTGGAGCCGTCGGCGCCGATCACTCGCCGCGGAGTGCTTACTTCGTTTTTAACATGCAAACCAATGTCCATACCGGACAGCGATGTGGTAAATGCACTCGGTTTTTTACTGTCCGTTAACGCGTTTAATCGAATTTAATTTTCTTTTTAAAGTTGGGACGATGTCGATTCGTTTCGGAGTTTGAGAAATTAAATCGAATAGGCGAGGGCACTTACGGGATTGTTTGTAAGTACCAATTTTATATGTGAATGGTATTCAATGTTTACGTGTGTTGTTTCGTATCGGAAGATCGGGCCAAGGACACAATATCGGATAAAATTGTCGCTCTGAAAAAAGTGCGGATGGAACACGAAAAAGATGGCATTCCCGTGAGTGGATTACGAGAAATCCAAGTGCTGTTGAGCTGCCGACACGAGAATATTGTCCATTTGAAGGAAGTTGTAGTTGGACGAAGTCTTGAAAGGTACACTTCAAATTTAATCCGGATTATCGTACAATTCGGATGATGGTTCAAACTTTCTTTTACGTTTTAATAGGCATTATTTGCTATATACGAAATGGGATTTTTGTTTCATTGTCTTTAGATTCGTCATTTATTCGTATTTTTTCATGCTTTCTAGGTCCATCTCTCTATCATTCGTTATTCATACGGTTCATCTCTCTTTTCTTTTGTATTCTGGCACTTTACAATCTTGTCTTTGCCACACAAGTTTTCTGCAATTTTTAGCACGCCGTATAAAGTACCAAAGAAGCTAAAGCATTCAGTCGTGTGTCTGTAACATTCTTGGATCAAAAAATGCATTAAAAAAATGTGTTTGTCTCGTCGCCCTAAATCCAAATATATATATATATATATATATATATATATATATATATATATATATATATATATATATATATAACTGGATGTTAGTCGTCGCCTGTGTGCCCTGTACTCCTCTAAAGGTACCGGACCGATTCACACCAAATTTGCTACACATATTTGAATCCGTTCGCATACTTCCCCCCCCCCACTCAAAAATCAGGGTAACGAGGCAAACTCTTTTTGTTAAGAACATTTTTTGTTCTGAGAATGTTACAGACACATGACCAAACACTGAGCTGTCTTTTACTATTGTACGACGAGCTAAAAAGACTAGACAATTTAGATTTAGGTATGAAATAACATCATCGTATCTCGACGGTCGCAACTTATACACTCGTACCTCGCCTAGTGCACGGCATTAAATTCAGAAATTCCCGCCTAGTGCACCGGCTGACGAGAGGCCGGTACGCGCAACGAGCTAGGATATTGATTATAGCTCCAAATAATGCAGAGATAAGAGTTTAATGTTTGAGTCGGTTCAACATGGACGTAAAAAATAGTTCTATTCAAATATAAATTAATGGCCACGTTAAAAACAAGTAGAGTGTTCCCATCATAACTATTCGTAAAACACGAAAGAAATGCGCTCGGAATACCGTTTGTAACATTGCGCGCGACACTACGGATTAGCTCGTGTTCTAGACGGGGGGTGCACTAGGCGAGGTACGAGTGTACTTTTAAAAATGCATATCTCCGAAACTGGAGGCTTAAAAAAATTAATTTTATAATTGCATAAAAAATGTTAAAAACGACATTTGATCATGTCAATTATGAATTATGTTTCAGTATATTTTTGGCGATGGAATATTGCGAACAAGATCTAGCGTCGCTATTGGATAATATGCAAGCGCCATTCTCTGAATCCCAAGTGAAATGTATTATGCTTCAAGTGTTACGTGGTTTACGTTACTTGCACTATAACTTCATTGTTCATCGCGATTTGAAAGTATCGAATTTGTTGATGACTGATAAAGGATGCGTTAAAATTGGTTTGTTTCAATTGCATTTCGATTTAAATTAAATAATAAAATTTGAACATTATTTCAGCCGATTTTGGTTTGGCTCGTTGGTTCGGTATTCCCCTACGCCCGATGACTCCACGCGTGGTCACTTTATGGTATCGCGCCCCCGAATTACTACTGCAAGCGCCTACCCAGACAACCAGCGTTGATATGTGGGCGGCCGGCTGCATTTTAGGGGAATTGTTGGGGCATAAACCTCTGCTACCCGGACGGTCAGAAATCCAGCAATTGGAGCTCATCGTTGATCTTTTGGGTGGGGGATTTTCAACCTATTTATTATTACATTATCTGAATGACTAATTTAATTTATTAGGTACACCCTCCGATGCCATATGGCCGGGTTTCAGCGATTTGCCCGCATTGCAGAATTTTACATTGAAACAACAACCGTATAACAATCTTAAACAACGGTTTCCATGGTTGTCTGCGGCTGGTTTACGCTTGTTAAACTTTTTGTTTATGTATGATCCACGTAAACGGGCGACGGCAGAAGAATGCTTACAAAGTAGCTACTTCAAAGAGGCGCCATTACGTAATTTATTGTAACTTTTCCGTTTTCCATGTTTACTTTATCTTTTTTTGAACGTAGCTTGTGATCCGAAATTGATGCCAACATTCCCTCAACATCGTAATATAAAGGGCGCCAAAGCAACCCTTACCTCTACCACTGAAAGCAGTGTGAACACGGGCGCAAATGACCAAACTAATAATCTACCTGCAATCTCAGATTTGGTAATTGGGATTCAAAGCTTTATGATTATTATTGTGCTCTAATTATTTTATGTTTGTATTGCAGCTTGGATCGTTGGTGAAGAAACGCCGTATTGACTAGTATAAGTGTGTGACAATATCCGAATTAATTTTATAATATTTGTGTATCTTTCTGACGACTATGTTTGACTTTTGATAATAACTAATGTTCTTTATTGTATTGTTTTTTTTTTTAATAAAATAATTCATATATATATATATATATATATATATATATATATATATATATATATATATATATATATATATTTGATTATAGTATTTAATGGACATTTTCTAATTTCTACAACTCTTCAATCCTATTTATAACGTATTTCTTATTTAATTACAATTACAGGCAAGCATCAGTGCTTCCAGCTCGCCGTACCGGCAAGCCCAATCACAAATACAATAATAAAAGCGATAGCAATTATTAAGGATTGTTTACAGCAAAAGAATTAGAAATTATAAGTAATAATTTGAGTTTGTTGTATGACATACAAGGTTAACGTTCACAGCAACAACATTTATCATAAATTGTGTTAATTTTGTTGCTTGGAATGCTAACATTGCTTGCCATAATACAAACTAGATTGCTATTTGTAATTATCTAAGTTTAATTACTAAATAATTCGCTGTGAACAATCCTTTAGAGTATAACATTTATTGTTGCAATCAATCAACAACATTTCAAATTTCAATATTAATAATTTTTTTTGACCTTCAGGTACACAATCTGTAAAAACATTATAAATATAAAATATCTTATAATATTATGTGGATTTTTTGATATAATAAAAATGAATAATGATGTTTATTATTTTCTATAACCCCTGGACTTTTTCGACATAAATAATCTTAGTATTTTTAGTAGAAAATTCTGAAAGTCCCAGGGTTCCAAATTTTGGGGCCCTATAACTCCGGATCTGTACAGACGATTGGATTAAAAATGCGACAGGAACTTCACGGACCTAAAAATGATCTGTATAACAAATTTCATTAAAATCGGCCCGGTACCTTCAGAGTAATACGTTCATAAAGTTAGTCGAGCGACATAATGCAATAAGTTATATACATTTTCGTAATCAGAGAGCTAAGACAACATTTTTTTAATCCGAGAATATTACTTTCTGGTAGCGAATCCACAGGAAAGTCGAGTGAAGGCCACTCAGGTGATGTCTTTCTTTCGACATAAATAATCTTAGAATTTTTAGTAGAAAATGCTAAAAGTTGACTAAGGAGCAGGGTTCCAAATGTTGGGGCCCAATAACTCCGGATCTGTACAGCCGATTGGATTAAAAATGCGCAGGGAACTTCACAGACGTAGAAATGATCTGTATATTGAATTTCATTAAAATCGGGCCGGTACCTTCAGAGGAGATACGTTCGACATAATGCAATAAGTTTTTTTTTAATCCGAGAATATTACAATCATATTTTTACTTTCTTGGACGAATTCTAGATGGAAGTATTGTATCGAATCGACAGGAAAGTCGAGTGAAGGCCACTCTTTGTTTGAGTTTTCGTTCTAAAACCGCACATGCGCAGTGCGCGTAGCTACTTTAAAATCGTTTGGAAACGTTCACCGGTACATGTGTGTTTATATATATTTTGTAAATAGCATTTTAAGCAATTAATACAATGTGTGTTTCAACATAACTATAAGCTATGGTATATAATATGTGAAATCCTATTCCTTACATAACTGAATTGGCATTATAACGCGAAGTTTTGAGGTTAGAGTTTAATACAATTTTATGTTACAGAATAGCATACAGGAGATGACTGAAAATTTGGATAGCATTAGAGATAAAATTGTTAAAACTGAGTAAGTTATAACAAATGACCTAATTGTGTTTTAAATCTAACCTCGTTTTTTTGATTTTTAGTATAGTTTTGAAGGTATTAGGGGATAAAAGTAAGAATTTGAGTAAAGTTGAAAAGAGGTATTCGATATTACTTGCGAAGTATGCGGAGAAAAACGAAGAGATTGAATTGTGGATGAAGCAGTGTGAAACTATTGAGAAACAATTGACTATTTGTAATACTACTCATTCACCTTTACAGAATGTAAGATTTTATACACTTTGTCTTATTTTATTCCCTATATTAATATATATATATATTATTTTTAGGAGTTAACAGCTCTAAAAACGCGATACGAGTCCTTAGAACAAACTCATCATGTGTATGTGAATGCTGCGGAGATAAAATACCAAAGTTCGTGTCAACAAGTGTTACGGTTGAGTAGAACTGTTGGTAAATTAACGAAAAAAATCGAACATTTAGGAGCAAAAGAAACGATTCAATTTGGCAATGTAAAAAAATTAAAAAGTGCGCTACGCGTAGCGAATGTAAAACTAAATGCAAGTGTTTTAAAATACGAAGAATTAATTGCGAATAATAAGAAAACGATTGCTGAATTAGAAGCGCAATATAAAAGTTTAGAGCAACAACGCAATACTGATTTAAATCATTTGGCACAAATCCAAGTGGAATGTGAACAATTAAAGAAGTCTATACAAAAGAAGAGCCCATCGAAAAAGGTATATACATATATATATATATATATATATATTTAGATAATTACTTTAGTAATAAGTATAAGCGATTCCGAGCTATAGGGCCCCAAAATATGGAGCCCCCTTTAATACTGCCCTTATACAAATAATTAAAACACTCAAAAATACTACTAATAATTCTAAGATATTTTATGTCTACAAGATTTTTCATATTGTTATCCAAAAAGCCATAAAAAAATATTAAATATTTTAATTTTTTTTTATCAATATAATCTACAACTTGTTAACCAAAAGGCCATAATAATTAAAAACCACTGCTTGCAACGCATATCTTACCTAAAGGCGAGCTCTACGCATTGGCGCGTGTTTTAATTAAAATAACTACATAAAATTGTAAAACTTTTTATTTCTATAACATTTTTTCAAATTGTTAACCAAAAGGCCATAATAATTAAAAACCACTGCTTGCAACGCGTATCTTACCTAAAGGCGAGCTCTACGCATTGGTGCGTTTACGCCTACCAAATCTAGTTTTAATTAAAATAATCTACAAAAAATTGTAATAATTTCTTTTCAAATTGTTAACCAAAAGGCCATAATTATTAAAAAGCGCTGCTCGTATCGCATATATTACTTATAAGACGAGCTAGACGCATAGGTGCATTGTACCTAGGCTTATTTAAGTATGTGTAGTTGAAGTACTTGCCAGCTCTCTCTTGTAACTGAAAGCCGCTTGAAATGTTTAATTATTTATCTTCAGGATTCTGAACCTGCAGCATTACAAAAACAAATCGAGAATTTTCAGCGTGAGTTGAAATGTTCGACAGACGAGTTAAAATTACTGAAATTCTCGCATGAAAATGACATTAAAGAAATAACAAAAAAATATGAGTTAGAAAATAAATTACTTAATGACAAATTAGCGGAATTGAAAATAGAGAAATTGGTACGAAATTCCGCTAGTCAAACGGATATTGATGATTGTTACAATTTCACCGAAATATTAAGTGAAATGATAACATATCCAGAATTAGTATCGCCATGTTCACCAAATGATGTCGATACTGAAACTAAAACACCGATAATAGCACAGTTTAAAGAGACGAGTACACAAACGGATCAACATTTCAGACAAGTGAAAGAATATTCGCAAAGCGGGCCGTTCCGGATAAACGAGAATACAGCGGATGCAAGACCGGACAAACAAAGAACGACATTTCGTACCGCGAATAAAGTGAGGAAGAATTATAAAACGACAATTAACAAATTGTTGAGGCATGTGAAAAATGGTACTTTAAATACGAAACGAATACTCGATGACGTATTAGCAGCGAGTAGTCCAATTGTAATTGTATCGCCTCGCATATTGAAATCGTATTTGAATGATAATGCCCCGAAGCTGCTGTGCCATAAAAACGGAGACATGAAAATGAACAATAAAATGCAATGTTTCCACCATTGCAAGCATCGGAACGAATATTATTGTTGTTTAAATGATTGCAAATTAAAATGTTGCGGTGGCTGTCTTCAATCGAAACATTGTTGTTGTAAACATAATTGTAACTGTTGTTCACGTGGTGATAATCAAAAGGAGGTAAACGCTTCGCGTGATTATCATAGAAACATAAACGGTTGTTCCTATAATTCAGATGATGATCAGAACATGAAATTACATTTAAATCGTGATTTACATCTAAACGATCAAACGCAACCATTTGATTCTTCATATATGAAACATATGAATATAAATGATCATCTAAAACACAAACAATATCAATACGATGATGGCAAAAAAATTAAATCATCTGCTTCATCTGTTGCTATGTGTAATAATCATGACTGTTCATCCAAAATGGACACAACTTCACGCAATTATATTAATGAAACATTTACGTCTCCGAATCTTGATAGTAATAAATTGTGCTATTGTAATATACATAGCAAGATAAAAAATCTTGCATCATATAATATGCAATGTTCTTCGTGTAATAAATCCTTCGATAATGAAATAAATCCCATACCACCGTTCCACCAAAATCCTTGCAATAAGGAATGTTACTCCAATTTATTGGCGAGTTCGAGATTCAAGCGATCGAAATACAAAAATAAAGTCAAACAAAAGCGTAAAACTACTCGACCGAATTCCAAATATTTCATATCAAAAAAATACCGGCGGATTTTATATACCAGTTCGGAAGAGGACAACGATCAGAATACTGATATTGAAAATATGGAAAATGCAGATTCACAAACAAAATTAGTAAAACGTGAAACAGAAACAGGCATTAATGTAATGTTAGCGAAATATCTAGAAAGTTTACCATTAGATAAAAATGTAATGGGTAAAGCACTATCCGATACCGATTCCGGTATTGAAACATTGATTAAAACAGTTAAATCTCCGATGTTGCCAGTTGATATTAATTCGTCAAAAAATCAAGTAATTAACACAGAAGAAAATCAAATAGATTTTAGTGCCATTGAAACACTATCGCCTACTAAACAAAAAACTGATAAATATGCAAGAAATCAGCAAGTACAAGAAAGTTTTCAGGTAAAAGATGATACTAAAGTGAACAAAATCAAAAAAGATCGAGCACTCGAATCGAAAATACGTGTCGCTCCTAAATCGAAACTCATTCCAAGAACTAGTGACGCACTTACCAAGAATAAAGTAAGCACTATCGTGGAATCTTTAAAGAAAACAGATTCTTTAGAATCGAAGACAATTTTGAAAACAACAAAAATTGTCTCAAGTGACCAACAAATGAATCCGAAATTAACAAATACAGAAGAAGAAAATCACATACATTCTAGTTCCATTGAACAATCGCCTGATCATTCTACAACTAAACAAAAAACAAATAAAAATGCTACAAATCAGCAAGTACAAGTTTCAGAAAGTTTTCAGGTAAGAGATATTAGGGTGAATGAAACTCAAAATAAAGATGTGAACAAAATTAAAAAACATCGAACACTCGAATCAGAAATACGTGAGAATAAATCTATCAAGGAAACAGTTGAGGCAAATAAAACACAATCTACTCGAAATAAAAACACTTTAGTATCGAAAACAAAACTATTATCTAAAAAACGTAAAAATACTTCCGCGAATGCGGCTGACTACAAAAAGATGAAACTTGAACTATTCGGCTCCGATATAGAATTCGATACAATTTCGGAAGCGTCTGAGCTTGAAAATAGCAAATTTTCCAAAACACCAGAAAAACGTGTCGCTCATAAATCAAAACCTAGACTCATTCCAAAAACTAGTGACGAACTTACCAAGAATAAAGTAAGCACTATACCTAAACTAACTGTCGAAAAAGTATTGGTTCCAAAAGTATTAGAGATGAAACCAATGTTTAAACAACCCGTAAAAGTTGTACACAATTCTGTAGTAGAATCAGCAAGTGTGAAGGAAAATATGCCATTAGATAAAGAAAAGGTTGAAGAATTAGATATAAGTAAGTAATAAATAGTATATTAGTATTGAATATTCGTTTAATAAATATATGCATTGTTAGAAATCGGTAGAAAATTGGTCGCTGATATAGCGACATTGGATTGGAATAAAGAATTGATGGAAACTGTTGTAAATTGTTTGGTAAAACAAGAATCTAATTATGTAGCACGATTAATCGTGAACCAAGTCGCTCTGGATTACTCACAACAATTCGATCGAACGTTTACACCTCCTGCTCCTTTAATGACAATTACGCAACGAAAGCTGTTAGTTTTAATGGTACAATTAGAGCAAAACGGTTTAAATAATATTCAACAATCATTTTTAAATATCGCTGAACAACGATTACTATCAGAAACCAAAGTGGAGGCGGTTCATCCTATTACAAGGTAAAATATCCAACACGAAAATGATTTCATTTAAAATAATAACAATTATTGATACAGATTATATGTTGCAATATGTAAATTAAAATACGATATCGAGCAAGTTCGGATGCTCTGTTGTAATGCAGCGTATCACATGGGTGATCTGTTATTACCGTTAATGTTTATAATACTGACCATGTGGGGAGACGTTCTGCCAATGGCCCAAAATTCGGCAGGTATTATACAATACTTGAAATTAAATTGGTGGTCTGATTATTTATGCAATTTGTTCTTTGATGCAGATATTCATTTAGCAACAGTTCTCGTTCATATCATCCATTCAAAGTCGTGTAAGATACCTGGATATAATTTCAAGAATTTAGGAAAGTTATTAAATGATTATTATGGGTATAAACGGGGACAGAGCACAACTGATGAAGTTTTTACGAAATTAGTTGCCGCTTATTCAGGTATATTCATTTCTGTTAAAATAAGAACAAATCACTAATGTTTGATTATTATTTGCAGAAAATTGCTCAAAGTTGGTTTATATATCAATTTTGATCTTGTGCAAAAACCAACCATCCAAATGGACGTACAAACAAATATCAACACATTTTATTCCAATTATAACCGATAACATGAAACTAGCGAATCGATCGATTCTAGTATCAATGACATTTATTCTAGTAAGTCGTTTAGTCGAAACGTTTGATGCAAATCTAGATAAAGACAGCATCAAAGGAGTACACGATTGGCTGTGCCAGTTTATACGAGATAATGGTAAACTCTTTTTATTTTATTAATATAAAATTTTGCAACCAAAGCGTTTTCCAGGGCTTCCTCCACAATTTTGTATAAAAAATGTGAAATAGTCGCTTATTATTTGTAATTTCTAATCTTAATTACTATTTACTTGTGTGAGCTTAACTTCTAACGAAGCTAATTTTTTTTTTTAATTTTTGTTTCAGCTGTAGTCTCCACAGAGTTACGTAAAAGCATTGAAACTTGTTTATCAGTGTTTTTTAGGATATTTAATACGTAATAATTTGTAAATATATGTGTAATTGTTTACTAATATCCATTTTTAAGTTATGCATTGTATGGTTTGCTGAATTATGTACATTCTAATTATAAATAAATGATTTATAAGTCTTATTTACCTATGATTATGCATTTGATTTTTACAGTTTTCGTAATTATAAAAATTCAATTAAACTACCATAATATTATTTTAGTTCTATTAGGAATCTGATACATACGTTGTATATTATTATATATTATCAGAGATAATGAAACGACTGGCAAGAAAATCAAAACAAATTATACGTATGCAAATAGGATAACTATATATTTCACATTTCAACTCATGTCACATATTCTCATGTATTAAGTTGACAAAATCACACACACACGTTACTATAAACAGAACCGCATTAAATAAAATTCTACAGAACTTTTTACGTAGTCTATTCAAAAATAGAATGTGCACATCTAGACTATATACCAGTCTTAAGTATGAAGTTTCACCAGTTTTGACTCTAGAGCGTGTTCACAAGTTATATATTTTAAAACAACTATCAAAATGTGAATAATGCGAACCTGCATCCTATGGGCTAAACTCATGTAATATTTAAATGTATTCTGATGAATTCGTTATATTTCATAAACTATATAAGTTAGAATTATTTGAGTTTCTCATCCTAAAGCACAGAATACTATTACAATGCAGTTCGCATTTATAATAATTTTATTAGCATTTTTCAAAATAAGTAAATGCCTTAACGTCGCATTCGTAGAGACATTCTTGATCAACTATACGTCGACAACTTCAACAACATTTATAAATGTGTGTTGTAGTAAAAGTACGTATATATTTAAATCGAAACGTAATTTTATTAAAAAAAAAAAATGAATGTTTTAGAAATATTCGCAAATTTAATCGAAAATCTATCGAATAATGGGATCAATGCTGCAATGCTTAATCACACAGAAATATATCTACTTGAGAATAGTCGCATTGATGGAAATGCATACTTTGTGATGGACATGTCCTGTTATGGCTCTACTCAAATATTACCTACTGTATAAATTATTACTTGTATAAAAGTATACAATTATTAAAAACAATTAATTATAGATAAACGATTATGGACTATTTCGTCCACCATACAAATGGTTATTTTTAATAGAAGAAAATAAGAATTTTTGGAAAAATCTTGCGAAATTAAATATAGGTACAGATTCCGATGTAATTGTTGCCAATTCAATAAATGAATTAGTAGCATTTTACAAAACAAATTCGAATTATATAATGAGAAAGTCCATTACAACATTGCAATTAAATGAAGGATTTTTAAACAATCGAGTATTGTCCAGAGATCGACACAATTTAAATGGAACATTATTCAAAACATCTGTTGTCATTGTAAACAATGATACTTTGAATCATTTACAAGATTACAGGTAAATCCTGATGGGTTCAGAATAAAACACAATTATAATTTATTATTGGATACAGATTTCCTCATATCGATACAATATCGAAAGTGAATTTTATATTAATTAACCATCTTATTGAAAGTGTAAATGGACGAAAAGAGTTTACATTTGTAAATTCGTGGGGCTACCGAATTAAAAACAGCAGTTTATATACTGGAATGATCGGGACATTACAGCGACATGAAGCGGAAATAGGTGGTACGTATTATTTTATATATAGTGTATACTATACTCTTATTTTCATTTGATTGAAGGTACCGGACTATTCTTAACAAAAGATAGAGTTTCTGTCATAGATTACATTCCTTTCCACACACCAACCCGAGCGCAATTTGTTTTCAGACAACCACCACTGAGTTATGTGACAAATGTATTTACGCTTCCATTTACAAAATCTGTTTGGATCAGTTTACTATGTTTAATCATTTTTTCAACAATTTTACTTTACATTGCAGGTATTAAAACCAGGGCTTTGAACCGTTCAGTTCGGTTCCAAGCCCTGATTAAAACTGTAATTGCAATATATATATATATATATAATTGATTGCATTTAGTATTGTGTGAGATACGCAAAATGAATTTAAAGAAAACGGATAACATGTTATTGGATTCCATTGTTGATATTGTAATGTTAACAATGGCAGCAGTTGCGCAACAGGGTACAAACACGGAACCCCGGAGTACAGCGGGTAAAATAATCATGATACTTACATTTATCGCGCTTATGTTCTTCTACGTGTCGTATTCGGCGAATATTGTTGCTCTTCTGCAGTCGTCTGCGACTAATATTAACACATTAGACGACCTGCTCAAATCCAGACTCAAACTTGGGGTGGATGATAAAGTTTACAATCATTATTATTTCGAGGTACGTGTAAAGATACTAACAAATTAGTTTGGAGTCTGTTGCTGATAACTTAAAATAATAATAAAAAACCCTTAACTACAAAGAGCTAAATACTTGGTGGTTAAGGGTTTTTTACGTATAGACTTGTACGATTCGTTCAGATATTTGTACGAAGTACCGAAGAAGCTAAAGCATTCGGTAGTGATCTACGCGTTGGTGCGTTTTATGCGTAGCAAAGCATGAAGAACCATGTTTACCTCAAATTTTGTTGATTTGTAGAATGCAAAAGAACCGGTCAGAAAAGCAATTTATGAGCAAAAAGTTGTGTCAAATTTTATGCAACTGAATGACGGAGTGCAGAAAATGAGGTCGTCCTTTTTTGCATTTCACATGGAACTGGGATCCGGCTATAAATTGGTTAGCGATACGTTTCAGGAATTTGAAAAGTGTGGCCTGAAAGGAATATCATATCTTCAGGTAGTCGATCCACATTTTGCAATCAAAAAGAATAGTACATATAAAGAAATTTTGAAACTTGGGTAAAACAGATATTGATCATTAAATGCATAATAATACTAATATATAGTGTTTACAGTTTGCTGAAAATGCAAGAAAATGGAATCAAATCTCGAGAAACACAAAAATTGTATGCCAAAAAACCGGAGTGTCATACGGGCGGGGGCAATTTCGTGTCGGTTGGATTAATCGATTTATATCCAGCATTTCTTCTTTTGATACTGGGGAGCAGCTGCTCATTAATGCTTTTTATCTTAGAAAAAATAGTTTATCATAAATAAATATAGCAAAATGTTTTACTTTTCACGAATAAGCTTTTAAATTAATGTCATCCTAGGTATGTACATATAAAATAAAACTAAAAACTAGAAATACATATTTATTTAAATAAGACAAATTATGTCAAGCCAAACTCAATTCATATTCATACTGGTTTATAATCTAGTTTGCTTTCAAGTTTTTTATTATCCGCAACTTTTCGGACAGCCTTCATAAAATCCTCCTGGATAACATACTCCCGTTCGGCCCGGATTGCAAACAATCCGGCTTCAGTACAGACATTTCGTAGATCGGCGCCATTGAATGAATCCGATAATTTCACGATTGCTTCGTAATCAATTTCGCCATGTTTGGCGATTGGGCCAGCGTGAATCTTTAGAATCTCCAAGCGCGCTTGCTCATTCGGCAGAGGTATCTCGATTTTACGATCTAAACGACCTGGACGCAACAAAGCTGGATCCAATGTATCCGGACGGTTTGTGGCCATTATCATTTTAACCTAAACATATATAACACTCAAAATGATCCTAATATTAATAAAATATATATACTTACTTGACCTAATGAATCAAAACCATCCATTTGGTTTAATAACTCCATCAGAGTTCGCTGGATTTCACGATCGGCTGATGTACCTTCAGAAAATCTTCGTCCACCTAGCACAAATCAATCAATACAGTTTTACTTTTTTATACCCATGTAATTTTTACCAATGGCATCAATTTCATCCATGAAAATAATACATGGCTGATGGTCTTTCGCGTAGTTGAACATTTCTCGAATAAGGCGAGCCGATTCCCCAATATACTTATCGACAATTGCGCTGGAGACAACCTTTAGGAAGTTTGCATCCAGTTGTGATGCGACAGCGCGGGCTAATAGTGTTTTCCCTGTACCGGGGGGGCCATACAATAAGCATCCTTTTGGCGGTGTTATACCAACGCGCATAAATAATTCGGGATTAAGTAGTGGCAATTCAATCACCTAAAAAATGCAATCGAAATTTTATCATAATTCAATTGAAATTTAATAAGCAATAAATTGCCTCTCTAAGTTCTCGGATTTGTTCACTTAGGCCTCCAATAGCCGAATATGTAACATCGCCGGGGTCTTCATGGCTCATATTATACACCAAAGGATCGACTTCTCTTGGTAAATAACGCATAATCGTTAGCGTCGTCATATCCAACGCGACGCGCGTGCCCGCCTTTAATTTCGATTTATCCAACTGGCGTCGACATCCAACTACATATCTAGGGCCATTCGTCGCTTTCACAATAACTGCAAATTCATTGAAATTTAACAAATATATTGCTTTAGGGTCCGTTTATTACGACCTCGACCAATCGTTTATAACGACGTAGTTAGGTTTTCATACAAATTCATATGGTTTTAGCGAATAACCGCTTTGAGCGACGTAAAAGTTTAAAATATTGGGTCGTTTTAAGCGTCGTCCGGTTAGTACGACGTAATGTCGCCGATCCCTTGACCGTCGTTATATCCGGATGCTACTGTATATACATATATTTGGGTAATAATAATAATACCGCAGTTGGAAAATGGGGTTTTCTTTAGTTTCTGGTTCAACAATATCCATTAGTGATATACGAGTTACGGAAACATTAAACCCAAAAAATTAACAAATTAAAAAATATCCGTTGTACAAATTGCCTGTTTACCACGCAAAAGTGTGCCAAAAATAAAAAAAAACGTGAAAAACAGTATGCCAATGTGATTTAGTTATATACGAGTTACGGAAGCAAACGTTTTTGTTTGTGCATTTGTATTATTCTATAGGTCAAAAACTTTTAGCGACCAACCGCTTTGAGCGACGTAAAAAAAAAGTTTAAAATATTGGGTCGTTTTAAGCGTCGTCCGGTTAGTACGACGTAATGTCGCCGGTCCTTTGACCGTCGTTATATCCGGATTCTGTATATACATATATTTGGGTAATAATAATAATACCGCAGTTGGAAAATGGGGTTTTCCTTAGTTTCTGGTTCAACAATATGCATTAGTGATATACGAGTTACGGAAGCAAACGTTTTTGTGTGCATTTGTATTATTCTATAGGTCAAAAACTTTTAGCGACCAACCGCTTTGAGCGACGTAAAAAAAAAGTTTAAGAATATTGGGTCGTTTTAAGCGTCGTCCGGTTAGTACGACGTAATGTGACCGGTCCCTTGACCGTCGTTATATCCGGATTCTACTGTATATACATATATTTGGGTAATAATAATAATACCGCAGTTGGAAAATAGGGTTTTCTTTAGTTTCGGGTTCAACAATATGCATTAGTGATATACGAGTTACGGAAACATTAAACCCAAAAAATTAACAAATTAAAAAATATCCGTTGTACAAATTGCCTGTTTACCACGCAAAAGTGTGCCAAAAATAAAAAAAAACGTGAAAAACAGTATGCCAATGTGATTTAGTTATATACGAGTTACGGAAGCAAACGTTTTTGTTTGTGCATTTGTATTATTCTATAGGTCAAAAACTTTTAGCGACCAACCGCTTTGAGCGACGTAAAAAAAAAGTTTAAAATATTGGGTCGTTTTAAGCGTCGTCCGGTTAGTACGACGTAATGTCGCCGGTCCTTTGACCGTCGTTATATCCGGATTCTGTATATACATATATTTGGGTAATAATAATAATACCGCAGTTGGAAAATGGGGTTTTCCTTAGTTTCTGGTTCAACAATATGCATTAGTGATATACGAGTTACGGAAGCAAACGTTTTTGTGTGCATTTGTATTATTCTATAGGTCAAAAACTTTTAGCGACCAACCGCTTTGAGCGACGTAAAAAAAAAGTTTAAGAATATTGGGTCGTTTTAAGCGTCGTCCGGTTAGTACGACGTAATGTGACCGGTCCCTTGACCGTCGTTATATCCGGATTCTACTGTATATACATATATTTGGGTAATAATAATAATACCGCAGTTGGAAAATAGGGTTTTCTTTAGTTTCGGGTTCAACAATATGCATTAGTGATATACGAGTTACGGAAACATTAAACCCAAAAAATTAACAAATTAAAAAATATCCGTTGTACAAATTGCCTGTTTACCACGCAAAAGTGTGCCAAAAATAAAAAAAAACGTGAAAAACAGTATGCCAATGTGATTTAGTTATATACGAGTTACGGAAGCAAACGTTTTTGTTTGTGCATTTGTATTATTCTATAGGTCAAAAACTTTTAGCGACCAACCGCTTTGAGCGACGTAAAAAAAAAGTTTAAAATATTGGGTCGTTTTAAGCGTCGTCCGGTTAGTACGACGTAATGTCGCCGGTCCTTTGACCGTCGTTATATCCGGATTCTGTATATACATATATTTGGGTAATAATAATAATACCGCAGTTGGAAAATGGGGTTTTCCTTAGTTTCTGGTTCAACAATATGCATTAGTGATATACGAGTTACGGAAGCAAACGTTTTTGTGTGCATTTGTATTATTCTATAGGTCAAAAACTTTTAGCGACCAACCGCTTTGAGCGACGTAAAAAAAAAGTTTAAGAATATTGGGTCGTTTTAAGCGTCGTCCGGTTAGTACGACGTAATGTGACCGGTCCCTTGACCGTCGTTATATCCGGATTCTACTGTATATACATATATTTGGGTAATAATAATAATACCGCAGTTGGAAAATAGGGTTTTCTTTAGTTTCGGGTTCAACAATATGCATTAGTGATATACGAGTTACGGAAACATTAAACCCAAAAAATTAACAAATTAAAAAATATCCGTTGTACAAATTGCCTGTTTACCACGCAAAAGTGTGCCAAAAATAAAAAAAAACGTGAAAAACAGTATGCCAATGTGATTTAGTTATATACGAGTTACGGAAGCAAACGTTTTTGTTTGTGCATTTGTATTATTCTATAGGTCAAAAACTTTTAGCGACCAACCGCTTTGAGCGACGTAAAAAAAAAGTTTAAAATATTGGGTCGTTTTAAGCGTCGTCCGGTTAGTACGACGTAATGTCGCCGGTCCTTTGACCGTCGTTATATCCGGATTCTGTATATACATATATTTGGGTAATAATAATAATACCGCAGTTGGAAAATGGGGTTTTCCTTAGTTTCTGGTTCAACAATATGCATTAGTGATATACGAGTTACGGAAGCAAACGTTTTTGTGTGCATTTGTATTATTCTATAGGTCAAAAACTTTTAGCGACCAACCGCTTTGAGCGACGTAAAAAAAAAGTTTAAGAATATTGGGTCGTTTTAAGCGTCGTCCGGTTAGTACGACGTAATGTGACCGGTCCCTTGACCGTCGTTATATCCGGATTCTACTGTATATACATATATTTGGGTAATAATAATAATACCGCAGTTGGAAAATAGGGTTTTCTTTAGTTTCGGGTTCAACAATATGCATTAGTGATATACGAGTTACGGAAACATTAAAAACCCAAAAAATTCTAAAATATCCGTTGTACAAATTGCCTGTTTACCACGCAAAAATGTGCAAAAAAAAAAACGTGCAAAACAGTATGCCAATGTGATTTAGTTATATACGAGTTATGGAAGTAAACGTTTTTGGTGTGCATTTGTATTATTGTATAGGTGAAAACTTACATTTCTCTTCGGTCAATTGTTTCAGAACTTCGCCGACAATTTGGCCGACACTCTGTAACGCTTTTAAATCGTTTTCCGATTTGTCGTATTGTTTCGTTAAATCTTTCAACTGTTCTCGCACTATAAAGAATTTTAGATGTGAACCAAAGTGATTTGACAGTTTTCCAAAAACCATGCATTCTTAACCAAAATGCTCAATATTTTCGGCACAAAACAATGTAAACTTACTTTCTTTTAAACGCGATTCAACCTCCTTGTGTTCAAGGAGTTTCTTGCGATAATCTTGAAGAACTTTTTCACGTTCCGGTTCTACGGCCGCCATTTTACGAGAATAATAATGACTTCTCAAAATTTCAAAGCCTGATCATCATATACACACGCACACCACGCTAAGCATCAACCACTCGGGTGAAGTCGGTCAAACTCGCTCCCTTAAAAGTTCCCTTCGTGGTTCAATTTCGGAATATATATATATGTGATCCAACCTATTTCTTGTAAGAAAGAAAATCAGTTTTTGATGGCGTAGACGCACAATGCGATAGCAATACGTCATTATGACGTATTTTTGTGTATTCTCATTAAGATATTCGACTTATTCACGAATTCAAAGGAGATTGCATGACGTCATATACATGTAATGCGATATAACAGAGTCCCAGCACAGATTTTAGAACCGAAAAAGAGAGATAATGTGCTGTATTACAGAATCCCTGTGATACGCATATAATCTTTTTAGGCTGTTTTTTTTTGTGGGCATGATGGGTCGCGATTTTTTTGTTGTTCATTTTTAATAATTTAATAGCGCATGCGCAGTTTAACGGCAAGTTGGAACGTTTATCTGTCAGAGAAGCTGTCAACTAATTTAAATGAAAATTAAAAACAGTTTTTTACATAGAACATAAACAATATATATATACATCTTATTTTATTTTGAGATAGTATAAGTAGGTTAAAACTTTTAAATGTTATTTTGCGTTAAAGAATCAACAACGGTATGTGTATACATATTTCTATTGTTTAATATGTTATATTTTGTTTATATGTGTATAATTTTGCAAATTTGTTGTAATA
This sequence comes from Leistus spinibarbis, assembly GCA_933228885.1. NCBI lineage: Eukaryota > Metazoa > Arthropoda > Insecta > Coleoptera > Carabidae > Leistus > Leistus spinibarbis. Next base: position 8,199,112 of record OW121804.1, on the reverse strand, counting down.
ATTGTGAAGAAATTGATCCGTGATGTGATTATTATCCACAAACAGCATAAATGATTTTTTGTTTTATTATTTATTTGTATGTAGAATGTTTCTGAACGGCCTACCTTGTAATCTACCGTTTCCAAGTTGTATGAAAGTTACAAGAGACAACGGCTCCGACGAAATTCTAGCGAAAATGGCACGAGAACCAATTATTTTAAATGTTTACGATATGTACTGGATTAATGAATATACTACATCACTAGGTTTAGGCGTTTTTCATTCAGGTATTTATAAATATTGTTGAATACAATTATATGACATGAGCCTATCACTACTATGTTACTATGACTACTTCCTATTACTCATTTTTTATTTCATTTAAATTAAATTAAATTAATTTCGCTGAAAAATTTGTTCACTTGGATCAGTTATGGAAAGAAAAACAACCGAATCAGCTGTTCTAGGATTCCCCTAACTTTTATTTTTATTAATTCGTTGATTTTTGCAAAATTTTTTTGGTATAAAAATATTTTACAAAAAATTGTAAAACTTTTTATATCTATAACATTTTTTCAAATTGTTAACCAAAAAGCTATAATAATTAACAAGATTTGGTACGCGTAAAACGCGCCAACGCGTTGCAAGCAGTGCTTTTTAATTATGGCCTTTTGGTTAACAATTTAAAAAAATTATAGATATAAAAAGTCTTACAATTTTTTGCAGATTATATTGATAAAAACAAGATTTCTTCATATTGTTAATACAAAAGCTATAAAAAATTATAATTTTAAATTATATACACTAAAATTTTGCTTTTAACAAAATAATCTACAAAAAATTGTTCCCAAAAGGCTCGCATAGGTGCGTTGCCCCTAAGCTGGTTTTAGTAATAGGTTTATCATTCATTTATACTAGTGCAACCATAATGAATGAGTTAGTAATTAAATATAAGTGATATATTATGGGAAAATACTGAATATGGCATTGTTTGTTGTAAGGTGTTGAAATATACGGTACAGAATACGCGTATGGGGGACATCCATTCGCATTTACAGGCATTTTTGAAATTTCACCGCGAGACCATGAAGAATTAGGAGAACAATTTAGATTTAGGTATGAAAACATCATCGTAACTCGTATCTCGCCTAGTGCACAGCATTAAATTCAGAAATCCCCGCCTAGTGCACCGGTCTGCGCGCGACACTACGGTCGGTGACGCCGGTGTACTAGGCGAGGATTAGCTCGTTCTAGGTGGGGGGTGCCCTAGGCGAGGTACGAGTGTGTATTTGTTTTTTTTTTAGGCAAAGTGTACAAATAGGATATACTGATTTCACCGAAGATGACGTGAAAAGAATAGTGACTGGATTAGGGAAACAATTTCGCGGCGATCGCTATCATCTTATGAATAATAACTGTAATCATTTTTCTAGTGCGTTAACTCAAGTACGTGTGTCATGTATAATAATAGTAATATAAATAATTTTAAAAAAACAATTGCTTGTAGATTTTATGCGGACTCGAAATTCCGTCATGGGTGAATCGGCTCGCATATTTCAGCAGCTGTGTGCCATTCTTGCAGCGATGTTTACCAAAGGAATGGTTAACACCAATGGCGCTGCAGCACAGCTTAACGCAACACCACGACAGTACTTGTTCACATCATTCAGACAAAACACCATTGTAACAATTGTAAAAAAAAAAAAAACTATAAGTAAAGCGAGCACAATACTTCCATAAAACTCTAATGAAGACGCAGGTTATTTTATAATATTATATGTATGTATGTTCTTGTTACTGGCCTCTTTTATATACACACACACAAGCATTATGTGATTGGACATCAAATAAATCCGAAATTTTCATATTAAAAAAAAAACAAACAAAAATGTAATCATCAATGGTTTATTTGTGAAGCTAGAGTTGTTTAAGGCACTTGTGTATATTTCGTTCTCGCCTTAAAAAACAACAACAAACAGTTTGGTTGTTACTAAATTTCTAAATCCGATCGAGATAATTATCCTCTCTTGTCTTTAGTAACCACGAGAGAGTATAACTGTGATGCGCCTAATAGTTTTTAAACTTATTTATATTAAAAAAAAAAAAAAAAAAAACTATATATAACTATTATATCTTCGTGTTTCTTGTAACACTGTGCCAAACTGGAGCAGTGTCTGTGCTATGTGTTCCATATTTCATGAACGATGAACACCAACAAAAGTAGACTTTAAAATGGAACAACTGCGGATCCGCGTTCCATAAATCTTTTTTTTTTTTTAATATAGTACACTTGCTCGATATACGCATGAGGTGTTTTTTCTGAGCTGCACTGGTTAATGTGGCCGTTGCAAGGAAACACCCATGGTGGCCAGCACAGGGTCTATTATTTCCAAAAGTCCACTATTTCGAATATGTACCTACGTCCGATTTTATTTAAAATAATATTTCACTAATTAAAATTTCTGGTACATACACAAAAATGTACTATAATAATGGCTTGAGGCGCAAGTGCACTATATTAGTGTTTCAATGATCATTATTTCATTTATGTAATAAATAATTTATTAAAAAGTGTGCATTTTTTTTCTCTGTAATATATATGTAAATAAACAACCTGTTCTATTTAATATTGTCAAATTTGTATAAGTAAGCTCCAATAGAGGCTCCGGAACTATTTTGGAACAGGGGGGTGGCTAAATCCCCCCTTCCCTCTCTGAAAGTATCAGTGGGAGCGGAAACCCACATAGTTGTAATTGTATATTTTTTGAAGCTATGAGATTCTTAATGGGGGGAGGGGCTAAAGCCCACCCTGCCCCCCTATTCCGGAGGCACTGCTCCAATATCTAGTAGAACGTGAATTTAACCCATTTGAACAGAGGCTTCGGAACTATTTTGGAAAAGGGGAGGCTAATCCCCCCCTTCTCGCTCTGAATGCATCAGTGGGAGCGGAATGCAATTTATTGGAATATTTTTTGAAGCTATGGGGTTCTTAATGGGGGGAGGGGCTAAAGAACCCCCCTGCCCCCCACTCACTGCTCCAATATCTAGTAGAACGTGAATTTAACCCATTTGGAAGGATAAGGATATTGTTATTTTGGTAAGAAATAAGCATATAACTTCACTTGTGCTTTTATGGAATAATGATAATGAACTAAATTTTAGGAGAATTCAATTAGAAAAGATGTCTTATTCGTCACAGTGTATTTTCTAGCTATTAAAATCAGTTGTGAATTCGCCTCACATATTTTTTAGATCATTTTTATTTCTCTTTAATGATCGATACTACACATGAGATATACAAATAAATATCAGTATTCGCGTGTGTACCCCTTTCCATTTATTTATATATATATATATATATATATTTGCATATAATTTTTAAATTGCACGGGGTTTATAATCAGTTGCACGACTGAGCAGCAATTGCAATTATGATGAAGGTGATTTATAAATAATAATACATAATACAAGAAATTTACACAGCGAACGGATTCGGATTCATTAGTGTTTTCCATTTCTGGTCTGTATCATGAATGGATGCCTTCTCTCTCTGTTTGTGCGCTTTCCAGTGTATTTCCAGTTCCTTTTTCTCTTCCTGGCTAGCCGCATAAAATCTATTGCAGACCAGACACTGGTCTTTTTTGGGAACGAAACATTTCAGGCGAAACTCCGTCGTGAACACTTCCCGATATTTGTGCTCTTTCACCGGATCAATGATTGCATTCTCATTACAATACGACAGATACAAGTCGTACATTTTTTTAATATTTAACTCCGGCGAAAGATACTGAAATGTCGTCTCGGCACAACAATAATGCGGCTCAATGCGGGGGAACAAGTTGATATGGTCACGTACATGTTGCAGCCGATTCTCGGCAATTTTGTTCGCTGGCTGCCGGTTTTTGCGGCCGTCAACACCAGTGTACACTAACGCCAAATACACGGTTTTTTTACTTATAGATAAAGTGTGGCAAAAAAACTTTTGGCACACTCGTATTTTGCTGTTTTCGTTATCGGATACACCAGGTAAACAAAACACGTAAGATACAGACTTTTTCTTCATCGGATCGTTTAATTTACATCGATTCCTAGCGACATTTCGCTTATTTACATAATTTGAAATAAATTCCTTTTGTAGTCCGGCATCACTTAGTAAATAGTACTCTTTGCATATTTCAGTTCGTTGCACTTCAGATATATTCTCTTGACACTTGAATTTACATTTAGAGCAATCAATCACTTTTGGACACTTTTCCGGTACCAATACACCTTTACGAGTCGTATACGATTTTCCGGATAAACGGGATTGTTTAAAGATATTCTTTTTCCAATTTTCTGGTGTACATTTTCGTTTACGACCTTTTTTGCTCTCTGTGTTTTCTGCTATAGTGTCAGTAGAATTTTCTGCAATCTGGTCTTTATCACTTGTATCACTAAAATTATAATCCACTTCCGATTCATCATTTAATTCATGTCCACTTGGCTCTTCGTTAAATATTATTTTACACATTGACAATGGTATATCCTCTGACTCTGAGTTACTATCATCGTCCGCTAATACGGTGTTTTCCATTTCTTCATTGTTGTAAAATGACATATCGAAGAAACAGGAAAACGATTTGACACATCGACTTTTACGTGATGTGCGTAAAGTTATCCAAAGTTTTCTCCAGGCACGACTTCTGTTACCAACCTAAACATAACAAAATACCCTAGATTTTGATTTTTCTTAATACGTGGTTTTTAGACCCCAATTGTGTTTTATATCAATTAATTTGCTATATATAATCAAAAACTGTAGAAATATGTACAGGAATTATGAAATATAATTAAGAATCCCCGGCTCGTAGGTCGTAGCACGTCGTCCTACGTTTCCCCGATTTACAAAAATTGGCTCCTCTCTAAATTTTCTATATTCGCAATCCACATACTTAAGGATTGTTCACAGCTAAAGAATTCGTAATTAAGCTTAGAAATTAAAAGTAATAATTCCAGTTTGTTGTATGACATACAAGGTTAACGTTCACAGCAACAAAATTTATCATACATTGTGTTAATTTTGTTGCTTGGAATGCTAGCATTGCTTGTCATAATACAAACTAGATTGTAATTTTCTAAGCTTAATTACTGATTGTTTCGCTGTGAACAATCCTTAAAAGCTTTAATGCAAAATATAAAACTTGTAAATTGATTAAGTGGAACCGACGTTTTTAAATGATATTTCATAATTCCTGGTTATATATCTACAGTTTTTGATTATATATAGTTAATTAATTGATATTCTACACAAAATGCAACACAATTGAGGCCTTAAAACCTCGTATTAAGAAAAATAAAAATCTAGGGAATTTTATTATATTTAGGTTGGTAACAGAGATCGTGGCTAAAGATAACGGACATAATGGTTGTCATGGCAACAGAGCAATAACACAACAAACAAAAAGTGAACATTATTGCAATTTTATGGCTGAAATTCATATTATTGGCCAAATTTTGTGCGCTACAAAATTTCCAAAACAAAGTTTATTTTGTAAATGGAATATACAATACGGTAAGATATAGTTTATTTTATTTATTCATATATTATGAAGATATGAGACTTTTTACGAAGCGTAAAAGCTCATTTAGACCATTTTCGATTCTTAACTAGTACTTCAATTTGTGCCGGTGTAAATACTTTTACATAAATATTTCTGACATACGATTTATTCTTCAGTTTTTTATTTCTAAATCGATTAATGATGTTTGATTGTATCTTAATTTTTTTTCTACATATCAGCATTTGCTTAGTATCAGATTTAATTTTTTCATTTAGTTCCTTAATTTCAGTTTGCAGCATTAAGTTTTCAGTTATTAATGCATTATTTTCTTGTTGTAAATCTAAGCATGAATTACACTTCCTACTAGCACTAAGTACATATTGATCAACTTGTCCAACACAATAATTAGTTTCATTATCCAATAAATGATAAATTAATTGTTTATGTGAACGCTTTTGTTGTCGTTCCAAACGCTCTTGTGTTTCGCGAACTTGTTTTAAATTTTTATTATCAACGCCTAAATTTATACTTGGTACTGCACCCGTTTTAAGTATATTTTTGGGCGCTTCATTCATAATTTCTGCTCTTATTTCTCGTTCATAATCATCCTTGTTAAAATGGTCTGAGCAAATGTGACATGAATTTGGATTCCACTGACCATCCCTTTTCGTGAAATTAATCCATTGTTTTCGAATTTGGTCGTTTTTTGGAAAATTATGGTATATTACAGCGGGTTGTTTATTTTTTGTTTTATTGTGACTATTATTGCACACTGCAACTGTGCACCTTTTACCGGGCATATTTATTATATCTAGAAGGCATATTAAATCATATAAATTAGGTTATAATATATAAATAAATCCATATAGAACAAAATACTTACGATATAGAGGAAAAAAAACGATGCAACTTTTTTTTTTTATGTAGGAGAATAATACATATTTATCTCAAATAAATAAGATATTCAAATTAGTTTAGTAAAAAGATGCATATATATATATATATAAGAATATCGTAGATAAAATGTAAATATTACAAGACATATGAAATAAACATTCGCTTTGTTCTAATAGAACATCAGTTATCTACATTTCTTTAAAAACAAACCATTTACCTAAATATTTATTACAAATCTTAATAACATACCCTACAATTTAAAATATAGGTGTATTAGATTACAATAATCGAAATAATTATACACTAAAGCGAACAATCTATACGTGTCTATAAGACTGACAGTCATCGACTGTACAATGGGTCACGCGTGACGTCACAAGCGGCTTCCCGCCTATGGCGGCCGCCATCAACATTACGCGATAATTTGATGCAACCTCTACATTTATAAACCTAAATATCCACCAGTTTTTTTTAAGATCGTGACATACATGCAAATTTCACCTCTATGTTAAAATAATAACAATGCGGTCACGCTTAAATTTTATGGCGTTATCACTATTAGTGTAACGTCACGTATCTAGTAGGCCTTGGTGTACTGCAATACACTATACATGCGTATTTCTATAGGGAAAGATTGCAATACTAATTTATTTTATAGAACGTAGTATTTAAACCAAATAATTGTAAATAATTCATGAATAAATATCACGTAGCTAATAATTGCGCTTTACTTAATTCAGTATTATTCCTAAACGATATGTGTATTTAATCAAATTAAGTATTGTTCACAGCGAAACAATCAGTAATTAAGCGTAGAAATTATAAGTAATAATTCCTGTTTGTTGTATGACATACAACGTTAACGTTCACAGCAACAAAATTTATCATATATTGTGTTAATTTTGTTGCTTGGAATGTTAACTTTGTATGGCGTACAACAAACTAGATTATTATTTGTAATTTTCTAATCTTAATTACTGTGAACAATCCTTTATTGTTGTTATATTTCTACAGTATTACTAGTAAAGTATGTTTTAGTACCCACACTTTCTTAAAATAAGTATATTCTGTAAAACACAAACATAATATGTTTTGTTTGGATATTGTCAACCAAGACCACCTACATTACTTACGCCATCACTTAAGAGAGCGTATAATAATTATAATTTATGATGTAGGTAATAATTGGAGAATAATTTCCGGCAATACTGAGGGTCAAACCCAAGTGGACAGCTCAGTTTTCAACGATGTTTGTTATTGGTATTTTCCACTAGATATACATTTTGCTACGAAAGGAGTTCAAGGTACATTACATGTTCGAAATACACTCGTACCTCGCCTAGTGCACGAGCTAATTCTCGCCTAGTACACCGGCGTCACGTCACCCCTCCGAGTTCCCCCACTCCGACCGTAGTGTCGCGCGCAGACCGGGGATTTCTGAATTTAATGCCGTGCACTAGGCGAGGTACTGTTTTAACCGAGCGCTTGTCTGTAGCATTCTCGGATGAAAAAAAATTCAATAACAAAGTGTTTGTCTCGCGTCGCCCTGAATCCAAAAATATAAATAACTGGATGTTTTCTTGTTTAAAACTGCAGGTTGGCCGAAAATTCATATCCAAGTGTTTCATTTAGATTGGGTACGAAGGGTACATTTATTCGGTTACGGTTTTATACCAATTCCTACCTCGAGTGGTTTTCACCGTTTGGAATGTTACACTTGGCGACCTATTGGTAGTTTAAGTGAAAGAATATCGCAGTACTTTCTGGGGGGTGGTAGTCAATTAAAATATCCGGATTTAGTATTCTCTTCGGCCGAAAGATATAAATTAAAAACGGAAACAATGGGACAAGTCATATTTGAACTTGGTTTAATGTTTCGTAATTTTGATAAATTTGGCTTAGAATATAAATAACAATAATGGAAATAAAACAAAGAACACTTTGTCTGTTAATGATTGTTATCATTTGTTACGGCGATGAACAACCCACAACAACTGAATCATTACTGTGTGTTGATACCAATGATAATAACATTACGTGTATTACCGATGATAATTTTACAACAGAAGTTGAATTAACGACGACTGATTTATCGTTTTTTATAAATGAAACTTTCAATGTTTCGCTTCCTCCCGAATCTAAATATGAAATTAATTATGATTTATTAAGCAATGAAGACGGCTGCTTATGCGATTTGCAGGTAAGTAATAATAAAATTAAAATATTCGTAATCTTTTTTTTTTAATGTTTCAGATCGAATATTGCGACATTAATTGTTGCTGTGATAAAGATTGTTCTCCTGATCAGAAATTGGTATTTTCTGAATGTGAATTTACTATTAATAATTATGATACACATTATTGTCATACATCAAATGAAACATATTATGAAAATAGTTTATTTTGTATTGTAAAAAGTAATTTACCGAAGGATTATATTGTTCAAAATACTGAGGTTCATTTAATACATATTATTTAAATTGTTTTAAATTTATTTCAAACAAATTTCAGCCAATCGTCTCAATAAATAAAGCTCAAAAATCTATTCAATCCAAATACAAATGGCCAAAATTGTCGCTAAATGAAACAGAATGCGGATATAAAAATACATTTAAATATGGCGATAAAATATGGATGCAATCTAATTCCGATTTTTTTCCTCTACGTAAGTATTCATATGTTCTGCGAGCAGAACGCATAGGTGCGTTATACCTTGCGAATACAATATGTTTTGTTTTAGATGTATCTGATCATTTTTTCTCAAACGCATGTTTTCGCAAAAAGTATGTACTGTATTTAAAAAATATGAAAACCCAATGTTCACAAATATTAATTGATGAAACTAACACGGCCTTAAGTGCATCAACTTATTTTGAAAATATAACAATATTGTCAACATCAAATAATTCACAAGTATAATTAATTTTACAATTTTAATATTGCACTGTGTAAATTAATGGTTTTCAGAATTCGGAACCAGTACAATTTAGCCCATTTTTATGTGATGCCAATCTAGAAAATTGTGAAGAAATCTTGTCAAATGATACAAGATTAATAGTAAATTGCGAACAAACGAGATATTTCAGTGGCGAAAAACAATGTATATTTCTCACCGAACAAGTGAAATATATATTTCATCATAACGGCACATTCGGGATAACATCAGCTGCCGTATATTTTTCGCTGAAAAATCTTACATTTTTTATAAATACTGTAGAATTCGTTCAAACATTCCAAGTAATTTTCTCGTGGGCAAATTACTCAAATGACCATAATTTCTCAGCAATTTTAAGCGGTAAACCTGGGTATCTGATTGGTAAGCCAATATTATTTGGGCACTTAAATCGTACCACAAATAATGACACCAAAAACCTTTGTAAAAATGATTTTGATGTCACGAAAAATGTACGAAGTCTCCCCGACAATATGGATGGTTATTGCCAATTAAATAATCGCACTTATAACCAGATTGAATTCGGATATAATATTCGAATCGAATGTATTGAAAACTATGTTAGTACAAATAAAGATTTAAATGCTACAGACTATTGTATTGAAATACAAAAACAAATATTACTACTATGGCAAATTGAGGTAAATCAAAATTTGACTGGATCCCAAAAATATGTCGGAATGTTCGGTAACTCGAATAAAAATCGGATATCGGAATGGATTCAAATATTATATGATTTCGACGAAACGACATTATTCCAACAAATTTCTGGCAGAATGGACCACACATATTTATCCTGTAAAAATATGGCAAACACATTGAAAATCAATATTATATATGTTAATGTTGATTTGGCATCAATGCAGAAACAGGCGAAAATCATAAGTGTAGTTTATAATTTAGATACAAGGGATTTAATATTAAATTTAAAATATGATTCTATTTCAACTTATGTCCACTTAGTAATGGAAGTTATGTTTTTTGATCAGACTATACAAAAACAGAAAAAATATGTTGATTTACCAACATTTCAAATTAAATTACCTGAAGATTTTTTTTACCCGTTTACTTTTGGTGGACAAAGCATTCTTACTCATAATTGCCATGTAATAACATTTTGTATTTATTTATATTTAAATATATAAGAAATTTCATAAAATTATGGGTTTTACTTCGCCATCTATAATTTTGATTTCATTGAAAATGTAATGCATTCATTAGTGGTATAAACAATTTATTTTTCATTTATGATTTTGGATAAATACAATACACAACTTGAAAATTTCAACTATATAATATCTATGTTACAGATTTTTGGATAAAAGCATAAAAAATCGAATTTCTAATTGTTATATGTGTATGTTTTTATGAAAGAAAAATGGCGCTGATTAAACATTCATTTAAACATTTGTTAAGAGAAACCTATAAGTTTAATGGGATTTTACAAACAAAATTTGTTAATATATATACTATATATATATATTCTTAGATAATATTTATATAACATTCGCATTGTGCAATAAAGTACATCTTTTTTTTTTTGTACTTGTATAACACTTAAAAAGGCTTTGCAACATTTGCTAATATTTAAAAATCACAATTTAAAAAATTATAAAAACAGACACAAATAATATATACAGCTGTTTACAAAAAAAAAAAATCTATATATATATAAATATGTCTTCATATTATCTCGTTAGTAGATTTTACAGGTGTAAAAGATAATTTAATTGTGTATAATTCATGTAAAAAAAAAAAAATCCTACGAGTTTAAATAGGAAATACAATTAAATCAAACATCAGTGTTTGTAACTTAACGGATATATTATATAGAGAAAATGAGAGCATTATCACTAATATTAACATTACTACTAAGATAAGAATTTGAAAAGGCTTCATACAAGATATATTCGTTAGATATTTATATTATAAATGCGCTGATCCCTTTTTATATATGTTCCTAAATACTATCTATAATTTATTCAATTGCATTTAAACCTGTGATTTTTATTATTTTATTAACTGTTGTTTCAAGGGACATATTGATACGAATAAAAACTTTTAGGGACAAGATCGCGTAGATAGTCGCCCGTTTGTTTGGTAATATTTAAACAAACTACTTTTATATAACATCTGTTATATTTATTTAGTATTATAAATGTATAAAAATGAGTAAAATGAGTCGGTTCTTCTGTAAAATATTTAGACTTATTAATGAAACTAACCCGTAAATGCCTACAATTTATATTTCGTTAGACGAGTCGCGCGTGTTAATACCTCATAGGATACCTACATTTAAAAAAAAATGTAGAGTTCAGACGCCATCTTTAAAAATATACAGGAATTATTCGCTGCTTCGCATTTTGACGGACATTCTCTATATATTTATATATATATATATATAAAACGATAAATAATATAAATATTAAGTACATAAATACTTATGTAGATTTAACACAAATAATATTGACACATTAAAATATTAATTAAAAATTAATTTCGTAATTGTTTAAACTTAATGGTTGGTAGGATTCACGAAATAACTAGCTAAATATTGCAATCTTCCATTCAACCAACCAAATAGGTTAAACTTGTTTGATTTTTGATAAAAACTTACGTAAAGTCTTCAAGGCTGGCTTATGCATAAAACTAAGGCATAAGAAATACCTAGTACGATTGAATTTAACTAAACATCTGTTAATTATCACACACACATACACCATGCTAAAAATTTAAAATATAATAAATATATATATGTTATTTATAAGTTTGATAATATTTTACTGGTTATTCCTATAGCAAATTGTATAAACCAGCCTTAATACTTTAACACTAATGTGGATTAATTAGTAAAAAAAATGATAGCAACGCCTAATAATTGAATGTAAATCATTGTTTTTTTTTACCGATTTAACTATCGTAACTGGAACTATGGTGGTGGTCTGCGTGGGGTGAGGGGGGTGTCGATAAATTCGAACTATTATTACTTGCTATTGAATGTCGTGGACTACTTTTCTCGGCATTCTAAAAAAAAAAAACATATATATATATATACATATTAATAATGGTGCAATTTTGAGCAAATTTATACATCTGATAAATATTTTAAATTGATTCTATAAGATATATCGAACATAATACATGATTTGTGTAATTATTACTGCCGCAGAATCGCGCTACGATTACCTTGTTAATCATGTCGTGTAGCGAGGACATGCTGCCAACCGAGACGGGTGTGACGGCCCCGTCCAGGATGCCGGCCCCGGTCGTGGCGACATTCGGCCGGGGAAGCGATGGCGGCAGATCACGCGGTCGCGGTGGTGCCGCCCGCTTAGCACCATTGTACGGCGGAAAATTCGGACGTGATATCGGAGTCGGATTCGATATTTCGGGACGACGCCGCATACTGCCATCTTGTGAATGCTGCTGTTGTTGTTTGGGTGGCAAAGGTGCCATCTTCGACGACAATATCTTTACAATATCAAACATAAATGTTATAGTTAGTCGCGGGCAAATTGTGTATATTACTTACCGATGCAGTGCTAACACGACTTTGTGCTGTATACAATGGACTTTGATCCGCTGTTTCTATATTTGTAGGCAAGTCAATAAGTCGCTGCCTCTGGATACCTTCGCCAGGGCCCATATGCGAAATGTGGTTGAAGTTTGTTGGCGCTGATATAAGTTTGGATCTGCGATCAGTACTACCGAAACATTATTATTAGTTAGATTTGATGGTTTTATTACGTTAAATGTACCTAATTCTTTGAGCGCGGTTCCCTTCACGTAGCGAGAATCTACGCCGGGGTCGCTGCACGGATCTACCGTCTCTATCGTGCATTAATATATTATCCATATTAATTAGTTCGCCTAGGTTCATAACACATATTTAGAGGATAGTTATTTATTTCATTTTTAATTAAAACACGTACGTGGATGATGTATGTTTGAAAGGTATAAAAGATGGAAGAAATCATGTAGCACGCAAACTGCTAAGGTTCCAGCATCGTTCAGTGGCTTAGCGCGTTTTACATTCAATGTTTGTACCCATTCGCCGGTTGCACAATTGAATACATAGACGTGAGCTTCACTAAATACTAATAGATGACCATCACGGTAACCTAAACAGTGGTACAATAATCATTAAATGTTGGACCACTTTTAAATTAAAAAATATCTGGAGTAGCCTGCAGTCGACCTTTTACGCAGTTTTCACTAGATATATATATATATATATATATATATATATATATATATATATCCAAAACAAGCAGTCAAACTAACCAATACTCTACAGAATGCCATTTATCTAATTGAGTCTATTTTGTTTCCTTGTCAAAGGCGCAGATGATCCGATTTATTAAGCAACATGCGAATCCATGGCAACGTAAACAAGATATTTATGTTTCGTAGCATTTATCTCGCAACTGGTACATTTTTTGAAGAAATGTTTCAAACAAAAATTGTGCGAAATATTAATATCTTTCATTATGAACATAACTATTTTTGCTGTAAGTGTAGCCGTTCTAGTGATATTGGAGATAGAACAAAAAGTACATAGAGTTTGAATATTCTTTTTAAAAATAGGAAGTGCACATCTAGGGTATATACAAGTCTTGAGTTTGAAGTTTCATAATTGTACGTTCGACAGTTTTGGCCCTAGAGCGTTCACAGACACACACAAACAGTCAGGGTAGGTCAAAACTTGTACATCCGTTAAAATCTCGAGTTCGACATTTTTCATAATTACTAGACTTTGTAAAAGAAAGTAAAAAACTACTTACTAAAGCCAGTTGGAACAGATGGATACATTATCTCGCGATCCCGTGTTCGTCGACCATGTTGATCTACGTAGGCGGCCAATGTTTTAAATACTAACAAATACTCTCCGCGCGGTAATTCCACCACTTTGACGGCTTCAATGCCGCTGTGCGTTAAAGTTGCAGATAATGGGTTTTCAGGGTGTAATAAACCTATGGTATATAAAAATTAAAAACAAACACATGCATAATGTGATTATGGTTGTGTCTACTCACTGACAACAATGTGTTGGTCAAGCATATTATAAATGGTGAAATTCGATGGTTGCCCGACGCACATACGGCCATCAGGGAACACTTGTAGTGATTGCACAATCGCATTTATTGGAACATCGCGGACACGCAAATGGCGCACTTTTGTACGAGTTATTTCATACACTAATACTACAGACGTATTCTAAACAGAAATGGAATAGTTATTTAAGTATTTAGTTTGACGGTGATTAAGTCTTACTTGTCGTTTAATAGCGACACACAAACAATAAGTTTGTTGTTGTTGGCGGCGGAGTGGTCCGATAGCTAGGGCCACACAAGATTTACTCTCGGCCACCTTGATCCATTCGGTGTCGTCGCCGTCTAGTGCCCGTACAGGCACCAACCGAACATGACGTTGTTTCCCCGATACAACCACTAATAATTGCTCCTCGACAATATATTCGAGCTGGTGAATCTTCTTTGCTTCACCTATACGAGCTATTTCTGTCGGTTATAATAAGCATCATCATAACTATATACCAATATTGACAATTGGCTATATTTACCAGTGCGATCCAAATCCAGACAATATAGACCCTCCTCTGCACCCAAAACAATACGATCGGGATCAATAATACATCCTGATATTGCACTTTTTGTTATTACTACAGAATTATCTAATAATTCCCGTGCTAAAAATACCTATACAAAAACAATATCAATATATTACATATGTTTAATTGATTGCTTTTAAATTTACTGTTGTGTTTGGTAAGTTATTCCTCTTCAATATCCGGTGCAATTCACTTAATGCAACCACCCATTTGGTTTTTTCACTTTCAGTGTCGGCCAACATTAATGTTTGATTGCGTAGGCCAGGCGGGTCCATTAGTGATGTTGTTATCTAAATTATGATATAATTAAAAGTTATGGTTGCGTTCGAAATGTTCTGTTTGTTTTTTCCGCAGAGGGCTTCCACAACAATTTTGTATACAAAATAATGAAATAGTGTAAAAAGTGAATAAAATATTCATTTTGTAGACGCCATTTTGTTTTTAGACCGATTTTGAGGCCAGATTCGTAATCTGCGACCCCAAAAACCTTGTGTTATCCAATTTCAGGCGATTAAATAAATAAAAGAGTTATACATATATTAATTAAGAGTGTATTAAAAAAAGCTAGAGTGGCCTACACTTGACTATCTTTTACGTAGTTTTTACTAGAAAAAAAATCAAAATATAGACAGGCACTCATAATATGATTGATTAAACTATATGCAAATACATGGAAACATAAATAAGATATTTAAGATTTTCTGGTACTTTTAAAACAACAATTGTGTGAAATATTAATATCTATCATTATGAATATAACTGCAGCCGTTCTAGTGTAATTGGAAATAGAACAAAAAATGCATAGAGTAAACATGCACATCCGGTTTCTTAAGTTTGAAGTTTTACAATTTAACAATTTGCCAGTATTTGCTCTAGAGCGTTCACAGACGTCATTCCGAAAATAGTCATATTCGATTCATAGCTCAAAACGTGTATATCCGTTGAAATCTCGAGTTCGACATTTTTCATGATTACAAGACTTACTTATTACTTTGTAAAAGAAAGTAAAAACACATATTTGCTAATTGACAATTGAAAAAATAAAAATGCACACCTTCTTACCTATGGGAAACTTTTCTATAAGCTTTTACCGAAAAAAAAAAAAATGTTCTTTAATACTTTTCATACATTTATGGCATGAATATAGTGAATAAAATTTAAGAGTAGTGATCGATTTCGGAAAAAGTGATTGCGTTGAAGCACTGCAATGATTAATACAATCTCACTTACACGAAATATACAAGGTATATCCTTTTTAGTCGCATGTATTACATCCGAATCATGGACACTACTAACAGAGAATTGTTGATCACGCATATCCAAAACTTGCGCTACGTGCACACTGGGTAATGCATTCCTATCCGGCGATATATCGTATAGAAATAATTTAAAATCACACACAACGACAAATTGACGTATCCAGCCTGACAAACAAAACATGTTTTTGTTAAATGCTCATCCTGTTTAAATGATTTTAAGTGTACCTTTCTTAACGCCACCTTGTTTCGGTACTTTCACGTATCCTTCATACGCTGTACCGATGCCACGAGTAGGATCAATGCCTAACGGCCGTTTAGCTAAACGAATTCATTCAAATATTAACAAACACGAATTCTAAATAATATATATATATATGTATATACTTTGATCTGCCGGAACGGGACACAACACCGGAACATTATTACAACATGCAGTGTGACATGTGAAGCCACACACTTCACACACCATACCCTGTCGCATAAGACCAACCATTAGCGAAGTGCAATGACTGCACTTCGTTGGCGACGAAAATGTTCGAACCAAAAATTGATGCGATTTATGTTTCACTGTTAACGGCGATTGTTGATCATGCTAAATACAAAAATGATACATTATTAGGATATAGGAGCAATTACCTATTAAATAAAAATAACTAACCAGACTGATTTCAGATAAGTTACTTTTGGAACTTGTGAAAGATAAAGCTCGGTTATCTTCGATATCGCCTTCTTCACTTTCAATCGATCCGGCATGATATAATAACGACGGAGTCGTTTGTTCATCAAATTGTTGTTGTTGTTGTTGTTGTATTGTATGAGGCTGTTGTTGGTTTGAATTCGTTTCTTTTAAAAACTGATCTAAATATGACATCTGCGATGATGGTCGTTCCAAAACTGCAACAAGTTCATAAATCAATCAAGTTAATTAACGACATCTGAACACATTTGTTTTGTAAAACATACAACACGGTAAAATTCGACAGTTTTCAATGTATATTACTAACTTTGTAATATTATCGCCCTATCTGTATTTTAATAACAAACGATAATACGATGCGTCATTATGTAATATAATACAACTACAAGCTCGAAGTTTCAAAATATATATATATATATAAAAATAACTGTCATTTTTTAACAAAGCAATAAACATATTAGATATTACCATTTACAAGAACATTTTTAAATATAAAATGTCTGACTATGGCATATTTTTAGAATATATAAACCGAAGTATTTATTGTTGTAATCCTAGAAGCACTATTAAAAATGACTACATATTTTAAGACATTTTATATTTTCTATACAGGATGAGTGTACAAAAAAGAAGCAGCGATTAGTCGTTGCTTCTCTTTTCTACGAATATATATATATATATATAAAAACATCCACATGACGTAAACAGTGAAATTCACTCAAAAAGCGAAATGTCCAAAATCAACAAATACAAAACAAATAAGATCATTCCGAAACAATAAAACAAAATTGAAAGCTGAAACATAAATTAATTAAAAGAAAAACATATATGAATGTAACGTAACACAAAGCTTCAAACAGCCTTAAACCCAAATCTAGCTTCAATATTGTTAATAATTCCAATGAAATATTTATAATAATTCAACGAACCATTCGGTGCTTCTTGTAACCAATTCTCTGATGAGAATCCAGTAGCTGCTTGTAAAAACCGGGGATGAGTGTTCAAAATGGCCAGTATAGATATTTTGTTTTATCGAAATAAATATTTATTAAATTTGATCCCCTACTTTGGCTCTTTGTCAATCTCTAATATACTTACTTATATCAAGTCGAAATAAAAACAACTATTGGATGCATATTAAGTTTTGCTCTAGTTAGACGATTCAATTCAATAGCTGAATTGGGTTCTCCCTCCATTTGAATGAGTTAACGCAATGGCAACTTAGCCAGAGCATTAGTTGGTAAAGTAAATATTATCAATATTAAAACTTTATAAAAAAAAGTTTATTATATACAAATTGACAAGTGGTAAACCTAGATTTACCAGTTAACATAAAATTCTAAATATGTCACATTGTTATATTAGTTTTGCATATATTTTCTTTATCACATTCGTTTCAAATTCATTTAAACCAGATAAAACAATTTGAAATATTTGTATCGTAATTATTGGCAACATTTTTATTATTGTGTGTGTGTGTGTGTGGGGGGTTAACAGTTTTAATAGTACAGTTTTAGAAGAAGAAGCATGATCCCCCATATACAAGACGTAACTCCGATGAGCAAGGGCAGATGCCGTAACCAGGAACCGACTATATAAGGAACCCAAATATTTCATGTCAGAATCACCTCACCTCAAAAGACTCCCTTCCACTCAAACATAATTAAATGTTATACTTGACTATTACTTTCAACAATTATTTTCACAATACGTATTTAAAAAAAAAAAAATACAATAGTCAAATTATGCAAATAGAAATTAGAGTGGAAAGTGAGAAGTATCATATAATTATATAAATAACACGTACAATAAGAATAAGTACAGATAATCGACAATTTAGCCTGGTTTAGCCTCTTTCCAGCCAAGAGAATGTCAACCGCAGCCAAAGAAAATGCTTAACAAACAAAAAAACTACTCACATCCTTCGCCCGATTCGAGTCTTGTCTGCAGCTCCCTAATTTGAATCTCCTTCCGTTTAACATCCATCGCTATCGCGTCGTATCTCTGTCTAAAATCTCGCAATTCCCTATCAAACAAACAACAAATCAATAAATGAACCAACCCAATTGTGCACTATTACTTTTGAGCCGCAATTAATTCTGATCTGGTTTTTGATAAATCTTCACTTATAGTCTGTTTCGCTTGAAGCTCGGACTGAAGACTACTTTGCAGATTCAACAATTCCATTTTGTCGAGTTTTTGTGAACGCCGGTTACGCCAGTTCTTGTCACCGCCAGCAACCTGGTTAGAAACACCTAAACCAAAACATTTTTATATTGGTTTTAAATGTGAATAGTTAGTTTTTACCCGTATGTTTTAAGCATTCTAGTTCTTCGGTCATTTTGGTCGCTAACGCCTGTAGATAGCCCCGTGCATCTTTCTCATCATTCACCCACTGTATGATCTCACTTATCTGGTTCTCCCACTGCGCGATTGCCTCTTTTTTATTGCGTAACTCATCGTATTCACCCTCCAATGCTTGACGTTCGTTCGCTAACCGGCCCACAGACTCCGTTAACTAATGAATAAACATTGTTTATTTACAATCATGATTCGTTACGTCTTCACAAAAATAAACCAAATTAAACCAATGCACCTAAGTAACTAACGTTTAGTAGGCAGATTCCAACAACAGTGTAACGTTTAAATTAAAGTGTATCTAGTCGTTGTTTATGTATTATTATAATAGTTTAGTAAGATGACAATGCTGCTTTTAAAACATTACCATGTTCACATGGAGGATTGAACTGAGTACGTTCCTCATGTGTTCACATGTCGGAGATTGAATTTGATTTTAAATACGATTAAAAGTTCTTAAAAATCCCGATAGATGCGCTGTCGCAAACCGATATCGAATTCAATCCGTTATGTGAACATGGTACATGATTATTTCTAATGTTAATATACGGAGAACGCGCTTTTTGTACTGGATACTCACGGCATCGATATCAGACAAAAGTTTTAGATTTTCCCCAATAAGTAGTGACTTTTCTCGTTCGTGACGTCGCGATAATTCAGCAATCGTTAATTCCGAATCATTTATTGTTTCTAATCGGGTTGCATCCAATTTTTCTTTTATGTTGTGTACCTATATATATATGTATGAATTGCAAATTGAAAAGAATGTGTTGAATAATAAAACAACAGTGAAGTACGAAACGATAAATCAATTTGAATTGTTGAACAGTTACCTCACGTTCTAATAGATCACGATGATTCTCAGCCTCATGAAGTTGGTCGCGTAACGTCGATAACTCCATATTATATCGTGTTTGTTGTTGCGTCAAACTTTCATTGTACTGGACCTATAAATGCACAAAATACTACTCTCTGCATCAGCATAAATTCGGATAGAATATACCTCTAATTTT
This sequence comes from Leistus spinibarbis, assembly GCA_933228885.1. NCBI lineage: Eukaryota > Metazoa > Arthropoda > Insecta > Coleoptera > Carabidae > Leistus > Leistus spinibarbis. The sequence goes on along the minus strand of OW121804.1, from coordinate 8,178,788 downwards.
TCCAAATCTTGTTTAAGCCGATGCACTTCTTGCTGATCGCCCCGAACCGTGCTCGCCCCCTCTACAACAGTGCTTCGCACCCTTAACCGATCGCTCTCCTCCTGCATTTGGCGACAATACTCTTCACTGCGTTCCCGCAGTTTCCTCTCTTTGCCAGCTTCAGCAATCGCCTCTTCGATGCGTGCTTCTAACTCGCGACGCAACTTCTCCGCCTTACGAATATCATGACGTAACGAGTCCACCTTTTGCATTGCGATTTCCAATTCCTCCTCTTTATCACGGACCTATCCCATAACAAAACTACTTGCACAATCCTAAATAAATGATTTTATCCACTTACCTGCCGCGATAATTTCTGTTTCTGTTGCCGTAACTCAGACAGGCGATCTGTGACCTCCGCATACTCAGCCATCGCCAGTTTACGTTGGCACAACGCATCCTTCAGCTCCTTATCTTGCACTTTCAACTTCTCTTGGCAATCCTGTTTTTCTTTTTGCGCTTCTTCCTTCTCTTGCTTCAAAATCCTGACGATTTTCTCAAGATCTCGCACTTTTGTCGTCTGGTCTGTCCCATCCATTGTGTCAATGTGCATTTCTTTGCCAGTTGTTGTGTTTGTTGATTCGAAACTGCGCAATTGTGATTCTAGTTCGCAATTTCGTTTCGTTAGGACATTGATTTCGTCTTGTAGTTTTCGGGTGCCGTCCGGTGACTGTTTTCGTTCGGTTTCGGTGTTATCGTGTGTGGTTGGCATTGGTTTTATGATTGTTGGACCATGTTGTTGCTGCGTTAGAAATGTTGAAATGTTGCCCAGATCAGATATGCAGCTGTAACACAAGTGGTTTAATGGATTGGAAAATGCTGGGGCGCGCGCAGTTGTAGTACCTTCCCTGGGTGAATGAGAAGCCAACAAATGGCAAATGAAGTCCAGTGAACGCTGAATTTGCGGTTGGTGGTACAGCGTCTGATAATCGAATGTCAGTGTCGTCTACATCGAAGTTTGATGTATCAGTTGGACTAGATACCTAAATTGGCACATATTTAAAAAGAAATTTACACATGTTGGATGGTAATTAGTACCTCTGGTATATATGGAGCTGTACTATCGCGGATGCCTTCCCAATCAACGCCACTAAACCAGGAATGATTCTGGAACCAAAAATGCAACAAATACTTTCACTATCTATAATATTGATTTATAATATGTACCTTAAAATCTTGAATGCCATTTTGGCCAAGTCGAAAATCCGAGCTACATATCAATTGTCGTACCAAGTCCTTCGCTTCATCGGTAACGTCAAAACACGTGTCGGTTGGGAAATCAAAGCAATTTTTATGATTCATAATTTTGCCATAAGTCTCCACTAGACTTTCGGCGTAAAATGGCGTTTCCCCATACAACATTTCATACATACAAACACCTATATAAAACAACACAATTAAATTCGCAATAATACATTTTTGAAATATTCCTATAAAATACCTAATGACCACCAATCACACTCAGGCCCATACTTTCCTTGGCCATCCTCCATGGCCTGAAAGCAACAATAATAAAATCATAAAAATGTTTACACGGTCGATGGTTTAGACACTCTTACTCGTAAAATTTCTGGCGAAATATAATCGGGCGTGCCTACTGCAACATTTGACTGAACGGTTCCGTCCTCATTTAATTTTAAACAACTGCCAAAATCGGCTAGGCGAATATGCCCGTTCGCATCGAGCAAAACATTATCTGGTTTTATATCTCTAAATTGAATAAATGATATCAGTGAATTTAATGAATTTAAAGTAATTTTTATATCACCTGTGGACATAACGTAAATTATGGATTGAATCTATTGCTAAAACCATTTCTGCAATATAAAAACGGGCCATATCCTCCGGTAATCTATCTTCAAATTTACTAAGTAACGTTAATAGATCCCCACCACAATAGTAATCCATTACTAAATACTAAAAACGAATATTAGTTCAGTCCTATTTATTTGGAACAAAACTTACAAGATTTGAATCATCTTGGAAGGCGTAATGAAGATTTGTAATCCATCTGCGATCACCAAAGACTAAAACATCCCGTTCTTCTTGAAAACAAGCGGTTTCGGCTCGTTTCAACATTTCCCATTTGTTGAGAATCTTCATTGCGAACACTTTATCCGATCCGCGCATTTTAACGACGCACACCTCGCCGAACGCTCCGCGACCAATTACTTTTACGATTTCGAAATCTTCGCGCGTCAAACGCAATATTTTCACACATGACGCCACTGGTTTTACTAAACAAAACATTTATCCTATTCTCATATTTATATGTACGTACAATCAATGATGTACCACAAAGCTTTAAATAAAAGTTGCAAAAACTACGAACAATTTACTCTGATTTTGTGGTTTGGATGAACGAATAAGGCTTTTGAATCAACTATTTTGCTACGATTTTAAAACCTTACTCTAGTACATCTAGTTTTTTCTACCTCTGACTTTAAAGTAAGTGATTAGAAGTACATCACCTACCAAGATTACAGAGGGATTTTATTAACTAATAGATTCGAAACAGTTTGCTTGGAAATGCGAGCACAATTTTTCGAAATATGGGTATAAAATGTATTTTTAGTAGATATTTCTGTTGAATAATTGCAAGTTTAAGGCTCAATCTAGGCATGTACAGCCGTTAATTGCAAATGCGAGCACAATTTTTCGAAATATGGGTATAAAATGTATTTTTAGTAGATATTTCTGTTGAATAATTGCAAGTGTAAGGTTCAATCTAGGCATGTACAGCCGTTAATTGCAAATGCGAGCACAATTTTTCGAAATATGGCTATAAAATGTATTTTTAGTAGATATTTCTGTTGAATAATTGTAAGTTTAAGGCTCAATCTAGGCATGTACAGCCGTTAATTGCAAATGCGAGCACAATTTTTCGAAATATGGGTATAAAATGTATTTTTAGTAGATATTTCTGTTGAATAATTGCAAGTTTAAGGCTCAATCTAGGCATGTACAGCCGTTAATTGCAAATGCGAGCACAATTTTTCGAAATATGGGTATAAAATGTATTTTTAGTAGATATTTCTGTTGAATAATTGCAAGTTTAAGGCTCAATCTAGGCATGTACAGCCGTTAATTGCAAATGCGAGCACAATTTTTCGAAATATGGGTATAAAATGTATTTTTAGTAGATATTTCTGTTGAATAATTGGAAGTTTAAGGCTCAATCTAGGCATGTACAGGCGTTAATTCTGAATATCGTTATTCAATTCATAATAAATTGATTATAAAAATCATCCATTTTTATTGGAAAATGTTTCATTTATTTTTATATGTAAAATAGGTAGATTTTGTCATATTTCGGCTGAATACTTGTATTTTTTAAGTGAATTATTGATCAAATATTAAACAAAATTAAATATTTAATGATGTTTGGAGTACTTTAGTTCGTACTTACCGAATTCAATAAATTCAGAAACGGTTTTTTCGCGTCGTAAATTCGAATTACAGCATTCGTCATACAATATAAGTAATACATCGATGAGGGTTTCGATGCTAAAACTTTGGCCGCGGCCTTGTACAGGGCCGCCCAGAAACAGTGCCTCCAGCTGCCGGAGCCGGCGTTCCCCCGTCACGCCTGGCATGGCCCCCCCAGCACTTCCAATCACTGAATCACACATCGATCAACAACAAATTATTATTGTACATTTTCCTGCAACAACAAACAAACCAAATTCATCCAAAAACGCAAAAATAGTAATAAAAAAAAATTGGAAATAATTCAATTAAATGCGACAGGATTGATGAAACTGTGGGTGTTTTCATTTTAGCATATTTTTGTTACATTAGCGAAAAATGCAACCCACCCAAAAGTAAGGTTAATAAATGGTGTATTTTCAATTAAGTACAAATATTAATCATGCTGTGTATTAATAATACATATAAATAGGATATATGTCGTTAATTTAACCTAAATATTATTTTGCTACGCACAGAAGAAATAGTACGATTCACTAAACTATTTGCAAAGCATAGCTATTGGCACACATTTACCTCTAGATTTTAGATTGAAACTATCATAATGAACGATAGTTTTAGTCATTTAAAGCACATCAAAACTAGTCTTTAGGTAGCCATTACACCCCCTCCGTGTGTTTATTGACTGGTGTGTTGAGTGTTGACTGCATTTTACATATATATATATAAATAAAATTATTTTTAAATACTGCAAATATTTATAGAAAACAAATAATCTCAAACAAATAAATCTTAGATCAATATATTAGTTAAGGAAGTAAATTTGAAACAAAAATTACAGCGTTTTACTACAGCCATCTAGCAATATAAACTAAAATCAATGGAAAATGCAACCAAAGTTGAAGTCAATGGCCACACCTTAAATAATCTATTCTAAATCATAAGAAAACGGTGCAAATTGTCCATATAACACAATGCACGGCGACAGTTCACTTATTATAATAATGAAAATATTAAATAATTGCAATAGTGTTTCATGCTTTAATGTTTTATTGTTGTATACATAATGGCATTTTATACTATAGCCAAGGCAAGATGTTTCGAATGTACTTTGAAGCATTTCTCCTGTGTTACGTACTTTGTCATTTACAACGTTGTTAGTTGTATTTTATGATGGCCCTTTCAGTTATATTAAATTTTTTTATATAATGCTATAATATACAATAAGGAATTGAATTGAAGTTAAATTAAATTTAGTCTATCTAAAGGTCTAGAATATTTGATTATTTTAAATGAAACTAAGTAGTTTTGGTTACGTTTGGCATCATTGTAAATTCTTGACTACCTAAAAGTGGAACTAGTCAAAAATGTGAAAAATACAACTATAAATAAATAAATATCTAGAATACTACACATTTGTGACCTTTCACAAAATAGCCTAGTACCTTATTTTAAACGTACTTTATTTAGAGACTAAGTACGCATTTTTTGCTACCCTATTTGTTTTCAATATTATGTTTAATATTTACTTGACTTGCGGAGTTAAAGTACGCAAATGGAGTTGTGTGTATGGAAAAGTATTATTATTTTGAAATAGCATATTTCATTTAGTTTTTGTTAGAAATTCAATAAATTGAACAACGAGTACTTAAACAGCAATATATGGGATAATTAAATAGTGGCATTAAAATAGGGAAATAGTGTCGCAATTAAAGTGTAGGTGCAAATAATGTGCTGGGACAGTAATCAAGACAGTTTCTTCAAGTATGTATTATTTATGTTTTAAATGAAACGGGGCCCTATTATATGTGATTATCTATGATTTGTGCAAGTAAAAATTATTAATAATATACGATGAACTTTGTTAGTGTCGCTTGGAAGCATATTGCTACTGTTTATATATATATCCAGCAGGTTGTTTGTTTTTTTTTAATGTAATTATTATTATTTTTAGGAACGAGTAAATAAGTGTACGAAATATACAATTCTAATGGTTCTGCGAAATCGCGATCGTAAAATGGCTTCTGAGCAGCCAGTGAAAAAGAAGCAACGCCGTTCCGATGAGGAAGACGACCGAGACGAGCCCGACTTTTTGCACAACAACGATTTATCCCGACTGCAATTAACAACAAATGATGTTGCACCAACAAACACAACAATGGTACATAAACAAAATATGAATGATACAGTGTTAGTGAATAGAACGTTACCAGTGAATGAACATAACGTGGCCACATTCAGTACAAATTACCCGGTGCATTTATCGCTGTGCTCCGACTATAGTGTTACGCATAAACAAGCTCCAGCACCAATTGTAGTGAAAAACTGTTTTCAATATCCAACGACCAATGACGAAATAGTACATTTACAAAATAGTTTAATAAAGCATTGTCTGTGCGGCGTTTCGGAGAGCACATTGCGCAAACCGTTCGAAACACACCGCAACAGCGACGGCTCGCGCCCCGCCACCCTCGCCGACTGGCCGGTACCCAAAACCCTGGAATTCTTATCAAGTTTGCAACTATTATTCGACGTCTATTTGAAACAAAACAACAAGGGCCACATATGCTCGCGGATTTGCGACATTTGCGACTACATTGTTCGCAACGAGCAAAACCTTATCGATCAAATGATCGAACTAGGACAAACGCGCAATAAATACATCAACTACTTAGCTGCGAGAGTACTAGCCGGATTTTTAATCATGGCGAAAACAAATATAAATAACGAATGGCTTGAAACCCTTGTTAGTTATCTAGCAACTGAACCAGTCGATTACATCAAAATGAATTTCAGCCTTGAAGTCATAAAACGTGTTGTCGAATGGAAAGACGTGGACATCCATGTCTTGGAGGACAACGAGAATACAACAGATGAAACCGGCGCAAGTACAAGTCGATCAACCGGAGCCGAAACAACTCACATGAATATAGAATATACAACGTGTTGCACCGTTCCGTTCACGGACCACGAAAGCTTCGACACCGCCGGCATTAAGGGCTTAATCATCAAAAGTCTCGAATCGAAATGGCCATCCCTAATAAAAAACATTCAACTATTAATACAACAGAATCCGAGCATACAATCCCAAAATTGCGTATTAACATTTCTCTCGTTATGGGAAAGTATTATCTCCGTCCGTGCAAACTTAAGCGTTGTTGATACAAAACCATTCTATGCACACTTAGAACATTTTATTAGTTTACTAAATCACACACTCCCTGCGATCGTATGGCGACAATTATTGTCGCTATTCAACGAAGTATTATGTTACGGTAGCACTTTAGCGCTCCAAGATATGCTCCCGGAAGAAACGTGTGCGCTAGCCCACTTAATCGTCCGTTACGTAAAAGACTTTCGGTTACTCGACAGTTTGCCGTATCGACGCAACGAAGGCCAAACTGTTAATAGTTTCGTTGGAACTATCGCTAGTAGTGAACCATCGCAGCCGACCACCGATAAAACTTTACTGCAAAAAATGGTGCTGCTAGTTTTGAAATCGGTTGCTATCACAGTTAAAGAAACACGGTGCGATAGTTCTGATTCTAGTATCGGCAGCGATGATTATGATTTCTATCAAGATATGCAACTGATTGAACGCTCCATTCGCGATGTACTGAAAAAACTCGATGTTTTCATCAAAAACAGTTTAGAGTTTCATCCAGAGACGACCTTTTCGAAAATCTTAATACATTTATTTAGCGATCAAGATGACTATATGATTGAATCAATGGTTTGCACTTTAGATATAACTGTTGGTATATATTATCGGAATTCGGTTTTCCCGGATTTAATCGCTATGTTGAATCCAAGTTTTACGTTTGTAGAATTCTTGAAAATTGTCAGTCATGACTCGGATGTGCTGCTAGATTATTTAGTTAGTAATGAAACATGTTTTTTGTTGTATTTGTTGAGGTTTTTGAAATATATTCGGCGTAATTGGTCTTCATTTGTGTTGAGTTGTGAGACTATGTCGGGTGCTGTTGTTGCGCGGTCAACAAATGAATTGGATGAGACAATGACAGTATTGATCAGACTAAGGCATCAAATCAGTCGATTGGTTAATAAACAATTGTTTCCATATAATATAAATCCGGTATTAAGGTTGCTAGAAATGTGCGAGAGCTTGTATGAAGGCAATGAATTAAGCTAGTAGTAAAACATGTTAATTGTTAATTGTTTCGCTCATTTAAGAGAACTTATCTCGAGTCAATATCTACTAGTATGTACTCATTGCTTGGTCAATACATGTGCCAATGTTCCTGAATAGGAACAATTATTACTAACATTATAATGGTTACTGACAATTTGGCAATTCATTACTTTTAATTCCCTTTGTAATTTATTTAAAATAATTCTACTTTTATTTTCTCTTAATATTATTATTAAAACGTTTATTTTAACTATGTAGAAAGTATTATTTAAATAAAAATGGCAGTACTTGTGTAGATATTAAGTTAATAATGAAGCTCTTAAACTTTTACTCTATAGTTCTGTATTTTGTAGAATACAAGTAACATTATCAGTATTTATATTTTATATGTATTAAAATGCAATATTTAACATTATTTAAGTTAATGTATAGAAATATAAATTAAAACAATAATATTCTATTTAAGTAAAATTAAGATTCATTCATTACGAGATTATTTCACACAACATGTATTTGTATAATGCAATAATCGTACATTCTTTTAGGTATTATTGTACTAACAACAAAAAATATTTGTACAGTTTGAATAATTAAGTTACTAATGTAATATTTTCTACCTAAACATTGAAATAAAATATTTTTATAACTTTTAATCATTCTCAAGTCTTTAAGATAGCTGATATTGAAGTTCGTTTGACGCACATACCAGATATTTAAATCGGTAGTGCTGCCACCTATAACTACATATTTATTCTTGGTTTGGCAAGTATATGTATTTTTAATTGATTTTAAAAAATAGAAATAAATAAATCAGACAATTGTATTATCAAGGTTATATTTTAAGACTACCATGGTCTCACTTTAAGACGCAAATCTCTGTATTCAAGACGAACTTGAAATCAAGTCACGCGCAAGCACTAGCACTTCAAGATCTTATCTAAAAAGTCTTGGTCTCTAGTTTATTGTTGGGTCAGGGCAAATTGTGATATACCGCTTATAGAACCACGCCTATTGTGCGCCATGTTGTGGGAGGAGTCCCACAACATGGCGCCGAATAGGCGTGGTTGTTCTATAAGCGGTATATCACCATTTCCCCTGCTGGGACTGGAATTAATAGTGGAATTTCTATATAATATTGAAATATTTATAGAATTGCCTTATAGATCTACAGATACGTGCATCATTCCACCATAAATGATTGATGTACATTTAGTTTAACATATATATTAGAAAAATAGTTTATTTTTGTTACAATTATTCATCAGTTATCATAATCCTCATCGATACAAAGATTATCGTTAGTACTTTGATGTCCAAATCGCGCTAGCGGTATTAATGGCGGAATATCGGTAGGCGGTTGTCGAACCACAATATTTGTCAAGTCAATATGATGGATCTGCGGTGGCTGTGGATCTTTTTGTACCAAACTGGCGATAGAATAATCAATTTTTGCTGGTTCACTTGGTGCTTCGGAGACCGTTGTTTCTTTACTGCTTGTGCCTTGTTCAACGTAAAATTGCGGCTTATATTCTAGTTCCTCGTAAATTGGCGGCGGAATGGCAAATGGCTCCAGCGGTGGTGTTAGATCAAGCGGCATTGAATATTCCGAGTCTTCTAGTGTTGAAGCGTCCGGGATATTTTTAACCAAGTCTTTCAAGAAATCGAACCGACTCTCCGAGAGTATACATTGTTTCATGTGTGACGGTGTTAGTGTTTTCGCACTACGCGCTTGCGTTATTTGCGCGGATTTCGTTAATAAGGACTCAACGAATAGCTCTAATGTGCGTGGTATGTTTTATTAAGGAATACATTTTGCTACTTACTATTCTAACTAAATAATTTAAAAAAAAAGGATATAGATTATGACTGGAACTGCTTGTGCCACCTTTCCGACTTCTTCATCCGTTTGCATTATTTTTTTAATACGTCCCTACAACATTGTAAAACGCATGTAATAAGGAACACTACTTATTATTTGAACTTACTGCAGGAAATCTGGCATTATATTTCTTCTTTTTAGATGGCATTATACCAAAATATGTAATATTTAGGTAATAGATTCGTGTTTTGTAACCATAAAATTGTTTGACAGCTGCAATTGTAGGTTAGGATGCAATTTAACTCAGTTGGGTTGGATCAGTTCAGTAATCATCGTTAAATAGGCGGTAATAGTGTGACGTCACGTATCTAGCAGGACTTGGTATATATGCAACCAAGGCCACTTACGTTACCCCTAATGCACCTTATTAAGGTTTTAAGGATTGTTCACAGCAAAATAATTAGAAATTATAAGTAACAATTTGAGTTTGTTGTATGACATACAAGGTTAACGTTTCCAGCAACAAAATTTATCGTAAATTGTGTTAATTTTGTTGCTTGGAATGCTAGCATTGCTTGCCGTAATACAAACTAGAGTATTATTTGTAATTTTCTAATCTTAATTACTAAATAATTCGCTGTGAACAATCCATTATTTTCGTTTTCTGAATGTCCCCCATGTCAAGGTCAGTCAAGGTCACAAATGTCAACTATAGCATATTAAAGTGTGGTTAAGTGTATCATTCCCCGCGATTAGTAAATACTTTCATTTAAATTAACTTGTGTCGCGTCGGGTTTCGTTTTGGGCAAAATGGCATCCCACTCCGATCGTGTAGTAGTTTTAGTGGACATGGATTGTTTTTACTGTCAAGTTGAGGAAAATCTAGATCCAAATTTGAAAGGAAAACCTGTTGCTGTTGTACAGTACAATGCTTGGAAAGGTGGTGGGTAAGTTTGTTAGTAATAATGGTAGAAGGTAAGCGATACTAATTCATTTCGAAATTCGCAGGATAATTGCTGTGAATTATCCGGCTCGGGATCAAGGGGTAACCAGGCATATGAGGGGCAAAGAGGCACAGGAGAAATGCCCAAGTATCGAGTTGGTCAGAGTGCCAAATGTTAGAGGAAAGGCTGATCTTACAAAGTAAATTAAAGTATACAATAGTAACCGGCAGTGTATGTTTACTCTATTTCCAATATCACTAGAACGGCTGCAGTTATATTCATAATAATAGATATTAATATTTCATACAATTTTTGTTTTAAAAGTACCAGTTACGAGAAAACTGCTACAGAAAATCTTAAATATCTTATTTATGTTTCCAAGTATTTGCATATAGTTTGATTTTTTCTAGTAAAAACTACGTAAAAGATAGTCGAGTGTAGGCCACTCTAGCGTTTTTGAATACACTCTTAATTGGAATATGTATAACTCTTTTATTTATTTAATCGCCTGAAATTAGACAACACAAGGTATTTGGGGCCTCAAAATCGGTCTAAACACAAAATGAATATTTTATTCACTTTTTATCTTTTTTCAGTCACTTATTACACTTTTTTGTATACAAAATTGCTGTGGAAGTCCTGATTATACTATTATTTATAAATCATGAATAACGAATAATAAATATTGTATATATCGCGGGGAAACTGCTACAGAAAATCGTAAATATCTTATTTATGTTGCCATGTATTTGCATATAGTTTAATCAATCATGAGTGCCTGTCTATATTTTGTTTTTTTCTAATAATAACTACGTAAAAGATAGCCGAGTGTAGGCCACTCCAGCGTTTTTGAATACACTCTTAATTGAAATATGTATAACTCTTATTTATTTAATCGCCTGAAATTGGACAAGGTTTTTGGGGTCTCAAAATCGGTCTAAAAACAAAATGGATATTTTATTCCCTTTTTGTCTTTTTTCAGTCACTTATTGCACTTTTTTATATACAAAATTGCTGATTATACTCATTATTTATAAATCATGAATAACGAATAATAAATATTGTAGATATCGCGAGGAAACTGCTACAGAAAATCTTAAATATCTTATTTATGTTGCCATGTATTTGCATATAGTATAATCAATCATGAGTGCCTGTCTATATTTTGATTTTTTCTAGTAATAACTACGTAAAAGGTAGTCGAGTGTAGGCCACTCTAGCTTTTTTGAATACACTCTTAATTGTAATATGTATAACTCTTATTTATTTAATCGCCTGAAATTGGACAAGGTTTTTGGGGTCTCAAAATCGGTCTAAAAACAAAATGAATATTTTATTCACTTTTTATCTTTTTTCAGTCACTTATTGCACTTTTTTGTATACAAAATTGCTGATTATACTATTATTTATAAATCATGAATAACGAATAATAAATATTGTAGATATCGCGAGGAAACTGCTACAGAAAATCTTAAATATCTTATTTATGTTGCCATGTATTTGCATATAGTTTAATCAATCATGAGTGCCTGTCTATATTTTGATTTTTTCTAATAATAACTACGTTAAAGATAGTCGAGTTTAGGCCACTCTTTGGTTTTTTTGAATACACTCTTAATTAAAATATGTATAACTCTTTTATTTATTTAACCGCCTGAAATTGGACAAGGTTTTTGGGGCCTCAAAATCGGTCTAAAAACAAAATGAATATTTTATTCACTTTTTTCAGTCACTTATTGCACATTTTGTATACAAAATTGCTGATTATACTATTATTTATAAATCATGAATAACGAATAATAAATATTGTAGATATCGCGAGGCAGGGAAAAGAGTCGCCGAAGTTTTGCAAACATTTACAACATTATTACAACGAGCCTCTGTCGATGAAGCTTATTTAGATATAACCGAAACCGTAAACGAAAAGCTACAATCAAATAAAACGGCGTTAACAATTGAACATTTAAAAAATACACATGTTGTAGGCGGTGAAACTAGTGATTATTTACACAATATTTATAGTCATGAATTGAATTTGGACAAACATTTGAAATTGGCTATTGGTGGAGCCATTGTTGAAGAAATTCGAGCTGCAGTTTACGAGAAAACAGGTTTGAAAACGCACACATTTATAAGTTGATATGTGATTTATGTGTATGTACAGGTTATAGATGTTCTGCTGGCATTGCACATAATAAAATATTAGCGAAATTAGCATGTGGCATGCATAAACCAAATAAGCAAACGATTTTACCGGATGATGCCATTGCCGAATTGTATAAAACTTTGCCATTGCAAAAAATCAAAGGTCTTGGTGCAAAATTCGGGGATACATTATCAGACGATTTAAAAATTACGTATATGGGAGAATTATCTAAGTTCTCCGAAGCGGATTTATTAAAAAGATATGATGAAAAAACAGCGTATGTGCCTAATACAATTATTTCTATGAATTTATGATCATTAGGATGTGTTATTTGTAGATCTTGGTTGTATAATATCGGGCGCGGCATTGACGCAGAGCCAGTGGAATCGCGCTTAATATCGAAATCAATTGGTTGTTGTAAAAGATTTCCGGGTAAATTACGTACCAATGAAACTGTAACGCATTGGTTATCGGAGTTGTCCGAAGAAATGTCCGAACGACTCGAACAAGATTTAAGCGAAAACAATCGGCGTGCAAAGCAAATTGTTGTAAGTTTTGCACACGAAGAAAACAAAAAAAACGTACACAGTTCTAGAACGCAATCACTGCATTCATACGATGCCAAAAAAATGGCCAAGGATGCATTTGAAACATTGCGAAAATACACCGAAAAATCAGACGGTTCATTTTGCCTCAAGTTTTTGGGCTTAAGCGCTACGAAATTTGAAGATTGCAAACATATAAATGATATTTCAACATTTTTTAAAGCGATTACTAAATGTAAGGAGTCTCCCAAAATTGAACCTAATTCGGAAACAGACTATTTGAATATAAATGATATTGAAGAAGATTCAGCAATAAATACAATCCAAAATGAATATTTGGATACAACGATTGAATTAGATTTCACTGAATTACTCATGAGTAAAGAGGAATTTCCTCATGCTACCAATAAAAATGTTAATTGTTTTAAAGAACCGTCTAGTACTAATAAAATAACAATAGAGAATAGCGATAGTAATTCATCTAGTTTAGTCGAAAATACCTTTTCGAATGATATTAGTAAATCATTCTTTATGCAATATGCTAAAAAGTTTAAAAACACTTCAAATACCAATATTGACTGTTCAACACCAATAATCAATTCTCCAATTCAAGAAATTCATTCAGTCAATAATACTGAAATATGTACCGAATGTCATGAAAATGTTCCGAAATCTGATCTAATCTCCCACATGGACCATCATATAGCGGTAAAACTAATGGCGGAAGAGCGACAAATATTCCAAGCAAATAAACCGAAACAAATCATTAAATCGCCGGTTAAACCGAAAACAAAACGCACTAAAAGAAAATCAAATACGAACACAAATAGTATCATTGCGTTTTTAACTGTAAATGAGACAAATAATGACACTAATTATGAGAGCTGTTCGGAATGTGGAAAAAGGATTGCACCAAACGAACTTCAATCACATTTGGATTATCATTTTGCAAAAAAAATGCATATTGCATTAAACCCAGTGGCATTCAGTAGTAATAAGGGCCCCAAATAGTATATCACAAAATGGATGTTAATATAAATATTTATAAATAAAAATGATTTACATAAACATGGCAGCGCGCTGTATTACCTAAGATGGGCATGGTGGACAAGCAATTGGTTTTGGTACATATATATATATTAATTTATTTAATTAGAAATGATATAGTGTATCTATATTGTTAATTATGTTTAAATCACTATAATCATTGCAGTGATAATAGCTTATACATTATAATTGAGAAAAAATTATCGATAATTGCCTCTATTATAATTAGATCTACCTCGCCGCTGACCTCTTGGACTATCGTTATTGTCTCTGCCGCGTCCGCCATATTGTTGTTGGTTTTGTTGATTGTCCTGAACGTATTGATCGGCATAATTAATCTTATTATGTTGAAATGATTCGAATGAACGGCCACTGCCCCCCCTGGCATTATTGCCAAATCCCCGGTTGCCATAGCCGCGGTGGTCATTATGCCCGCCCGCCCCTCTATAATTCGACTGGTTTTGGTAGCCGCCGCCCATATTTGCTGGTTGATTGTAATTGTAACCACTACCACCCCGGTTATCATTGTAGTGTGAGCCGCCACTCCCCCGCGAGTAATCTTGACCGCCGCGATTTTGTCCACCTCGTCCCCTGCCACTAGGCCCGGCAGATCGCTGTTGCCACGACGGCATCTCCGGCGGCGGTGGCGCTTGCTCAGATGGACGACCGCCCCTATCAGGAACCTAAAGGATGTTTAATACGGAATTGTTCGCATTGTTGGGTGAAGCTTACTTGTCCGATGATCAGTTTGTTGAGAGCAGATTTCGTATTTTTGCGCACGGATGCATTACTAGTTTTTTCTATTATGGCTAAATCGTCTCTAGCCGCTAGAATATCACTTATATCAATGGCAGGATCTACTTTTAGTAATTTTCGTTTGTTGTGATAAATTTGTACTATTTGGTCTTCTTTCCCTTTCAATCGATCGGACCACTAAAATTATTAGAACAAATCGGTTATTATAAACAATATGTGTACATATTTATTTAGTTTTAACCTGGAACGATTGTATTGTACAATCGAGCCGTTTTAATAGCATTTCTCGTCGAATTGTATAATCAATATCGAGATCCTTTTGTACATCGGATAAAACGGTCCATTGTTTATCGTTTAACATTCCTGCAAACAATGGTTTGCCAACGAGTTCTTCGCCAGCTTGTTTAACAGTATCTTGTAATTTTGGTATTGCTTTTTGGAACAACATCGCTGCCGTTATATTTGCTGGTGGTTTATTAAATTTCAACGCTAACAATAACAACTTTAAATCCGATGCTACATCCGTTTCTTGCTGCAAATACCAAATATATGCGATCAAATTTAATATGCTACTAATTTCACAAATTCAAATTACCAATTTAACTTCCATATTTTTATCCGGATTATTTGCTTTATTCATTTGCGCTGCCATTAGTTCACTGATAAGATATTCGACAAGCATCAATTTATCATATTCTGTGGCGAGTCGATCCGAAATATGGCCTTGCGTGAGATTCATATAAGGGCAGCCTAATTCTTTCAAAAATGAACTTAATTCTAATAGAAATGAGATTGAATCTTCGGGCCCTTTCATAATGTTTACATGCTCATCTAAATTGCAAATAGTACGTAATTCGCTTGCTAGATAACTGACAATATTGGTGAATTCTACATCTTTTGCGCCCCCCTGGATTGCGCTCATTAATTTCTCCTTTTCAACAAGGGGACCGTCATATCTGGTAAATAAATGTTTTGCTCTTAGATACGTTAATTCTATATCCGACTACGAAATAAAATATCTGGAGTGGCCTGCACTCGACTTTCTTTTACGCAGTTTTCACTAGACCAAACCCAGCTATCAAACTAACCAATACTCTACAGAAATATGTCCATTGAATTCAATAAAGAATAAATATTTAAAAAATTTCCATTGTTATATCTAAAGTATCTGGAGTGGCCTGCACTTTCTTTTACGCAGTTTTCACTAGATATATATATATATATATATATATATATATATCCAAAACAAGCAGTCAAACTAACCAATACTCTACAGAAATATTCTGAAATGTCATTTATCTAATTGAGTCTATTTTGTTTTCCTGTCAAAATAACAGATGATCCGATTTTATAAGCTACATGCGAATCCATGCCAACATGTAAACAACATATTTATAATGTTTCGTTGCATTTTTCTCGCAACTGGCACATTTTTTGAAGAAATGTTTCAAACAAAAGTTGTGCGAAATATTAATATCTTTCATTATGAACATAACTATTTTTGCCGTAAGTGCAGCCGTTCTAGTGATATTGGAGATAGAACAAAAAATGTGTAAACATGCGCACTTCCGGTCTGAATATTCTTTTCAAAAATAGGAGGTGCACATCTAGACCATATGCAAGTCTTAAGTTTGACAGGGTTCGACAGTTTTGGCCCTAGAGCGTTCACAGATACACACATTATTCCGAAAATAGTCACAATTCGATTTAGGTAGGGCCAAAACGTGTATATCCGTTGAAATCTCGAGTTACTTATTAATTAGTAAAAGAAAGTAGATTACTTCTAATTAAATTTTTTGAACAATAATTCAAATTTTTAAATTTCGCGGCCGGATATATAAATATTCTCTATTGCAAATTCAACGTTTTCAACCCCAATATGTAGTTATAAAAACATAATGTTACAATGGGGCAATTGGGATAATTAAGAGAACAAAAATAATTAATAGGAAAGAAAAGAAATAATTTAGCAACTATTTCGAAAACAAAACATGTGTTCTTACCCCATATCAATTAAACCGTCAATTATGTCGTTCTCCATGATAATAAGTTAATAGTCACTAGAGAAAAATGGTTTATGATCGTAGAAAATACTTAAATAATTAACAAATGTGATGTGTTTGCGGCATAACCAAGAAATTATCTAAAATTTGACACATTAAAGACCACGATCGTCATTTGTCAAGCAACCAACTTATATTCATGTAAATCCCTAGTTTCGTATAACATAATGCCGCGGTTAGGGCCATTTTAATGGTGGCACACTGGTTTATAGAGTACAAAAGCGTGACGTCAACAAATTCAAACTTGGCCGCGTTGTAATTTTTACTTTGTTTTACGAAGCAATAAATAATTATCCTGTTTAATTTTGGCATATAAAAATATATTATATGAACGAAAATAATATATATATACAGAAAAACCCCGGTTAAGCAAATTCGAGTCACCTGAAACCCGGGTTATCCAAATCACTAACTAACCAATACTCTACAGAAATATTCTGAAATTCAACTGAGTCTATTTTGTTTTCCGGTCAAAATAGCAGATGATCTGATTTTATAAATAAATTAAAATGTTATGTTAAGGAAAATGTATTTTAGTTGTAGTTAATGTATTAATGTTTTATTTATATTTTATTTTCTATGTTTATTTTGTTGTATATTTGTATTATATTTTATTATACCATGTAAATGTTTGGAGCTTAAATAAATAAATAATAATAAAATAAATAAGGTACATGCGAATCCATGGCAACCTAAACAAGATATTTATAATGTTTCGTAGCATTTTTCTCGTAACTGGTACATTTCATGAAGAAATGTTTCAAACAAAAGTTGTGCGAAATATTAATATCTTTCATTATGAACATAACTATTTTTGCCGTAAGTGCAGCCGTTCTAGTGATATTAGAGAATATAAAATGCCTAGAGTAAACATGCACTACCGGTTTGAATATTCTTTTCAAAAATACTAGGTGCACAACTAGTCTTAAGTTTGAAGTTTCATCATTTTGCGTTCGACAGTTTTGGCCCTAGAGCGTTCACAGACGCACAGACAGTCATTCCGAAAATAGTCGCACTTGTTTATTTTTTTTATGTATTGATTAAAATGTAGCTTATTGTTGATCAGTTGCTATTAGATACCATTTTGACAAGCACTATTTTATAAAGTGAAGTTTCAAATTGATTATTTTATAAAAAGTACCTATAATTGTGTGAAGAAAATGGCACCAAGATATGTAGTAAAATCAAGAACGCACGACTTTTTATATGGTTTGTGAGCAGATATTTTCGAGAAGCAAATATATTATATAGTATTTATGAAATATAATTTTTAGATCCAACATTTCTGGTTCCTACAATAGAGGATTATGCAAGATACGTAAGGAAAGCAACAATCGCTTCAGCAAAAAGAGTATGCAACCGGTATTGCTTCGTAAATATCGGCAATAATAATCGTTTGTTGCTGTTGTAGGATATAGCGCCGATATTTAGTTGCATGTTTAGCAACTCACTACATAAGCCTAGGCAAAGAATTGTATTGCGAAAAGACCCGATAATAAAAGATAATTTGATTGATAATTGGATTGGCGCTAAAGTATGCGGAACAAAATACACGTCTGTTATTCCTGGAGGGGACCAAATGAAATATGTCCGAAGGCAAACTTAAACTTTTATTATAGTTGACATAATTTAATAATAATCGTACAATTTTAGTCCAATTATAAAGTTAGCACCTGGTATGGTTTCGGCACCGAAACAATTACCAAAACTGGAATTACTTCCGTTCGAGGCGAGTACAGAACCACGGGACCGAGGCACACAAACGGTTTATCGGGAATCATCTGCGCAAACGATGCCATGGAAGCCAAAAGACTACACTATTATAGACGATAGTGATCCGGAGATACTTATGCTCGAATTTTTAAAGTACCTAGTTTTTTGAATTTTAATTTTAATACAGCGTTATTTTTCGTCAGGAAACCACATTCTGTATAAACAAGCATAGATTACCGAAGAAGCTCGGATCAAAATATGTCATTCACAAAACGTGTTTGTCTCGTCGCTCTGAATCCAAAAATATATATAACTTGGATGTTAGTCACACCTTTTCATCATGAACATCTTACGTGTGTGTATGTTATCTACATTTGAATACAGAATGTGCTGTTTCCCGCAATGGAAGAACTGCTCGCCACATGGCATTTAATAAACATGTATCGTTATACACTCGTACCTCGCCTAGTGCACGGCATTAAATTCAGAAATCCCCGCCTAGTGCACCGCCTGAGGAGAGACCGGCCTATCCCCACCACGCTAGCATATTGATTATTTCCAAAGAATGCAGAGATAAGAGTTTAATGTTTGAGTCGGTTCAACATGGACGTAAAAAATTATAACTATTCGTAAAACACGAAAGAAATGCTCGGAATACCGTTTGTAACATGGCGCAGTCGGAGTGAGAGAACTCGGAGGGGTGACGTGACGCCGGTGTACTAGGCGAGGATTAACTCGTGCACTAGGCGAGTTACGAGTGTATATACTTATTAGGGAAGACTTGCCACCTGGAATGCATGAAGTAGAAATTATAAGGCGCCTTCGGCGCAAAAGAGGTTGGATGAAACAGTTGCCGGAGATGGACACATCAGCAGGTGTTGAAAAACGGCGACAAATATTAGAAGCAATCGAAACAGACGAATGGGTTTTCAGAGAAGAAGTAAAACTCTTTGATGCATTCGCATTATTTGTGTTATCTATTTTTTTTTTTCTCCACTAGGAAATTGCTGATCTACAATATTTGCGTTTAGAACTCGTTGAGAAAATGTTACAAGAAATTCTAGACCAATCCAACACGCGCGGCCAGCAAAAATTAGTGCGCGTCTCTAATCGTTTAGAGAAAAAACGAAGTGAAAAACTAGCATTAATGCATCGGCAACATAGCAGAGGTGGATTCAATGGAACCAATCGCTAGAATCATTAATAATGGTTTGTTTGTTATATTCAGAACTACGCAGATTATATAGAAACCATAAGGGCATTATATTGAAGTATTATGAAGTAAATGTGATTACTGAGCATGCAGATTATACATCGGAATTATATGCACCGATGATGCGATTTGGATCACACCCACGGAATTGGCATCAAAAAGAGCCATTTAGATATCAGCCGAAATTGGATGGTAAATGATGTTATTGTTCAGTTCGTACGTAATTATTGCTTAAATGATTTGTAGATATTGAAAAACTAAGCACTCTACCAAAGTGGTTACCAAAAGATAAAGTCGTCAAAGAAAAGCCAATTGTTTTACCGGGTAGACGGTTGTGTATAAGAGAAACCAAATGGACGGATCCTATTTTGAAAGAACTGTACAGGGAATTAAAGAGTAAACTAGAACTAGGAATATTGTAAAAATAAATACATGTATAAATAATGTTTATTTCTATATAGGTATGAATGTGACGAAGACATTCAAATGTACATTACGTAAACGAATTGTGAAACAAGATATTTTAGACGAAACTGCTTATTTTGACATTATGGGTAGTAATACACATAAATACGGAATGGAACCTATCCTTCTACTTCAAAGTGTTATACGGGGAAGAGCTACACAATCACTAGTAAATATAAATACGAGGGCTGTCCGACCGGCCTATGGCGCCACTGTCGCAAGAGACATAACAATTATGTTATGTCTCTTGCGACAGTGGCGCCATAGGCCGGACTTGTCGGACAGCCCTCGTATATATGTATATACTAGTATTATTATTATGAATTTGATAGATTTTTGAAGGGAGAGACAAATGCAGAGAACTTATTCAAGAATTACAATGTACACATGCGTTGGTCCAGGCTAATACAGATGAAATAAACCGAAAGAGATTCGAAGTGAAAAATCAACAAAGAATTGTGCAATTGTTTGCTAATAAAGTAAGTATTATTACCAAATGTATATATGCATTCACATTTACATAATAATTTCGATAGGAAGCGAATCTAGCGCAATCGTTGAATAAGCTAAAAGGCACCATTGTAGGAACAATGTTAGATTATCTGAACAAAGAATTGATACGATTATTAGACGAGAGGAAAGCGCATGCACTTGCAATGGTGTACGAACGGGCAAGACGTGATCGCGAAGCAGCCGAAGCGGGGCGACGACAACTGGAAGAACGCAGACGGAAGGAACATGACGAAATTTTCAAACAGGTTTATATATATTACCATATTATTAACAAATTTAATAAAGATGCATGTGTATTTAGATAGTAAAAGTGCATCATGACACGGTTGATTTATATTTGAATGACATAATAAGTGAGGGGGTCGAGCACGTATCGGAGGAAACAGCACAAGAATACGTGAAAAAAATCGCGCAGAAGATTGACAAGGACTTGAGCCTAGAACTAGATGAGTAAGTATAAAAAAAAACATATGTTGTAGAATTATTAATAATTATTCAACATGTGTTCCATTAGTTTCTTAGGTAAAGAAGAAGTAATGGCGGATATGGTTTGCAATTTCTTAATTCCGGAAGTGGAAAAGTCGAAAATACGAGATTCGATCAGAAAGAAACAAAAGAATACGTTACACACTGTACATGATAGTATTTATAATAAAATTGAAGATTTACCCAATAAGAGCTCAGATGGTACACAATATATATATATATTAATTATTTATTTAATATATTGTTTCTTAACTTTAGGTATGTCAAGCCGTGAAAATTAAAAATACGGATAATTATATAAAATCGCGCAAAGTAAAATGTGAACGTGGATAGATAATAAAATAATAATAATAAATAAAATATGTTTATTATTGTTATTTATATAATATGTATTGTACAGCGGATCCAATGTATAAATCATTACAAATTTGATAGAACCTAATATAAAATGTTGATTGAATTTTACTTTTTCAAATGATAGCAACTACCACATACATATTTCTATAATATATGAAATAAATATAAATGATAATCGCATTTACACGCGAGTTTTGAAGATACCATTACCAAATGTGCCCAAATACGAGGGCCACGCTTGTTCGCTGGCATTTAAAAAATGGGCGCAACGTTCATCGGCTTTTAACACTTCACATTTACATTCCAGCCGCAGTCGATACACCGTCATTTGGCCTAAAGTTAACTGAACGATTTGATTGTAGTATGGCGATTTGCGCAGATTGTCGTTGTCATCCATTGTTTTTGATTCGCTGCTGCTAAATGGCGCCGTTGGCTTTAATAATAAAACGCCTCGCTCTTCTAAGCACATTTTTGTAAATAAATCCTCTTTTGTCAACTGTTCCAAGTTGTAATACTTATCTATTATTACCCAAATATTAAATAAATACAAATTTTATAATTTGAATAGTTTTACCATTGGATGATGTGGATTTCAACATCTTCTGTGCTATACATAGTGCGTCTTTTTCTAAAATAACTTGTCCACCAATTTTCGGAAGAACCCAATATGTCACAAATACAATATCAATTGCTTGTTTTGATTTGGAATCTGCTAATGGTTTCAACAACAATCCTATAATTAAATAATAATTAAAATGAAACACATACATTAGGATAATATAAATATAATGCCTGCGGAAGTAATTCTAGGCATTCCAGATGATGTCGTGCTTTCCGCGTCTCTTTTCCCACGCCAGAATCCATTCTCTTTATCTTCCAACTCCTTCTCGGATTCCAAATCCCATAAACTCTCTGAAATTATACAACTAAAAACGAACTATCATTTTCATATTCGTGTACATACCAGCCTCGTCTGCATCATTCTCGCGAAAACGTAAATCCCTCTGCTGAAATTTATTATTCCGTAATTGTCGTTCGCGATTCGCCCGAAATGTATCGCGTAAAATATCCGTTGGTAAATCATTCAAATCGTGAAGGAGACGTTGCCGTGCCAAATAAATATTTTTGTAATCATTCGGACTGTAAATTTGTGGCACGTCTGCCAAGTTTTTCTTATGTGTTTTACGTTTTTCCGGACTTTTCAATTGCGCTGGATCATGTGTACCATTTTCGATGCTGCGCCGGGGATCACGGGGAATATCGGGCGCCATTTGCTTTAGCTGCGCATTTAATAATGTACGACTAGAATCAGTATCTGTGTATGTTTGGTCATCGGTTTCTGATGGATAGTCAAATTGCGCTGGACTGCCAAGCATCTCATCATCTTGATTTTGTACCCAGGGGATGTCAGCCTGATCATAATCTTTATCCTCACTCTGAAATCATTTGCATCCAATGCAATAATATAATTAAGTAGATATTTTCTAGAAATTGCTGTTACCTGCATATGGTCATTTTTGTTATTCAATCGATTTCGAATTTGTTCCCTAGTGAAATCTTTCACTAATCCTTGTCCATCGTCTCGGTGTCGAAAGTTCGACGGGGCATCATTGTTAAATTTCATGTTTCTATACGGTACGGCACCATTTGCCGGTACTGGTAATGCATCATTTTTAATGTTTCTTGTATTATCGTCCAATTGTGGATTTGCAGCCCCAAAAAAGATGCTATTGAAGTCAGGATTTTCATTCAAGTATGATCGCACTTCTTCTAATGGTGTACGACTGCCATTGTATTCCATAGATGTTCGATTCTCTATAAAGAATCATAATAATAAGAATATGTGTATTTTGTTTTATTAATACTGACCTGATGAATATAGTAAAACACCCGGAGGGCCCATATACTGATTCAAGCTATATAATTTAGCAACCATTGTTGAATTGAATCGAAGTTTGCATAAGTCTGCTCTAGATTTTTGCCATATGTTACTCGCTAGGAAATAAGAAAACCATTCAATATATATATTTCATAACACACAATGCGTATATTATACTTTGGCTAAAACTATATGTATCTTGACGGCCTTCAAAGTTTTTGCAATCTGCTATCCAATATACAAACATATCTTGTCCCAAATTTTCCATACTTATTGTTAGGCCACCCATTTGAGTGCCTACAGTATCAATAATTGGTCTATTATAAATTGGACGACCCGTTTTGCCGTCAATAATGATTGTCTGGGAACGATTTTTTATTTTTAATACACATAATGGACGAGCGTTTAATATTTAAATAGGATACAAACCTGCGAATAATAATATATAGGAAATCCTGGTCCAGTTTGATATTTGATCAAAAAATCAGTGACATTATCACTAGTAAAATAGCCAGGTGTCGGCGTGCTCAGCGTTTCAGAATTATTAACAGTATAGTTCCAGAGTTGCGTTAGAGTTTGGCCATCAATTGCGATTATCGTGGAATTAAACATAGCCGATACAATATCGTTATGCGAATCCCCATTTATATCGATCGAAATAACTGGCGATAAGACTCCCTTATAAGAGTCTGTGTACAAAGTAACCGGTTTCTAAAACGAACAATATTTATTACAGTGTTTCATTGCTGAATGTGTGTGTGTGTGTGTATTCACCATTTGATTAGCTAAGATTTCGTCTAATGGCACCATGTACAAGGCGCCAGACGTATTTTGGCTACCTGTACCAAATATAATTGTATTTTGACCATTCGCTCTTAGAAAATGTTGTGGAGCAAACAGCGTTTCCGTTGCATTTGGCGTCGCAACGCGGGCTAATTCTTTACCACTTTTCCCAGATATGACCAATAAAAATCCCAAGCGTTTACCACCTAAATATTATATAAATATTACACGTCCATTTATAAAGTTGTGTGTATTGTACTTGTTTGTATTGTGTGTGATGCAATCACGTCTAATACACCGTCGCCGTCTTGATCTGGAATCAAACTTCCCGAATAAATATCCATAACAAGGGACGTTTTATTATTAACAAAATCCCAAATAATGGCACCGTCTCGCCCGTTTATAGCAGATAATACCTAAAAGAAGCATTCCATGTTGAGGTGCTGTAACAGCCCCCTTAAGGGTGTTAACTAACCCCTCCTTTTCCACTAGCCAAACAGTCGTTTGTTTGGTCGCCGGTAAAGTCGGCGGTGCAATATATAGTAAAAACCATGTGCGGTAACCATCGGCGCCATAACGGTTGCCCCGTCGACCCATCTAAAGCAATAACACCACCTTGGCATGGCGACTTAACACCCATGAACATTGGGCAAAACCATTGTTGTGGCAACTGGACGTCTTCCGCTAAGCCGAAACCAAACACAATATCATCAACGCCATCCGCGTTCACATCTAGACTTCGTAAAGCAGACTCAGAAGCTAGTCTCGGTAAATTATAACTCCATACGTCTGTTACAACTAAATCATTACACGGCAATACTTTCACTGACGGTATTCGTGTGCTACTACTTGATAGAATCCAGGATTTAAAACGGTCCAAAGGCAATGGAAATAGCGACACTAAGATTATTACTAACACTATAAGACCTATAATGAAATAAATATGTTTGTATTTAATATTTTTATTTTAATGGAGGGAAATTACCTAAGAATATAGTTAGCGCTGCAAATGCATAGCAACAAGGTACACACATTACTCTACAAGGAGGCCGATTTTTTAGTCTGGACGCCAGGTCGGGTTTGCCAATTTTTCTACGTGGGGCCATTAGCGGCCTTTTCACCCCTCGATCTTCCGCAAGCTGCCATTTATATACATTAAGTTATCAAATATTCTTAGAAAATAAGCATATAGTACGAGTAAGCGGCTTGTATTACACATATTTATGGCGCGATTCTGAGACAGTCTATAGGTCTCTAAGAATCAGTAAGATTTTGAAACAGCTGTAGTTCTTTAATGGAGACATATTTTAGTATTATGAATGTTCGATATATCTTGAAGAATCAGTTTAGAAAGATGCATAAATATTAGACGCCTGTTCGTGCTACCAATCATAATATTTACGGTGTAACTGCTTCGGCCATCACGAATGAAAACTTCGTCTTCTACATCACTTAGCTCATCTTCGTCTAAAGAAACGGATTCTCTTGTTGTGGATGACAAACCAGGATATGTCGACATGATTACTTTATATAGAAACAGTGTACTATTTAATTTTGTCTACAAACATGTTTTATTCATCGTAAATAATAACTTATATATGACGATTTTACTACTTACTATTATTAATAGAGAAGCACTTATGATAAAAAGGAATATTATGTATAAGTGTGTAAAGTGTTTTATTAGTTTATATATTTATCATCAAAATACATCGTATGTAACAGTAAACATATGGAAGTGAAATCAACCAACAATGTTCTACACATGTGCAAAAGTATAGATTTTACTGAATTAGTTTAGTTCACTGAAATGCTACAACAGGTTCATGATGTGCTGTACCTGTTGCATTTATACAAAATATAAAAAATTCACTTATTATTATTATAATGCATAAAGCTTACAATTCATATAATCTATGTTTGTAATAATTAAAAGTGATGCATCCTCATTTACGACATACTGAAAAAAACAAAAACATAAATGAACAACAGTTATAATTATAATTTGTTGTGGTCGCACACCTTTCGATAAGACTGGCTCTCATCGTTGTAGATATAGCAGTAGGTTGAGCATCTTGTAAACGAAACACCGACTCAATTACAGTCAACTCAGTGGACGTGGTGTCCAGCCCACAGAATGAACACCAATCGTTCACCACCATCCCGGCTGCAACTACTTCACTGCCTCGATTCACTGTACCTGCCTATATATTAAAAAGAACACTTTATATGTAAATACACTCGTACCTCGCCTAGTGCACGGCATTAAATTCAGAAATCCCCGCCTAGTGCACCGGCCCCACCACGCTATTCGTAAAACACGAAAGAAATGCTCGGAATACCGTTTGTAACATGGCGCAGTCGGAATGGGGGAACTCGGATGGGTAACATGGCGCAGTCGGAATGGGGAAACTCGGAGGGGTGACGTGACGCCGGTGTACTAGGCGAGGTACGATTGTATTAGAGATAACGTAGATACCCGTATCAAATAAATAGACAGAATATACTTATTCTAAGGAAGTGTGTGAATATTAAATACGTACGTACCACTAGCGGTACTTGAAGCAACGAAGACAACTCTTCTTGATCTTGTATACTTGTATTCGGATGAACTAAGCCGCCTTGATTACTTAACACACAGTATGAACCAACCAACACATTATTTGCCACTGTTTGTCGGAATACTTCCACTTGCAACGTGTCCGAAACGATTTCTTCCGTTTCCTGTGAACAAACAACCTATTTATTACCATTTCGAAACAATGTATTAGCTATAGTTACCCTATCCAAGTCGGGATGTACAAGTGCAACATAGTCGTTGCAAGCGATTACGTTGCCCAGCGCCGATAGCCGCTCTTCAACCCGTTGCACTTTTACAGAATCGGGCAGCGCATTTCTCAGATGCTGCAATTCATTATCTGTTGTTGTACTGGGCACTAATAAGCCATTTTTGTTGCCCACAGACATTCTGCCAATAATACGGCATTCTGACATTGAAGCGTGGACAACTGGTATTGTATCATGTAATTCAGATTCAAATGTACTGGAATGTGTTTGAAAAAAATGTTTAAATTATAAATACACATGTTATAAAACAAGTGTGTGTATTTTACCTGTAAAAATTTTCTGACCCACCGATTGCGACAAGACAATATGAATTCGTTAATTTTGCAAATACACCGATTTCATTATTGTTCTCGAATTGTACGCGAAGAGCCATTTTTTTAAACTCTTTTTAACAGATATTACACAATAATTTGTAATTTGCCTCAACGGTGCTGACACACACGCTGACTTTGATTATAACCCAAAATTTGTCAAAACGATCAAAACCCTCAAATCAATCAAGGGGATTTTGTTATTATTTTGTTGGTAACAGAAGTCGTGAAAACTGACCTAAACTGAGCAAAATTATCCACAGTTTTTTCCGTTCACAATTTTTGTTACCAACCTAAAAAATATCTGGAGTGGCCTGCACTCAACTTTCTTTTACGTAGTTTTCAATAGATAGATATTAATATACACTATATATATATATATATATATATATATATATATATATATATATATATATATATATATATATATATATAATATAATGAAAATAACTGGATAATTATACCAATTTATAATGGATCTGAATTTGAAGTACTTATCGTATTCACTCTTAAACAGTCAAATTTCACAATTAATTATGTCAGCAAATATATAATATAAATTGATTCTATAATAATTTACCTGATACAATTTATTCTAATAAGAAATCAATATTGCAAATAATAATTCCTACAGATAACTGTCAATGTAATGCTTGTTTGTTTTCAATAAACAAGAAACAAATGATGTAACTCATGGTTGATCCGATTTAAAAAATATCTGGAGTGGCCTGCACTCAACTTTTTTTTACGTAGTTTTCAGTAGATAGATATTAATATATATATATATATATAATATAATGAAAATAACTGGATAATTATACCAATTTATAATGGATCTGAATTTGAAGTACTTATCGTATTCACTCTTAAACAGTCAAATTTCACAATTAATTATGTCAGCAAATATATAATATAAATTGATTCTATAATAATTTACCTGATACAATTTATTCTAATAAGAAATCAATATTTTAAATAATAATTCCTACAGATAACTGTCAATGTAATGCTTGTTTGTTTTCAATAAACAAGAAACAAATGATGTAACTCATGGTGAATTAGTTACAAGTGTAGGTATAACTATGGCAACGTAAATAAGATATTTGAGTTTTTTCGTAGCAGTTTTCTCATAACTGGTACAAATTATGAAGAAATGTTTCAAACAAAAGTTGTGCGAAATATTATTCTCTTTCATTATGAACCTTACTATTTTTGCCGTAAGTGTAGCCGTTCTAGTGATATTGGAGATAGAACAAAAAATGTATAGAGTAAACATGCGCACTTTCGGTTTGAATATTCTTTTCTAAAATAGGAGATGTGCACATCTAGGGCATATACAAGTGTTAAGTTTGAAGTTTCATAATTTTTCGTTCGACAGTTTTGGCCCTAGAGCGTTCACAGATGCACACACAGACGTTCGAAATTTTTCATGATTACAATACTTACTTATTACTCTGTAAAAGAAAGTAACAACAAAATCCCCTTGATTTATTTTTACGCTACTATTAAAACAAAATTACTTCCCATTACTTAAAAATTAGACAACCACATACAGCGTGTGTACAAACGGATTATTTACATTTTCGTTGTCTAATTTTTAAGTGATGGGAAGCAATTTTCGTTTTAATAGTAGCGCCAAAATCAATCAAGAGGATTTTGTTATCTTTAAATTGGTAACAGAAATTGTGGCCGGAGAAAACTTTACTGACATATAAAAACCCATGCCGTAACAGCTGGAAAAATTACTTATTTTAAAACGCGCATAGCTCAAAAATGAGTGAAGAAAGTGTTATAAAAGATTTTATACAGCTGGGTTTAAGTGAGCAAAAAGCGAAGGAAACCTTTAAGAATGCGACAGTTACGAAAACATTGTCTAAAATCCTACAAGAGGTAAACAAAATACACTTATATTAATAAACGATTGCTTCTTAATCGTTTAATTTAAATATAGGTGTCCTCTGTTGTTTTGCCTGAAGGGGCCGGTATGTTACTCTACCATTTAGCCACAAAGGCAAAGCCCCAAGTAGCCCCGCATTTGCCCCATATTACCAAATACATTTCGTCCGGTAAATTAGATTCGACGTTAAGAGTTGACAAAGCGATTGAATATTGCATGTCAAATCTTACGTCTTTAAATATCGGTGAATTTGAGACAAATTGTGGTGTCGGTGTTATTGTAACACCGGAGCAAATTGAGAAATCGGTTGAGGCGCACTTAAGTGTCGCTAAAACGGAATTACTCGAGAAACGGTATAGGTTTAACGCCGGATTAGTTATGCAAAAAGTTCGGACGGATTTACCCTGGGCGGACGGAAAAGCAATCAAGAGCGAAGTTGATCTACAGGTATTTTTTAGCTCGCCGTACGTAGTACCGAAGAGGCTTAAGCATTCGGTCGTGTGTCTGTAGCATTCTCGGATCAAAAAATGTCATTAAGAAAAAGTGTTCGTCTCGTCGCCCTGTATCCGAAAATGTATATAACTTATATACTTGGATGTTAGTCGTCGCTCGCTCGGTATCTCGTAAGACCAAATTTTGTGCCCTCTACTCCTCTGAAGGTACCGGAGCGATTCACTCCAAATTTGGTACACATAATATTTGGCATCCCATTTGAATCCGCTCGCAGTATAAATCCAATCGCCTGTATACTTCCCGAGTTATAGGGAGCCCCCCTTAATACTGCCCTTATAAAAATAATTAATACACTTAAAAATTCTACTAGAAATTCTAAGATATTTTATATCTACAAGATTTTTTCATTTTGTTAACCCAAAGCCCGAAAAAAATTATTAAATATTATAATTTTGAATTTTAATATATGCACTAAAAAAATTTTTTTTATCAGTTTAATCTAAAATTAAATGTAAGACTTTTTATATCTATAACATATTTTCAATTTGTTATCCAAAAGGCCATAATAATTAAAAACCACTGCTCGCAACGCATATTTTACCTAAGGGTAAAAGTAAGGGTTTTGTTAATTAATTTGAAAATTCGTGTTATTAAATGAAGTAAATGAATGATTTTTGTGGACCGTTTAAGATATTTGACTTATTGGGCCCAAAAACTGATGCTGATTTGGCACCAGTGTCGAAAAGCGACAAAAAAGGTGCTAAACCAGTCAAAGTTGAACCAAAAACTACTACTACAAATAATAAAGAAAGTAAGTTTATTGTCCTATATTTGTATATTAATAATGAGATAATAAAAATAAAATCTAGATGCAGCTGAACCAATTGGAGCGTTAACGATACTCGACGTAATGAAAAAACTAAATTTTCATAGTCCGGGGGACAATTATAAAACCGACGGTTACATCGCAACACCAAACACACCGAAATTATTACAAGAACATCTTAAAATTACTGGCGGAAAAGTATTTCAAATAATAATAATAATTTAAGGAAAATAAATTTTAGGCGAACGTCTTATTCTTCACAGTTTCTTTATTCATTAAAGATAATGTACTGTAGAATAAGACGTTCTCCTAAAATTTATTTTCCTTAAATAATTTTCTTCACAATGAAATTCCTCAACAATTTTAATAAGAATGTTGTTTGCTTGATTAAAGGTTCGAACTCGTTTTCCACCTGAACCAAACGGCATTCTTCACATTGGCCATGCAAAAGCTATAAATATAAATTTTGGCTATGCGCAGGCAAACAATGGCTCATGTTTTTTGCGTTACGATGATACTAATCCCGAAAAAGAAGAAGAGAAATTCTTTACAGGCATCCTAGACATGGTTACGTGGCTGGGTAAGTCTTGGACTCGACAATTACCATATTTTCCTAGATACACTCGTGCCTCGCCTAGTGCACGGCATTAAAAACAGAAATTGCGCGCGACACTACGGTCGGAGTGGAGGATTAGCTCGTGTTCTAGGCGGGGGGTGCACTAGGCGAGGTACGAGTATATATATAAATATATACTATATATATAAATATATACTATATAAATAAAGCAATAAAATTAAATATATTTAAAGAATATGCAATATTTAATACTAATAGGGTATAATCCAATCAAAATCACGCACTCTTCCGATAACTTCGGCCAATTATACAAATGGGCAGTAGTTTTAATTAAAAAAAATTTGGCGTATGTGTGTCATCAAAGCGCCGATGAAATGAAAGGTTTTAATCCAAAAGCGTCCATATGGCGCGATAGGCCAGTCACAGAAAGCTTACAATTATTCGAAGTTCGTATTTTACATATAAAATTACATAAATAATATATATATATATATATATATATATATATATATATATATATATATATATATATATATATATTAAAAATTAATAGGATATGAAAAATGGTAAAATCGACGAAGGTGCAGCTACTCTGCGCATGAAGTTAACACTAGAGGAGGGTAAACTAGACCCGGTGGCGTACCGTGTCCGATTTACACCGCATCATAGGACAGGGGATACTTGGTGTATTTACCCCACGTATGATTTTACTCATTGTTTATGTGATAGTCTAGAAAATATAACGCATTCGTTGTGCACTAAAGAATTTCAATCCAGGTAATTTTTTTGTTTGTTTATTTATTGTGTTTTTTGATGCTCTAAACAATTGGTTTGTAGGCGTTCTAGTTATTATTGGCTGTGCAACGCATTGGATATTTACTGTCCTGTCCAGTGGGAGTACGGGAGGTTGAATGTCAATTATACGGTTGTCTCAAAACGGAAAATTGCGAAACTAATTGAAGAGAAAATTGTTCATGGTAAGGAATTTAACACTTTTAACACTATTCGTTTTGAAGTTCATTATGAATCGATTTTGTTTAGATTGGGACGACCCACGCCTGTTCACATTGACCGCCTTGCGGCGTCGTGGTTTCCCCGCGGAATCCATCAACAATTTTTGCGCCCAATTAGGTGTAACTGGGGCCCAAAGTGTCGTAGATCCGTCAATGCTTGAAGCCTTTGTTCGAGATACATTAAATAATATTGCACCTCGGTAAATCAAAAGCAAATAAAAACAAACCATAATATCTTAATTATGTTTAATTATAGGATTATGGTTGTCTTGGAACCTCTAAAAGTAACAATAGAGAATTTTCCGAATTCCACGCCACTAAACGTGACTGTGCCGAATTTCCCTAACAAACTTGACGCAGGCTCGCACGATATTGTTTTTGATCGCGTCATTTATATTGAGAAAAGTGATTTTATGGAAGTAGGTTTTTGTTTTTGGGTATTTAGGGAGGAATTTAAATATTTGGATGATTGTAGGTGGGTGAAAAAGGTTATAGGCGTTTAACCAAAACCCAAACGGTTGGATTACGGCATGCTGGTTATGTAGTTTCAGTTAGCAAAGTAGAAACGAATGAACAAGGGCACATCATTGGTTTAGTTTGTAAATGCGCGAAAGTTGATGACACGAATAAACCTAAAGCCTTTGTACATTGGGTTTCACAACCGATTGAGATCGAAGTTCGATTGTATCAATCATTGTAAGTAAAAACCATGTATACAATATACAAATAAAGCGTTCCGGATACACCTATAAAAAGAAATGAATTTCTTAGTGGTTTGAGCGGTTAAATAATAAATGAATATTTTTTGAAATAGATTTAAACATAAAAATCCTGAAGACCCGAATGAAGTTCCAGGCGGTTTTCTAACCGATTGTAATTTGGATTCGCTTAAAGTTCAAATATGTTATGCGGACGCTTCGCTTAAAGACGCGAAGCGTTTTGATAAATTCCAGTTTGAGCGAACTGGGTTTTTCTGCGTAGATGCAGACTCAACCCCCAGAAATGTGAGTTGGACTCATAAGAAATAAAAACAAAATTAAAACACATTTCATTTCTAGTTGGTGTTCAACCAAACGGTTGGATTAAAAGAAGATACGGGAAAATAATGTATATTTTCATTTATTATTGAATAAAATATATATATTTTGAATATTTGCTCATTTATTTATCGAATTAGTAGTCATATATTGTTTCTTTTTAATGTTATCGTGCATTTGCAACAATTTATAATTAACTGTGGTTATTTTATGGCTGTGAACGCTAGTATTGCTTATCATAATACAAACTAGATAATTATTTGTAATTTTCTAATCTTAATCGTATATTTTGTAAGGAACTGGTTTGGGAATTGTTGCATTTAAAGGATTGTTCACAGCAAAAGAATTAGAAATTATAAGTAATAATTTGAGTTTTTTGTATGACATACGTTAACGTTCACAGCAACAAAATTTATCATAAATTGTGTTAATTTTGTTGCTAGAAATGGCTAGCATTGCTTGCCATAATACAAACTAGATTGTTATTTGTAATTATCTAAGTTTAATTACTAAAGAATTCGCTGTGAACAATCCTTAAGAATTGCATTTGCCTTAAGGATTGTTCACAGCCGAAACAATTTGTAATTAAGCTTAGAAAATTACAAATAATCCAGTTTGTATTATGACAAACAATGTTAACATTCCAAGCAACACAATTTATGATAAATTTTGTTGCTGTGAACGTTAACTTTGTATGTCATACAACAAACTGGAATTATTACTTATAATTTCTAATTCTTTTGCTGTAAACAATCCTTTATTTGTCATAATACCAACTAAACTTTTTACTTGGCTGAGTGATCCAACTTTTGTTTGTTGTGGAAAGAACGCGTTTGATTTTCCATACATTTTTAGATGCGCAGAATTTTCTACGCGTTTAAATCTACCATTTTGAATATCACTATTCAACTGTTGACTTTTCGGCCGAAATTATTGTAGAAGCCCGAATTTCTGCGAAATTAAAGTGTCTTTTGTGCATTTAGTGTTATAATGTAAGTAATTTGTACACATATTTTTATTTATTTTAAATACGTAGAACAAAGAAAAAATAATCTAAATGAGTCATCTTGACTTGTACTTTTGTACGCTGATGTGTATATTTAGATACTTGTACCACATCATCGAAATCTGACGCAATTATAATTATAGCTAATTGTAATTATTTTTAAAACGGCTAGTGGAGTGACATTGTTCCTATTGTTTGCAGATAGTAAAGCAACATGAGTTTACAGTGGACCATCATTGCTAGTTTTCTCTATGTAGAAATCGCGATTGTTTTACTATTGGTTTTACCGGTAGCCAGTCCTCGGCGATGGAGCAATTTTTTCAAATCGCGATTTCTACAAGGTTTAAATCAGCAAGCCGGCGTTTATTTTATGGTTTTGTTGGCGATCCTAGTTTTGTTTTTAATGGATGCGATTCGTGAAATGCGCAAATATTCGCAAGTTGGTAAGTTTCATACCGTTACCGACACATTTATTCGTGGGAATAAAACTGATTATTACAGACATAGGAGAACACACACATCTCGACGCTGAAATGCAGGGAAATATGCGTTTGTTTAGGGCCCAAAGGAATTTCTACATTTCTGGATTTGCCCTATTTCTATCACTTGTACGAGTTTTACCATTTACGCACAGTTGCACCAACTACACTTAACGTTAAGCATTTTGTTACTCTTTTTCATAATATAACAATCCAAAAACACACTTAGGTCCAACGCAATTATGCGTTCAGCTCGCCGTTTGGATAGAATCAGCGAGCATAACATAAATAATTATTGTAGTGCCATCTATTGCTGGCTAGACTAGCCAGCCATCGATTGTTTTTCACGGCTAGCTAAAGACACGTGTATGCTTTCAAGTAATGTCTTTTGTAATAAATATAATTACAGTTCTACTTAAAATTAAGCGTGAATGGTGCAACTAGGCATATTAAACTTCTATAAATGTGTTTTAAATACAATTGTTTATATGATTCATTAGGTAATTCGGCGTTTAGTAATTTTAATTTCTGCGCAAGCAACTTTATTGGCACAATCCGAAGCAGCAATGCGCCAAGCGCAGAGCGCTTCGTCTGCGGCCAAGACTTTATTGGCTCAACGTGGTGCAGGGGAAGTCGCCCAGAATAACTCAAACGAAGCACACGATAAAGAAGTAAGTATCATATTTATGCTCATTAAATAAAACTAGTAAAATTATAATAGGACGGACACTAATTTAGAAATGTTTTATTTTAAATGTTGCATATCATATTTCCAGTTTATTGAATTCTCAAAAATGAATCATAATTATCTAAAAATAACACATATTTAAATCTAATTCATTTGATAACCATTAGTTGTATAATAACATTTAGTTTTTTGAATGAAGCCGATAACATTGAATATTTGTAAGGTAAATTTTAAGGTAACCGACCTAAAAGACCAAGTAAAAGAGTTAGAAATGAAGTTAGCGCACGAAATCAAAGATAAACAAACAATGAAAAATCAATCCGAAAATTTGCACAAAGAGTACGACAGGTTAACAGAAGAATACAGTAAACTGCAGAAGCAAGTGACTGCTGGCGATGGCCCGAAGAAAGATGATTAGAACAGACACAGCTCGAAATTATAACACATCAAATTTATGCCGGATGTAAAACACCATGCATTTTTAACATAAGTTACTTTTGACTGAAATTGATTGATTGATTTTAAAAGAATGTCAAAATTATAATTGTAACAAGCTTTTTCAATAATATCCCCAGAAAGAGATCATAATTTGGATTATATTTTATATTGTTATTTATAGTAGTTGCCATGGTTACAGTTTTCATAGTATTTACGAGATCAAAATATAATCCAAATTGACTGAAAAAATTCAAAAATGTATCATTATTAATAAACTGTTTTCGATAGAATTATTTGTGTTGTTGACTTTCACATCGGGTATTTTAGTCTGAGCGTTTCTTATTCACAGTAGCCACTCGAAATTTCAAGCGGCTTCAAGCCTTCAGATACACTTATTATTTGAATCCGTTTAAAACTCTTCATCTCACTGGTAAATTGAAATTAGGATTGTTTATATATGAATTCATATTGTTTTGTACATTTTATTATGTGGTAAGAGGTTCATATTATGTTATAATCATTATTTATCATTTTTTTGTATTAATATTTGGTTTGTGGAGAATAAAATTGTTTTAATAATTTTGATTGTATATTTTTACGTTAAGTTGGTATTAGAAGGGTCATAGCATAGGCGGATATCGAAGTCCCGACCTCCAGGGGGAAAAATAATTTAGAAAATTTTTATATATATTTTTTACACATTCTTGAATTTAGTTCTGATATCAATGTGTCGCATATTACGTAGAAGGTAAGTATACGCTCTATAAATAATTCTTTACCTTGCAAAAATATTTAATTTTTCACATTTACATTGGAAAAAATCACTTTTTTTTTTTTGTTCGAGTGTTTCTATCAGCTCCGCTTCTCGTTCCCTTAAATCAAATTGATTTCTTGTTTCATGGATGAATCTACAATAATGCAATGGCAGATAGATTATATATCGATAAATATTCATTTGGGATTTAAAAATCCAATAGTCCTAAACAATTTACGAAAATATATATTTCATCATTTATTTTGGTGAGTCGATTGGTCCCCATCCAAATGGGTAAATCCGCCACTGGTTGTACAATACTCAGTCAACACTTAACATATTGAAAAAAAGAACATATAATCAATGAATATACTGTTTGATATTGTTTATAGTAAAGTCTTGTTATAATATATTTCGAATGATGCCATTTTTTTAAATATACAATTCAAATAAACTCCAATTCAGTCCTACATGATATAATAATTACATATCATTTTTAAATATACAGCATAAATTATTTCAAACTTAAAACTAATATATACAAAATTGAATAAAAACCTAAAATGAACATCAGTAATAAGAGTTTTTCTAAAATAAAAAAAAAAGATCACATGCAACTGTTTCATATTTATTATATTATGGTTTGGATGAATAAGTCTAGTTTAAAACGCAACGTCTAAAGTTGGAGACATTGATTATACAATGGTTACAGACAAAACTACATCGATACCTGAATAGTTTAAAAACTCAAATATATACCGGGTCTAAAATGGAAATGAACTCACCATTATGTATGCTCTCGGACATTATAAGAACTACGAGAAAAAATATGTAATCCAATGTGGTTTCCAATTTAACAATGAACCTCGAAAACCTTATAGTAGCCCGAGATCCCAATGGTGGCTAATTATAAGTGGGGGACTGGGTATACGTACATATTTAGGTTTTAAGCTGGTTTCTAGATCAAGTAATTTGTTAAGTAACGAGGAACTCAAGTTGTTCAGATATTTACAACGAATGCGATGTAAAAATGACAAGCGTTTGTTTAGTGTAGTTTCGTTTGTAGTGAAAAATCTATTGCGGCTGCGCAGCTTGTACCAACGTTAATTTAATTTCACGGGCCAAATGTGAAATATCAACGACAGAATCAACCATTTCTTGTACGGCTGTAACACTGGGAAATTGCAACGCGGCCTGTTTCGTCTTCGCCACACTTGTTGCTAGTGCGTCGGACAGTGCATTCGCGCAATTCAACATCCGTGTTCTGATGTCCGCTTTCGTCACATTTCGATGTACAGTATCACCAATATGCACCAACTTATGGGCACTAAGCACAACAAATTTGTCATGCGCTAGGAACACTTTCGGCGGCTGATTGTGCTCCACCGTTTGTAAAAATGCATCAATCGCATGCGTTAAATAATTATGGTGTGTCACAGCTTGAGCTGCATAGAACGTTAATACTTGCTTATCATCTGCATTTAATTCATTTGCTTTATTACAATCACTATTGATGGCGGCTGATTCTGCGTTTTTGATTAACGCATCATACCCTTTTATTAATTCTGGCGGCAAAGCGTCTCGGATGTCTGCATGATTCTTCGCAACTTGTTCTCGAGATTCTAGATTTACGTAATCGTAATCTTCGATTAGTTCACCGTTGTTATTGTTGGCTTGGGGTGTTGATGCACGTTTGAATAACAGTGTGCTATTGCCTTTTATGAATGACGTGATTTGGCGAACGTCGTCCGTTAGGGCTCTTGTACAGGCGACCAATTGCTCGAGTGCATCGGCAGTTGCCCGATGTATACTACTGCTGTTCTTTGTGTCGTGGTCATCTGCCAGTGCGAGTAGCTCTAATGACCAGTTTTGTTGGTCAAGTACATGTGCGGTGTCTTGAACTAATTTATCAGCGTTTCGTAAAGCTCCTACTAGTGGCCGAAGTTTTATTGTTAAACCTAAAACAATAGGAAATTTGAATAAATTTATTTCATTTAAAAAGATTATCAATGTACCTTTATCTGGTGCCCGGGCAGCATTCCCCAACGCGCCTTCCCCAAACTCCGTTAAATCGTGTAGTGAAGTCTTCAACCGTACAACTGCCAATTTAATATCCATCAAGTTCGGTTCCAATTTATCCCGGCGCCTCCATTGTGGCATAACATATCCTAAAATCCTCGAGATAGCAGTTGTTAAATCTGTCTCGAGTTTCGTTAGCGAATCCAAGGCGGAGCCTAACTCGAGCGGCAACTCTTTCAATTGTGGATTCAACGGTGGTACATCATACAATTGCTGATGCTGTTGTTGCTGATAGTGCTGTTGTGCATGTGATGGATGCAGATGTAACATGGGACCACGTGGCCTAGGAACATCGTAATCTGGCATATTGACGACGCTGCTTCGATTCGAAGAGCTGAGTGAATCGGCGGTGGTTAATGAGCTGGCCGAGCTGCTTGGTGTTAGCGGTTGTTGGCAGTGGTGGACGGGCCGTGGGACATCGTAACTATCGCCAGATGAGTCTCGTCTGATTGGCGATATCGAGGACGGAGCCGGTGAACATCCGGAAAAACTGCGTGGTGTGTCATACGTGATTGGGACGGCACGTGGTGGCACATCGTACGAATCGCCACCGCTGTCCCGTGGACTGTTACATGACACTGGGGAACATCGGCTCGGGGTGTCGTACAAGTAAACGTCGTTGTATTTTTTTGGTGTTAATACCTGTAATTAAACAATAAAATATATTCATCATTACTTTTCTTTAATACTTGCAATGAATTTATTTAATATTAAATATGCAGTATCTATATTATATTCAAAAGATATATGAACGATTGCTAATCGACAAATAAACTCATTCGAATTTGTGTAAGTTAAAATCTGTTTCGCACTTCAATTGCATAAACTTTCCACTACTTAAATGAGTTGATTCTATGAAGCAGTCGCGAGGAGGCATACTGACGAATATTAAACGATCCTTCTCCAATCCAATCGTTTATACTGCGATATGGCCTGTTATTAGCACTCGGCAGTCGGCGCCAGTTCCAGTCGCCAGGAAACAAAACAAATTCAACATTCATTTACTTTATATGCGTATTAATATAGACAATGTGAAGAGAGACCTAGACTTTTTATTATTTAGCATTACATGCATATTCTGTATAATGTACATTCTTGCCAGGTGTATTTCACGCGGTAACCTTTGTATGCATTTTATATGATGACAGGTATTCTATTCAAGCATCTTATCGTTATGATGCTAATATAATATATTATAACTTATATCATGTTATAATAATACATCCACGGTTAAAATATATTATAGTAGTGGCGACCCAATATGCCCCACAGAAATATTTTGTTAGTGTTTCAAATGAAATAAAACGATTTGAAAACAAATGTATTAAACACAGACACCGCAGCAATCGAGTGTGTGAAGTTTGGTCCGTCGTGTTGTTCTCTCGTAATAAAAACGATGCAGACGCGCCGTCGCCATGGTAACCACAGCACATCTAGGCGTCTGCTATCGATTGTCTCACGGTTTGTGTCTTTTGATATCGGAATCAGCTCTTCCAAAAATATTCGACAAAATAAATACATATTTACAGAGTTATCTGGCGCAAATGCCACACATGTTAGATCCCAATCCCTTGTGCTAGACCGTTAAATGTTTGTCGCGCTGAATCTTCTAGAAATAATGGTAATGTATAAAGCAAACAAAAATTATACAAAGTAAAAATGATTCTGCAGTGTACCCTTTGGCTTATGTTTGAGTTATTATTAAACACAGAGCCAAGAAAATAAAGAGGTACGTGTTTTAAGCTAGCACATTTCCCAGTTGGCAAAATGAGTTATGAGATCTTATGGTGAGTTTTAATAATATATAACCTTTGTGCATACCTGAATGCGTCGACGAAGCACGTAACGTATTCCGAGAAATAAAAGAATTACGAATTACGAGGACTGATACCGTGTATAGTATTCTCTTATATGGTGTGGTGTGCATTGCTCACCAGCTCACCTTTCCTTTGGTTCAACTACCGATTTGTAAACTTGTCTCCATCCATGGGTTTTAACGAATTGTTGTACATTTTTACGATAATACATTTGCGCAATGTATAAATAGTCGAGGATATACAGAAATGTACACATTTTGACCGAAACAAAAGATTTGTTGGAATCGGATGAAAACATGCTTAGTATTTTTATGCGAAATATTTAATAAAGTAACCCAAATGAATCGACAATAAAAGGATTTACATATGGGGTTGCAGAAACAATGGGAATAAATGACGTGTTTGTAAATAAGGCGCAAATGATGTCTGGCCTTTTATAGCAATTATATGGAGGAGTAACAACAAGAGAATAAAGATTATATACATGTTCCATTATACCTACGATAAAGAAATAATGCTTAGAGTTAAATGTATAAACCAAGTGTTGTGACTGACTTAGATTAATCCATCTCAATTTCTAAGAGCTTTGATCTTAATTAGTCACATTTTCAGATATACGTGTTTCTACTTAGAAATTAAGTCATGCAATCACTCCGTAGGCATTTTCGTGTCCCACGCAGTATTCAATTCTCATACATTTTCTAATCATTTAACTGAATTATGTACACGCTTTTACTAACAGTTTAGCCACGTCACAACTATCCATTCATTTCACAGAAATGTTAAAAGTGTTGGTTCGGTTCATTCATGCTTCCATTCATAAAAGTATATATTTCGCCTACGTTTGACCGCCTACTTCAATTCACAACCAGTGCAATTTAAAACGTGCCATATAAACTTGGTTTACCCACAGTAGACAGCTTTTTTTTTTTTGGTCAGTGTACTGATATACGCAATACACTTGCGGGTAAATTGGTACAATACATCTTGAAAATATGGTAGCTGGTATAAATAAAACAAGACATATCAAGATTGAATTTAAATAACATGGTAGAGAAAATGTTACTTTCTATTCGATATACTGGATAAACATTATTATATGTAGTTACCGTTAATATCCAAAATTATCGAACGCATAAATTAATCTGTACCTAATTCAATATCGCTTAACTTAAAACTAATTGTAAGTTTATGTGTCCATCAGTGACAACTGAAATTGTTGCGAGTATAATATTCGTCAAGCAAAATAATTAGATACGGTTTCATAAAGAAAGTGAATTGTACAAATGACTGTCGTAAAGACACAAATTACTTTATTTCTATTTATGCATTTTCATACCCGAAGCAAATTGTCTGTATCTAAATATAACCGTAGGTGTAACTTGCTTCACGAGTTACACATATATGAATTCGTTACACAGTAATTTACAAGTGAAATTACTTGTAAACTAACAAAAATCATATTTTTCTTGTTCTTTTTCCCGAAAGGAAACATAAATTATGGTGAATTTCACCAAATGGGTTTAGTATAGACTATTTTAGATTTGCATTAACAATTTCTGCGTAGGATTCGTATAGCACGGCCCACACGTCATACATTTCTTTTATTTGCATTTGACATTTTTGCTTTATCAGTAAACTTTTGCTATTTATATCACACCCTTATTAAATATCATTATAATGACTATACAAAACAAGCATAGATGTAGGCACCAATGCCTTAAGAGTCCAATTTGTCCCCGTCACATTTTATATCTCATATAGCTTTTATACTATCGGAGTTCTATGGCCCTTAAATATGGAACATCCCATAATACATTCTTAAAATATATCTTACTTTAGTTTGGAAACCCAAAAAACCGTGAGATAAAACACTGGTAAATACGCCTTCTATGTGTGTATATAATAATGAGATTATGCTTCTAACCTTGTTGGGTTGTACGTGCCAACTTCTGCGCATGCCTTGTCGCTGCAGCGTGTTCAAGTCTCCGGACAATTCCGTCATGGCTGGACCACATGGTGATGGCTCTCTCGAACAGATATCCGTGTACATGCCCGGAATCAAACGAAGTCGATTACCCGGACAGATGCCCTGAAATACAATAGCAAATAAATTGATGTACAAATATTACTTACTACGGAAAACAATTCCATAAGAAAAAATTCATTTGGTGCACCGGGTACAAAATTTTATTCTTATAAATTGTTGTAAGTCAGCTAGAGTGCAAATATTACGTTTGAATTGTCTCAATAATCATCCACTTGCAAACAATCATTGATCACATCCGGCATGTAATATCCACACTTATAGTCTTATCAATTAGGCTTGATAATTTCATTTAACCTTTTGTTATAACTATATCAGTACGAAGACGTGCATCATATCATTTTATATATGCATGTAGGTGTTTAATAGTCATATCACAGCAAATAAAGAGCTGCTTTCATCGCTCATATTAAACGAAATAAGTAATACCTTCCATAAATGATACATGAGCAGGTTGAAAGATTCATGGAGGTACTTTTACTTACATCTTTGGTATATATAAACCGAGGTGGCTTTTCACCAGACGCTTACACACACACGAAATACACGGAGACAACATTCATTTTTTCATTCGCTGGAGGATTTTTTTCATATATTCACATCTGGACAATATATGTACATGACTTCAATAGTTATGGTTTTAGAGCATACATAGCACAACAC
The DNA here is from genome assembly GCA_933228885.1 of Leistus spinibarbis. NCBI lineage: Eukaryota > Metazoa > Arthropoda > Insecta > Coleoptera > Carabidae > Leistus > Leistus spinibarbis. The sequence goes on along the minus strand of OW121804.1, from coordinate 8,135,506 downwards.
ACTAGTCATTTAAGTGATGAATCGGTCAAGCAGAAGGTCAGAGATCAATTAATATTACTATACCGATGTCCCGATTCCTACAGCTACAAATTTTAGCAAGTGGTATATACAAGGGCGCGTAGCATCCATTAATTGATTCTAACCCAATACTATATTCATGTAATTTATTTTAGTCACACATTTTCACATTACAATACACCCTTACCCCAAAGTTGAGGAAACTCAATTCAATTCATGAAAGTTATAGGATTGCTTTCGAGCAGTCGTGGCCATTGTCATCACATGGTCAGTAAATCCAAATAAATCTTTATCTACTTTGCACATTTCTGAACATTGGATTTATTACAGTTTCCCTGATTTAGCAGGGAAGGTTTCATTACTATCGTGTTCAAGATTAATAGGGTTGGATTTTCATTATTCTAGCATGAATCACATTCGTTTTTAACTCGACGTACAGTGTCTGTAATAATCTCGAAATAATTCTATTTCTCGAAAATATATATTTATTGGGTTTAAAAATAATACAAAAAACACTGGGTAATATTAAATATTTATATTTATCATATCGCCAAATATAAAATTAAAAGAACAACACATTTATTTGTAACATAACTCAGAAAACATAATAATTGAAAAGTGAATAAATTAAAAATGTACATGAAAACAGAACAAGCAACAATCTAAATATTAATAACTCTGGATAATTTTTGGACACGATTGAGCAACAAATCTCCATGCTTGATCACATCTTGATATTGGACACCTTTCTGATCAGTACGATTGGTCTCAACAATTCCTCCAACTTTATCAATTTTGCATGTTAATCTGCCAGCCGAAATAAATCTGGATAGATCATCGTCGATATAATCAACAGTAACTCCAAACGATTTTGCCATAAATTCCAAAGAAAGCGATCTACAAAATACATATCATGTATCAGTAACGCCCGTTCAAATGGTCAATGGTTTCACTTACTATTATTATTATTACAAAAATCAATCATATTTTAAAATAGAAAACTTGTTTAGGTAATCGAATTCTTACCTGTAAGATTCCAACAACTGCGAGTAAGCCTTTATCTTCATTTCCCTCACATAATATCGATAATGAGGATTTAAATACCAATCTTTCTTTAGCTCCTGCTCTATGTCTGCCAAGAGGAGGATGAATTCAGAATATTGACAATTGTACAGAGAATAGACATAATTTTTTAAGTCTTTGTCTGAATGCAGTCCCGTTTGTATTTCAGGAGCTCGGATGATTTTCTCATTTAAGAATTTTCGTGGTAGAGCCACCATGCCGATCAAAACTGTGTATTTGACGAAAGCGTTATAGTCTAAAATTTCATACGATGTGAACGTGCTTATAGTATCTAGGAAGAGATCAATTGCCTCTTTGAATTCACGAATCGACAATAAGTAGAGGCCTTTGTAAACTTTTAACTTGTTGCGCAAGTCCCAGTTACCACCTTCTTCGATTAGTTTTTCAGCTTTTTCTAAATTTGATGTTATTACCTAAGGAACATTCTTTCATTATTTTCCCGATTTAGATATGAATGAATGAATATAAAAATGCGCAACGACGCACCTTATGGTTCATAGAGAACAGGCCGATCCGCACACAGTGAAACAAAATCTCAATGCGATGACTGAGGGGCACCGTTTTCTCATAGGTTAATTCAAGTGCAACGAGTGCATTCGAATGATCACCGATTCGTGACAAATATTCTGCTTTCTTCAAGTGGGCATCGCGTACTTCAATATCATTCAATGATTTTTCTGCTTCAGCGATGCCCTCATCGAGCACTTGAAATTCTTCATTATTTTGCCTTTTCATCGTGCTCAAAAGTGCTTTATCTAATTTCCAGTGCAATGTGACACAAATCTCCTCGTACCACGGCGCCATTGCATTCTCCTTGATACCATCAATTAACTTATCTTTTAACTCTTTGTCTTCCACATATTCCGGCATACTTAAGACAAATTTTATTTGGGCTAATTCAAGATCAGGGTTTTTCGGGGTTGCATTTTCCAAAAGATCGTCGGTAGACATTTTAATCAGCACGCTAAAAGAATATTACATATTCATTCGAAGATTTTATGTTTTTGTATAATAAATGATATTTAATGTAATACTGCAGCGTTATGTAAAATCAACAATCAATATCATAATGGAACAACAATAAACATTAAATTACATAACTAAAGTATTACTAAATATTGTTACATACCTTCTTGGCAGTATAAAAATGTATATTTTGCACTATTTTTCGTGAAAAAGCTCACGATTTTCACTGATTGTTTAACACCAATAAAGATAGCATTCCAAACAATCGAATCACTATTTCATTCAAAAAGTTGTCACTTCACAGCCTGCGCTGTCCGTTGGATTACAAAACCGCGAACTTTAAAATATTATAAATATAGTTTGACTATAAATTGCAATTCTGGTTCATAATTGAGGTGTATTATTATATACATATATAAAATTAAAATTGTAGTTTCTAGTCGGAAAAAGTATAATGTAGAACCAGCTTTAATTTAAATAGATTTGAATAGTAACAACATTTGCCCAAAACAGTGTAATATCGTAACTTAATAAAACGACTTCGATCACTAAATAAATAAATAAAAATCCAATCGTACCTGTCTTCCTCTTAACGAACACAACCACCAGCCTTCAAGTCCCGACGTATTTTGTTCTAGGACGACCAGATGATCCCCTCTTCGGAACGCGAGTTCGTCTGGTGATTCAGCGTTGTTATCATATAATGCTCGGGCAACACATTTCTGTAACAAAATCATTATTTCAAATAATATATGAGAAATTAATTTGAAATAAATATCTGTTACGATAGCAAAAACATCAAAACTTCAGATGCAAAGAACAGTCATCTAGAATGATCTCAGGTAATACCGTGTAATATTGTAAGAAGTGTTGCCGCGAGACCAGACATAAAGTCAAAGTCTACTCGTTACTTTGTAATAGTTCACTAGAGTGCAAGATCAAACACTACAGCTCTTTCATATATATGAGGAGATAAAACATATCTATTGTGGTTTGTGTAAATATGGTCAAGTGATTTTAATTATATTGTACGGTTGTGTACTGATCTATGAAATATAATATTAGGTACACCTTCAAAGAAATAATACCAACAACAATATGACAAAGATCAGCGGGTGTCTTTTACATTCTGGTTTATTGTTCAAAACATGAACGCTGCAGCATGAATAAAATATGAGCTGATCCTAAACCTAAGATAATGAAAATGGTTCTGTCCCCACATAGTCAAAGCGCATGGGAAACATTTTCTGTAATTATTATGTACCATAGAAACATACTTGTATATTTTTATTTACCAAACAATTATTGCAACAAATTGATGCATATGTTTTTCATAACCATTTCTGGATGAACATAATGATACATCTTAGAATTGGCTTAGATTATGTAAATGGATGCTAATATAGAATCGTCCAAAATGTGGCAGCCATTTTAACTTTTCTCCCTTGATTTAAGTCCATATATCATTCATTTACTTTATATCTAGTATATAACGAGTGACGTCAGTTCTGTGAGTCAGTACACACATTTTATTTGTGTTTATTGTGTGATTTTGTGTTTGTATATAATCTTGTATCATCCTTCCGTTTCCGGTTTAGTATTTACTATTTTTTTAATGTTGGTTGTGCTGTCTGGACATTTTGTACTATTATTATTTCATTGTTCACCTAACCGAGATGCGATTCAATCGGTTTACACGATGCTTGTAATTCCTGATAGAAATATTTACTTCAGTCTTTAAGGATTGTGTTCACAGCTAAAGAATTAGTAATTAAGCTTAGAAATTATAAGTAATAATTCTAGTTTGTTGTATGACAAGGGTAACATTCACAGCAACAAAATTAACATAAATTGTGTTGCTTGGAATGTTAACATTGCTTGTCATAATACAAACTAGATTATTATTTGTAATTTTCTAAGTTTAATTACTAATTGTTTCGCTGTGAACAATCCTTTGTTCCAATTATTTTTAATTTTTAAATATGAGGTGACATCGGTACAAGGGGCTTCATACAATTATGATAGAACGTTCACTTACAGCTAAGTTCGTTTAATCAATTTATAATAATCTTTGATAAGATTACAATAACACAAACTTCAAAGCAATCAATCACAAAATCCATTAGGTACAAAATGTCCGCATACACTATTCTATTATAAATATTTAATATATTCTTAATAATCATATATATAATACATTCGTTACTTGAAATAGAGACACCGATAGTGGGTGCTTTATAATGGATTATTGTGACCGAATGCTTCAACTCTTTTGTACATACTGTGAGCTTGAATATAAAATGATGCGCGAAAAAGTACTTAAAATTGTCAACGAAATGTAAATTATTGATAACAGGTGCACGAAGCTACCTATGTCATTAGATCATTTCAAAAGAATGTGCAAAAACTTATTCTTCACTATAACTGGTTTGGTTCAATCTCAGTCGCAGCTGATATAGAATATGTAAGGGTATTATTACATCATTCGTTATTTTCTCCGTACAGAATCGTTCAGATGCGTTCTACACATACACACATGTATGTTTATAATAATTTAGTGGTTATAAATAAGTTTTCTTGTTTAAAAGAGTCAGTGTGATTCTTATGAATGATTGACTAAATTTATTTTGGAGCAAACAAACATGTTCATGTTCTAATAATTATCCAGGACGCTCTGGTATTTTGGTACAAAGGTTGATATCGTTTCTTTGATGTAAAGGTTACTCGAGTTTCGTTAAAATTTGACTAGTGGTTTACCTAACGAGGAGCTGAAAAAACCAATGCATATCTATAAATCATTAGCAATCATAAATAATGTTACAGTTTCAGTGACCCGACACGACTATATAAAGCAATGTATTTTGAGCATTTTTATGCAATTGTCGATACGTATCGAATACAGGAAATAATTATCGAACGATGTATCTACGTTGTATATGTACGCGGTACGTGATCAACTGATATTAATCCCTGCATGTACAATGTACTACGTTAATATTATTATTAGAAACGTGATTTAGAATCACTGTTACCAGATATCAGTAGCAATAGCAATAGCAACCACTGCTATATGTAATAGCTACCAGACATGCTGCTGCCTATGTGATCATATTAGTACAACTAAATAAGAATATACTGCACCTAAACACGCAAAACTGGATTAAACATTTTTGGTTGAAGATTATAGTTGAAGGTTGTGTTATCCGAATGTCTAAATGACGATGCAACGTCAAAAATAGCGGACTGTATTCATTTGCAGAATCAAATAACAAATTCTATATTAATACATAAAAAAAATGAAGATGAAGTCTAGTCAAACTGTCGATGTACTACTTCATCACCGATTTCGATGACAATTTTGTCAAAAAATACTACCTAAAGATAACAAAAACGTAAAAATAATAAAAAGTGGCGGTCAGAATCAGTTGACCTTGAAAATATCATTTGTTTATTTTTATTCTAATAAAACATATAAATAACGTGTACGCGTGTGTGTGTTTTATTCTTCCTCATCGCGGTGTGTTTAGTATAGTTTAGTAGTAGTTGTAATTTTTAGTAGTGTTATTGAACAAAATTTCATCGAAATCGGGGATGAATGTGGACCATAATTACGAAAATGTATATAACTTATATGACTGAGATTATGTTTTATATTAATATCTATACATATTATTTGATTATATGTAGAAAAAAGTCCAGTGTGGTTGTGTTGATTTAACCTATTGACAAACTGTCGCATTTTTGGGTACGCCTGCTGCTGCTGTTTAGCACTTACGTCGAAGCAACCAAAATTGGATCAAGTAATTTGAAGTACTTGCAAAAAAATCTATTTATGCATAATATTCTATTTGGGTTTGGGGTAAACTGTTGAAACAAAATAATCATGAAATCAATGGTATATGTTCCTATTAAAACGTACAATGACACGGTTTTCCGAATTCACATCCACAACCTTGATGGTAATTCCATATTTGAACTGGAATTGAATTTTACTCTTGATGTTTCACATATATAAATATATATATATATATATATATATATATATATATATATATATATATATATATATATATAAAATCAGACAATGTATTATGAAGGCCCCAAAGCTTTATGCTTCAAAATAGAAATAAAAAAATATGCATTGCAGAATTATAAATGATGAAATCATCAAATTAGTCATGTCGTATTTTCTTACCTGATTAATTATAATATCCTGAGGCTGCATCATTACAGATGCTTTCAGTTTTCACACACACGCACCCACACACACACAATTTATCACTAAACTATCACAAATTTATTATAACAATCGCACCAAAGTACATATGAATGTTCAATGTGTAAAAACTTGTATCATATTGAATATAAAACTACATCACGTCACGTTTGTCGCTGTTGTCAGGTCAGCGACTGACTAGTGACTACCGTCTACTTTACACGTACTGTGCTAGTGCCGATAGGCGAGCAGAACAGCACAACATAAGCGACAAGCGTTGTCGAAATGTTTGCAACCGGCCAATCAATACTTCATAATCCTACACTTTATGCTTTATTTTGTTGGTTTAAGGATTGTTCACAGCTAAAGAATTAGTAATTAAGCTTAGAAATTATAAGTAATAATGTTGTTGTATGACATACAAGGTTAACGTTCACAGCAACAACATTTATCATAAATTGTGTTAATTTTGTTGCTTGGAATGCTAGCATTGCTTGCCATAATACAAACTAGATTGTTATTGGTAATTATCTAAGTTTAATTACTAAATAATTCGCTGTGAACATAACTAAAACTACCTTGATATAAAAAATGGGTCTATCCATGTTTTTAAAGATTTCTAATCAATTTTGAGATATATATGTCAAATATTTCTATAATTTCTTTTATTATTTATCATATAATACAAACCATATATAAATACCAAAATATTTTCCACACATTTACATTCAATTCGGCAATGATGACCTATTTATTTCCTATAATGTCGCAAATTAAACAACAACATATTTATTTTTAAATTATATCATTCTGTAGCATGGAATGTGTAATAATAAAGTTTTTATATTAGTCTAGTATAAAGTATATAAAAGAATGTACACATTATAATACATTTGTGCAATTTTCAGGCCGAAGGATTACGTTTCATAAGTTCTATATCGGCATTCATCATATCACTAACAAGCTCTGGGAAAGTGACTTTTGGTACCCAGCCGAATGCTTCTTTTGCTTTTGTGGCATCACCTAATAGTAAATCCTAAACAGAATAATTAAATTAGAATTATATTTGCGCGTCAATGTTGAAGAACTCCCGACCTACCACTTCTGTAGGTCTAAAATATTTTGAATTGACTTTCACCCGGATTATATCCGTACCCTTTTCTTTACCTACTTCATCTATTCCTAATCCCTCCCATTCTATTTCTATGCCAATATGGTGAAATGAAGTTTCAACGAACTCCCGTACGCTATGCGTTTCGCCGGTTGCTATCACAAAATCTTCAGGTACTTCTTGTTGGAGCATCAACCACATTGCCTATTATCAATTAAGAGACACTTTTAATTGCTAACGCTAAAATGACATCACTTATATATAGTATACGTAGTAAGTTAGGTACCTCAACATAATCCTTCGCATGGCCCCAATCTCTTTTACTGTCCAAAGTACCCAACTCAAAACATTCCAATTGGCCCAAATGTATTTTTGCAACGGATCTAGTGATCTTTCTCGTCACGAAATTTTCCCCTCTACGCGGTGACTCGTGATTGAACAAAATGCCGTTACAAGCGAACATGTTGTAGGCTTCGCGATAGTTCACAACTATCCAAAATCCATACATTTTGGCGCATGCTACAATTATACAAAATCAAAAAAAAAAAAATCATCTTATATCTTTGGAATCAGTATACCATAAGGTGATCTGGGGTAAAATGGGGTCTTCTCATTTTGCGGTGTCTCTAAAACTTTACCATATAGCTCCGAGGTGGACGCTTGATAAAAACGTACGTCTTTCTCGAGGCCGCAAGTACGTATTGCGTCCAATAAACGCAGAGTACCAACAGCGTCCACTTCCGCTGTATATTCGCTCAAATCGAACGATACTTTTACGTGACTTTGGGCCGCCAAGTTATATATTTCGCAGGGTTTTACAGCTAGAAAACAGACACATGTATTTAAAATAATAATTTACAGTAAATTATAAACCAATATAAATGAAATCACCTGCAATAATTTTAACGAGGCAACTACTGTCGGTCATATCCCCATAATGCAGTTTCATTTTGCCTTGTTTGTGCGACTTTGGATCCGCATATAAATGTTGAATTCTGCCGGTATTAAAAGTACTTGCTCGACGAATAATACCATGGACTTCGTAACCTTTGGCCAAGAGAAACTCGGCCAAATAAGACCCGTCCTATAGGAAAATGTTAACTTAAGGGGGTATTACTCTTTCGACGGCCTATTTCAGACGGTTTTCAGGAATTTTTTTTGTGGGTACACTAAAACACTTGGGACCTTGAGCTTTTTTGCATCTTGTTTATTAATTCTTGGAGTACAAAATGTATTTTTTTTATGTATGTGGTCCATGTCGATCCGTCTCAAAATGGCGACCATGTCCGGCGCCTCAGTCTGTGCGGCCGGAAAGGTTTTGGCACTTTCCGCTATTTGAAATTTAAAATCGAGTAGGTATCATTAATCTGCATTAAATTCTACGGAAATTGAACCTCTGTCGTTGCAAAATATTGAAAATTGGATTTTTCAGAGCGCCTCAAAGTTGAAAAAAACAGGCGAAAATTGAAATTTTTGTTCAGACGGCTGCAATTTTCTCATTTTTCGATAAAATGTTTCGCCCGAGGGTCAATTTCCGTAGAATTTAATGCAGATTAATAATACCTACTCGATTTTATGTTTCAAATAGCGGAAAGTGCCAAAACCTTTCCGGCCGCACAGACTGAGGCGCCGGACATGGTCGCCATTTTGAGACGGATCGACATGGACCACGTACATAAAAAAAATACATTTTGTACTCCAAAAATTAATAAACAAGATGCAAAAAAGCTCAAGGTCCCAAGTGTTTTAGTTTACCCACAAAAAAAAAATCCTGAAAACCGTCTGAAATAGGTCGTCTAAAGAGTAATACCCCCTTAATGGCCAAATGTTAAAATACAATTGGCCAAGCCATTTAAAATAATCATTTAGAAATATAAATAAGTTCTGAATTTCTCAAAACTATTAAGACAGTTTTCAATCAAATATTAGGCCATGGCATGGTGGTTAAGACTCTCGGAGATTGGATGGCGCGATATTAGTATAAATAATATGGCGGCTTAAATTTGCCACGGTGTAATAATATAAGTTTTATAACCGCCACAATATATATATTAAAATGAAATCAAATTAGGTGTGTGTGTGTTGGTTACGTTAAAAATAGGAAAAGCACGGTTACACATACCTGTCCAGTAATGCCAGTAATCAACGCCTTTTTGGCCATTTCACCTTTTTCCATAATACTCGTGTAAACTTAAAGCGTATATACTGACTACTAAGTATTCTGTGCTTTATCTATTTCAAGTAGAGTGTTCAAATATAATTCACTTTACTAATCATGGTCACTACTTTACAAAATTGACAGCCGGCGCTATACAATGTTATCATTAGCATTAGCTTCGTTTTCAGTTCATCATCTGTCCTTTTTTTCATTATAAGTGGAAGAAAGGCAAATCATGAACTGAACAGTCAGTGCAAAGCCAAACTAACAAAGTTATAGACTCCAATGTAAATGTTTGACAGATTCAATTCATAAATTTTAGGTTTTGGCCAAGTAAATATGTTACATCAGGCTTTATTAGTATTTATTCTGTGTTATTCATTTTCGTTAATTGAGGTAAAGGACTTTGGTTAAATTTTTATGAAAGTAGGGTTATAATTTTGTTTGTACGTTTAAGGCCCAATCGTACGAAAATACTCGATGTAAATGCATTTGCCCTAGTACTGCATCTGTTATAAATAATACACTAAATTCTAATTCGAATCGTATGCTGTATATAGCAAATGTACCACCAAATAAATGGTAGGTTAAATTTAAGGGGTGAAACATACCGAATAATATTGAATTTTTTGTTTAGTAATTGCGATGAAGTCATTTTACCGAAAATAGAAAAAGAAATAAAAGGAAAAGGGCAGGAGTTTTGTTCGAAATGCGTTTGCAAATACGAAAATCGTAATACCGCTATTATTAAGGAAAGTATTCTACATTCGTATTCTCCAATCTCATCTCAATTTATTACTCATTTAAAATAAATTAAATTAATTAAATTTCTTATGTTTGATTGAAACTAATGTCATTTTGATACAGGTGGTTGTGATCATCTGTATATGGGTGATTTCACTTCTCGTCGTATATATGCTGTTTTTGATCTGCTTGGATCCGCTATTAAACAAAAGATCGAAAGGCAACTACCAAGAACATACTAATGAAGAGGTATAGTTGTATTTTATTCATTTATTTTTGTATATCTATCAAAATTAAATAAATATCTAACAAGCAATTGATTTATATGTTTGCATAGGAGGAAGTAGCTTCGGGCGTTACAACTGCTGCAACAGCAAGTTCAAGTTCTTCGCATCAGATGGGTGTTCGTGGAAACGTGTTAAACAGAGTCGGCCATCAACAAGATAAATGGAAGAGACAAGTTAAAGAACAACGTAAAAATATTTACGACCGACATACAATGCTTAATTAAATGAATTTTAAACATTTTTCTCTGTTATATCATTTAAAAAATGTATAATTTGCTGTAATTAAATCCTTATTCATTTGTAGCATTCATATTAGCATTAGTAATTAAGAAATAAAACCAATTTTATGTAACCTATATTTGCTGGGTATATTGTCAATTTTTTTCAACTTGATTGGGATAATATTACGACCTCCACAGCAAACCGCGTGAAAAAACAGTGAAAATCGTCGATTTTCGCAAAAACGGCAAAAAAATCGCATAAATATTTTTGAGTTTGACATATATTTTCGAAAAAACGGCTATATAACTCGAAAACGGTGCTTCGTATCGCGCCGCCGTTAACAGATTTGAGTTCCCCGATTCTTAAACACTACAAACTTACTTTCAGCCTGTTTGAAAATAATTTATATTTTTGTCATATCACGACAATTTTTTAACTTGAAATATTTATCAAACTTTGAGAATTTTTTCCGACCAAACCATAAATGATAGAAAATTGAAATTTGGACAGTCAAACAACTTATATTTGGTGTATATTGTCTAATTTTTTCAACTTGATTGGAATAATATTACGACTTCCACAGCAAACCGTGTGAAAAAACAGTGAAAATCGTCGATTTTCGCAAAAACGGCAAAAAAATCGCATAAATATTTTTGAGTTTGACATATATTTAGATTAATTTGACTACGCTGATTCCAAAAATGCTAATTAAAGTTATGAGAAACCTTTAGAATTTGCTGTTAGCGCGATTTGAAGTTGATAAAATGCAAATTTCCATATAACTCGAAAACGGTGCATCGTATCGCGCCGCCTTTAACAGATTTGAGTTCCCCGGTATTTAATTACCCTACAAACTTATTTTCAGCCGGTTTGAAAAGAAAAAAAAAATTTGGACACATTTCACTGCATTTTTTAACTTGAAATTTTTATCAAACTTTGCGATTTTTTTCCGATCAAACCATAAAAGATAGAAAACTGAAATTTGGACAGTCAAACAACTTATATTTGTTGTATATTGTCTAATTTTTTCAACTTGTTTGGGATAATATTACAACATTCACAGCAAACCGCGTGAAAAACAGTGAAAATCGTCGATTTTCGCAAAAACGGCAAGGGGTACCCCTTACGAAATTTTCGGCAAAAAAATAGCATAAATATTTTTGAGTTTGACATATATTTAGATTAATTTGACTACGCTGATTCCAAAAATGCTAATTAAAGTGGTGAAAAACCGTTAGAATTTGAGTTAGCGCGATTTGAAGTTGATAAAATGCAAATTTCCATATAACTCGAAAACGGTGCATCGTATCGCGCCGCCTTTAACAGATTTGTGTTCCCCAATATTTAATTACTCTAGAAACTTACTTTCAGCCAGTTTGAAAAGAAAAATTTTTTTGGACACATTTCACAGCATTTTTTAACTTGAAATTTTTATCATACTTTGCGAATTTTTTCCAGCCAAACCATAAATGATAGAAAGTTGAAATTTGGACAGTCAAACAACTTATATTTGTTGTATATTGTCAAATTTTTTCAACTTGTTTGGGATAATATTACGACCTTCACAGCAAACCGCGTGAAAAAACAGTGAAAATTCCTAATTTAATTTGGAGATAGCTAGCGAAAAGAGCCTATTTATATATTATATGTAATGTGATTAGCAATATTGCTTGTTTTATCCTACGTTTCAAATATTTGTGCCGTTCGGTTCGACACACGTAAATAAATATGTATATCTACATATATATATATATATATATATTTCTATACAATATATTAATTGTATATATGAATGAGTACAACATTCATTTTTGTCGTAGTTTTGATGTTTCTGAAAGGAAATGTAATAATTAGAAGGCGATCTGCCAAAGGGTGCAGTGCAGTGCAACTGCGAAAACTTTAAAAGAGCGGATGCCCAGCAACCAGAACTGGGACATCCTTACTAACTTTAGTGTCCTGTAAATGTGTAAGTACAGTTATCAGGGGTCCACCTCCGTCCTCGGGCGGACCCACCGTGACGCTACGACCCCACGGCAGGGTCAATCAACCAACGCACCCACCCGGTCTCGATGCCAAGTTCGGTAACACCTTGCTTCTGCGCTGCACTCTGGCCGTACAGCGAATAGGCGCGGGACCGTCCCTGACACCGAGCATCACCTACTGCCAACAACAACCATCAAACTTTTATGCCCCTAACGGAGCTTACTAGGTATATCAGACACGTTGAGGCAGACAGGCTTTTTAGGAGATGCGATTGGTCAATTTGACAAAACGCGCCGATACTAAACAATGTTAATAATCTCATTTGGACCAAAAAAAGAAAATATGGCAAAATTGGTGTGCAATAACACCAACCCATCACCAGCTTTGTACGTTTCTACACCGCAGTCTGGTACTTCCAGTTCCTTACCCTTGCCGTCTACCGGTATATCCAACCAAGAGTCGAACTGATACCGCTGAGTTATATGCCAAACGGACTCGCATATACTCACGATTAAACAGTCGAACAAATGGAAGCTACGATAGGCGACAGGGCCTAGAACAACAAAGCCCAAACTGAGGGTGCATACTAAGTACGCCGACACCCGTACTGCCGGTCGAGGCGATGGGAGCGCACAAGCCATAAGTATACTTGAATTGGCCAACTTGTTGATTAAAAACGCCGAATAATGTCAGCTTGACTTTAAATTAAATAACAATGATATAGCAATTAAAATTCGCGAGCCGACCACCCCAATACACCCGTGATCATTCTTTCCCTCCCAAAAAAAATTTAATCCATTGTTAAATGGCCCCGGGGCCCAGTTAGGTTGAGGTGTTGTGTTGCAGGCGCCCCTACGTTTAGCAGAGGGGCCTGTTGATGATCTTGTTGTTGCACCCAGGTGGCGTTTATGCTTGTTTGCCCATTCCCTAGCCTAACCTAACCTGCCTACTTTCTTTTCTATTACGACCTATTTTATGGGCAAAACAAACATGGCCCCCAGGTGTCCGTTGTCCGCTGCGAAGCGTTGTTAATAATAAAATAATTAATTTGCAATATTTTATGATGCGCGAAGTTATGTTGAAGTTAGGATGTACGAATAAATATATAATGGGGGGAGAGAGTCGTGCCATTTTTCAAAATCACTTACACCCTTAAATATTTGAATTAAATTTCTAATTTAAAGAATAAGGCAAAAGGGTAAACTAAGTGATTATGCTTTATATTTCCCAGCTGTGGAAGGCGTAAGTCGTTCTTAAGTCATGCAACTTCAGAACGACTTACTTGAAAAGAACTTAAGTAACACCCGCGACTGTCAATTCAAATGATTGCAGTCGATTTTTATGTTCGTTCGCTGATATTAGGATTGAAAAACGACTCACCGCTTAAATCCAAATTTGTTCCTCTCCTATACCAACCAGGGCAATGTGGGCCCAAGTCACAAGAACCTGCCCAAAAAATACCCAAACAATATTGGCATAAATTTATGTAATTTTGCTTAAGCATTTTTTTTTTGGGCAGACTTCTAGACAACTGGGTAACATTGAGCTGGTTGGGTACACCACAGCCGAAGTTCTAGTTGTCCTTTTTGGGGATAATGGCACTTTTTAGAGTTCCGCGTATTTTGACTTTAAACACTCACTGCACATATGTTAAACGATCGTTTTATTATTTTTATAACACTGACTCTACACTGACTTTTCACCGACTTTTCACTGACTTATCACTGATTTATCACCGACAATTTGGCAATTTGAAAATAAACATTCGCGTAACACCACCGAATGGTCAAAATTGCGTACGGTACATACATAATTAATAAATAAATAAATATAGAAATCAGGTGGGAAATATAAAGATGGCACGTGGGGCTAATAAAAAATCACTTACCCCATTTTCATTTCATTTCGGATGAGGCGTCTGCTTTAATCTCCCTCTAATCTGTAACAAGGTAAAGTGGACATTTAGTACAGTCAATTTCAATTTAAATTTGAATCATCTGGTTGGTTTATTGTGTGATTTTAATTTTATTCAAAGAGTTGAAATAATAATTAACACTTACCAAAGCAGACTTCCTCATAGGCATTCTCCAGAATCGGAATTCATATTACGGAAAATAATTTTTAAATACACATGCACAAAATCACTCTACTAGATACACGGAAAAATAAACTAGAAATGTGAATAAATGTTTTGAAATAAAGATTTAACGAAGACCTGTACTCACTGGTTATAATACCCTAATTAATAAACGGATGTTACTAGTATAATTAGAATGCATCGTCATCACAAGCGTCGAAATAAAAATGTATTGGTTCGAACTTGTATTTATGATGTAAGAAGTAAACAAAATTTATATCCACATTTAATACCTATATTTTTCGTTGCAAAGTTTCAGTTATGTTCAATCTAAACGTTGTGAGTATTCGAATCAAGGTTTTTGCGAGAATAAACTACACGAAATATAGACCGATTTGCACCAACCATCCTTGGCGGTTATACAAACATCGGTACGGTACTAAATTTATTTAACAGTAAAAATTGTGGTTTGTGCAATTGCGAAATATTAAAGTTAAAATTATTATTAAAACATATTATCAACTTAACATTTTATTGAGAAGCAATAAAAACAAACGTTCACACACAAAACATCCCACTACTGACTAGAATATACAATAAAACTTCCTAACAAATTATAATCCCTGCCTAGGTTCGTTGCAACTTGTTTAGACAATCCATATTAACACGGCGAGTCAGTGTAAACACCGGCCTTGAGTTGAATTTTGTCCAGGAAAATGATATTCACATATAGTGTATATTAAAGAGTAGTGCAAACATGAAATTTAACAATATAAACATAATATAGTCTGTTTGATATTAATTGTTTGGTTGGAAATAAATACTAAATTCTAAATTGTACCGAGCATTTTCAAATATCTGACGCGAGTAGCGGGCATATGTACCGAGCGTCGCCAAGGTGTGCGCAGAGACCGCAAAATGATAGAGCGGTCACTGGTTGAAACACCAGTGCGACCGAATTCACTTTCACTCTGTACTTCGAAAGACAAGGTGGTATATTTTTGTGTAAATAGTTCTAATAAAACTATTGCAATCGCGAAGTAACTGTAGCAACATATCGGTTAATAATCGTTCGCGTAAACTGTTAAACTTAAAATGTGTGCATCATTAGCGAAATTGAAGTTAAAGTGATAATATAAAAAAAAGTTCACCCAGTGAAGCACCATGGCATCATGCATCAATGGCGAATTTCTTGGTAAATTTTCTCTCAATTATTATTAATTTAATAATAAAATACACTGTGTTATTGAATATTTATTTGTTTTTATTTAATATTGTATTCATATTTATTGTGTTCCCCCCTCTGCCTCGTGTCTATGTTTTAATTTTGTGAACTTACAAATATATATGTATTGCATTCGGTTTGGCGGGAACTGATACCTCGTTCGCGGCGAACATAACCTGCGCGAACTGCGGCTCTAAATAGTTAGATATAATTGAATACCCGAAACGAAAATATATGAGTTTTATATTATTTTCAGAGGATTTAAATATTGGAAACTTTTTAATTCTTCATTTTATTTATGTTAGTGGATATATTTAATTTTCTTAATTTAACATTTAGACTATAGGACACAATTTATTTCCAGTGACTCTAAATAGTAGGGTTTATTTTTTTGCTATATACATATCCAGAATAGTGTAGCAAAATTTATAATTTTAAATTTCCTTAGAGCAAAATGGTTGAATGAAGCCAAAATAAATTTTCGACAAATTAAATATTTCATTTACAGTTTTCATATATTTAGAAAATAGCTAAATTTCGGTAAAAGAATTATTTAGGGGTTTTGAAATATGAGTATCTTTTCTGTTAAGTTAGTTTTGCATAGTTTTGTCGTGAAATTTGAAAAGAAATGAAATGTTATCGAAGTTATTCAGATCAGAGTAAGCCTTGGTATACGTCATCAGATTTTGGGGGTGTCGACCAATCAGCGTGCGGCATGTTAGATGATTTTCTCTATCGTTGTGGTGCAGTCGTTTCGTAAGACGCTCCCACATTTTTATTGAAAATCGTTAATAAATCTGTTAGAATCGCAAAATAAATGTCGCAAATCGATAAATAATCATACGCGCAAACTTCTGAGCATAAAATTAGGGCGCCATCCGCAAAATTATTGTTAATATGTTGATATAAATATTTCACCCTTTGTGTAAAGAAAAACTTCAAATGGCGACTTGCATTTTTTGGTAAGCGTCCATTTTCATAAACAAATTTCGTGTAATTTTAAACATTTTTCTTCTAGTTTAACTAACAATATATATATTTTTTTTATACAATAACTAATTGATTTTTATTTTTATTGTTGCAGGAATCATCCAGGGTGGCCTACGCGTTGCTGACAGAGACAATCAGGAATTCATAAATCTGGTAAGTGATTTATCTCTGTTATTATTAACTAAATTTTCTTTGAACTGTGTTGTTGAATATTTATTTATTTCTATATAATGTTGCATTTATATTCCCCCCCTGCCCCCCTCCCCTATGTTAATAATTGTGTGTACACATTATATGTGTGTATGAATTGTGGGGACATTACGTGCGGGCTTGGCGGGAACTGATGCATCGTTCGCGGCTAAAATTACTGAATGTTCCCGCTCGAATATAGTTTTCTTTTAATTTAGATAAGATTTTATTTATTTAATTTTTTTTTTATTTATTACGTTCCTGAAGCGGAAGTTTAGGGCTTGTAAAAATATTTCAGTGGATTTAAATAATGAAATCTTTTTTATTCTGCATTTTATTTATGTTAGTGAATATATTTGATATATTTAATTTATTTATTTCAATTTTAAATTAAATTAATTTATTTCCAGTGATTCTTAATAGTTTTTTGTACCACTTTAGTTTAAATATATTATATTATATATATATATTTACAAAGCGCTTAAGTAATCGGTTTAAATTAAGCAAAACAATATTCATATTTATTTAAGCAATATTTCAATTGTTTAAATATTGGTTCTTTAGAGCAAATTGGTGACAAGTCCTGGATAATTTTGAATATTTTCGTTATTTTAATTTATGAAATATTTACAAATTTGTTTCTTAGTTATTTCAAAATAAATTACTTTTACATTTTAAATTATATTTTGATTATATTTTATGTCATGTATCAATTAAATTTAAATTCTAATTTGATATAATATTACAACAGAGGTACCAAATAAATGGTTCTATACTAATAAGTTAAATTAATAATAAATTTTTAATTTTCTTTTAATATAAATAATAATTTACGATCGATATTATTTCATGTATAAATTAAATTTAAATTCTAATTTGATATAATAATATTACAACAGAGGTACTAAATGAATGGTTCTATACTACTAACTTAAATTAATAATAAATTTTAAATGCTTCTTTTATTATAAACAATAATAATTTACGATCGATTTAATTTCATGTATAAATTAAATTTAAATTCTAATTAAATATTACAGCAGAGGTACTAAATATATGGTTCTATACTAGTAACATAAATTAATAATAAATTTTAAATGCTTTTTTATTATAAATAATAATACTACACTATATTTATACGGAAATTCAGAAATATATATTAAAATTTATATATTTATTTAATTCAGACACTCAAATTTATGGACTTCCGGAAACAACAATGCCATGAAACAATCAAAAGCTCAAAGGTTGCTTCAGAATTGCAAATATGAGTTATAACAATAATAAAGACATAAAGTCCTAGCGGGCTACTATCATACTACTCAAACTAGAATCGAATTTGTATCATATTAAAAATCACTCAAATTTAAAGTAAATGTCATAGTATTAGATTCTTTAATGTCCCCAATTCTTTGCTACAAGGACCTGTACCTGCACGTAGGTAGTTCCCCGTTCGCAGACTGGGCTCCGTCTGGGCTATAAAATGCTTGGCGGTTGTACCGGGGACGGGCCAAAACCTAGTGTTTAAAGGTTGTTGTGCGATTGAACCAAAGGTTGGGTAGTTACGGTAAGGTCTTAAATACTATTACAATTCGATTCGCAAATATATATATAACTACAGTAATTGTTGCAATTCTGAAAGTGGCCTTTCGTCAGTAACGCTGCGGGTTGAGATCACCAAACGCCCGCCACGATCACGGGAATATTGGTTGTAACAAAACAAAATCATATCATTCGGCTTCCTGAAATCCTGCGGCTGCTCTACAATTTCCTGAAACAAATCAACAGTTTCCTGAGACAAATCAACAGTATCCTGAGACAACTCAACAGTATCCTGAGACAACTCAACAGTATCCTGAGACAACTCAACAGTATCTTGAGACAACTCAACCGTATCCTGAGACACCTCAACAGTATCCTGAGACAACTCAACAGTATCCTGAGACAACTCAACAGTATCCTGAGACAACTCAACAGTATCCTGAGACAACTCAACAGTATCCTGAGACAACTCAACAGTATCCTGAGACAACTCAACAGTATCCTGTACTCCAGCATTCTGGATTCTTTCTGGATAAGGTCAATGGGTAAACCGTGAGTAATTTTTGAGTATCCCCATGCACCATCTCTGTGTGTCCAGCTTTGAAAAGATGTAGTACGGTTTTAGACTTTACCTTTGACTTTTCATGAACATTTCTCATATTCAAATATTATTAATATTATTTAAATGTTTGCACTTTCGAAATCACTTCGAAAAATATATAAAAAGATTTGATGTTGCAAGTGTAAAAGTTCACCCGTAATAAAAATCCTCTAATCCTTAAAATCAACGAATTCCCCATTAATAAATCAAGTAATTGTGTGTTAGTGCTTAAAATAAGCAAAAACAGTTTATAGAAATGTCGGGGTCAAAGTCTCTAACTGATGTACATCGCAAAGGCGTCTTTTCTGCGCAGTTGTTAGTTGACTTTGCTGCATGTGGTTAGTTCGCCCGGCGGTTGAGTGCAACGGCTGAGCGCAGCGAACCACGAAAGTGCAGCTTAGCAACTTCCACCGCGAATTAAGGATTGCCCATGGCAGTGTTTTGTGGTTATTCATATATAAACGTAAAGTAAACATATTTGGATTTGCTTGAATTTGCATTTGCTAAACCCACTGGCCATTTAGGTATGGGTCTGCCAACAAACCTGCGCTGGTTAGGTTGTATGGGCATTGCGCCCAATGCATACCTTGCCTGCACAAAAATGTTGCCCAGAACTGTGCCTAATCCGAACCCTTTCTGTTTTCGCGCGTTTTCGGTCAGGGTTCACTACAGCTGGTAAAAAACATACGGAGCTAATCAACTGGTTAATAGTTGGTTCGAAAATGGTGCATGCCCAACCCCTAAGCTTGTTCGGAATTAAATTTAAATCAGTTATTTAGTTTGCTTCAAAGTTTTAAATGATTTAGCTAATAATATATATACTTAATTAATTATATTGAATTTGAGAATAACATTTACAATATCAACAATCATAAATTAAAATATTTCTTGCTCAATGTCCAATTAACTTAAAAATTAGAATATTTCTTGCTGAAAGTCCAATTAACGTAAAGTAATTGTAACTTCATTCCTTTTTCGACATTTCTGGAACGCGCGCCCAGGTTCCAAGTATATGTCATTTTGAACAAGCTATTTTTCGAAATCCTGGTTCGTCGAATATATCGTTCATCATAAATTCAGTAAAATAAAAACAAACAAACAAAAAAAAACAGACATAGAGTAGGCAACGACAATAACGAAATGTCCATCACCTGCCACCGTTGGGACACCCGAGCAACTATGTTTGTGTCCCCGGCAAAAGCGCGTACACGCGCTTTGATGGTTACACAAGCATGGAGACCTCGATGACTTCAAGTCTTCCGTCGTTGGACTACCAGACTACAAGATCTTCAGCTGCGCACGACGAACATTAGATTCGCCCCGGGGCTATCGTACGGGGTTCCTTCCGAACCCCTACACTAGGTGTATCTAGCTAGGAGTCTCGAGTTACGGTTTACCTCGATTTATTTTGCTGAGGGAGGGTTTGCATTATCGGTTGTGTGGGTTGGATCGGGATTAATAGATTGCATCAAAAATCCGTATTAGCCAGAATTTTGCAAATAATCGACTGACCAGTTCTTACGAAAGGCGCAAAGCTTGGCCGGCGAATCACTATCCGCTCTCTGCGGGGTTTATCCTATTTATAGCTATTACGCCAAAGCGGTGGATTAGTGGTTGGTTAGCTGAGTGGCGGGCTGCCTGAAATACTTGGCGGTGTTCAGCACTTGATTCTAGAAGACCAGGTTATAGTTGAAAAGTGTTGGCATCGTCTGGTACGATGGACTGTTCTAGACACGGTCACGTTGATTGACCAAACCGTTGGTCGTAGAATCTCGCTGGGGCCACCGCAGCAACGAGGAGGTGCAACCCCAACATTTACTAACTGTTCTTTCTAAATTTCAGCTATTTTAAGTACACTGACACTCTACTCCTAAGTCGCTCCAGTCCTGGTTGCTGGGCGGCTGCCCTTAGGGCAACCCGTGGCCACGTGGTGTGCAAGTCCGGACTTGCCACTGCACCTAATCCGTTTTCTCCTTACAGGTATCAGAACAAAACATTTAAAGCAACAAAGGTCAGATTAGAATTAAGGAAATGGTAAACGGAAGTTGTGTTTGGTCGCACAACTTTCTGCTATCATATTAGCTGAGTCATTTTAATAGGCAGGCTCCCAATCGTTTGGGAAACTTAGGCGCGAAATAAAGGGTTTAAAAGATAAAATAATAAAATAGTTGAGTAGGCACTTAACGAATTACGAAAAAAGATAAAAGGGAGTTATGCTTGGTCGTATAACTCTTGTTTTATCATTTAAGGGGAATTAAGATGAGAAATCATCTTCAAAGGAAAAGAAATGTGTATTTTATTAATAATCTTTCTTTTCTTTTTCGGAGTCAACAGAAGTCCTGGATGTGGTCAAATGTAAAAGGGAGTTATGCTTGGTCGTATAACTCTTTTAAGGGGAATTAAAATGAGAAATCATCATAAAGGACCAAAAATATGTGTTATTAATAAAAATTTCTTTCTGTTTCGGAGTCAACGGAGGTCCTAGATGTGGCCAAATATAAAAGAGGATAAATCCAAAATAAAAGACCAGAAGTTCAATTGATGATTTGGTCGAAAAACTGAAGGAAAAATATGTGCACTCTGTGGTAATGGTATCTTAAATGAAGGTAAAGACCGGGCACAGGGGTTTAAAATACCTTTTTGCTCGGTTCTATTATAATAAATTGGGCTGGGAATAACTAAAAAAAAAAAAAAATTAAACAAATAATATATTCGCATACAACGTATAACAAACACAATCTTTACAATTTGTCTGGTCGATTTAGTTGTCCTGAATAATCTGCCCTCGTGTTCTGTGGGACGTAACGCAGGACACTTTCCCTCTTCTATTTCACTTTCATGTGAACTCCCCACATAAGGGTCCCTTCGTTGGCGCGTCAACGAAGTCCGTATGAATGTGAATGAATGATTACACTTTTCGGCCAGTTCATTCAGTCACAACTGAATCGTATCAGGCATTTTTTAAATTTTGGGTTATACGGTACATTTTGGTGCACCATAAATAATCAACGAATTTATAAAATAGTTGCAACTACAATATACATGGGGTTCAGGGTGGGGGAGGGCCCTGCCGAAGTGAAACCGACCTTGACGTGGTGGCAGGGCTTAAGCATCAAACACTATTTCAAATACTGATTGATGCAACTAACAGGTTTCACAAATCTAGGGGAACGGAATTATTTAAAATTATTATCTTAAAAAATTTAATCGAATAAGGCCAAAATAATTTTCGAAAAATTAAATATTTCATCAGATTTTGAGTTTCTCGATAATGTTTCGGCAATGTTTATATAAATAATTAACGACATTATCAATTTATAAATTAAATATTTTTTTTTAGCATTTATGAGTGGGGACCTCTTGCATATTACCTCTTACCACATTAACAAACTTGTATAAGACTCCCACTGAAAACTAACTACAAAGATATGCCAATAAAATTACTTAATCACTTCTGTATTATTATTAAGAGACGTTTATTTGAAATATCCGCTAAATTTGTTACCCCAGCGCTAGAAAGCTTGAACTAAATATGCAATTTGGACCGTAGAAGTTTCAAATTTCTGGGAGCACCATGAAAAACTAGTTAACTAAAGCCGCACTTAAAAATAATAAAAAAATACAAAGTTTGATTAATGAAAATGAAAAGAAAAATGATTAAGCCTAAGACATGCATTTTAAGGGAGGAAACAGAGATGCTATTAGTAAATGTGCCCCATAGAGCCTATGCTACTAGTTCGCCTATGCTACAGCGCCAATAAGCAAATGGCCACCAACTGTGGATAACTTCACTGATATGTATAACCAAACTTTCAAATATTTCGCAGCTAACTTCACTTTATTATTCCTTCAAACTAATTATTGTTTTCATTTGGCTGACGACATCTTTGTGCGGAAAAACCTCAAGGTATGAATGTCGATTTTCTCATTATTTTACTCGAGATATTATTACAAAAAAATAACAGGCAAATCTATTTTACAGATATCTTTTGAATTTTACGTCAGGGAACATTTTTGTAAGTATTCAATTTTACTATACGAATATATTGTGTGAAAAGTAAAATAACAATCCTAAAATAACTATTTCTAATAGTTATAATTGTTAATTATTAACAGATAAATACAAAAAATAAATAAAATGCTGACATGATATTAGTCTATGTTCATGTATGTAAAGTTTGTCCGCGGTGTGGTTAGCGCCACGTCATCAGTTTCTGAATCTATAGTCTAGATACTGAGGCAACGGACATGCGTCACACTACTAAATTTGATTGTTGGATTATGCAATAATGAATGTTGTACTCCAACAATTACTATCGCTTTTAGTATTGTATTTATTGCTTGTTATATTTAAGTAGGAAACTAATTGGAATTGGA
Organism: Leistus spinibarbis; assembly: GCA_933228885.1. Lineage (NCBI taxonomy): Eukaryota > Metazoa > Arthropoda > Insecta > Coleoptera > Carabidae > Leistus > Leistus spinibarbis. Next base: position 8,111,717 of record OW121804.1, on the reverse strand, counting down.
CTTGTGATTTAAGTAAATAATTTACATTATTTCGTATAAAATAAATTGCTTTATTAATGATTTTATATTCATCGTGTACTGGGAGTTATCTATATAATCTAAAGTTGTTACAAATGTATATGAAATTTGATATCCATTTCAATTAGTTCCGATTTGTAAAAGAAATAATAACTCCCAATCTGCGAAATGCAGCACTAATCTGTACATTAGTGCATATTTTCTAATTAAGAAACAAACTCTAGGTTTATTTCGTAGTAATAATTGTTGACATTTTTATCACAATATTGATAACAACAATTGTTTTTTTTTTACATTGAGCGTTTGTTTATCTAAACATAGATTTGTGCGTTTTGCAATGTTCTTTAATTTTAACAACAAATACTGCAGATACATTCACATTTATGGCTTGAACTTATCGAATATTTATTATCAACAATCATAATCAAACCGATACATTTTAAGGTTTAAAAGAGCTATTGAGAACCACGAAATTCTGATTCAAATTTTGCAAATTAAGCACCGCTAACTTTGTCAATTTCAACATTCAATTCGAAGTTTGCAAGGTTTTAGCGTTTCAAATTATAAATGAAAATCGAAATTGATATTTAAAATGACGTGGGTTAAGATAAACGAAAATATGTGTATCCGTTCACAGTGTTGAAATTTGGTACTTCACCGAATTTATACTTTTGACTAAATAAAATGAGAACTATTCTTGACAACTTTTATGGAACTGACTATTATAATTGATTGTATCTACCATACAATAAGGTTTAAAAACAGTAACGGCGCTTGTATTATAAGTGGTATATGTACAATAACGCATATGTGCCCTTAAATAACAACTATCCAATTCGTTATAGTGAACTATTACACTATATATTTAGAACTTATATATTGCTTTTTTATCGTGAAGTCATTTTTTGATGCATATTTATTCAACATTGAACGCCGTCACTATTGTCCTAATAGATATTTTACAACATTTATTTCGATTGATTCTATACACCACACGTTTAGCTATACTGTTAGAAAATTGTTATTATACATCACTAAAATCATTTAATTCTTTGGTGTAATTTATTTTAGAAGTGATATAAATTTATATCACTGCCCAAGCAACAAAATGGCGAGATTTTTACGTTTTGGAACGTTTAATTTTGGTTGACCGGCATTTTGTGTTACTTGGGCTGGGTGTAACTTATTTGTATCATTTTGGTCGTGTGTATATTACAAATGTAGATTTTGTTTTATTTTTGATACATATTTTACAATATTTTTAATTCATATTGCTTATTAAAAAGTAAGAAAATATATAATATTGTATCAAAAGCTCTGAAAATTCCAACGAAATAAAATATGTACATTCTTGTTTTACCATTTTTGTATATTTTAACAAGTAAAACTATCGTTTTATTTTTATAGAAATATAGAAATTTGGAAAATATTGTTCATTTATCTGAGTATTTTAGATATGTGTTATTTTTCGTAGAAATTAAATTATAAGGTATAAATATGTTGCAAGAAAAATTAAATTTGAATTACTATGATATTTGTGTGAACTTCCGTGTGTTAATTCGTTCGGACATGCACGTATATATTTATATATATATATATTTTTTTCATTATCGGCATTTAATTTTGTATTCACCGTTTATAACCTAGTGATGGGCCCGAGGAAAATTTTCTGTTTTGGAAATTCTAGAAAGGTTTCTGAGTAAATTGAAGTAACAAACCCATCACTAGTAAATTTCGTTAAATTAAATTCGTTCCATATTAATAGGACTTTATAGATTTAACAGAATATTCTATCTGATTTAGGTGTATAGATTTCCGCAGAATTGACCTATTAACCTGAATTTATATAACACATAGTTTTTTTTATGCATATAAATAAATAATAAATAGGTTATATTAATGAACATATTCCTAAATAAATGTTTTAAGTAGATGCAACTTCTTTTCGAACCGATCTATATTCGGTAGGGGTTAACATTCCCCGCAAAATTGTATCAAACGCTACGGGTAATCCTTTATCACTCATTTTCTTATACATAAGCCAACATTCCTTTTCTTTAGTCGTCTCGAATTTCGGTGTTGCTGGATCGTCTAGTGTTGCATCTGGTTCATCTTTCTTTTCTTCATTACTATTTTGCTTATTTGTATCTTTGGGTTTTGGACTAATTTCTGTTGCTGATGCAATTTGTGCTTTTGTTACTCCAACTGCTTCATTTGATAATTTATAACTGTCTGGTTCTGGTGCGCACTCTTCCTCGAAACTGAACAAAAAGAATACGGTTATTTATTAAGAATTAATTATGAAAATTGCATTATAGTCAAGTGAATGCACGCGTTATGGAAATCTTAGAAAATTAATGTTTGACTTGATTATAAATAGTTTGGAGCTCCGTTATGTACTTTGACACCAGCTATTCAATATGCATTCAATTATCATCGGAAATATAATTAAAATGACGAACATGGAACATGAATCATGACTATATGACATAACTTTATCATTATTATTATAATAATACTTGAAAAGGGTTAGCTGCCACCTTATGTATCAAATACATTATTATTATTATATAGGTTAATTCTAAAAACGAAAGCATAAACAAATGTTTAGAATCTCTTTCTATCTTCAGCAAAGTTACTCAATTGTCAGTCCTTTAGTGGTAATAACCTACGAGCGAGCGACGTGGAAATTGTAGGGTCGTGTTGTTGTCACTTCCGCTATTTCCGCTTTTCGTGTTCATCGCATCAATACATATTTACGTTCTATTGCCAACAAAATATAAAACATTTCGCTAGAATTTATATTCTGAATACATCTTTTGTTTAGATTCAATATTTAAAAATACCAGAAGTATATACATATTATTAAGTACTTAGAACTCCGGAAGTACGAGGGTTATTTGATTTTTTACGTTAAGAACTACTTGTATTATATGTATACCAAATTTGGTTTAAACCGGTCTGGTTCCTTCAGATAGTGCTACAAAGTTTATACACTTTTCGGAATCAGGAAGACGTAGACGGGATTTCTGCGTAAATACGTAACAGACACACGAGCGAACACTAGCTCTTTTGTATTTCCGGTGAGCTAAAATTCGCACAGAAATTCAGCCTTAGTTTTGGCGAATCTTTTCATTGAAACTTATAATTTTGCTTATTTAAGAAATATTGGCAAAACAAATTTATTATGACATAAAAATAATCATAATCTATTGATTTATGCGGTTTATTTTTAAAATATTCACCCAATTCCCATTTAAATAAGATATCTATATGTTTCCGAGTTCGTATGGTAAAACGATGGAGGTTCTAATATTTATACAAATTTAAAGACATAATTACCATGAACCTTGTTGTTCATTGTTTTTAACAAAAATAAAAACTTTTGTTATATTTTGATTGACAGGTAATTCATAAAATAATTTGGAACGATTAGAATTTGTATTGTTTGATTCGAACGTCTTTAAAAGGTTGCTGAACTTTTCATAGAAGTTTCGCATCGTTTGTGATTCATCAACGTTCGTGTGTGTGTTCGAATAAAAAAACTGCCATTAAAGGCTAATTTAAGTTTCTGGTCTGTGTTCTAGACCATTTTTTACTACGAAATTTAGATATATACAATTTTTAATTTATCTATAAATCATCTATTTCCGAATATAATCGAATATTAATTTATATTTATGTGTTTTTAAAATTGCAAAACTTCTAACTTTATAGTTAATATTAATTGTGGATATAAATAAAATTCGCTCTTACGCATTTCTTGTAGCAAATTTCCACCAAAAAAGCAATCGCAGCAAATCCAAGTCCATATATCAATATAATAAATGGTACTGATATCTGTTCCATGGCCAATATCAACGATTCTTCGTCATTTTCGCTTACATCTCGATCAAGATAACTTTGAAATGTTTCCTCTTTAATCGCATCCAACCAATGACCAATAAAACCACTTTCTGAAGCTCTAATTATAATCTCGTTCAGTTTCTCAAACATTGGATGTCCACGTCCAAACACCATATGGACATAATGGAAAAAAATATTCGTTTTAAATAAATAAAGTGATCGAGTACCATCAATAGCAGTGTAATAACGTAATAGCATATATTCGGCAGCTAATTTAGCTTTAGCTGTTGCGAAATTTCGCTCAAAAGCAGTTCGGTTCGTACATTTTAATGATAGATCACAAAGTTCGGATCTGTCATATACGACTTGTTCTAGTTTTGTTTTTCTAGCAAAGAATAATGATTTTAGTACGATTGTAATACCAATATGTAAATTGGAGTTCAATAACTCATTCGGATTTGAGATTTGTTTTTCGTATTGAGGTTGTGTTAAGGCTGCCATTAATTTCGATTGGTACACTGTGATTAAGACTAACGTTGTAATAATCCATATTGTGAATAGTATTCGGACACATGTAGTCTTTGGTAATACTGGTAATCCAATACCAAGGTATAATGAGAAAACACGTAGATAGCATATGTCAAAATGGCGAAATGATGATACTTCCGCATTTGATAATATATTCGAAAATACAGCCCAAACTATGGGTAGTGTAAGAAGCAGTGCGAGTGAAATTAGCCAAATGGACAATGGATAGACATTCGTTATTTTCTTCCAAGGGGATATTTCGGCAGGTGTTGGTACAACCCATATAAGTGATTCGCAAATATGTGGAAATGCTACATCGAAATCCCATTGAAGAGTGTAATTGCCAGGACACATTCCAAAGACAACGTCTGCCTGATTATGTTGCACTAGTCGAAACATGTCTGTGTACTCACCCGAACCACTTCTTATTCCCCACGACTTGAAGCTATGGTTCATGTAAATACTCTTAAATCCTAACCTTTGCTGCAATAATTCCAAAAAGCGTATTTCAATTCCATCCATTTTACGTTTCCTACTATTATAAAATACATATGGTGCTAACGGCATTGCTAGTATACGTAAAGTGTAATTCTTCCATGATTTTGGACTGAATGTACGAAATAAAGGCTCGTCTTTATCAAATTCTCCGTTATAACAACTTTTTATTAGAGTTTCATTTAATTGTTGGCTACTTTCATTGGTGTACAACAATGAATGTAGTTCTATACTACTGTTAGTGATTTTCAACACGACAATGTTTGTAACATAATATTTAAAAGCTATATTCAGCATTTCTTTTACACTTTCGTTGGATATAATATAAAAGTTCGCTCTTGGATTCCATGTTGGCATAGCGCGTACATAATTTAAACTAGTATTCATTGCTGTTGTAATTATAAAGTAAGCTCCAGCTTTAAATAAAGTATAATGCTTAACTGGGCTGTTTATTTTATATACAACTTTATAGTTGACCCATTTCAAAAAAGGATTTTCATCATTTTGTTCCGAAACCACAATATTACGATCGGAGATATGACTGGTTTCAGTTATAACTTTAAAACACTTATCATTTACATTTACTTGGAGAAGTTCAGAAATTAAATTACAATTAGCACACACTAAAAAGAGAAATATGAATATATTTTTGTGGACCATTATAACTCTCTCTGATACTCTGAAAAATAAGTAAAGTTTATGCACGAGTACATATTATTCAAATTAGATGTTTCTATGATACTGTTGAGTTAATCTACCTTACACATCTTTTTATGTCGTTTTGTCCCCTATCCTATACATAAAATGCGCAATAAATGTTTGAAACTTTATCATTATCTAAATATGAAGCACCATATTTATTAATAACGAAGTTCAATTGTTTACCAATGCTATTAAAATTACTTAATGGATAACCAAAATAATGTATTTGATTCTTTTATCTATTTGAAATATTACTCAGTTTAAAGATTTGAATTTGTCGATTAAAGTTGTATACCAAATGGGTAATTGTTAGGAAAGTGTTGTTCATATTCATAATAACATTTAAAACAACGCCGAGTCCTAAAAACCCAGAGTTTTCAGAAACCCTACTATAAGCCTAGTTTAATAGACTTGCATAATGTTTAAAAGATAATAAATAATGCACTCATGTAATTACATTGTACTACTAAAAAAAAGTGTATCGGTGTTATCTTTCGCAAATAATATAATTCTAAGAATGTTTCATAAGAAAACATGTATATTAAATCGAAAAAGTCTGGTAGAATATAGATAATTTACAAAGATTATGTTATCAAACTCAACTAAGATAGTTAAGGTTCTTTCTTGTTATATTTGCAAAATGATATAAATTGATAGGTACTCAGAGCACCTGTGATTTTAAATGAATGAATTCACAAACTTTTAATGCGAATCAAATCATAATTAAAAATGAAATCCTTTTTGACAATAATTATAGTATTTATTATATTGTGAGATACAAATGAATTAATATTGTAACGTATTTTAGCCTAATATGATAGGGGCAATTTTGCCCTATTGAAGTCAAGGCTGATATTATAGTAGAATATGTGATATTCTTCTATCAGTCAAATGTTATTATTGTTTGAACGAATATTAGTAATCGATCGGAAACTCTTATAAGGGAGAAGCGAATTGTTATTGGCGAAATATGAGAGAGTACAAGCTTGGGGATGTCTCGAATATTGCAAGTCAGTAACACTCAATATTTTGTACAGTTGGGACATAGACTAAACACTCGGTCAAGGGCACTAGGACAACGATATCATGTACGAATGCCTCTCAAACAATTATCCATTACTTTTTATGCAGAACGAATTTATAACATTAACTTTAACAGGCAAAAATACATATTGTCAAATTTTGCGCATCAACAAAATGGAGAAATATAAACTAGAGATATAATATAATCTATTTAATAGAATATTTCTTCATTTTGTTTTAAATTTATGCATACATTTGTATAAGAAAGTAAACATTATAAAACTTTTATATAGAACATAAAAAATGTTTATATTTGCAGAAAAGAATTTAATTGTACAGCATATTTTTATGAAGTTTTAGTAGTATAGTTTCCAAACTATAAAATGATTCAAATGTTTGTATTTGTAAGACACAGTGGTAGGTACAGAAAATACTGTTTTTATTTAATATATTTTACTATCATAGAAATTCGACTTATACATATATCGGTAAAAGCATTGTCTGTATTCCATAAAATCTGTATACAATTTGCATGCCAATTTTATTTTATGATTTTGCAAACGTAGTCTATGCTAATTTTGACGAAATATATTTACCCAAGCACAAGACATGAATTGAAATACTATACAAAATAGCATAATTTATTCGATTATCTTCTGATATTTTAGGAAATCGGTATTCCAAATTTATTGGTTTTGAATTGTGCTTTCTGCAAATCCATTTGAAATAACTATATATGTGTTGAAACTATACAAATTTGTATAAATACATTCATGGCGTGAGTTTAAAATAAAATATTCTTATAAATAGAGATAGAAAAAGGATTTAAAGTAAACGAAAGTATATGTGATAATATTTCTTGCAATGAAACACATTTTGATAACTACCGATGTAGGGTTGTTGGACTGAAAATGTGGGTAATTCAACTAACTAATAGTTCATTTGCATGTGCATTTTTCGCTGCTGAAAATGAAAAAGTTTTATAACTCAAATTGATGAAACTTTATCTACTTTAAAATTGAATTAATTTATACTCTACACAAATAAAATATAAAACGTAGTTTTCAATTACTTTTTAAGAATATAAGAGCAAAAAAGCATTACACGTTTTATTTAACCTAGAAACCTAAATAATTCCTACGAAGTAAAACAATAAAATTAGTCATTCATTTATATATTTTCTACGTTATTTTCTGTGTAGTTATTTTAAATTAAATTATAAAGAAATACAAAATATACTTTGTATACACTTACCTATTCTTGTTCTGTGTTTGCGATGTGCTGCTACTTGATCTAAGTAGTCTTCGCTTTGGACCCCGGTTTTCACTAGACGCATTTTCTAATGGTGCTCGCTTCTCGCGTTCGGGTGTATGCGGATTACTGAACGACGACCCGGAGTTTAAGGCTGCCGCCATAGAGCCCCTGCGAGATGGAAAACTTGCGGAAAAACTCCTTACCGTATGGATACTTGATTGTTGAAATGATACTGAAACAAAGAATTACGCATTGTTGTTCATATATAAGTTTCATTAGTTCCTGATGATGGCCGAGAGGTCGAAACAATTGATAAAGTAAAAACAAATATTTACGTTACAATCTCGAGTTCAAACATTTCCTAGATTACTATAGACTTCTTCACAGACATAAAAATAAACGACAGCCTTAAAATATGTATTCGCCCCTTCTTGGATGAATGGATAAGGAATAACGACAGGCAAAAAGAAATATTTGATACATTGGGCTAATTACTCACAATAATACAGACGTCTGGATTGATTTATATGTGACATAGTTGTTTTAATTGTTGAAATATGTATAAGTGTGTAATTTGTGCCGTAATTATTTCATCGCAGTACTGCAAGGGGGAGGATGTGAGCAACTTACCGCCGGGTGGAAATACGACGTGTTTGTGTTGACATTGTTTGGAATGAACTGAATTCACCTGCAGCTGTACTGTTTACTTTTACCAATAACAAGTCAATCACAAGTGCGTGATATACTCTCATATTGAAAATATATACAACAAGTACCTATATATAAATAAATATTATTGTTGAAGTTCTGCCATATTATTAGATATCGCGTATACATTTCAATAGCCATTTTATTAAAAATAAAAATTCAAATAATCATTTGACTATTTACGATCCCAAAATAAACATTGATTAGAGCAAAAGTAATAAAACCAAAAATAGGTATCTCTATGTCAACTGTATTTAAATTTATATATATATATATATATATATATATATATATATATATATATATATATATATATATATATATATATATATATATATATATATATATATATATATTCATCTCTTTTCGTTGTTGTTTTGTTGGGACTATTGCGTTGTTGGTTGTTTGTGATTGCGATGATTGTGCCATATGGAACATGCAACGAGTTGTTTTCACTTAAAACTTTCTATGCACTCGAAATGTTTTATTTTCCAAATGTGATTCGTGACATGTTTACAGATGTATTAAATCACTCGTCTTTGAAATCTTTATTTAACTTTTATTCTATATGAGGGTTTCTATTCCTGTTAACTTAACTAATAGTGAAATTCTGAGTAAATCCATAAGTCTATAATATATAAGTGGATTCAGGGACTCATCGATGTTCACCATACTTTCTTTTATACATTACATATAAGAAATTAAACACGCCTGTAGACAATTATACAAGTTTTATTTCTAATTGCTGAATACACGAAAAAATGTATTATGCATTGAAGTTTAACAATTCGTCGAAACATAATTAGGGCAATCGAAAACCCTTTAAAATCTCATTGTTATGTATTTGATTGAAAGCTGCTTTTCATATGAATTTTGCGGTGAACACATTCCCCTACACGAATGATTCACGTATAGAAACCGTGTTTAAAATTCATTTTGGAACTTTAACGCGGCCTTTGACATCACCATATTAAAGTTTACAAACTACAATTGAACTCTCATAAGTTCATCGCGTCTACAAATATAATTTTCGCTAAAGAAATGCCAAGTTTCGTGCCTAATCAATGTTTCTTGTCATCGTCAGTTAAGTTCTTGTCATTGAACTATTTAACTGCAGACGTGAATCACTTTGAACTTTGACGTATACTTGTCCAACTTTATTATATACAGGCTGTCGACTTGATATTCATATTTTCATATATTACTTTCTTTGTGGTATTGTAGCCACGAAAAATGTCCTACTCGACATTTATATATGCATGTTTTAACCATCCCTGAATGTTTCTGACTATTCTATTCTTTTCATTCATGAATTTTTTTGATCCGAGAATGCTACAGACACACGACCGAATGCTGTAGCTAAAAATGATGTATAAGTAAGACAGCCTCTTAATAACATTTTCCTGTATGAAACCGTTCCTTACGTCGCGTGTTTTCTTGATATCTGTTTTACCGATGGCACGAACAATCTCGACTTCAATTAAGCCAACTAATTATCAACATTATGGGCGTTTCTTACTCGCCTGCTTCTTACCAACAAACACAGGCATCCGCACACCACCAAGACGAAAGTGCTAATTTACCGACAGCAACACGGAGATATTTTCTTTTTAAGCATAATCACCGTTTCATGCCTCCCTCAAGTATATCCTATACCCACCACTTTTCTGTAACCAAATTAAAGCAACCCTTTCGGTTTAAGAGTATGCTTCGTGACTGCCGTTAATCAGAAACTTGAACTGTTGTCACTTTTGTAAGACAAGTGTGCCCTTTGTATAAAAAACAACTTGACGAATGACCTTCAAATTTTCGCCACGTATTTATAACTATATTGTTTTATACGACCTGACTCACAACCTTACGTGTTAGAGTTTTGTTTCATTTTAAGGGTTGTTTGATCGTTGAAATATAAGAAAAACATTGTATTTTATGTGTTTATATGAGCGAATCTTATACCTGTCATTTCTAAATATAACACACTTTCTCTTACAATATAATTTGCTCTTTTTAGCTCGTCAAACATTGTCGGCCTCCTCGTTGTTAAAAATATGTTTTTTTTCCTACGGGGAGCTGAAGGCATTGGTGCCTATGTATGCTTGTTTATTACATGCTGGTGGTTTAATAATTCTTTATAAAATACTGGCAATTCAATTTTAATTAACCATAATTATGTGGTAAATTATGCTAATGACTACTTAAAAGTTTTAACACTTTAAATAATGTACTTTCTCACTTTATATGCAAATCACGATATGTTTATAATTAAAACGATTTTAATAGACCAATTCTATCAAAATACCAATTATCAAAAGTACTTATAGTAATTATGTTTGTCGAATACTTATTTGCTATGTGCATATAAACCTTTTGATTCTTCAATACAATCAAAAACACTTACCAGATTTAACAGTTTTTCTAAGCTGAATTGTCTTTGGAGGTTCTGAGCTTCCAGAAGAGGACTGAACAGGTTTTACAGGTGATGTACTGCGACTCTTCGGCTCCGGTTTCTTGCTTTCCGGTACTTCTTCTGTGTCACTTCCTGCCGGACTGACCAAAGATACCATAGTGACTAATTCTCCTCCAGGTGCCGATTTGCATCGAGAACCTTTCTTACTGGTACGATTCTCTGCATCTTCAACCTCATCACCTGAATTCTCATTAAATTCATCTTTCTCTTTTCTGCGTGCTGGTTTTAGTCTTCGCTTTGTTGCAGTAAACTTCGGTTTAATATTGTCTGTTTTCACGGGAACAGATAGGGTTCGAGTTAATGGTGGCCGGAATTCTTTACCAGCTAGCAGACTGCCGTTAAATGCTGTGTTTGTACGTTTTTGAAAACTCTCTCTTTTAGAAGATGCCGCAGCGGTTGACGGTCTGGGAGGTAAATTTTTAATGACACTATTTTCGTTTTCTTTGTTGATCAAGGATAGTTGTTTAACTAACTTGGGTTCTTTACGTGTAGGATCTTTAGGCATTACTTCTATTTCTGGTGGTGGTTTAATACATTCTAAACTTTCTGGTTGTGAGTTTTGATGCACCATCGTTTTAAAATTTTGCACCCCTGGTATTGTTACAGATATATTCGTACGAATATCTCTAGAACGAGACCCTGTAGTGGATGGCACATAACTACAATCTGAATTAACCAAATGCTTCGGTCTTACAACAGGCTTCTGAACCGTTTTATTATGAAATTGATATTCTGCATTCACATTAACAATCTCTGTTGTTTCTTGTTTTGATTCATTGATACGATCATATTCAGTATACAAATTTTCTGTATCTTCGAAATCAATTTCTTGGACATTGTGCGTAAGGAAAATGTCCAGATTTTGTTTATTTTCCTCCCGATCTTGCCACGCTTTTCGCAACCGTTCAGCTAATTCCTGGCGTGTGTACAGTATGGATTCTTTGTCGATTGACGGCTGTTGACGAAGTTTTGCGGTCGTTGGTCGTTTGTATTCTTTGCATTTTTTCACCTCAACTGGATCGGTTAGACGTGACACTCGTACAGGTTCTTCGTGGGACGCCTGGCGGTTTTCTGCCCATGCAACGCGGACAGGTCGTGGTCGATCTGACAATTTGTTTTTTGCACTTTCAATACCTCGTGCGCGTGGCTTGTGCTCCCCAATTGCATCTAACTGTTCAACTGAGAGTTGCTTCTTTAGAATCGGACGGTTACGGGTGTCACTTTGAAGGGATAGCTGACGAATTGGACCCAACTTTCGTTTATCAGACATTGTTTACTCTTTTTTGTACAACAATTTCATACATATTCTAATACAATTAAGGCTTTAGAAAATTATTATAATTTTAATATACATCACATTATTTATAATTTAAAACTCATTGTTTGATGAGTAATAATTTTTATTAAAAATGTACCATGGTGCATAAAAATATTCGCGTTGATTCGTCGGAAATGCAATGTAAAGCTTTACGAGGTGAACTGATTCACGTATCATGCAAAACTGTTTGAAAGCGTGTTCTCTGCTCTGTTCAAAGCCTTCTAGTTTACTGCTTTAACTACTCATTTGTTATTGATCAAAACTTTCTCCTCTTCCGCTAGACTGTGGAGTTTGTTGTTTGCCGTTGTCATGGATTCTCAATAAACTTGCCCAAACTTATTTTTTTCTCCGAAAATGTTGCGCGAAAATTCATAGTATATTGCACAACTTTATTCTGTAGTTTCAAATTTTATACATGTTTATTATACCTTTGTCATCATTTATCTTTGCTATAACTTGAGTTTAGTGTTGCGGTTATATTTTTGGGTAAAATTATATTTCCGTGACACAAGACTTTCATATAACAAGCATCTATGCGTCCAGCTCGCCTTATAAGTAATATATACGATGCGAGCAGCAGTTTTGATTATTATGGCCTTTTGGTTAACATGTGCCAGGTCAGGTGCTTGATGAAGCACATCGAATATAGGCATTAAATGAGAAATAGATTTAACCTACTAAATTCTAATCAATAACATATTGGAATATACACCTATAATAATTTAATATATGAACTCATATTTCAATCTTGAATTACTTTAATTATTATTTCATACTATCAGACTGTCGACTATCGCAGACTCAACAACATTATACTGATTATGGCTGCATGATAAAAACAATAATATAAAATACGTGTGCTTTTCATAGTCTCTATCAGTTTGCTGTAGTTGTGAATTGTGATAGCAGCGTTTCATGTGATGCAAATTGCATTAATAATTTTTCTTTAATTCTAGTATTTGTAATAATGACATCCACGGACAAAAAACGGTATAACAAGATGGAGAATGTTCTACAGTACATAAACAAAAATTTTGTTACTGTATCAGGTGAAGATACGAAGAAGACGAATCCTCTTCTAAAGCATGTTGTAAGCGTAATAAAATTTTAAAATCCCCTACTACGATTAAGAGGGGACCATACTTTTTTAATTGCATGATGTAGCGGGTGATCAATTCGAAATATCGTTACACATTTTTAGATCGATACAATAATTGTTAACATGAAAATGGTGAGTCCACTATTTGAGAGTCTTTTCGAAAATCTCTTTTATGGCGGAAGTTATTTTGATGGTCTAAAAGTGGGCAAACCAGAGGAATTCGATATCGATTTACGTTTGGTACTACCAAAACTAGTTAATGCTACATTAACACAAACAAATTTACCAGGATTTGTATCTTTAAAAATGCCCGGTTGGGAGACATTTGAAAAAAGTAGCGATTTTATAAAAAAGAAGTAAGTCGAATAATGTTATAGTTGTATGGAAATGAAATAGATCATTTTATTTTCTAGAGATTTGGCAAAATTTAAAGACAGCGACAATTATCTAGTACAGGATAAAGTGTTGAAATGGATGATGAGTACAGTTAGTCAGGCATTAAATAAAATCGGCATGACTAATAATAAAGCTGAAATTTTATATGAAGGAAAAATTGCTTATGTGAGTAACATCGATGCAATCAGCTATTTGCAATTTTAATGACTAACAATTTAAGGTTTCGTTGAAAACATCTGGTCCAGCTGTAACTGCAAAAGTTACCTATGGGGACATAAACATGGATGTCGATTTGGTGGTATCATTTAAACTGACTGCTGATCAGTGGCCCCCATCACCATATCGTCCGTTACCAAAAGAATGCAATGGAAAAGTAAGTTAAACATTACGAAAGATGAGAGAATTTTTTCCATAAATTATCTATAATATATTTTGCTAACAGAGAGAGTTTTTGATTGTTCCAAAAGCACCAAAAGTCGACATTGGTAAGAAAGAACGATATTGGAGACTCTCATTTCAAGAACAAGAAAAAGTATTCATTTCTGGAAGCAATACTTGTAAACCAGCTCTAAGATTAATTAAGGTTAGATACTTATATATTTATGGTTATTTATAGTAGTAATACATCTATTTTTATTTTCTTCGTTTCCACATTTATTGCATTTTTGTTTTCTTCATATGTAACTTCTCGATTCCCCATTTGCCTAATTCTGCCTTGTTCCCTTTCATTGATTATGTTTATGTATATATTTATTACAATGTATACAAGTATACATATTTAATTTCTTTTTCGATTGTAGAAATTACGGGACAAACAAAATCACAATTTAATATCCAGTTATTTTATCAAAACTGTATTTCTTCATGAAATCGAGAAACAAAGCAAAGATAAATCATTTTGGAATGCGTCTTTAAGCTTCAACTTTATGCACGTAAGTTTTTATAATATAACTTATATTGAATTAGCATAGAAAACTATTTGTAGACACTAAAATATAAAACGCTAGAGTGGCCTTTACTTGACTTTCTTTTTTAATTTGTGGAAAATATAAATGTATTTTTTTACACACTAAAAAAGATAAACCTAAACTAAAAGTGCTGCTATTCTTGATAATATTACTAAAATAGAACATTTACTCTTAAGATGCTAAAAACCTACAGAGACTACTTGGCTACCTATAAAATTCCATATTACTGGAATAAAAACAACAATCTATTACAAAACATCGATAAAATAGCAATTGATAATGTCTGTAAATATTTAACGAGGGCCATCAACACAATTGATTCAAAAATCGATGAAAATCCATTCATTGTTGCCGACTATTTATGTAAGTTTTGCGTATAAACCGAACCAGAACTGAGAACCGGATCGATCAAAAACCGGTACCGAATCAGGCCATTATATATATTCTGTTTTTTTTTAGCAACACCAGATGAACGTGCACAAATGCATAAAGTAAATATTACAGTTGGTAAGAAATCTGCAAATGTAGATCAAATGTCTATTGTGGAAAACTCTCTTGCAGGCACTACAGACACATTACAAGTTATAATGACAAATTTATATCAGGCAAATACAGATGAAACTCGAATTGCTAATGCAGGTGACGTAAATACAAGTAACACTGATGCAACAATTGTTTCGTTGTTGAAAAGTATACAATCAAGTATTCATTTATTGCAAACAGACGTAAATTATGCGGTACGAAAGGCGGATTCAATTGAAAATACGTTGGGGGAAGTTAAAAATGATTATAACAACTTAAGCGGTGAAGTTAAGAATATTAGTTCATTATTGCAAAATATCGATTGTATTCATTGTCAAAAAGAGAAAAATAATTTAATTGAACACACTAGTGTCAAAGTAATGTTACAGAAAATTGATTACTTAGAAACAACTATACAAACTTTAAGAAGTGATTATAGTTTATTAAAATCTAGTTTGAAGAAATTTGTATTGTCTGATTAAATTTAAATATTTTATTTTTAGCTCGTCATATGATAGTACAAGATAGCTATAGTATTTGGTTGTCTACTAATCTTCGAAAACTATAACACATTATATACCTAAAACGTTTCTGATTTTTTTTAAATAATAATTAAGAAATTTTAAGTATTGTAGTGTTTATTTATCAATATATCTCGTGAAAATGCAGTGGTTATAAATAGATTTTCTTGATTTAAACATTAGTGATAAAACTAGTATTTTTTATGTAATTTTACAAAATACACTTAAGACATACGGCGCCTGTACCTATGTTTGTTAATATTGTATATATTTTAATATTGTGAGTAAATAAAATTTATATTAGGCCTCCCCATTTTTGATCCCTTAAATGTTAGCGCATTAAAACATATTTTTAAGAAAGAAATGTCTATATTTATACAAAAAATACATAGTGTCTTAATTAGATAAAAGTACCAAATATTTATTTCATAATTCATTAATTTGTATCTTCTTCTATGGGTGTAAAATACTTATCTGATTCAAACGAAGGTATTTTTTCTTTAATTGAATTTGGTTTAGCTTCCGGTACTTTTTTCTGCAACAAAATTAAATAAGCACACCCGATAAAAACAACATGGCCGCCAATGCATAGGCGATGATCTACCGTTAAATACATACAAACAACTTTGGAATGAAGAAATTCTTCAGTACATTGCTTTCTGTATAACCGCCCTGTTCTTCCGCGATTTGAATCTGATCTTCGAGTGTATCTAACGTTTCTCGAACATTTATCACTAATGATTCTATAACATCCACTTTTGCGCATAATATATCTAATTCTGGTTTCTGATCAAACACTTGCGTTAAGGTGCCAGTCAGACCAACTGCATTGCCACGCTCTTGTTGCACAAGTGCCACCATACTCTCAAATTCTTCTAAACGTGTTAACATATCGTCGATTGATTCTTCAATCGGTTGAAGCTTTAAAAAAACTCAAACGTTATAAATATAGGTTAAAATATGTTATGAATGTTTCTTACTTGTTTACCAATATCAATTTTTACGTATGCGGCGAAGTCATTTGATACACTTTTAATCATTGTTATTTTTTAATTTTTGTTTGTTGGGGATTTTTCACAGAGCTGCCTTGTTTGAGGTTATACTTCACGGGTGACTCAAGGAAATAAATTGTAAATAATGCATTTCACTTTACATTTAAAATATACTTAAAATATTGAATTATACAAGAATTGTTTTTATTTGTGGCTGACATTTATATGGCCTGGGAATTAATCATCAATCTTATTTAAAAACAATGGTGTTAAATTTGATAACATGTTTACTATTGAGTATATAGATAAGATTTCTGATTAACGGTGTACGAACATATATAAACAAGGGTCGGATAGTAGGTCAGAACTTTGTAAAAGAAATTTCCAGTCCTACATTCTAATCGATCTCATACGGACATATGATTCCAGCAGCATTACTGTGTTTAATATTAATTTTTGTTTATAAGTTACTATCCGAGATGTTTTTAGCGTTTTTGGGTTGTGTTATATTTATTTACTATTTGGTCTACTTTATATGTATGCTTGTATTTGATTGTGATGTTGCATTAGGATTTGCAGAAAAATTCGGGACAAAAATTGGTAAGAGAAAACTTTTTAACAGTACGTAATACTAAACATAAGATTTGTATATGGTCTAAATGTGCACCTCCTATTTTTGAAAAGAATATTCAAACCGGAAGTGCATGTTTACTCTAAGCATTGTTTGTTCTATCTCTAATATCACTAGAACGGCTGAACTTATGGGAAAACTAGTTATGTTCATAATGAAAGATATTAATATTTCGCACAACTTTTGTTTGAAGAGTTTAAAAAATGTACCAGTTACGAGAAAACCACATTAACATTTTGTTACTATATGTCTAAACAATCTTTGGTCAATCTGATGATAATACTTAATATTTTGAAGTAATTGTAATTTATTGCTATTATTATAAACTTTATTATTATATAATTTGATGTGAAAATTATTTAAATTTAATTAACGCAGAAACAGAGATATATAATTATGATATAAAATTTGTGTTTTTCATGGTTTGCTTCAAAATTTATGTTGCTCAGTTTTATGTAAAAGATAACATGAAATATACTTACAATAATCATATAATTGAGTTTAGACTATATTTGTTTCATTTCAAAATATATTCTCTTGCATTTTTATACACTGGCACAAAAATATGCCATTGGGCTTTCTAGGCTGTATTAATATTTAAGGGTCATTGAAAAAAGATAGGATAGTAGAACTATTATTTAATTTTTAGGAACTCTTAAGGGCAAAGTAGTATTTATAACTGGTGCCTCAAGTGGTATAGGCGAACATACCGCGATAGCATTAGCTAAACATGGAGTTAAATTAGTCTTAGCTGCTAGACGCAAAGAAGAATTGGAAAGAGTTAAAACCGATTGTATAGGTATATAACTGTATAATTGTATCTTTATTATTTTAACTATGAATGAATAATACATTATCCAGCCAAGTCAAATAACCAGTTAACAGCCAATGATGTACTGGTTTTACCAATGGACGTGTTAAACTTAGATATGCACCAAAGCTATTTCGATGAGGCATTAAGACATTTTGGTCAAGTAGATATTTTGGTAAATAATGCTGGACGATCGCAAAGAGCGAATTGGGAGAATATCGACATGAAAGTCGATAAGCAAATGTTTGATTTAAATGTTTTTGGTGTTGTGTCCTTAACGAGAATTGCAGTAAAATATTTTCAAGAATGTGAGCAGGCGGGTCATGTTGCTGTTACTTCTAGTATTGCTGGAATTATTGGTGCTCCGTTTTCAGGCTCGTACTGTGGCACTAAACATGCTATTCATGTGAGTGGCATTTTCGTTAAAATCTCATGTAATACGTCTCAGCCGTTTTATCACTTGTAATTTGTACATATAAAAATGATGTGTTTATGGGCTCGATATCGTTTATATAAGCAATATTGTAAACAACGTTGTAAATAATAATTATTTTGTTATTTATGTAATTGATAGAACCACATTACTAATGTTTACTACATAATACATTAATTATATATTACGCATTGTTAGGCGCTCCTCTGTCACTGATAACGATAAACCGTAATTTAAAACTACATATTATTTAATTACGTATAATCTAATAGAAATATCAAAACCACTACTGCTATATTATTTATTAACTCGTACAGAATGTGTGTATCAAACTATTATCTTATATTTTAGGGATATTTCAATTCATTGCGAAGCGAAAAAGCAATAAACAACCTTACAGTCTCGATTTTTTGTCCAGGCCCAATATATACAAATTTCTTAGCGCAGAGTTTTACCGAAAAAGCCGATCAGGTTTTATTTTACACTAAAACAAATGAACATATGTTAAAATACAGATATTTTTCAGGTTTATGGCATTGATGCTTCAATTACTGATAGACGGATGACAGGGGAGAGATGTGGACAATTATGTGCAGTCGCACTGGCAAATAAATTAAACGAATCTTGGATGGCACTATTACCTATTATACCACTAACGTATTTTGTAGTTTACTGTCCGACTATATTCAAATTGTAAGTGAACACAATATGAAACTATACGCAACACTAATTAAAACTTATCTTTAAGAGCTATGAAAATGATTGGACCTAAAACATTTCACAAACTACGAGAAGGAAAAAACAAAACTATAAACCCTACCGAAATTACTAATTAATTGTTTATTACAGTCTTATTATTTTATTGCAAGTTTGGGTTAATATTGTAGCTGAGATCGGGATTAAAATTTGAGCAAGAATTAGAGTACATGACACTGCCAGGCATTAAAATATGAGCGCTCAACCCGCTGTTTTTTTCGGTTTGCGATAGTTAATCCAGTTCTTCTCAATTATTCTTGAAACATACAAGGTGTTCAAATGTTTCTCGATTTGACCACAATAGCGGATCTTAAACTTGGTCACGTGACCGAGTATCTCTGAGAGTTTCATAGATTTTAATGTCAAACTAACTCATTAGTACTTTATTTCATGCTCTGAGCACTGACTGATGTTAATTTCGAACTCGGCATATATATGTATTTGTACATTATAGTACAAGCAAAAAACAAAAGTTACTAAAACAATATATTTAGTTTATAAATTACAGCGTTACTATTACAAATGTTTTGTTTTTATGTACAATTAAATAACATTTAATTATTCTGCTGATTCCTCTTTCCGTTTCGCTTTTCCACGAAGTATGGCAGATTTAAATAATTTGCAATATAAGTCTATGGATGCCGGTGTATCGTCATTGCCAGGAACCGGATATGTCACCAAGTTCGGATTACAATTTGAGTCGACAATGCCAATAGTGGGTATTCCCATTTTTGCCGAATCTCGCACAGCGACATGTTGCGTTAGCACCGTGTTCAATGTACTCATAAATATGCATAAATCAGGCAAACGTGTTACAGCCCCAAATTGTATATTCGCATTTGTAAAAACACCGCCACGCCAAAATCTAGTGTGAACAAATTCGCCACAATCAGCCGCCGTTTTCTCAACTAAATGCGCATTTTGTGCGCCCCGTAATACAAACAAAATAATGCCATCTCTGTACGCGATGTGGGCCGCAAAATTTAACGCTTTCCGTAAATAATCTGCGGTTAAATCTAAATCGAAAATGGCGTGCCCTAATCGGTGGCCATACAAATATGGTTTCATTCGATCATCTAATGAACCCAACTTATGACCGTAATGTACCCTAGCATCAAATAAATCTTTGACAGTAAATAAATCGTGAACATGAAAATAATCTGGATGATTTAACGCGATTGCATCTATAAATATATAACATTAGTTTTTGTAATATTGAAACATATTAACCATAGCTACCATCGTTTGCAGTTTGTACTTCCTTTAAAATTGGTTGAGACGAAAATAATCGCCGGTTTATTACCATATATGATGCATTTAATAGCTTATTTATTTTCATTTTGATTTACTGGAATACAAAATGCGTTTATAGGTTAAATTAGAAATTAGAGAAACAGCACTCAATGTTAGGATTTAAGATTCAAAATAGTTAACTCGAAGAACTGTAGAGTGCTGTGCTAGAAAAACAGATAATTTAAAAATTCCCGCTGTTCGGCCCACACCTTAAATTCTTAAAGTTAATATTAAATAATGCAAGGTCCTAGAAGTAGTGGGATCCATGCAGCAAATGTGATAGTTTATCGGCTTTCCCGATATATCGTATCGGATAAGGTCATTTCTAGTTTAGTCAACTAACGACTTTAATTGGCCTTCTAGAGGCAATACATGTACTTAATGGTCTATTGTATGACAACTTACAATCAACATCGAATTAATATGTCAGAGTTCGCAAACTCTTTTCCAATGGGCTACTTTGATTCTGTATACTTATAAGTTAAATGTATTCAAATATATAATTTTCATTGCGATATATTAAAAGTAGATACCCTTTGTTCTGCAGTATTCAGCAAACTGTTGTATAAAACTAAACAAAATGGAGCATTTCTTTGGAATGAATAAAAAGATATTGAGTTATGCCGGTTTATGGCCATATCCAAATGAAATAAAGAAAAAATACTTATTTCTTTTACTAGCGTATTTCAATAATGCAGTAAATATTTTCACAAGTAGTGCGGAATTTCTGTATGTAGTCTACAATATCAACGATGTGATCCAGCTAAGCGAAGGAATATGTATATTTATAACAGGATTACAAAATATATCAAAAATAACACTGTTCATCGTTCAACGCAAATTATTCTGGGAATTAATGGAACAATTCGATGACTTATATGAGAATACACCATTGCCGAACACACATGAATTAATTCTAAATACAACAAAGAAATGGAAAAAGGTCTCTCAGTTTGTTGTGAAACTTCTACTTTTTCTCTACAATTTACCCATCATATCGTATTTACTTGTTCCATGGTATATTTTGTACCGAGATGGCATTCGAAAATTTCCATTCCCAAGTCATTATCCATTTGATACATCAGCGTTTGAAGTTTACTTTACTTTATATATGACTCATTTTATATTGGGATATTTATTATTGTTTGTATTTGCTGGATGTGACAGTCTGTTTGGATCTATTGTTTATTTTGTATGTTCCCGAATTGATGTTCTTATGCACTGCCTGGAAATTGCTACAAATGACGCGGCCGATCAACAAAAGAAAACGCCGCTATTTATTGCCTGCATGAAATATCATCAAAAACTTTTACAGTAAGTTTTACTTATATTTATTTATATATATATATATGTATATTGTTTTTTTTTTATAGTACATGTGCATTAATGGAAGAATTTTTCTCGCCGATGTTACTTTTTCAATTCTTTGTCAGTACCATAACCATTTGCATTCTGGTCTTTTTAACTACACTGGTAATTTCCACAGTCACTATGTATATAATTTTATTATATAAAACATTGTATTCCTTAGAGCGGTATTCCATTAGAAAAGAAATTTGCGTTTTTATCATATTTTATAACCATGTCAACGCAATTATTTATCTTTTGTTATTTTGGACAACTCATTCAATCAAAGGTAGGTATATATATAATATTAAAAAAAAAACTAGAAAAGGCTGCTCTCCACTAGTAGAAACTATATAAAAACAAAGGGTTCTACACACACATTCATTAATACATTCACACAAACACATACATCTAGGTAAACATATTTCTGTAGTTCCTATTCTCTATGCTGCAGAGAGATTAGAAACTACAGAAATATTTATATAGAATAGGTATCAATAATGTTCAATAATGTTTCCAGTTCGACGAGTTTGAGAAAATTGTTACTTATTTCAAATGGTACGAGACACCATTGGTTTATCAAAGAGACATGCAATTCTTTTTGGCTCGATGTGGAAAACCATTGATTTTGACCGCATATAAAATCATGCCATTAAACTTGGAGACTTTTCTTGCTGTAATTTTTCAGGTTTTAACATTAATTATTTTATAGATATATTGTGTATAATTGTAGATTTACAAGACATCGTTATCCTACCTCGCGATGCTACAAAACATGCAAGAAATAGAAGAATAAATATTTAATATAAATGTTTTACAGTAATTTTATGCATTATATACTAATAATAAAAGTAGAAAATAATTATGTCTATGCTACATAGCAAAAGTATTATCCCAATGTAGGTTGCACGCGTCCCATATAGCACATAGTGCCTTAAAGACGACATCTTAAAATATGACATCTATTGGACGTCTTTAGGCATTCTATGCTGTATGGAGTATCAGACATAAAACAAAAATCTAAAGACATTCACATTTTATTCAATTCCATAGCAATATAAGATAATTTATATAAATAATTATGTTTGGATATTTAAATACTATTTACAACTGAATTATAATAGTTTTGAGACTAAAACGTTAGCGACATCTATACCATTGTCAGCATAAATACAACTCTTCCCATATTGCCCAATATTGCTTCATGTTCTTCTTATAGAAATCACACTGTACTACGCTGTATAATGCCAAGTAAAAAATAAATATTATGTATATGTACACTAAACAGAGTATTTAATATAAATATAAATTAGTTTATGGATTAGAGGCACGTGTCGGTGTGGTAATTCGATTCGAAACTAGAAGTTAAAATTAGCATTAAAAATATTTAATAGTTCATGTGTCAAATTGATCTAGCTTCATTAAATAAACAAATGCAATAAAATATATGTTGGTGTGTCGTTCATTGTTGTGATAAATAATAGAAATTCGTAATATAACGCGAGTTTCTCCCCGCCCTCTGTGATATATTCACTTTGATTGGTTGTATTGTTGCCCTTTGATATCGTTATTCTTTATTAATCGAGGTAGTTTGGTGTGCGGCAATTTATCTCCTAAAATCATTGTGTCGCGCGTGCATGTTATGTTGGGGCAAGCGCTAAGCGGCTGCTCCCAGATAAACCATTGACAGGCCTCACTGGACTTTACACTACAATTGCCTATCTCTAATTACTTAAAGTACCTTACATAAGGTATCCAACATTTGTGGTGAGCATACAATAAATATTATCAATATGTGTATTCAACACAATATTGTATCTATTCTCTAGATTTCGCATGAACTAGGGGTCAAAATGCAGCCTACTGCACAGCAAATTTTTGATTTAAGAGCGAATTTCTTTAAGAATCTCGCTGATGAGGGTGGCGATTCAAGTAAGTCGCCGCATATTTATGTGTGTTTTTTTTTTTAATGTCTATTAGCTCATTATTTATGTTCCGTTTTGTAGTTGTGCACCCGTTGGATTTAGAACGTGTAAAAAATGACGATGAGTGGTTAAAACGTTTTTTATTACATCATGATTGTGATTTGAATTTAGCTCAAAAAATGTTGTGGGATACGTGTGAATGGCGGAAAAAATTCGGCACTAATGGTAAATAAATAATCATTTTCATCGATTACTTTGGAATTTGTACATATTTTATGCATTCTAGTAGCGGGACACCGATAATTTTCCACAATTATTACAGTACATTTAGGCAATCCAATTGCCATAAACTTATGTATTAAAATTTGTGTATGAATCCAAAAACAAATTGAGGAAAATTATCTGTTGCCTGGGTAGAGTTTTATCTCTATACTTTTGATAATCTTGATAAACTTAATTTTGAACTATGTAGGTGTGTGTTAAATTACGTTGATAATTTGAATAAATTTTATGTAGATATTTCGGAAAGTAATATACGTATGGACTATTTGATAGATGGGAGTTTTTTTAGCCATGGTAAAGATATAGATAATTCCAGTTTGTTTATTTTTAAATGCAAGTTGCATGTAAAAGGCCAGAAAGACTTTGAAGAGGTGAAACGATGCATTGTTTATTGGTTTGAGCGGCTGGAAAGGTAATTAGCATATATAAAAATTGGTTTCGGATTGATGTAATATCAACTTTATGGCCGGTTTTACGTCAAGGTTAAAATTACAACGACTTTCATCCTTCATTCAATTTCACCTTCATATTTTTATTTGACACGGAATCGGTTAGAATTAATTTATTTATATAAAAAAAAAAAAAACGCAAACATTTACTATTGCCACGGGCGGCCGAAATGTACTGCCCTGAATACTGCTGAAGCTTTGGCAACAACAATAAGAGTAAATGAATACTTCCGGTTAAGATATTGTTTTCAGAAATAGGTTTTTTGTCGGGCCGTATACAAGTTTTAAGTTTTTTTTTTCAACTGGTTTAGTTCTAGAGTGCGCACAGACAGACATCAACTTATTTAAGACTGGCTCTAATTTGGGTATTTTACATCAAAATAAATGTGCAATTTCGTAAAGTCGAATTATAAAAATACCGCCTCTGCGTCAATTTTCTTTATTTTGGCATTTGATCACCTACGATAGTTACGTAAAATTAAATACATAATTTTCACAAAATGTAATTGAATGCATTAAAAAATATAAACCATTTACATTAAACTTAATGCAAATATCAAATCTAAGCAAATGACTCCTAGACGGTTATTTTTAGTTTCGAAATGGCGTTTCATTAAATCATTTTACGAATATATTTATATTCATTTCATTTATATTAAATGTAATAGGGAAGACAATGGTACCCCAATTTCAGTATTTTTCGATATGGAAGGTTGCGGCTTATCGAATATGGATATGGAATTTACTAAATATTTAATTAATGTGCTAAAATTACATTATCCGTTTTTCTTAAACTATATTATTATTTATGAAATGGCGTGGATTTTAAACGGTAAATTTAATTGAAAATATCTTTGAACTTATATTATTATTATTGATTTTAAAGATGGCGTCTAATACAAACACAATTAGTATTCAAAACGTCAATGAATTAAAATGATCTAAAAGTTATGTAAAATTAGAAGGCCCGATGAGTCATAAATATACGAATTTTAAATTTATTTTATTAAGTAATTTAATCCCTTCAAGCTTAAGAAACCAAATATATAATCAAAAAATTGCTTCGTTTCGAATGTACTAAATGATTCAAATCATCTTGTTTGGTAATCAAATAATAACATAAGTTCAAAATTTAAGCAAAAGAGAAAATTAAAGTTAAACGTTATTAAATATTAATTTTACAGCTGCATTCAAAATTATCAAACAGTTATTACCTGAAAAAGCGGTGGCAAAAATGAAATTTTTAGACAAAAAAAGCATAACAGATTTCGTCCCGCTGGACCAAGCGTTAAGATGTTGGGGTGGCGAAAATGATTACATTTTTAGTTTTATACCAGAAACACGAGTTAGTAATCAATTTGTGTCTAGTACTACTTCAAATAACAAAAAGGTATTATCTAATTATATTTTTAATTCGCGTTTGTTTTATTTTAATAAAATTATATGAATTCATTGCTCATAAAAGGAAACTAACATTTGATTAGCCTTCGTAACAGCTATATAATTTATTTGTTGAAAACGATGTTTTTAATTGTTACATGTAGAAAATCAAGCCATAGGTCTATAACGACCTGTGTCAAATTTTCATAAGAAAATGCATGACGTCACTCACAAAATGTATTCTAAACGATAACACCCCAGACCGACCAGATTTTTATAAGACTGAATATTGTAAAACTTTGAGATTATAAAAATGCAACTGAATTCTAAGATGTAATGCATATTTAGCCAGTGACGTTATGTTTTCTTATCGAAATTCGACTTTGCCAAGGAACTTTTTTTGTATTGAAATACATTTCATGAATCTAAATGAATAAATGTTTTTAGTCAAAGTTCAACTTATTTCTATTATTTATGAGCATTGAAGGTTAATTTTGTTGTCAATTAAAACTAGTTTTTTAATATATTTCTTTGAGCGAACTAATTCTGAAATTATGATATCCGCATAGCATCAATAATGGTATGTAACAATAAAAATCCCGTGAATTATTCTTGATTTATCACAATTGACCTTTTGGCAAAAGGTCAACGAAATGTCAGTATATTTATTGCCGCTAGCCGAATGTGGGAGCTGATAAGATTAATCAATATTAGGTTAGACATATTTTTGTTTTTGTGGTGTATTCGATATATTTTCGTAGGTTCACTTCGCTGATGGTTCACCAATGTCTGAAACAGCAGGTTGTTTCGGTGATAGAGAATCAGGTAAATTATACACGTTTTGCGAACATTGTCTTTTTTAATGTGATATTGTGTATGCATGCTTTATTATTCTATTGATCTGTGCATGAACACAACCCTGTTTTGCTCATATATATATATATATATATATATATATATATATATATATATATATATATATATATATATATATATATATATATATATTGATTTTTATATATTATTTTGTTTTAGCTTAAAATTAGACATTTCCTTCGACTTTAAAATTAGAAATAGAATTAGGTCATTTACATAGTATTCGACTACATTTTCAAATGTTGTCTACAGGATTTTACACACAGAACAAAAAAAAACATTGATTTTGTTATTGTTTGTATGGATTTTCAGAGCCGTAGCAACAGTTTATTATTCTCCTAGATTCTGTAAAACTACAATATTCATGTTAATTTCCATAAAAATATATATTGGCTTTGAAATAAACAAATTAGTTAATGGACTACAAAAGAATATCGTCATAACATTTTAATTGCGGCCGCGTTGATATGAAATACTTTTTTATTGTAAGCATGCATTCGGATTTTAACAAAAATACCCGTTTTAACTCTTCCTGAATCGTTTCTAACTATTTTCGAACTGATGTCTGTGTGCGTGTGTCTGTGATAACTCTAAACTTAAGAGCTGTGTAGGGCCCGCAAGAAAACGTCCTATTTTCGAAAACAATAACATCATTTTACTCCATTAATTCCATGAACACTACCGCATAATATAAAATGTCAAAATTGGTGTTATAAATATACATAATAAACAATTCTATTAACAAGTGATTAAACATTTCTTTCAGATGGTATACTTGGTGTTAATCCACCAGCGTGTATAAATTTCGTTAAAGATGGTACTGAACTTACAAGTACAGTTATTCTTACGAATAACGATGATAAAATATGTATTTCCTACAAGGTATGTGGCCTTAATGCATTTTGCTCTCAAACTTGCCCCTATAAATGAATAAACATGTTTCTTGATTAGATGAAAACTACATCACCGGAAAAATTCCGTGTGCGGCCCAGTGCAGGAGTTCTTGCACCTGGTGCTCAAGGTTCTGTAACAGTTACTTTATTGCCAGGGTTCCAGCTTGGCGGTTTGTCCCGGGACAAATTTTTGGTAATGAGCATGCAGGTCGAGAATACAGATATGTCGACCCAGGAACTGGCTGATTTATGGAAGGTTGTTTTATTTATTGTAATCGAATTTCCATGAAAATAACACACAAAATTCTGCATATTTTACAACGACATGAATTTATTCCAGAATACAACGGGAAAAAATATTGCCCAGCATAAATTACGTTGTTCACAACCAAGTGTCGAAATCACTAAAAACGGTAATGCGGTAGGAGCAACAGCTATCGACAGCGATCAACAGCAAGTGTTAAAACTTTCTGCAAGAATATCGCAACTTAGTGATTGCCAACGGCAACTTCACAACGCCGTTAAGCGAATGCACATGATCCAATGGTTCACCATCATATGCATTGTCTTTTTGGGCATCGTAATGTTGTATGTCCTGCGCAAGGATATCCGAGAGAATTATTCGGCGCAAGAATGCTATAAAAAAGTATAGCCAAAGGCGATTCCTCATATTAAAGGAAAAATACTTGTACAGTCAAAAGAGTTATTTAAAATGAATAAGTATGTGAAAAATACACTCTGGTATTTTCTTTATTATTGTAATCAGCTACATTCCACATTGTTTTCGTATTTAGAGTTTGTTTTAAATCAATTGTAACCAGTTATATTAAATTGTTTGTTATTTAGAGGCGGTTTTTAGTCTTCTTTAGGCCCTACGACCTGAAGTTGAACTTATTTTATGCGTGTGGCAAATGTAACCAACATATTTATTTTTATTGGCAACTTTCCTAGTTTTAATATTTTTAAATGCAATTCAATTAGTTTCCACTGCAATACAATTTCAATGTTTACATTTTATATGGCCCTATTCTTTCAGAATATCAAATATTTTACATATAAAACATAAATGTGTTTAGAGAATAGGGCTGTTAATTGAGATTGTGTGTTGATACTTAATTTTCAGGCCTAATATACTATAAAACATGTATTGCCTTTAAAAAAGACGAAGTAAATTATTACTTTTATGTCTTTAGTACTGATAGTCGCTAATTTATAAACAGAAAGTTAAGTTTAATAAATGTAGGACTTAATTATAATTAAAATTTTACATAATATAAACTGCCACAAAATTCAATGCATGTCAAAAACTTTACTAAATTTTAAAACTAAACATCTTATAGTCTACCTCTCAAAATTCATGTTAAATAATCCGATTTTATCCTTGTAAGAAAAGGTGTTATTTTGTTGCTTAAAAAGTTACTTACAGCAAATTACCATTAAATATGTAAATATTTCTGTAGCATGTACATTAAAAATTTGCCAAAAGAAATTAAAGTATAGATGATAGTTGATTAGTCATCACAAAACTGTAGTATTATATAGTGGTGAAATAGATTTAACAATTTTTATACTCTTTTTGTGAGATTTTTACAACAAATAGATTAACACATTAATTTGTACAGCTAGAATTGCAGCTAATAAGTTTACTTCTAAAATAATTCATGTGGAACACAAATTACGTATCAAGTAGGTCAATAAATATGATATTTTTCCAATTAAACCTATAGCAATGTATCGAAATTATATACACAATATGTATAGTAAAAACAAACTGGTAAAAACTAATGTATTAATAGTTAATATAAATATAATTTAAAATTACGCAATCGTACTAATATTTAACATATTTTTTGTTTGTTTTAATTTTCAATAAATTACTATTATAATAGGGCGTTGTTTTAATAATTGTTATTATTTAGTGTACATTGTATATTAAAGCGAAGATGACAATTAAAATAGTTGCTATTAGAAAGAAAGATGGTCATTTGTTTTATAGTTGTTTTACCCTTGGAATATTTCTAGTGATAATACCTTATTCCTAACATAGCACGAAAGTAATTATCAAATAAATGAAAATTATATTTAAAAGTAATACGCGCTTCGATTGGTCGTCTCATTTTAAAACAAGCATTTTGATTGGCCACCGTTACGGGGTAAAGGTCTAACATTGCGCACAAATTATGCGCAAACGTAAATCAGTCTGCAATAGATTGTGACGCGGACGCTGCCCTCGCCATCTCTGATTCTAGGTATCAGACGCAGCCATTTTAAGTACGCCCTCACAGGCATAATTTGGAGTTAGGTGAGTTTAATTATTAGTTATTCTAGTCAACGACGCAACAGTCAGCTTATTCAATAATCGAGGGATTGTTTTACGTACGATACTATAATTTTCGGGTGCAGTGTTTGTGTTTTTCCGCTATAATAATGCCTAAATTATGTCTATGGCTTACGGCGGCACTTTCGTTTCGACTCCATGTTGATGACAGCGCCGACCGTGCTAATTTCATGAAATTTTTGTTCTAAATGCCCCCTACATCCAGAAATCAAAAGTAAAATATCTTATAGAAATGTCTTGTTAAAATTTTCATCGGAACATTGTTTGTTAAATAACATTTTAACGGTATCAATATGGAAATTTCTAGTTACAGTACCAGTGTTAGTAAAATGGCGGCATCTGAGATTGTTCGTTTAGTATTTGGGTCGTGTGTTTATTGGGCAGACACAAGTAGATTTGGAGGGAAATATTTTTCCTGTGCTGTTATTTCGTTATTGAACGTTTTAAATAATAAAAACCGGGTTTAATTTCAATTTAACATACGCTACGTATTGACACGTGAACTGATTGTGTTATCATGTCCATGTGTTTGCGGTAATTTAAGTTCACGTTGCATTACGCTTGGGTTTTAGCTAAATTGTACATGTGTTGTTTTTAATAGGTGAACATTGTGTTTAGTGCAGCATGGCTGCACAATTTACTCCCAGCCAAATCAAGCTGGAAACGGCTGAGTCGGGTGAGAATATCACCGAAATCCAAACATATTTGGAGACCTTCAACAAGGAGATTGAAGGTGCTGATGGAACCACAACAATTACACAAGTATCAGGTTTGTTTTGTGTTATCCATTCGTTGTTTGCATATTTGATTATATTGTTTCTGGGCGCAGATACCGAAGAAAACGATGACGGTGATGACGAAGGGGCCGAGGAAGGCACCTATTTCATTGATCAATCGGGGCATTACTACTACCAGGCATCTTCCGATCAGCAGCCCGTTATGGCAGTGGTATCGGGAGTTGATGGCGGCGATGAAGAGGAGGAATTCGTCATTAATCCGGATGGGGAAGACCAGGGGATTGATGGCGAGGAGGTGAGCCATGCTTTGCAATTATTTTACACAACAAACATGTCTGGGTTATTGTTGTTTTCCTAGCAACGTTTGATTTCTTCATTTACGAATAAAACACTTAGGCTGAGTTGCTCAGTTTACAGTTAAACCACTAGTTATGTAACTGTTGGTTTAATATTAAACCACAGTTATCTTTCATTCTGTTGTTCAGTTAATATTAACCAATGGATTTCTTAACTTAAGGTTAACGTAGTGTTGGTAGACCTGGTGCGCTCTAGATTCTAATTGATTAGATACAATGCACCTATGTCCGAAGCTCCGCCGTATTATATATTTAATTAATTTTATTTATAAATGTACGAAGGAGATAATTAAGTTCTTGAGAAATTTTGTTAGATAATTTTATTTAAAAACGGCTGTATTTCCGAAGAACCTAAATTATTTTCAAAAAAATCCAGGCCAATTTATTTATATAGAAAACATAATAATATAACGTTCTGAATAGATAATTTTTTTCTTAATCCCTCAATAAATATATTTTCTTTAATATTACAACCTCAATTTACTGACATGTATTTGGATTATCTTTTTAAATAAGACTTTAATTTTTTGCTAAATAAAAACCTGTTTCTAGGGTAATTTTATCTTAACTATAGTTTAAACCCCCGAATTTCATGGTTTAACAAATGTCATGCATAAACCAGGTTTTATGTCATAACTACTACCTGAACAACAAAAATAAATGTTAAACTCTAGTTATAGTTAACCATAGTTTAACCATTCAGTGAGCAACTCAGCCTTAGAATTAATCTTGTTATTTATGCAAAGAGAATTACGGGAATGGATCTTTAATTCTGTTACCTGTTCAGACACTTTGCGATATTAAAGTAAATAACACTTAGTTTTTGTATCAGTTTGTATCAATTTGCTGATAAACTATTGTGTAATTTTACATTCTGAAACCACTATCACACAACCCACAAAATAATAATAAATTCCTTAAATTAGGCAACGATAATCTCGGGGGAGCCGGGCAGCAACCAGGTGCTGATAAACTCGGGTGATGCATATCAAACGGTGACCATCGTGCCATCGGACACGAATCAGGGCGAGGTGAGTTATGTCCTCATTGTCCAACAGGATGAGAATGGCAAGGAAGACGAAGAAAACGCGGAAGATCAGGACATGACCGTGTACGATTTCGACGAGACGGAAGAGAGCGGGATGGTCGATTCAGAAGCCGAAGACGACAAATCGAAAATCGTCAAAATACTACCACGAAAATCGCAAACGGTCACACAAGCCCACATGTGTAACTACTGCAACTATACCAGTCCGAAAAGGTTAACATTGCTGATGCTATGATTTTAGGGGGTTTATTACTGTTTTGTTAAAATTGTCTTAAGGTACTTGTTGTCGCGTCATATGAAATCACATTCAGAAGAACGTCCGCACAAGTGTAGTGTTTGCGAACGAGGGTTTAAAACATTGGCGTCGCTGCAGAATCACGTGAACACCCATACTGGCACGAAACCGCACCATTGCAAGTTCTGCGAATCCGCTTTTACCACATCTGGTAAGGTTTTTTTTTTTTGGAGAATACTTTTGTGTTATTTTATAAGCAAGGAGAATTACAGAAATGGATGTTAGTTTTGTTATCTGTTCAGACACTTTGCAATAGTAAATCAAATTATATATATATATATTTATGTTATTAGTATTTTTATTACTGATAAATAGTTATGTAATTTTACAGCTTTTATGAAATATGTATTAAAATGAACCAGATCTTACAGATCTAACTTTTAATATTCGTTAAAGGTGAACTGGTACGACATGTCCGGTACCGTCACACACATGAAAAGCCCCACAAATGCCATGAATGCGATTATGCTAGCGTCGAATTATCCAAACTCAAACGGCATATTCGGTGTCATACTGGCGAACGGCCTTATCAGGTAAATTATAGTCTTAAGACTTAATATGCGTGTTGTAATTTGTTTGTAATAAAATGGGTTCATTTCGTTTTAGTGTCCGCATTGTACATATGCAAGTCCAGACACGTTCAAATTAAAGCGTCATTTACGGATTCACACCGGCGAAAAGCCTTACGAATGCGATATTTGCCAAGCCCGATTTACACAATCGAATTCCCTCAAAGCCCACAAATTAACCCACAACGGTAAGTTTGACACGTTGAATTCCAAGGAATCACTCAAATAAATATGTACTTTTAATTCCATTCAATTCGGAACTATGTACTCTTGTTTTTATAAAATTGCTAAATGCAAGGAGAATTACGGAAATGGATTTATAATTCTGTTATCTGTTCAGACACCATGCAAAATTATAATAAATATAGCACAGTTTTAATTTATCAGTTTATATTATTTCTGATAAAATGCTGTGTAGTTTTACAATATTTTCGTTCTCTAGCGGTGAAATGAAACTAAAGCATTAATATGATTTCCGATAGTAAAAGGACTAGAAACTCCAGCTTTTTTTTGTTTTATAATTAATTTAAAATGCAATGTAAAGGTCAAAATATCCAGTAAAAAAATTATAAATAATTTAAAATCAACTTTCAGTGGGTGACAAGCCGATTTTTCAGTGTGAGCTTTGTCCGACAACATGTGGTCGAAAAACCGACCTAAGAATACATGTGCAAAAGCTACATACGTCGGATAAACCACTCAAGTGTAAACGTTGTGGAAAATCATTCCCAGATCGATACAGTTATAAGGTAAGCAGTTTTTTTTAATTTCTCTTTATTTGTGCTTGTTTTGTTTAAATACTTAATATTTTAAAATAAATATATGTTTGACGTATATGTATATATAATAATGTTTAATTTGCAGAATCTAAGGGTAGAATTTGTAGAATACCTTAAGCCTTGTTCCCACGATGCAACATTTCCTTGAATTTCTTCGTGAGAACAAGGCTTAAATATGTATTTTGTTCCATGTTCTAAATTATGTTTTTATATTTAAGCTATGAGGGTTTAATAACGTAAAAACTTCATAGATCCAATAATTTCTTTACTGTTCTTAGATTCATAACAAGAGCCATGAAGGTGAGAAATGTTTCAAATGCGAACTATGTCCGTACGCGTCGATTTCTGCGCGACATCTCGAATCCCATATGCTTATCCATACCGATCAGAAACCGTACCAATGCGATCAATGCGACCAGTCATTCCGACAGAAACAATTGCTCAAACGCCACCAAAACCTGTACCACAATCCGACGTATATCCCGCCACCACCCCGAGAAAAGACACAAGAATGTGCCGAATGTGGACGGGCGTTTAGGCACCGCGGCAACTTGATCCGGCACATGGCTGTCCATGATCCAGACTCCAGTGTCCAGGAGAAACAACTTGCACTCAAGTTGGGGCGGCAGAAGAAAATTCAAATCATCGATGGACAACAGGTTTGTTTATTTTTTAATTATTATTTATTTACACACTGCAAGGAGAATTACAGAAATGAATTTTAAATTTTGTTGTCTGTTCAGACACCATGCAAAAATATAATAAATAATACAGTTATATTTTATCAGTATTATTATTTCTGATTAAATGCTGTGTAATTTTACAATATTTTCGTTTCGGCGTTCGCAGTTACGAAAACAGATTATGAATCATGTAGAATATTTTAGCTAAAATTATTTTTATATGTTATAGGTGGAAGTAATGCCTGGCATAGATTCCGATGAAGATGATGACGGTGAAATGATGGCGGTCGAAGGTTCCGACGGACAGCAGTACGTTGTCCTGGAGGTTATACAACTAGCTGACGGCGATGGCGAACAAACAGTCGCTGTTGTATCCGGCAACGACGATGACATGATGACCGAAGAGCACATCTTAAGTGACGGTATGTTTCAATCAACTTTTATATTATAACTGTGCAAGGAGAATTACAGAATGGATTTTTAATTCTGTTATCTGTTCAGACACCATGCAATAGAAAATTAAATTATGCAATATTTCATTTTATCAATATTATTATTACTGATAAAATATTGTGTAATTTTATAATCATTTGTTAGACTTTATGCTATTCTATTACATAGTTGTGCATTATAATATGTATTTGTTTTAATTTTGTTATAGATTTGAATGACGAAGACGTCATCAAAGCGCTACAGAACAGTAGGAAACTTAATGAAAAAGAAGAAAAGAAAGTACAAGATCATGATGATATGAGTAATTGCTTCGGATTTGATGTAAGTTACAACATTTTCGATATTATCCCAATATAGTAGAAAAAAGTTTTGCATATAAATGATCACCATGTCACCCACTTGTATAGTGTATTCTTTGTAAGGTTGTAATAGATGTAAACAAGAGCACACGGACTGCTACAATTTGATTGAGAATTGTGAAATGTTATTGTTTAGATATTTTCAGAATTAAATGATTAAATTCATAATTCTGTCTTGTGCATTCATTAGAAACTTTGATATTGTCCTCGGTTTTAATGAATGACACATAAAAAAAAAGTGGCGATAGTTAAAACGTGGTCGCTGTGGTTTTCATTTCTTTCCGTGTCCGCGCACCGTATTAGTTATTGTGTCATCTATACTTTATTTAAAGTAATAATAAAATAAATGTATTTAAAATGAATGTAAATGATACAGAAACATTTATATCAACTATACCTTACACCGAATATACTATTGGTAATAACTAAAACAATTTATGATAGAAATGAAATCAGTGTTTTACAATTCTTCCACATATTTCTGGCTTGTAATACATTTCCGTTGTAAATGTGCATGATGTTTAGAATTTTTAATTTAATGTTCCCATGTCATTCCTTTGTCCATTTATTATTTATTTTAAATACGTTTATTTTCTACAGTTAATGAATTTAATATGTGAACAAACCCTAAGAATCATTGTTCCTATCCTCGCTTGTCCTAATCACAACCAAATTCAGGTAAAATGCACGATTTCACCTAACTTTTATATAATATGGCCGTATTCATAAGTTTTACTTTATTTATTTAAAATAAATACTTCATTACCTGAATTATAATATAAGGATATTTTCGTTTAAAATGTTTAAAATATCAGTATTTATTAATACGGCCCAAATCCGTTTAATACTATTAATAAGATATTCGTGTCATCAATTTTAGAAACCAAACATGCAAACAAAACTTAAATTAAATTATGTATAGTATTAAACGGGCATAGAGACCGCCGACGTGTTCCATTAAACTATGCTTTTTATTTTAAGGATGATGAGGATGACGATCAAGATATGGACTTGAAACCAGGAAAACATACCATAACGTTATTAAGTGAAATGGGTGATGATGATGATGATGATTAAATCACAACATTTATACAAATTAGAATATCATATTTGCAATTTGACAGCTTAATAAGAAAACAAAAAAAAAAAAAGTAAAAACAGCACCCTCTTTTTCATATATTGCACGTTTGTAAATTTGTCCAGAAGTGTCCAATTTTTTCGTCAAAATAAAGATATTTTAATTTTATTTTTTATCATTAAAATTCTGCCTTTGTTGACATATTTCGTTTACGCGGCGCGGTGAAACGTACACTAATCAATTTTGAGATTCATTTTTAGGATACACATAAAAACAAAATGAATATTGAAACTTTTCTAAACCCTTTAAATGATTTTTAAAATCGACCAATGTCTATCGCCCAGCTTACGGTATATCATTTTAAATGTATGTGAATTTTATATTTAAAATATTACGTAATCCATTTTGAACGAAATATTTCTATTAAAAATTAAAATTTTGAATATCTTTGTTATATTTGCCATATTTAAATAAAATCACCCTAGATTTACTACTTATAGATAGTGAATCTAGTGTTATTTATTAATATTGGTAATAGTTTCCTTGACCAATCAAATATTTGAATGAAAATGTTTCGATTACATTTTATAAGAAACAAGAACCGGCTTTGGACGTATTACGATTGTGGATAGCTAATTATTCATAAGGCAGTTCAACTAACTGCCTTGTGAGAAATTTATAAAATAGTTCGTTTATCAATTTACTGATCCAATTCTAGTCATAAATATATTGTTGATCCTGAATTTATGAACATATTGTTGCCACCATTTTTTATCCAACATTGTTTTTACGTGTGATTACGGTAATTTATGACAAGCTTCTATTTTTAAATTTAGAAATACCAGCTATGAAATAATGTTTTGAATCGAGGAATATAAAATTTAAACTTGCTATATGGTACGAATCGGTTTACTATTATTGATTTACGAATACAAAATTGATCGTATAAATACCAAAGCCGGCCCATTATTTTAATATAAATTGTACATATATTTTTATTATTTTAATTCTACAACCCATTACTAATTTCAATGTTTTTTTTTTGTAATTCTTTAGGCTATGTAATATGTACTTTAATTTTTAAGATTTCGCATTTCGTTATGACTTCGTTCATAATGAAAATATTGCATACAACATTTAAAAATATATATATATTTCGTTGTATTAAGGTCGTTATTAAAATTGAATTGTATATATATATATATTAATATATATATGTATGTTTTGATCCATAAAATTGTTAAATGTATTTCTACTTTGGATAAGAATGTAATGAATTCATTGGACAAGAAAAGATTATGAATTTGCAATGCAGCAATGTAAATATATAATAGTAATATTTTGAGTATTTAGATGAAACTGTTAATTTACTTAGAATAGTTTATATGAATAAATCTATATGATCTATTGTAAATATTATGATATAACTTAATGATAGAAATGTTATGTTGCACTGCATAAAAGATGTTTGCAATATGCAACATTTTTCAAACAATATGTACAAAATAAATAGTATGGTTGATTAGTTAAGGTTTATACGAGTATATTGTGAACATGTCTTTAAATATTGTACTTGTCTTGTACAAAATTAAAATAATAAAGTAATTAAATTGTCATATTTGAAATTTATTGTTTCTTTGTGCAGACATTTACACTGGCTTGCCAAATTATTAGACACATGTAATTACAAATACTTCTATACTCATTTAATGAAGCACCTGCAGCATCTTCGACACTGGCACCGGCTTCGGCATCTTCTATAATTCTCCATTTGTTGTAATCCCAAATTATGATTTCTTTGTCTTCGGACGCTTTTCGTTGTTTTCTCAGAAACAACTGTTGATTTAACATTAGACTCTCTTTGAAATACAATTACATATTCATCATCAACAGAAACTGTCTGTATATATGAAACATTATTACAAATACTTAGAATTATAGTTAACAGTAGAATAATTACTGACTTCATGTTGCTCTTTTGTATTCTATTCTATAAATGAAGATATATTGAATGATATTGCATCTTATATCTTTTATACGCGTATTGAATTGTCAAGGTTATACATAATAAGTATAATTAATACTACATTTTTAAGAACTATAAATATAATCTTATTCTTATAATTAAATTTGTTTTGGGTTTTAAATTATAATTATGGAAACTTTTTATGTGATTCATAAAAGCATGATAGTGTTCAAATCAACAATATCTATTTATTTGTTCTTTTAAGTGATACTGAAAAGAACAAAAACAAGCATCAACCACTTGTGCCGGTGCTTCATTATTCTTACAACATGCAGAGGACATAGATACTCGTGGAATGATATTGTTCAAAAACGCATAGTATCTGAACACAAGGCCAAACATATTTATTTTTCTTATTGTGATATTAAGATACTTTTGTTATTTAACCAAGAGTATCGCGTTTCCTTTTATTTCAAAACGTGTATTCATACTCACACAATATACAAATATCATTTGTGTATGCTTGTTGTGTTTAATAATCGACGACTTGAACTTTACATTTTGTGAATATACACCTGAAGTAGTGTGGTATATTTTGGTGGAGTTGCCGCCGCCACTTTTACATCCCAATCATAAAATACTTACTATCGGCTTTATCGACTGTAGATTATTGACTATTATGTATCGCAAGTAGACGATTAATTTAGTGGTAGATGTACAGACAGACGTCGGCGTCTCGTTCGTTTACGTGTGTACAGTTTTAGCATTTGGTCGTCGCGACGCGTTAAGTTTGTGCGGCAGTTATGTGGTGGTAGTGAGTGACTGTGCGTGACTGTGTGACGACGACTTGTGTTGTGCCAAACTGGGATGGAATCAACTTCGTAGCATCGTAATAACACCATCACAGAACACACACATTTAACACGAAACAAGCCATCATGAGAATTGGATCAGGTCAGTGTTGGTGGCAGACTTTTTCATTGTTGTTATTATTATTTGAACATATTTCAACATTTTATAACACATTAAACTAAACTGATTTTTAAATGTATTAGCTCAAAACTATTTTTGAGAATTATGAATATACATATATAGTATATATAATAAATTGGCATCGCAAAAACTGGTCAAGAATTAAATATGCCTATTTCGATAACATTTATATTTTAAAAAAGAAATTGAACCATTCGTATTATTTGTATGGGAATCAGTATATTTGTTGCGTAATATTTATAAAGGTATTCGTTGAGGTGTATTTATTTTTTTACTCAATGTTTAAAAATATTTTGTACGTAGTAAATTTATTTTTACTATGACCCACATTTTTTTTTTGGTTAAACATGTTCATTTTAATTTCTATGATGATTATTGAAATTGCCTCGGGAATAGGGTAGTTTTTTGAAGCATTCATAACCTTAGAAATATTTGACGGTTAAATCAGGAATTAAATATTCTGGGAAACATCACCGATTCATCTATGTATCTCTATTTGAAATCAGTTCATTAAAGATTATTTTACCCATTCGCTATGATTTTATCCTTGAATTGTATACGTCTTTGGTTATACTGCCAACACAGATGTATATTCTGTTGCCTATATAGCAGTGAACTATTGTATATATTTCTTTACAAGGATTAGATTTTAGAAACACTTCTCCTGGTTTATCTTCAGTACTTCGTACGGCGAGCTAAAATTTTCTCGATTACTATCTTTATTTTTTCGTGTTTAGCAATTAAGTAAATAAGTTTAGCACCTGCCATTTAATAAAGATTTAATCTTCAGACTAATGAATTTAAATTCAAAATCTAAATATAATGTTCCACAAATAATATAATAGTGCAGTGTACGAATGTGTGTGTATGCTTCTTGAACGCTATAGGAGTCATTTGGTCTGACAAATGCTTATAAACTATAAATAATAGAATACAGACATCCGTATACCATAATGTCAATGGTGACATGTGGCTTGGACAGCTGGTGCATTCTTGTAGCATTTTCTATTTTATTTTGTCCACAAACGTTGTTTAAATAAATAAATATTATGACTTATTCAAAGTGACATACACTATACCGAGTAATTATTCTTAAGTTTTGATTAACGACATCAAGGAAGTTAGTCTGAAATAGACATTCCTACATGTGTTAACTGCATCATTGTAGTTGACTGGGCCAAATACCAATAGCATTTATAATTAAAAATGACCTCAGAACTATACATTAGTTCCGGGTTCGATTACTGGAGCAAGAACCTTTCTGTTTATTACGGCTGCTGATTTGAAAAATGGATTGCAACGGATTCAATGAACAGTTTGGTGGCATTTTTTTTTAAATATTTTAGAGATTGATGACAAACACAGTGTTTTCTTTTCTGTAACATTGGCGACATGAATTCGTTTTATATCTATGTGTGTATTTCACGTCCAAGACCCTGTCGTTCTCACCGGGTCTACGGCTCTATAAATAACATGACAATATATACAGCGTGTTCGAGTATTTTAAACGCTAGAAACACCACGGACATGCTTATAAACTCATTAAATGTTACTAGAGTTTGGCAGTCTTAACTCTTCAATTAGTATATATATATATATTTTTGTAAATGCATTCTTGCACCTTGATCGAAGTCAAACGACTCACTTGAACCAAAAGGCTCTTGTTTCATTTAAAGCTGAAAAGTGCTTTGGTATTTATCATGTATTATAATTATGTAGCTTTTGTGTTCGCTCTCGGAAAATGTTAGCACATAAATTTGTTTTACGTCTTTCTATGCGATGCGAGCACCGAACTTTTCAACAGTCAATTATGTTGTGTTACTAAGTTAGACTGTATTAGGTTTTGGTTATCATAGGTCAGTGGTCTTCAAACTTATTCAATGACCCACTGTTTAGAATTTTTGTAGATTAAAAAATCTGGTGTCTACTCGATTTTCATATACTTAGTTTTCACCCAATACATAACGCATAAGAAAATAGAATTGCAGTTATTCTAGATTTAACGTACCATTTATAATGTCGCTATTTAAAATCTCAATGAGAGAAGATTGTATTTAATTTGAATATTAAATCCTAATGAAATACGATATTGTTTAGATCAAACGCGTATTTCGTTTAATTGTGAGTATTTAAATTAAA
The DNA here is from genome assembly GCA_933228885.1 of Leistus spinibarbis. Lineage (NCBI taxonomy): Eukaryota > Metazoa > Arthropoda > Insecta > Coleoptera > Carabidae > Leistus > Leistus spinibarbis. The sequence goes on along the minus strand of OW121804.1, from coordinate 8,069,991 downwards.
ATTAGTCTGCCTTATATAAGAAATTAGACATCGTGTTGTAAATTGTATAATAATGTACGACATATCCACGCGGCGCTGTGTAAATGATGTTTGAGTTTAATTTTAGCCACAACATCCGCAAATAACTCTCAAATCGCAAACATTAAATATATGTTGCTTGTTGTGTAGCGCTCATATCTTCCTGTTGATTTTATTCATTTTTATAGTATTAGGAACTATTATGATCAATCATTTAGCACGAAGAAAAGTCCGAACCACTTGTTGGCTTGAGCGGCTTCAAAAAACACAAGCATCTATAGCATTTTTTCAAATTGATAACTAAAAGGCCATAATTATTAAAAACCTATATGAGTATGAGTTAACCGAATATATATGCTATGCCTCAATTAATATGTCGCATATCTGTGCCAAACAATAGTGAAAGGAGTAAAAAGTGTGTCATGACAGCTTACGCGGCACAGCTCCAACAAGGAAGAGGAAACAGAAAACTAATGTGATTAAAATAAGATTATCGTGCAGTTAAATTAGTTTTGTTTTCATTTTGGTTTTGGCAAAAAATGTTAAGAATAAACTGTAACATCTTTTTTCTAATTATAACAGATAAAACTATGATTAATACGAATTGAATTAAAAATATATAATGACTAATTGAACTATATTTGGAAGGTCAGGAAAAAATTGTAAAATAAACACGGTGGAGTAGCGGTAGACATGTTTGTTTTGGTCTCGTTAAACAGAAAATTAGGTTGGTTTATATAATTTTTTATGTTGGTCTTTTGGTCTAAATTTAGATTTTATTAGTCTAAAAATAACTGGAAACAAGTGACTTATTCTATTTTCATTTCATCATTGAAGATTATGTGGTTTGAAGTTAACTGGTGGCAGCAAGAATGATTCGTACGAAATGCTTTATTTCCAAATATTTGGCAAACTAGAATATTCAATACAGTCGCCGTTATTTTTACAAAGATATGCCCCAAATAAATTCTCATACGTATACTTGTACCATGTTAAAAGACAAGAAACGATTCACTTCTCGTACGTCGATTATGATACTGGGAAATAGACATCTTTGACTTAGGATTGTCTTTGGCAAGCGTACAAACATAAAAAACCAAACAAATGCAAAGAAAAATGCACGACACGTGCGCTAAGCTATTTCGATGCGTAAATCAAGACACAACAATATTTGAAAGTGTATTTTTCTTTTCAGCTAGTCCGACCGGCGATAAATCAGTGACTGGATTCGTTGTCATCGAATCACCACCCAAGTTCCTTAACGAAGGATCGCAATGTATCACCTGCACCGAGGGCGAGACGGCAGTCCTGACTGCCAAACTTACGCACGCGTCCCACGAGACTCCAGACATCACATGGTATGTGCGGTGTTTGAACTTCTGCGACCCGCCTCACATAACTTTCAAATTGGTTGCATAACTTTGTGCGTGACTTGTACTCGAAGCGCAACAAGTTACTGCTGTTTATTTTGATTTTTCGTTCTTGTATTTAAATAATGTTACGTTGTTTTGTTCGCTAATTTAGTACATTGCTAGTCTAGGGGGTTTAATACTTAATTGAACTAAATACTAAGGGCGACGAGACAAACATTTTTTGTTAAGGTAATGGATGGTAGCTCTAACCATCTCGAGTTGTTCTTGTTGATGTTGTTGTGTTATGATTATGAATTGCTAAATGCGTGTTTAATATAATCATTAGTATAATTTTATATTGGAGTATAAATATATTTTACTAGGTATTTGCTCATTTAATACAGTTTTGTAAAACTTGGCAAATAGACAAATTATATTAAATGATGGTATTGCAAATTACACATTTATAGGTCAAGTCATTGATAAAACCAACAGATGGTTTTAAAAAATTATCTGATGAAACTATTTATTCCGTAAATTATTTGTTTATACTTTAATACCCGTATGCACACCAATGTACTGTAATATTAATATTCACTAATCATTACATTACTACACTTTTGTGAATACGGGTATAAGAATTCAATTACCAAATGACTAAAAAATGAACAAATATTAAATATAACAACACAAATGTTTTCAGCTCGCATTATGCTGAGCTTATATTATATTTTTGAAGAGATACACCAAGCATGTGTACAAACACATTAAAAACACAACAATTCTTTTCAAAGGGGCTATAAAACCCCAAAACAAATAACTTATAAGTAGTGTCCAATGTATCGGTGACGTTAGCTCTGCAACGGCGGTAGGCGATTGTGTTAAAAATACATAGGGCTTTTGGTTCACCACGACGGCGACGGCGACGTCTACGGAAACATTTCGTTTTTCCGACGCGGTTAGCAGCGCCGCTGCGGCCGTCAGTTTTCTCTATAGAACGACGTTGAGATGGTCGGTGCAAGTGTCTAGCCAACTGTTTTGTTTTACTGTGAATTGCCCTGCTCTTTCATTCTTTTCATTTCGTTTATTTTTGATGACATCAAACGGATTATTTTGCTCAGTTCCCGAATGGTTTAGATTCTAAAGTGTGATGTGATTTTAAATTTATGTGATTGTTTAAATAGCATATATATATTATTTAACAGTTTCAAAGGTTGTTTTAGTTGCTCTTCTTTTATTAAGATTTAACCCTTCACCGTTATAATTGTACATATTTTAAATTTAAATGATTACGGTTGTTTAATTATTTATATTATTAAAACCTGATAGGTTCTTATATAAAAGTTTAACCCTTCACAAAAGACTTCTTAATAACTAATTTAATAGACTACACACTTGCTGAAATATGTATGCGAATATTCCATTTTACGGAAGTACTATCCATATCTATTATATTTTTTTTTTGTAAAGCGTTTTGCTAGTTATAATCTCAATAGACCCATATTGGCGAAATTATTATTAAAGGCAAAAATTCGCTATAACTGAAATAGTATTGAACATAAAAATATATCGGCTAATGTAACCACTAAATAATTAAAAATAAATTATTGCAAAATCCTAGCTAGAATAATAAAATTAAGTTTGTCTCATTTAAGCTTACCTTGAAAATATGTGTTGTTTTAGACTCTAAAATTTAAAGGTTGCGATATTTTCAAATGTATTTTGATGTTTGACAACAAGTTTACTAAGATTTTGAAAATTGAATCTAGTAATTATATAATAAACTTGATTATAATAATATGACTATTTTCATCTAAAATACTTTCGTCACAACATATATTATTTTTAAATTGTTTTCGAATCAGATGGTAATCTATATAAATAGAGAATTTATGATGCCAACTTGTACAAGTGTCAATATTGGTGAAATACCAACACAATGAACAGTTTATTGCAAAACTAACTTGAATCTTCCCTTACAATTGTTCAAAAAAAACAATTGATAATTGCTCTAGGGCTGAATGTATATGTCCATTTATGTTAAAGAATATAATATTATTTTAGTATGCAATAATAATAAAATTGTTAATTCACTTTCTAGATCTCGTTTTCCCCACGTGAAATGAAATAGACATTACCAAACTGAACCATATGCAATGTGCCCATTGTTGACCCTTTTCTAATCTTATATTCTATATCGATAACATTTGCTTACATAATTGGCAAATGTAAAAAAAATTTAACAGTGAACTGTTTTTAAAACAGATATTTTTAATTTGTGCCAAGTTCACAACTATAGTATACAAATAGGCACATGTTACTAATAAATATAAAAATAAAACTGGGTTTCTATATAAAATATTTGTTGACGGATTCATCCTATGCCACCGCAATTCTTTGATACCACAATTTTAAAGTAATAATCAAATAAAGCAATGTTAGCATCATTAGCATTTTGGCAATTAAATAAATGTTGCAAACATTACATAAGTCGTATTCTTCAAAGTCCCTGGCTAGTTAAAATTAGTGAATGAATATTTGTTATGATATATTTAATTACCCTTCTATGTCGACTGGGTTAAATTTTAATATTGAAATATCTGAAAGGTAATAAATAAAAGAATTGTTTAATAATGTATATATTGTTAATATAGTAAAAATTCGTGTAAAAATGAACAGCAAAAGTTTAATAAAGTGTGATATTATGTTACTAGTGTAATATTACTTATAAACTGCCATGGGGCAATCAGTAAGCAATTGTTGTAAATGTGCAAATGGAAAAAACGGTAAACACATACCTGGATGCTCTTCTGACACCAGTTATATGGGGTAAGATGATAGTATTCGTACTCATAGCATTATTAATAATAATAATAATCCTTGTAGCACTTTTTATGAAAAGTATACATGGAATGTAACTATTTTTTTGTTTTTAAAGAAAATAAACATTGAACCAACTTATATATAAATACAAAATATATGTGCTACCTATTTATTTTAAGATCTATGGAATGTTATATATATATATTTCTGGAATACAGTATAAGCTAAGATAACTCAACTCCATGAAAACCAGCTTAATTTGGTATTATAATAGATTTTTCGTGTTACATTTATGATTGTAAATATAAACAAACTATTTAGATCAATCATTTGACTGTGACATACTGATATATTGGGTACATTGAAGTTAGAAATCAGATAAACAAACTGATCTGAATATGTAACTATAGATTTGCGTCAAATAGCTATATATAACTGAGACAGGAACAGCCACTATCAATAAAACTGCATTGGGCATTGACGTAGTTCAGTCAGTCAGAGCAGAGCGCAAAATAATCAAATGCAACTGCAATAGAAACAACAATGTTTTGTCAACATTGCTCAATATAGATGTTTAAAGAATGGAGAATATTTTTAGATTCCGGTGATACATAAATGTATGTTTGCTAACTTATTTAATCATAATGGAAATATATCGCAAATACATATTTCACTTACAGTTTTGTAACAAATTAGAGAATTAATAAAACTATGTTATAGTCGTATTATATTCTTGAGTCTTCCAGTAAGTACCTCATTTTCAACAGCAGTCACCCATAAGCATTTCTATTTATATTCTTAACAGTTTGCAGTGAAATCTCTTCCTATTTCATTTGAAAACATTTGTGTATGCGTTAGAAATATTTCTCCATTGCTTTCCTGGTTTCTATTTATATTTGGAACTAAATAAATCTTTTGTCAGATCTAATGAAGATTGTCTACTATTTTGTCAAGCATTGTTATGTTTTAATGCTCCAATATGAAACAAAAACAAAATGAAATCACGTATTTTGTATTTATTACAGGACATACAGAGATGCACCAGTGACAGGAGATAGATACCGCCCGACAAAAAATGGAGATGAGATTCAGCTTGAAATTGACAATGTGCGAAAAGAAGACACCGGGTTGTATTTAGTATCAGCGCATACAGCCACTGGCAACAGTAACAGGGAGCTTGAGTTACGAGTACACGACAGCTCCTACACAGAAGGAGATGATCCACCAACTTTCCTCCGTAGACTTAGCGATTTATCCGTCAAAGTTGGAACACGAACAAGGTTCCTTGTCGAGATTAGAAGTTCCACAGAAATAACAGTAAGCGTCAAACAGACGTAATAGGTGACCTAACGTTGCGGCATGCCTGAAGATGGCATAAGGGATGCCTAAACGCAGATAACTTTATTATTTACTTATACATTTTACAATTGTTGTTTTGCTAGAAAAGTAATATTCATATTGTTAATATAGTTAACATGGTATCGCAACGAATTACCAGTCCTGGAAGGTGACCGGTTTCGCTTCGTCCACGAAGGAAATTTCTACTGTGTTGATGTTGCACCAGTAACATTGCAAGACGCCGGTCGTTGGACCTGCACCGCTGAAAATAAATTCGGACGAGCATCCAGTTCCAGCCATCTCAATGTCCTAGGTAATACTTACCCCAATTTAACTTTATCTAATGTATAACATCTAGATCGAATAGCAATTATTATACATTTGTTTTTCTAGTTCCAAAAGCCTACAAACCGCCAGTTTTCTTGGAGGAGTTGAGGGCTCTACTTACGGAACAGGGCACAGTGTCTTTGGAGTGCAAAGTCATCGGTGTTCCAACCCCTGTGTTACGTTGGTTTAAAGATGGCCTCGAGATTCGTGCAGGAGACGTATTTGCGCTCACAGCGAACGCCGACGACCCAACATCATTGGGAACGTACACGTGCGAAGCCGTCAATTGTATGGGGAAAACGTATTCGAGTTCGAAGGTCCATGTTGTTGGTAGAGGAAGTCGTGAAGGGTCTTTAAGACCAGCAGACAGGTGAATAAATTCCAACAAATCTTTAATATCGTTTATTTTAAATTTAATTAATTTTCTGTAAGTGCAGCCATTTTACTATTATATTGGCTTCTTTGTTTACTAAGCTAAAATTTAATATTAATTCTAAGTTGATTTTATGCATCTTATTTAGTTCTGTACCATCGGGACCACCGCCGATATTTACACGAGAATTGAAAAACGAAAGAATTAAAATTGGAGATCCGTTACAGTTGTCATGCCAGGGTTAGTACTATAATATTTAGTTCATATATGTATTATATATTCATATAAAACTGGGTAATTTTATAGTGGTCGTACCACCTTGGCCAAAGACTATAACATGGTATAACTCAGAAGGCAGAGTTGAAGAAGACGTAATCGGTCTGCGATATCGTAAGCTGGCCGATGGAAGTGGCGGATATATGTTGGAAGTAAAACCAACTGAAGCTGCTGATCAGGGAGAGTGGAAATGTGTGGCAACAAGTCACGAAGGCGTTATTGCCATTACAAAAAGTGAAATTTCGATGATCAGTAAGTTTCATCACAGATTTTATTGAACTATTACCCAATAATCATTTTAATATGGTTTTAGTTCCGAAAAATTACCGAAAACCACGTTTTATGGAAAGTTTAAAAGCTGTCCTCACAGAAGAAGGTTTAGTATCGTTTGAATGTAAGGTTGTAGGATTTCCAACTCCACTTCTGCGATGGTTCAAAGATGGCCAAGAACTACGACCGGGTGATGTGTATCAACTAACGGGCACAAATTCGTTAGGTTCCTACTGCTGTATTGCGAAAAATTGTATGGGCGAAGCTAGAAGTTCAGCTGAACTCACAATTGAAGATATACAAAATCAGTTGAATGATGAAGAAAAAATGCAACTCTTCTCAAAGAATCAACCACCGAAATTCGTACAAGGATTAAAGAGTTGCGAAGCTAAAATTAATGAAAACTTCAGGTTTACTGTACAAGGTATATTTTTGTCCAACTCTTAGGACTTTAGAAGACGAATTTAAAATTTTCTTTTTGTAATTTTAGTAAGCATAAGTCCTCCATCTGCTTTGGTATGGTTCCGCGATGATCAACCGGTAGAAACAGCTGAACCAGATCGTTATATCGTCTCAAAAGAAACACTAGGAACATGCAATTTAGATGTTCGACGTCTTGAGTTTATGGATCAAGCCGAATGGAAATGTGTTGCTACAAATGATTTCGGTAATTCAGTAACTTCAGCATTCTTAAAACTCACGATACCGAAACACTTCAAGAAGCCTAGATTTTTGGAAGCTCTTCGTGCTGTCTTATCAGAAGAAGGCGCCGTCAATCTAGAATGTAAAGTTATTGGTGTTCCTCAACCGGTCTTGAAATGGTACAAAGATGGCGAAGAACTAAAACCAGGAGATATTCATCGGATTATTTCTGGTCAGGTATGTTAACTACTTCTGTATTCATCTGCTTCTATCCCACTTCTGCTTCCACATCTTTTTCGGTTTATTCTATTTCTAATTCCTACCCGTCTTCTTTTTTCACTTCATTTATATCCTGTTGTTTAATTTCAACCTCACATTTTTTCTTTTGCCTAACTATTTGTTATTGTTATTTTTGAATACATTATCTTTATAGGATGGGACATGTTGTCTGGGGACATATACCTGCGAAGCCCGCAACTGTATGGGAATAGTAGCCTCTTCAGCTTCATTGCTTGGCTTTGAAGATAAAGCTAGTGTGAAGGAACTTCCACGTGTAGATCTGGCACGAAATCCATCATTATCAACAATTCACGAAGAACGTACTTCACAAATGTACGACACACCGCAAGGAGATATTTCTCTCACGATCGACGACCGCGGTGAAGTCTCATTTTCATTTGATGGCAAAGAAGTTTCAGTGTCTTTATATGAAACGCCCGATTTAACCGAAGAAGAAGCTCTGCAAATTGTCGAGATGTATGCTGATCAACTTTCAGAACATGTTACTGGTAAGTGTTTTAATTCTCTGTAATAGCTTTCGCATTTGTTGTTAGTTGTAGTAATTTGATCTACGATACGTACAATAAGCAAACAATATTGTAAATTTTTGGAAATTATGTATTGCTTTGTGTGCTATAGCTTAAAACTACTTTTCTCTTTAGATAGAATTTGTAAATATTTTCAGAACAAAACTTCATCGAGCTTCCTCCTTTACGTTTTGTAAAAGAAACATCAACATCAGGTAACTTGCTCATGGAAGCAGTAGTAATCGATGTATCACCTGAATACTACGCAACTGCCGAAGAAGAACGTACTGAAGCCGATTTGGATGACATGTCAATTACAGATGAAGCAGGTCAACCTCTTTCACCAGACGAATCAGGTTTGAATTTAGAAAAACTCAACAAAGAATTCCAGCAAAGAACACCGAAAAGACCTCCTCGTAAACGTTCAGAATCACAAAAGAGTGAAAATAACAGCTTCTATAGTTTGTCTAAAGATATATCTCAAGTCTCTATCGATGAGCCTAGTGTAGGTGAAGCAGCTGATTTAGAAAGCGAATCATGTATGGACACGTTTGCCAGTGCAAGAGGATCAGACAAAATGCATGAATCGGATCGTGCTTACCAAATAGCTGAAATAAACGAAACCGTCAGTTTACCAGGAGAGCTACAGAAACATGATAGTATGAGTCCTATTCTGCAAACAACTCATGAAATTGGATCTGATCTGCAAGTTGGAAAAGTTACTGCTGATAGCCCGAAAAAACCAGATAGAGAGAAAAAACGTAAATCTTCACAAAGTTCAGATGATTCATCGAAAGATGGATTGAAAAAGAAGAAAGACGGGAAGAAGCATAGTGAAAGTTTAGAAACTCAGAAATCTAGTACATTCCAAAGGGATATTCAAGGAGAAGAAGGCGATGGTTTAATAAGTCAAGAAGCAGTGAAAAATGCAGCCAAATTAAAAGAGATAAGAGACAAAGAAACAGAACTAACAGCGTTATTGAGACAACATTTGTTTGAAATTCAGAACGACTTATTTGCTGTTGAAGAAGAAGTTTTCTTACAATCATCCTTGAAAGCTACTTCAGCATCTGCGAATTCAAGTTTGGAAGTGTTGGGCAATGTGATTCAACCACTTCATGATATTCAGACATGCATAACAACAATAGAAAATAAACCTTCAGCCGAACGAGAACAATTTAATTTAATAGAAATGTTGGCACCTTCCATCTTTGAGCTTCAAAAGAGTTTATCAGTTATTATTAAATGTACAGAAATGCAGGGCAAGGAGCATACCCTGATTCAAAATACAAGTATCAATATTTTGGATGCTGTTAGTAAAAAGTTACAACGGGATTTGAAACTAGTCAAGAATTTGACCACATTAGAAACAAGTGTTTCTTCAATTAAAACTTTAAAAGAAACAAGAACAGCATCACCAAAAATTTTACAAGAAATCACAACAACACTTAATGAAATGTTGGCCAATTTAGAAAAGTCTGATAGTTTCATCGAAGACAAAATATTCCATGATGCTAGCCAGAAAGCAGATAAAGACAAACCGGTTTCATTAAGTGCAGATGCAAGTCTGCCTGAAATTGTATCACATATATCTTCAGAAGAAAAGAAATGTTTAGATGTTGAAACTATATTAATCAACGTGTCACATCCTGTACGGAAGATTCAACAAGGTTTACGCTTTTTAGAAGATAAACTAGCCACCGGGGAAAGCGGGAAAATGTATCCTAACTTAAATGCGGATATGCTGCAAAAACTATTAGAACCTGTGACCGAATTATCAAAACAATTAAACATAGTTGAGAACATAGCAATGAAACGTGCAGGTGAAAAATCAATTGTACAAGAAACGTGTATTGCTATTCTAGACAATGTCAGTCGACCAACTAAGGAATTACTAAAAGGTATTGAGTTAATTAAAAAACAATGTTCTGAGAAGAAACCTTCAAATGTGGTTAGTGTTAATATTTTGGAATCATTCATGGCACCAGTGCAAGAAATACTCACCAACATGGAGCATATTGAACATGAAGTGTCAACTTTAAGCGTCCACAGTGTTGAAGCGAAACCAGCTGTTGTCATCGGTGATGTGTTTGATCGCGTCAGTGAACTTGTTCTACAGAACATATCACAGATTGTTCTGTCAATGGAAGCCAATATTGCATCTGCCATGATGAACTATTCTGATGTATATGTCCAAGAAACATCTCATCAAATCTCAAAACTGCAAAGAGATCTTGTAGAAATTGTTGCATTGTCAGCTGATAACAGAACTGAAGATATGATTGTATTACTTGATCATATATCTCAACCAGTTGAAGAGATGAGTCAAAGTTTCCTTGATATTGGACGAAAATCGCCTACAAGAGTAACAGAAAATTTAAATAATTGTTTAGCTCAGTTAGATTACAAACTGGAACAAAATAAAACTACTATCAACCAATCTGATCTTCAAGATAATTTTATTAGCTTAAAATCTCATTTGGAAGAAGTTAAAGAATATTTGGCTTTACCTAAAACGAAGAAGGCGAAGAAAGGTGTTAAGGTACCTAAGGAAATTGAATCTCTTGTTCAAACCAGTATACCGCAAGAGCAAGAAGGAGCCAAAGGCACATTGCTAGATTCCCTAATAGATTTAGTAAGATGTATCGATATTGTTCAAGTCGAGTCACAATTAATAAAATCAGAAAAACCTTCAACAGATAAAAGTATTACAGAACCATTAGATAAACTAGCAAAATCTGTGAGTTTGTTACAAGATGATGCAAAATTACTTGCTAAAAGTGATAGAGAAGTTGTAGAGATAACTAGCATTGTCAGCTCCGTTAATGAAGTAAACAAAATTTTACCAAGTGTTAGCGATAGAATGGCTAACACAACATTAACTAAACCACTTCAACATTTACAAGACAGTTTAAAGAATATATGTCAATATTTATTTACACCTCCAACACCATTTGCTCTTCCACAATCGGAGGAATTAAAATTAACTACTAAAGACGAAACACTAACTTTGTTACATGAACAAATTGTTGCTGTACAATCAGAACAGTTTATAGAAAACTTAACTAAGCTAAAAAAAGTAGAAAAGGGAAAAGAAAAGGCAATGGCTGCACCACTATTGGAGCTAGAAAAATGTTTAGCAATCGTACAACAACAAACTGTTACTGATCTTGCTGACGAAGAATACTTAGCAAAACCAGAATTGCTTGAAACAGCAACATGTCTTCAGGAAGTTAGACATAGCATCGAAGTTTTAAAACAAACATCAATTTTTGATACAACTGGAACAATACCTCTTACAAAAATTGATATAAAAGAAATGGAAAATTTCTCTGAAAATCTGCAGAAGTTGAATGAAAATATTTCGTATCTAAAACAAGAAGCAGTTGAAATCAAACCTAATAATGTCACACTATTGAAACCATTAATAAGTATTTTGGAAGAAGTAGATAGTCGTATTTCTCAAGCAAGACGATCAAAAACATCTGATAAGTCCAGAGAGAGCATAAGATTAGTTTTAAAACCAATTGAAAACCCTGTCAAAATGATATTGGAAGTCATGCATACATCATCTCCTAAACATATTGATGAACTATCCCAAACAGAAATTGCCAGTTTAACTAACATCGGTAATTGTTTGCATGAAATCAACGCTTGTTTGATTGCAAGTGATACTGCAGATATTGAAACTATCGCGAATCCTTTGATAAATCTAAAATCTGCTATTGCATCACTGGTCCGTGAGCCTAAACTTGAGAGTAAACATATTTTAATTCGTAATATTTTACCCGCAATCCAAAACTTCGATAACACAGTTATTAAAATTCAACGAAAGATTGACTTGCCAAAAATACAAAAAGGATCGCTTATAACAGTTATGAATAAAACAGTAGAAGTTTTTCAAAGTAAACTTCCAGTTAAAGTTGAAACTTTAAACTTAAATATACAGCAACTAAAAGGTGCCTTGGACAGTTTTCAAGGAGAATTGCCTGCTCAAGCATCAGAACTAATACAAGCAACTGAACAAACTTTGAATAAAGTAAACAGTACAATTGTGACAGAAACAACCAAAGAAAATATTGAAGCACTGAATGCTAATTTGAATGAGCTGCAACGTAAAATAACAGCAGTTGAAGTTAAACCAGAAACTGAAGCTATTGTTGCATCTGTGAAAGAACTTCAGAAGACTATAGTTGAAACAGTTCAACAAGTATCAAAAACAAAGAAAATTTTAACGAAAACCGAGTCTGTTTCAAATCTTATAGACTCATTGAACGATCTTCAACAATCTATTGTATTGGTTAAGCAAAAACCTGAATTATCAAAACAATTTGAAATTTTAACACAATTACAAACGCCTGTCCAAGCTTTACAAGAATCTATTGGAACTAAAGCCGGTTCGATTAAGGAAGAAGAAATGGAACAAGTTCAAGAATTACATAAGATAATTAAACAATTAACAGAAAATGTCAAGGAAATGGAAACAGAAAAAGTTGAATTACTAGAGATAGAAAAACCTCTACAAGCAATTCAAAATATAATTGCTGGAAAAACTTCAACTGGTGTTCAAAAACCAGAAAAAGCGAAGAAGCAACCAATGTTCTTACAACAAATATTAAAACCTTTAGAAAATCTTTGCTCGAAAATGGAAGTCGTGCAAAGTAAATCTGCAGAAATATCACATAATAAATTCCGTACTATAACTTTAATAGAATCCTTAAATACTCTAAACTCATCTTTAAATAATTCTATACTAAAAGCAACGTCATCTATTTCTGATTTGAATTCAGAATTTAACAACTTGGATGAATTGTTAAAACAAGAACGATTATTTGGTTTGCTCAGTAAAAATGATATTGAATCAGTAGATGAAATCATACAAATTATTTACAAATGTAATTCTAACTTGAATGAAATCGATAATATCGAAGATGCATCACAACGAATTGATAGCTTTAACAAAATTGTGAATGATTTTCAAAATCAAATCCAGAAAAAATCAGTTGGGTTAGACAAACATAGCACTGAATACTCAACCATATTCTTACGTCTTAAAGCTATAAGTATTCGTCTTTATGAAATTGCTAAAGAACCAGAAACAAAACGGAAAATGATTAAGGCTATACCAGAAAAATTAAAGAATTTGAAACTAATGATTGAAGATTCTAATAGTTCTGCTATAGCATCGAAGATACAGGCACCGCTTCAAGCATTAGTAACTTGTTTGAACGAAGCAGAAAAACAAGTTCAACCTTGTGAAGAGAAAGAAGTAGTATTTGATATTGTTAAAGGGTTACAAGGAATTATTGAAAGTAAAGACGTTTCAGATACTGCTGGTACTATAGAACTAGCGTTGGAACAACCATTGAAAGCACTTGAAGTTTGCGTCACAGAAATGATGCAACACAAACCTGAACAACAATCAGAAGTTATGTTGGGCTTGGAAACAATTTGCAAACCTTTAGAAGCTATTGCAGAATATATGGAATCACATGATAAGTCCCGTGTGAAAATCTTTAAAGATCCACTTTCAGAAGTAAAGAATTGTATTCAAAACTTGGAACAATTACACGAGACTGGAAATAAACATTTGATTAGCTTGCTAGAACCTTTAAAACTTTTAGAAACTATCATTGAAGCAAAACAACCTACTGTTGCATCTGTAAGTGAAATGAATCCAGACGATACTACAAAGATAAACATCCTCTGCGAATCATTAAAAGATTTAACTAAATCAGTAATTTTTGCACATTCAATTGATATATCAAGTCCAGAAGAGCAAAAAGAAATTAAACTTTGTATCTCACAATTACTACAAGATGTTAAAAACAGTGTTGGTGTTATAACTTGTGAACCAGAGAATAAAACATTTAAGGATGTAATTGCGCCAGCATGTAAACTTCTGGATGCAATAAATATTGTACAAAATGAGTATACAGAAAAGAAGACGAATCAAACTCCAATAATTGAAAAGCGTATAGAAGTGATTATGGAACCCGTTGTAGAATTAGAAAAATGTTTATCAATCTTACATGCGACAAATTTAACAGATACCGCAGCAGTACAACAAACTAAAAAACTTGATGAACCTTTACAAGAGCTACACAGTTGCATGACTACTATACAACAAGCTTTAATGGAACCATCTGTAAAGGAAAAAGAAGTATGCCAATCTTTCATTCAACCATTGACTAAAATATCCGAAAAGTTATCTAAATTGGAGAAAGTCAAAATAATAAATGTAAGCCAATCGGAACAGACAAGACTTGCTACTTTATCATATTCTGTTAGTGAAGTTAAACAAGGTATTGCATCTTTCGTTAAAGAACTTAAGAAAGGTTCTGTTGATGCAGGAAAGGCAATGAAAGCTGCTACAATTATGAATGAACCCTTGAAAGCACTTCAAGGTCAAATATCTGAGATGATGAAGCCAGAAAATGCAACCTTAGAAATGGTATCAGTTGTTCAAGAACCATTAGTACAACTAGAAAAATGCGTCAGCATTTTACAAATTTCTGACATCAAGGAAATTCAAGCTGAATCTAAACAAAAAGCAAAGCAATTGATTGAACCTTTGCAAGAATTGCAACAATGCATGGTGACAGTACAACACATATTATCTAGTTCAGATACTAAAGCAAACATTGAAAATAATCTTCAAGCAGTTATGGCACCACTGCAGAATGTCTCTAAGAAATTGTTGATCGCACAAAAAGGACAAGTAGAAAATTTACGCAAGTCCGAGAAAGTTAAAATTACAAACTTGAAGCAGAATATTGAAGCAGTGAACAAAGGTGTTACAGCTATTTTGGAAAACGTACAAACATTGTCAGTTCAAGGTAGTCTAGGATTTCAAACTGTTTCTGTTATAGCTGAACCATTGAAAGCTTTATTTACAAATATTGAAGAAATTATGAAACCAGAAGAAAAAGTGCAAGTATTGGAAGATATTCAAATGCCTTTGCTACAATTAGAAACATGCATAACAATATTGCAAGAACCAATGATAGGAGTACATGAAATAACTTCTGCTGTAACTCAAGAAGTCAAATATTTGGTAGAACCACTCAAAGAATTACACTCTTGCATGGCAACAATTCAAAATGTTCTGTCCAATCCTGCAACTGCAACTGAAATTGAAATACACTTAGAATCGGCTATTGCACCATTAGTGAAAATATCTGAAAATCTGTCTAAGTTGGAACGTAAACAAATAAAAAATGTAAGTCAGCCTGACATGGTAAAGATGAAAGTTCTACTCCAAAATGCTGCTGCTCTGAATAAGGGAATAAATGCAATTATTGGTGAAGTTCAAAAAGTTAGTCTGGAAGGATCCAAACAGTTACAAGTTATGAATGTTATCTCAACTCCCCTTAAAGCATTGCAAGAACATATTATTGAAATTATGAAACCTGAAGCAATACAAGTTGATACTAAACTTGAAGAGAAACCAATAGAAGAATCCATGTTGCAACTAGAGAAATGTATAATAATATTACAAGAACCAGAATCACATAAAGAACTCCTAACTGAATCAGCAGTTGTTCAAGAAGTCAAACAGCTTGCGGAACCGTTACAAGAGTTGCAAACTTGTATGACTACCGTACAAAATATACTAACAAATCCAGCTGGTACAACCGACGATGAACAAAATTTGAAATCTGTTGTAGAACCACTACAAAAAATATCACATACATTATCAAAACTCGAACACAGTACATTAGAAAACTTAACCAAATCACAAAAGGTGCAAATACAAGATCTTTCTGAAAATGCTGGACAATTAAAGAAAGGTGTTACAATGTATTTGGAAGAAATTCAAAAAGTTGCTATTCCAAAAAATAAAGCTTTAGAAGTTGCAAATGTTATGAACGTACCATTAAAAGCATTGTTTGAAAATATATCAGAGATATTAAAAACGGAAGAGAAAGCTGAACAAGTATCAGTTGTCAACGAACCAATGATTCAGTTAGAGAAATGCATAACCATATTAGAAGAGCCAATTGCTTCCGCAAGTGAAATTTCAACTGAAATAACTGCAATTCAAGAAGCCAAACAATTGATGGAGCCACTTCAAGAATTACATTCTTGTATGGTGACAATACAGGATGTATTATCAAATCCATCATCCAAAATTGACGATGAAGCGACATTAAAAGCTATTATAGAACCACTCAAGAAGATATCTGACAATATTTCAACCGTCGAACAAGTTAATATTGATAATGTTACTGACGCTGAAAAGGCACAAGTTGTGACATTATCTGAAAATGCAAGCGAGCTGAAAAAGGGTGTAGAAGTATTATTACAGAAACTCGAAAATGTTTCGGTGGAAGGAGCCAAATCATTACAAGTCGTAAACGTAATTACAGAACCACTAAAAGCACTCCATGATAATATAACAGATATTGTAAAAACAGAGGAAATTAAAGTGCAACAAGCTTTTGCAAAGGAAGTTGTTCAAGAACCATTGATTCAATTAGAAAAATCTATTTCATTGTTACAAACACCCGGTGAAGTTACAAAAGAAATTATGTCTGAACCAACAGCAATGCATGAAGCTCAACAATTAATTCAACCATTACAAGAATTACAGGTATGCATGGAAACTATTCAAAATGTAATGATTAGTCCAGTTGTATCATCAGACAATGATGCAATACTACAATCAGTTAAGAAACCGTTGAAAAAAGTCATGGCTACATTGTCTATAATAGAAAAACAGAAAGTTGTGGGCTTAAGTCAAGCAGAAAAAATTAAAGTTGACAATTTAACACACGTTTTAAGTGGAGTTAAACAAGGAGTTAAGGCTTTGATTGGGGATATACAAAAGTGTAGCGTTGAGGGCAGCAAAACTTCTCAAATATCTACTGTTTTGTCAGAACCATTAAAAGCTTTGCAACAAAATATTGCTGATATTGTTAAAGAAGAAGGAAATAGGATCGAAGAAATGAATAAAGTAGAAGAGATTCAGAAAGCAGAAGAGTTAAAGAAATCTGAGGAATTACTAAAAGAAAAAGAACTTAAAAAGGCAGAGAAACAAGCAAAAGCAGAAGAAATTAAAAAATTAGAAGAACAAAAGCAGATAGAAGATGCCAAGAAAAATGAAGAAACGAAAAAACTAAAAGAACAGGAAAAAGCAGAGGAACTTAAGAAAGCGGAAGTACTTAAAAAAGCAAAAGAACTTAAGGAAGCAGAAGAAAAAGCTCAAGCAGTAAAAGACGCAGAAGAACAAAAGAAATTAGAAGAATTAAAGAAAGCAGAAGAATTAATAATATTAGAAAAACAAAAGACTGAAGACGAATTACAGAAATCAGAACAAAAAAGAGTAGAGGAACAAAAGAAAGCTGAAGAACTAGCTAAGATAGAAGAAATTGCTACCTTATCTCCAGTACAAATTAATCTTCTACAATCTTCAGTATTAATATTGCATACATCAATCAATTCTTTAGCTAAAATTACATCATCTGAACAAATCACATCACTTCTTAGCGCTACAAATAATATGTGTACTATTTTAAATTCAACTTTGGATCACATTATATCTGGAAACATTGGTATAACTCCACAATCAATGATTGAACCACTACAAAAAATCCACGACGATGTTTGCACAGTTGAAGAATGGGTATCGAAAGCAGTAAGCCAGTCCCCGAAGAATAAAGAGAAATATCAAGGTATAAGTGACGCAACATTAGACTTATGGAAATGTGTTGTTAGTGTCACACAAGATTTAACTACAACATCTGTATGTAAATTACCTGTACAAAAAAGAATTGAAATTCTTCAAACTATCATAAAGCCGCTTTCATTTTTATGCGAGTTAATAGTTGAGAAACATAAAACTCAAGTTAAAGTAGCAGAAAAACAAGAGATCAAAAAGATAGAATTATCATTAAAGAAACCATTGGAAGAGTTAGAAAAATGTTTGGATGCTGTTCAAAAATCAGATAAACCGAAAAGAGAAAAATTAAAACTTGATCCCTTGGAGTTTCCATTAAAAGAGCTTCATGCCTCTATCATTAAATTGCAGATTTGTGCCGATACAGGCAAGTTAGATATTGTGAAACTGCAGGAAGAACTTAAGAATGTGAAAAATCCTTTAGAAGCTTTATTAGAAAATATCTGTATGATTGAAACAAGAGAAATAACACAAAAAGAAACAAAGAAAGCTCTAGTGAAAATTGTTGATGAACTTACAAAGAATATTGCTGTTATATCACAACCTTTGATTACTGAATCACAAATAGAAGCTAAGTTGGAGAACTTACAAAATCTTCTACAACCAATACAATTATTACATGAAACTTTAAACATAATTGGTGCTGAAAAATCAAAACAATTAAAGATTAACGCTGTTCTTGAATCGATTGAAGAAATTGAAAATATAGTTGCAAATAAAATTTCTAAGCCAGACAAAACTAGCGCAAATGAAGAAGTTATTTTGTCATTGAAGAAACCATTCGAAAAATTACAAGAATACTTATCAAGTGAAATTACAATTACAGAAACAGTTGTTTCATTACCCAAGGAACAAAGTGCTGAAGTACAAGCAGTTGTGAAGTTATTGGCGGATATTCATAATAATTATGAGATCATAACAAAACAAAAAGATACTACTACTGATAGTAAAGAAGAGATAAAAATGGACACAGAAGCAAAGGCAACTTTAAAATGTATCGAGGATTGTATGTCCATTATCAAATTACCGTTATCCAAACAACAGTTTGCCATTATAAAACAAGTAGGCGAACCATTACAAAAATTACAAGCAACTGTAGCTGAGCAAGTCGAAACTATTTCTAAGCAAGCTGGAATTGTAACAGAACAAAAAGAAGGAAAACAAATAAAAGCTTTAATCAAGCCATTGCAAGAAGTTCAATCTGTGCTTCAAGATTTATCTCTTTCAGAATGTACTAGCCTATCTTCAAGATCAGAAGATAAAACAGAACAGCATTTCGCTCTTATCGAACCTCTTGAGAAGCTACAAAAGAACTTATGTGATATACAACTGTTCATTACTTTAGAAGCGACTGGCGATCTCTCCGAAAAGGAAGATATAAATTTGATGAAAACAATCGCTCAACCATTGCGAGATATTCAAACATGTATGACACATATTACAGAACAACTTGCTATCGAACATGTTCAACCATTTACCGTACAACAGCCTCATGATAAAGAGTTAGCTGTTCCTGTAACTGAATTATTAAAATGTATTGCAGTGATACAGTCTCATATATTGCAAGAACCCACTATTTCGTCATTTTCAACAGATGATATCTCATCTATTAAAACTTTTGCAAAACCACTGGACACAATTCATTCTTGTGTCATTCAGATTAAAGAACAAACTCCATTGGAACCCGTTTCTAGTATATCTGTTGAAGATTATTTGGCTTTACAAGCATTGGCGACTCCTTTGCAAGAGCTGATTGATTGTGTTGCTGTTATTCGGGAAAATGTTCCAGTTGAACTTTTAGATGATATATCAGAAAAAACAAATATATCTGAACTAAAAACTTTTGCATCACCACTTGAAGAACTGCATGAGTGTTTGACAGTCATACATGAACAATGCGTTTTGGATTCACCCGATGATTTATTGTTAACAAAACAAGAGATTATTAACAACGTTGTTAAAATATTAGAAAACTTCGAAGAATGTGCTGCTGCTGTAGTTCATAATATGCCATTTGAAGTTGTCAAACATAGGGAAACACAACAAACAATATCTGAGTTAGAAACCTTGGCTGATCCATTATTTGAGTTAGAGAAATGCATTGCACAAATTAATAAACCAGTTACAATAGAATTTGCAGAAGAAAGTACACAACAAGATGATTTCAGTACAGCTATTACAAGTGATGTAGGAACATTGGCAGATGCAATGACTTCTGACCTAGATGTCTCCGAAAGTTCAGAAGTGTACAAATTAGCTGATATGCCTGAAGATATTGAAGTGATGACCGACAAAAAAGCTGAAATTAAAAAACAAGAAGAGACTGCCATAAAGGATTCAGAATTGAAAGTAATGGCTGAAGCTAAACTGAAAGAAGCAGAAATAAAGGCAAGAAAAGAAACAGTTGAGAAGGATATTGTAGAAACAGAAAATAAATCCAAGAAAGAAATTGAAGCGAAAGCTACAGAAGAAACTAAGCAAAAAATAACATTAGAGACAGAAAATAATTTCCAGAAGGATGTTCAAGAGAACGCTAAAGTAGAAGCTGAAATGAACGCCAAAGAAGAACAAGAAAATAAGGCTAAAGAGCCAACACAAGAAAAGAAGGTGATACTGGAAGCAAAATCAATATCTAAGAAAAACGCTGAAAACGAAACAAAAATAGAAACTGAAGATGATGAAAATAAAGCTAAAGAAAACACCGAACTAAAAACAAAGCTCGAAGTTGAAAACAAAATCAAACTAGAGACTGAAAAGAATGCAAAAGAAGAAGAAAAAAATAAAGTAAAAGAACAAACAGACAAAGGTAAAGAAGAAGCTCAAAAGAAGGATAAAGATGAAGTAGACAGAATGACAAAAGAAAAGGCAGATAAGAAGTTGAAATTAGATAGTGAAAGGAAGGCTGAAGCTGAAGCTGAAAAGAAAAATAAATATGAGGTGGAACTTAAAGCAAAGGTTGATGCTGAAAAGAAAGCTAAGGATGAAGCAGAGAAGATGGCAAAAGAAGAAGAAGATAAGAATTTGAAATTAGAAATTGAAAAGAAAGCTAAAGTTGACGGTGAACAGAAAGTAAAAGATGAAGCTGAAAAGAAAGCTAAAGATGAAACAGAGAAGAGAGCAAAGGAAGAAGCAGATAAGAAGTTGAAATTAGAGGCTGAAAAGAAAACTATAGATGAAGCAAAAAAGAAAGCTAAAGATGAAGCTGTCCAAAAAGCTAAGGTTGAAGCAGAAAAGAAAGCTCAAGATGAAGCAGAGAAGAAAATGAAGGAAGAGGCAGATAAGAAATTGAAGTTAGAGGCTGAACAGAAGGCTAAAGATGAGGTTGAACAGAAAGTAAAAGTTGAAGCTGAAAAGAAAGCTAAAGATGAAGCAGAGAAGACAGCAAAGGAAGAAGCAGATAAGAAGTTGAAATTAGAGGCTGAAAAGAAAACTACCGATGACGCCAAAAAGAAAGCTAAAGATGAGGCTGACCAGAAAGTAATGATTGAAGCAGAAAAGAAGGCTAAGGATACTGCAGAGAAGATGGCAAAGGAAGAAGCAGATAAGAAGTTAAAATTAGAGTCTGAAAAGAAGGCTAAAGATGAGGTTAAACAGAAAGTAAAGGTTGAAGCTGAAAAGAAAGCAAAAGATGAAGCAGAGAAAACGGTAAAGGAAGAAGCAGATAAGAAATTGAAGTTAGAGGTTGAAAAGAAAGCTAACGCTGAAGTTGAAAAGAAAGTTAAAGATGAGGCTGAACTTAAAGCAAAGGTTGATGCTGAAAAGAAAGCTAAGGATGAAGCAGAGAAGATAGCAAAAGATGAAGTAGATAAGAAGTTGAAATTAGAGAATGAAAAGAAAACTAAAGATGAAGCCGAAAAGACAGCTAAAGATGAGGCTGAACATAAAATAAAAGTTGAAACTGAAGAGAAATCTAAGGATGAAGCAGATAAGAAGTTGAAATTAGAAGCGGAAAAGAAAACTATAGATGAAGCCAAAAAGAAAGATGAAGATGAGGCTGACCAGAAAGTAAAGGTTGAAGCTGAAAAGAAAGCTAAAGATGCAGCAGAGAAGATGGCAAAGGAAGAAGAAGATAAAATGTTGAAATTAGAAGCTGAAAAGAAAACTATCGATGACGCCAAAAAGAAAGCTAAAGATGAGGCTGACCTGAAAGCAAAGGTTGAAGCAGAAAAGAAAGCTAAAGATGAAGCAGAGAAGAAGGCAAAGGAAGAGGCAGATAAAAAGTTGAAGTTAGAGGCTGACCAGAAAGCAAAGGTTGAAGCAGAAAACAAAGCTAAAGATGAAGCAGAGAAGAAGGCAAAGGAAGAGGCAGAAAAGAAGTTGAAGTTAGAGGCTGACCAGAAAGCAAAGGTTGAAGCAGAAAACAAAGCTAAAGATGCAGCAGAGAAGTTGGCAAAGGAAGAAGCAGATAAGAAGTTGAAATTAGAGGCTGAAAAGAAATCTTTAGATGAAGCAAAAAAGAAAGCTAAAGATGAAGCTGACCAAAAAGCAAAGGATGAAGCAGAAAAGAAAGCTCAAGATGAAGCAGTGAAGAAGGCAAATGAAGAGGAAGATAAGAAGTTGAAGTTAGAGGCTGACCAGAAAGCAAAGATTGAAGCAGAAAACAAAGCTAAAGATGCAGCAGAGAAGTTGGCAAAGGAAGAAGCAGATAAGAAGTTGAAATTAGAGGCTGAAAAGAAATCTTTAGATGAAGCAAAAAAGAAAGCTAAAGATGAAGCTGACCAAAAAGCAAAGGTTGAAGCAGAAAAGAAAGCTCAAGATGAAGCAGTGAAGAAGGCAAAGGAAGAGGCAGATAAGAAGTTGAAGTTAGAGGCTGACCAGAAAGCAAAGATTGAAGCAGAAAACAAAGCTAAAGATGCAGCAGAGAAGTTGGCAAAGGAAGAAGCAGATAAGAAGTTGAAATTAGAGGCTGAAAAGAAATCTTTAGATGAAGCAAAAAAGAAAGCTAAAGATGAAGCTGACCAAAATGCAAAGGTTGAAGCAGAAAAGAAAGCTCAAGATGAAGCAGTGAAGAAGGCAAAGGAAGAGGCAGATAAGAAGTTGAAGTTAGAGGCTGACCAGAAAGCAAAGGTTGAAGCAGAAAAGAAGGCTAAAGATGCAGCAGAAAAGATGGCAAAGGAAGAAGCAGATAAGATGTTGAAATTAGAAGCTGAAAAGAAAACTATAGATGAAGCAAAAAAGAAAGCTAAAGATGAGGCTGACCAGAAAGCAAAGGTAGAAGCAGAAAAGAAAGCTAAAGATGAAGCTGAGAAGAAGACAAAGGAAGAAGAAGAAAAAAAGTTGAAGTTAGAGGCTAACCAGAAAGCAAAGGTTGAAGCAGAAAAGAAG
This sequence comes from Leistus spinibarbis, assembly GCA_933228885.1. Taxonomy (NCBI): domain Eukaryota; kingdom Metazoa; phylum Arthropoda; class Insecta; order Coleoptera; family Carabidae; genus Leistus; species Leistus spinibarbis. The sequence goes on along the minus strand of OW121804.1, from coordinate 8,046,759 downwards.
GCTAAAGATGCAGCAGAAAAGATGGCAAAGGAAGAAGCAGATAAGAAGTTGAAATTAGAGGCTGAAAAGAAAACTATAGATGAAGAAAAAAAGAAAGCTAAAGATGAGGCTGACCAGAAAGCAAAGGTAGAAGCAGAAAAGAAAGCTAAAGATGCAGCAGAGAAGATGGCAAAGGAAGAGGCAGATAAGAAGTTGAAATTAGAGGCTGAAAAGAAAGCAAAGGTTGAAGCAGAAAAGAAAGCTAAAGATGCAGCAGAGAAGATGGCAAAGGAAGAAGCAGATAAGAAGTTGAAATTAGAGGCTGAAAAGAAAACTATAGATGAAGCAAAAAAGAAAGCTAAAGATGAGGCTGACCAGAAAGCAAAAGTAGAAGCAGAAAAAAAAGCTAAAGATGAAGCTGAGAAGAAGTCAAAGGAAGAGGCAGAAAAGAAGTTGAAGTTAGAGGCTGACCAGAAAGCAAAGGTTGAAGCAGAAAAGAAAGCTAAAGATGCAGCAGAGAAGATGGCAAAGGAAGAAGCAGATAAGAAGTTGAAATTAGAGGTTGAAAAGAAAACTAAAGATAAAGCTAAAAAGAAAGCTAAAGATGAAGCTGACCAGAAAGCAAAGGTTGAAGCAGAAATGAAAGCTCAAGATGAAGCAGAGAAGGCAAAGGAAGAGGCAGATAAGAAGTTGAAGTTAGAGGCTGACAAGAAAACTATAGATGCAGTCAAAAAGAAAGCTAAAGATGAGGCTGATCAGAAAGTAAAGGTTGAAGCTGAAAAGAAAGCTAAAGAAGAAGCAGAGAAATTGGCAAAGGAAGACGCAGACCAGAAGTTAAAATTACAAGCGGAAAAGAAAGCTAAAACAGATGAACAAAAGAAAGATGCTGAAAATAAATTTAAACTCGAAGCTGAAAGGAAGGCTAAAGAGGAGATTGATCAGAAAACCAAAATTGAAGCTGAAACCAAAACAAAATTAGAAGCAGAAAAGAAAACCAAGGAAGATGCTGAAGGAGAAAAAGATAATATAAAAGCAAAAGTTGAAATTCAACAAGATTCTGAAATAGAGATAGATAAAAATAAAGTGGTTAAAAAACGAAAATCTTTAAGAAAAGCAAGTTTGGAAACAAACAATATAGCAATTCTGCAAGAGACAATTAAAATAGAATCAGCAGCATCTGTTGAAGCAGCAGTTAATGAAAATAGACGTAAATCCATAAAGAAAACGAAACAAGTAGATGAAGGTAGAAAGCAATCATTGGAAATACAGAAAATTGAAACTGTATTTAAAGGTGTCATTGTAGCTCACGATGAGAATTCATCTGGACATAATTTGATTGATAATGATTACGTACAAAGAGACACTTGTGGACCACGAGATTCTAAGAAAAAGCCAACATTCTGTACGAGGCTTACAAATAGAACTGCTGTACAAGGTTCAAGGGTTAAATTAACGTGCAGTATTTTGGGAACCCCAGAAGCAGAAATACAATGGTACAAGGATGGACTTCCATTGATGCACAGCAATAAATATAAGACATATTTCTGTGATGGTTTGATTACTTTAGAAATCTTAAACGCAAATATGGCTGATTCTGGGGAGTACAGTTGTACTGCTGCTAATAACCATGGATCTAATTCTACATCAGCAACACTGAAAGTTTATGAAGCTTTCGAAGCATCACCGATTCCACCGACATTTACAAGATCCATTCGGGATTCGTACAGATGTACAACCAATGAGTTGATACTAGAATGCAGAGTTCGTGGTCAGCCTGCTCCAGAAATATCTTGGTTTAAAGACGGAAATGCGATACTACAAGGTGGAAAATATGAACAAAACGATTTAGGAGATGGTATTTGCAAATTGATCATATCGAACCCTACAAAAGAAGACAGCGGTCAATATTCTTGCCGTGCGGAGAATAATTTGTGGAATGACCAAATATCACATGTTGTTGAATTTTCCGGTAAGTTATAATGCGTAAAGTAGTCGCAGAGAACATACGCCGGCTTTGATAATCACTGGATAACGAGGGTTTTGTCTAGGCCAGTGATTATCAAAAAAGGCGAATGAACTCGGCGATAAGGATTGCTATTGTAAATTATTGTATGACTTAGGGAAAGAAGATGTGAAATCTAAACGTGCTGAATCACTATCATCGCCTCGTCCAGTTCGAGACTCCAGAGGTCCGAAATTCGGAAACATCTTAACAGATCACATTGTACCTACTGGTGGAACTATAGGTCTACAAGTAGAAGTTAAAGGAATGCCAGAAGATGTAACATGGTTCAGAGATGATATACGATTACCTAAAGTATCAAGTAAACATAAGACTTTTGTTGAGTCTGGTGTTTATACACTTTTATTCCCAAATGCAACCAACACGGAAGCTGGAAGATACACTTGTCGCGTTTCGAATGCGTATGGACGCGTTGATACTACTGCTTTTGTCGAAGTTGTACATCCGAGTAGTATTCGTGGTGGCAAGCCAGCCATGTTTATATCCCGACCCGATAAAATGATGTCTGTTACAACTGGTGAAGATATATCTGTTTCCTTTAGAGTTAACGGTGATCCGAAACCAAGAGGTTAATATCTAGTTTTATAGTGTTTATAACGTTGATGTTTTGCTAAAATGCGTAAATTTGTTTCAGTTACATGGATGAAAGGAACCAGGGATATTACAAACAGTCCTCGATCATTAAAGGAAGCCCATGACGACTATGTTCGGTTTACGTTGAAGCGTGCAACGCCTGATGATGTCGGAACTTACTGCATTTTGGCGAAAAATGTGTACGGATGTGATCGGGCATTCTTCACCGTCAGCCATAGACAGCGGGCTCAATCAGAGGCGCGTGAATTCGAAACCAGTGCTTCTATTTTGAAAGAAATTGGCACCTACAACGAAAGAATTTATTTGACTGGTAAGTTTTTTTTTTCTTGACTGTTCTTACTTTCTTTATACATATAGATATTAGTTAACGCAGAGCATTGGTTATTTTAAATATAATTCACCTTCCAAATTAGATTAAGAACGTATAGTTTTGAAAACAATCAATTTAATTTACAAGCATGTTTAAGAAAATTGTTTATTTTGAAATCTAGTAAGTTACATCTGTGTTCTAAATTGCTAATGTTTATTGTTCTACCTGACTGGCATCAACAGGGATATGTTGCTAAATAACCACCCACAAAAACTAACAATTTTCGTGCGTTATTTATAGTTAGTATGTGTTGAACAGTGCATTAGTTTAGTTCGTGTTCCACAAATTAGTATATTTTTGAATTTCATATACCTTATAATATAATTACACATTCGACTTCAAATACTGCCAATTTAGATAAGTTTATGATTGCTCGAATAAATTATGGTGCTAGAAGATGATGGTGATTTTATTGGACCACTATTGGCATTGACGGTACTAAGAAACAAATGGACAAATAGACAACATAGTCTTGTTTCGGAATTTCTAAATTATTTGGTTTCTTATCAAGGTGAATTATAAAGTGATACGTGTATCCAATTAGAATAATACAGTTAAAGAAATTTAGTAACATTGTTCAAAATTATAGAAACTGAGAAACAGTTATCTATTATTAATTTTCTCTACTGTCTCATGTCAGTGAAATGCTGATAGAATCAATGATAATGTTATAGTTTGGAATAAATACAAAAATTACAAATGTCATCAGCATTTTTCTAATACTGATATATTTCTATAAATGTTTGGTTTGTATCAATATAGTAAAATGTAGGTCAACCCGCTAAAACAATGGTTGTTTTTTTTAAATTTCAAAAGAAAATTTTATAGTTTTGGTTAAAATTAGCCAAGTATTCGTATAGTCACATGTGAGTCACCTAAAATGAGTGTTAATCTCCTCAACGTAATGAGGCAAGATTGCCAAAGGTCAGCGAAACTATTTCTGCATTTAGTTTCTGTCAGTATGACAGCTTTTATTATATAAACATTATTTACACATCAAACAATGTGTTTATTTTTCATATATCATTGTTAAAGTACACATTTTTCGAGTTATCGAAAAAAACATACCACGACCGAATGCTTTAGCCCTGCTACACTAAAAAAAGAATATATTCCTTACTATTAAGTTAATTTAATTTAATTTTAAAATAATATATCATTCGTATGTTTTTCATGTGCACACCATTTATTTACAGATATCCCCGGACCGATTCCTGGCGAACCAGTCGTTGCAGACAGTGGTAGGAATTGGGTATCGCTGTCATGGTGCAAACCCGAGATTCGCGGCGCAGCCCCTGTAGTTGCATATCGCGTCGAATCATGGCTCAGAGGTGGCGAAGGAGCCCGCTGGACAGAACTCGGTGTATCACCTATAAACAGTTTCGACGCTTTCAACCTAAAATCGGAAGGCGAGTACGTGTTCCGCATCACCCCAAGAAATCGGTATGGATGGGGCGAAGCAGTCAAAAGTGCCCCGATCATCGTTGGCAAACCAGTCGAACTGCCTGAGTTTGTCAAGATCTTACCAGGGCAACTTAAGGCTTTGAAGGGGTCTGAAGTGACTTTAGAATGTGAGGTAAGAATTTAACGAATGGATCTAGGAAATTTCATCGCCAAACAAAAACTTCCAGACAAGGAAAACTATATGATTATTTTATTTGATTCAGTTTAAAGGAGAACCAACGCCTAAAATTCGCTGGTACCGCGACGGCACCGAGCTTCTACAGGGCGACAACAGCCGTTATAACATTGGCTTAATCGGCTCTTTGTGCACTATAACGCTTACAAATTTGGTGGACGGTGACTCTGGTCGATACATGTGCGAGGCATCTAACAAAGTAGGCAGAGTGTCAACTTTCGCTAGATTGTTCGTTGTCAACGATCCGAAAATATTGGAAGCGGATCACAGATTAAAAATGTATTTAATATTTCAACATTATCTTATATTATATAGTTTTTAACCAAGCTTTCTCAATATACAACGAATCAACTTTCTATTCTAATTATGGTCTCTTCATTATTTTCAGGGAAATTCTAAAGAGCATAGAATCTCCACCACAATTTACAATGCGTTTACGTGATAGAAGAATCCAGCAAGCCTATCCAGTGCGTTTGACTTGTCAAGTTGTTGGGTCTCCAAGTCCAGTTGTTATATGGACTAAAAATGGTCATGAAATCAGGAATGATGGTAAGATGATTTTTCATCAAATTATTTCATTAGCAAATCTGATAGTTAAATATGATAAACTTTATTAATATTAATAAGGAAACCGTGGGTGAAACTAAACGCGTTATTACTAAACATTATTCTTGCAAAACAAAACAATAATATAGATGATTTGTTTGTTTTGTTGCAGAACGTCATCTATTTTGGGTGGAGGAGAATTTCTACACGTTGGAACTGAATAAAACACGATTGGAGGACACTGGTGTTTATTGTGCAACGGCAAAGAACGCCCACGGATCCGTTTCCTGTCGATGTAACTTGGTTGTCGACAAAGGTATCCGTGCATATATTGCACCGGAATTCTATTGTCTATTCGAGAGCGACAATGTTACCGTCAACGAAGGCGGTGAATTGTGTTTATCTGCTCAAGTCGAAGCGTATCCTACTGTCGGTGTCATGTGGTACAGAGATGGTGTAAGTACACGTCTATGTCTTTTATTATTCTTTTGTTCATTAGAAATATATTATGACATTCGTAAACAAATAAAACGAGACAAAATTTTAACTTAATTAATTATTCAAACAAAAGAATTGTATTATTATAATATTTACGTAACCACACAGGTTCGATTGAGGCCTTCTCGTAAAACAATCATGACATTGGATCACGATGGCCGGTTAAAGTTGAGGCTAGGTGGCGTCTCACTGCGTGATGCGGGCGTCTACAAATGTATTGCGACAAACGAAGTGGGTCGCACCGAGGCCAGTGTCAGGCTCACCGTCGAGCCTAGGAGCGAAGGCGCCAGTGAAAAGGCGATACAGGATGACCCAATAGTTGAGCCATCGCAGCCCTCTGTGCAAATACCGTAAGAGTCCGATACACATTTTTAAATAGTTTAATGCCATTTTAATTGTTAATATTAGAGGCAGATGTTCATCAACAATATTTGCTAACAGACACACAGGCGTATTCTCGACAATAGTCAATATCAATTACAGTATTAACTCTTTTAGAACTATGTCTAATAGAAACTAATTTAATTTTTAACCAATATTCTATTGTATATATAATAGGTATATTCAAAATATCGATTGGTTTCAAACATTTTCAGATATTCTAAGGAACCAAAATTCCTGAAGAAACCCCGTTCAACCGACGCTTACGAGGGTGACACCATAGTGATCCAAGTCGAAGTTATCGGCGATCCAAAACCAGAAGTCATTTGGCTGCGAGATTTTCTTAAGGTAAGAAACAAAGCAACAGTTATTAAAATACATTTATGTGATTTACATGAATCATATTTTGCGCTTGACTGAACTAAGTTCAAACAGGAAATCGATTTTATTAACTACGGACGGATTAATGAGAATACGATAAAATATCAATACTATTAGCGTTGTTTTATGATCTCATATCGTTTTATATGGCAAAGTATAATAACGTTTGTGGTTCTATAAATGGATAATTTTAAACAATATCTGTCAGCTAGTATTAATTATAAACAGTAAATAATTTTATATATAACATTGTGTAGGCTTGTTTCCATAGTTGTCAAGACAAATATGAAAATTAATTTTAGATTGTTAAACCGGACGTTAGGTATTCTCATTTATCAATAATTTATTAAATATATATGTATTTCTTTATTAATTTACATGTCTGCAATGTGCATTGAGTACAATATAAGTTATGTAACAAGAAACTGATATCTAATTGTGGAATGATGGCACATTATGGTTAAGCCTACATACATAATAAACACCATATACAGTATTAATAATTTATTACATTTATACGTATGTATACTGTAATCAGATAAATTATTACAATGTTCATTAAGTATAACGATGTTTGCACGTAATTTATATTGCTATGATATTAAATTTTATTCCCACTGGATATACTCGGTATAAAAAGAATTCCAGTTATTATTGAAAAACGTATGATTTATATTTGTGTAATATATTCATTTGACATATCGGCTAGAAATACTTGTTAGGATTTGTAAGAAAATTAAGACAATTATGAAAACATGTTACAGTTATACTTCATCTTCTAGTTCTGATGCACTGCACGTCTGTTTACACGGTTCATATTTACAAACATAATTGGAAGATTTGTAATTTTTTTGATACATAATTATATTATGAAAATATTTATGAAGAAAATCAATTCCAAGAAACATTTATCAGTATACTTATATTAATAAAACATTTCTAATTGAATAATATTATCATAATGTGCATGGTAAAGCAATTAAATATTTTATTAGCATTTATGCAATTTTAAATCAACCAATTCCGAGATTTATGTATCATTGAAAATATGCAATTTAGCTGATATATTATTTTATGAAACCAATATTTTGTCTACGAAGATTAATGATTATTCAAATAAATTTAACTAAGAACTAGTTTAGATCTTATTGGGCATTTATGTTTCGTTAAACAAAAGTTAAACGAAGTGCTAACTGTGTAAATATGGCTAGTAGTAATATCAAGTAGATTTTATGTTATTGCAGAAAGTTCAAATTATAATAAGTCACATAGCAAGTACTGTAATCAAATGTTGCAAGTAGCATTTCAAACAAACCCAATATAATAAATATCACTACATACACGTGTGTGTGTCACAAATTACACGCACCGCTTATGCTGATTTAATAATGAAGCATTTCGTTTATTGATTTTTTCGATTTCGTAATTTATATTATGCATGCTCGCTTATAAGTACAAATGTTTTGAACTATTGAACTTGAACATTAAAATAGCCATCTTTATTACATTCAAAGTTTACTTGCTCATAATACGATTTAAAGTAACGTGCATTAACAGTGACAGCTGCGTAATATATCGCCGTACGTTTTACGGTAACGCTAAAGGTTTCGAATTGCGTTGTTGTACACACATTTATTTATAAAATGTTTTCTTTGAATATGGTAATCGAAGGAAAGCGTATACCTATCTATATATATATATATATATATATATATATATATATATATATATATATATATATATATATATATATATATATAATTCAAGTTTTCTACAGTCTAATCAGTGTAATTTATTTATTTAAATGGTATACAAAATACTCAAGCATAGGTCATACGGCGAGCTTAAAATAAATTTATATTGTTCTTAATTAATGTAATTCAAACATCTGTACACACTTTTGCAAAAAATATTACAGAAAGAAACGAAACCGTTACGAATTTAGAAAGGTGAGATTTGGGTCTAAGATATATTGAACTATGAATATTCAATTCAATATTACCCCCATTGTATCCTACTACAGTTCTATAATGATTTGATTTACAACATCGCTAAAAATCACAAACAATCGGTTATTGTTACTCATTTGTTGATACTTGCTTTGTTATGCATAATAATTTAACAATATTATCGGTAATACGTCTTTGTGCTTTCTCTTCGTAGCAAACATTATTTATACTAATGTGGCCGGTTAACTTACGGCAGTTGTTATTTATGATCTAGATACCTATAATAGTATTCAGTGTAGCGATTGTGGACAAATTATGAGACATTTATTAGAACTTTTGTTATTATATTTTATGTGCGAAATAGATTTTAGGATTAAAGGAATTTCGATCTTTGACTGCGATAGTAAATTTGTTGGTATAATTTGGAGGCATTGTAAATGATATTTTATCCTTATAGTAATGGCAGCCAAATAAATAAATACATTTGCAATTAAAATTCTTTTAGAATAAGTAGTCAATTAATTTAGTTTCATAAAGAAAATGAAATTTAATTGCTTAATGATACTTAAAACCTTGCTTCATATTTAGCAGATGATTACTGAAAACAATTCAATAATTTGTTAATTGAAATGCCAAGGAACTGGGATAACTATTCGGGAAAAGAACTAAAAATATTTAAAAAATGTACAAGCTTCTACGAATTGAACCCAAAGGTCGTAATAAATAATTTAAAAATATCTGCCTGGTCAGCACAAGACTGATACAAGTCAGTCAATGTTGTAGTTAAATATTATCTACGTTTCATGAAATCGTTAATAAAAGTCAAGCGCCATTTAAAAACATCTTTCTTCAGTAGATTTAACCCAAAAGCAATGACATACAAAGTACACAGACGTAAGCATTGTATTGCCACTAAATTCCATCTTTTAGTATATAATATAAACGAAACGAAACGAATGAAAGATTCGCTTGGCTATAGGTGTCATGTTGCATTACCTTACATGGACATCATTTAACGTAAAGCAATGCATAATACTTACAATGTAGCGTAAAGGTACAGTAATTATTGTTGGTCAAGCTTGCGTACTCGATTATTTCGTTTGCTGAAAAGTAAACGTAAACATGTGCAGCAATGACAAAAAAGTATTGTATATATTTATTATGTAGGTATATAATAGCTAGTCGTCTCGTCCGACGACTTGTAACTACAGTGCGATGTCGTACTGCGTTATTATAAAATGTTTTGCATTCCGTTGCGTTCATTGTGTTTGTTGTATATCTTTACACAACACTTTTTAATATTATTATTTTATTTTATTTTTGTATCAGTGCTGTTGTCAATTATTTTATCTCCAGGTGGACCTCGAAACGTGCTACTATTGAATTAACGCTTAGCATACCTCTCCAAAATACCACATTTTTCTGATATGGAATCACTACAAATGTTCTTGTCCTTTTTTGAATGAAGAAAATATTCACCTTAACATATGTGTGTTTCAGCAAACATTACTTAGGTGTTTTAATGTATGTTTTGATTTTTAAAAGAAGATATTAATTATTTTTATAGCTGTTACATATATTAATGATAGTTTAAATAAGACATTATTTTATGATATATGGTTCTGTTTTAAGTACTAGCAGATTATTATTTATGGCAATATGTCAGAAACCAATCAATCGTGAAGAAAAGACGTTCTCATACTTCGAAGAATTCAAATTTTTAGTATTCAATTTCTCTATACATACTGTCAAAGATAGAATATAAAATGTGCTTATTAGATTTCCATAATTAAGAAGAAAGCAAAAAATTAACTACATCCATTTCGTTTTATATACTCTTGATGTAGGGAAGTGCTTCTTTGGGATTATTTCTTCGCAGACTGTACATTCGTTGATCTTAACTTAGAATTATGGAATTAAATCTGATTAAATTGCGAAAAGTACGATTTATGTGACTAATACGGTGAAATCACGATTTATCGGCGGGGATGTAATCACCCAGGTGACATTTATACATGTGGACAAAATCTTCATTTCTTTGAATCCAATTTTATGATACTCTGACAGTATGAACGCGTTTACATTTGATTCTATTACTCTTTGATTTATTTTCTGAACTCAACAAAGAATTAACTGTATTAATTTCACAATGTTTGGAATATCGATTTACATTCCCTATTTTATTTTATCTTAATGCAAAGCACGTGTATGGTTATAGTCTGCAAGTACGTCATCTCATTAAAAGATAAACTATTTTTTATAAAGGCATACTTCATGCGCATTTGTTTTTAGTTGCATCCTTATTTGGATCCTGGAACGTAATAGCGAGATCTTTAAGGAAACACAACTAGCTCTCTTTATAGATACATTAAATTTTATTTAAATTCTTTCTGACCTTTTCCATATTAATGTTTATATAAATAAATCATATTAAATTTCAGTTGTTTACTTTCAACATTATTTAGCTTAATTGATTCAATTTTTATGTTGTTTGTTTATGATGTTTTTTTATGTTCTTGGAAGAAATCTAAAGGAAGTAGATTTTAACGAAAATACACATTATTGTATTATCGCCCTATGACTCAAAATCGATTAAAATCTAAAAATAAGTTACCCTTACCCTTTGAAAACGGAAATAACACTTAAAATGTAGTGGACATGCAATATTAAAAATCCCTACACTATTATGGGAATATATGATATTTCCATTTCCTTTAGGAGTATATTACACGCGTCCACTTGACCAGAGCAGCCAACATAAGTAAATAAATATGCGCGAATGTAAAATAGATGTACAGTAAACAGTTGGACAAGTAGTTGATGCAAGGTTGCCCTTGCAATAAGATCTTACTGTGAACTGCACGGACTCAGCATCTGACCTTCATGCTCTATGAATTCACTTTATAAAATAGGTTGGATTTTTTTTTTTAAATTGAAATCGACATCTCTATTTCAAATGAAATAAATCTGTTATAATTTCCGGTCATATATGACACAGAAATATTTCTCTCTACTAGTTAAATATTTCCCATCTATATCAATACATCAATGTTGGCATTCGTATAAATTATATCTGTTTTTATATTTTTGTTTATAACACGTGCTGCGTACGTATTGTAAATCATTATATATCGTTTAAAATAATTTATCACATAATGTACTACATTTGAAGGTTTAATTTACGAAAAATCGCAAGTTGAAAATGTATCGTTTTATTAGTAAATTTAAAAACAAGATTCGGTACGTATTACGCACCGATGCGTTCAGCTCGCCTTATGCGAACAGTGGTTCGTACATATTATGCCCTTTTGGTTAACAATATTATAGATATAAAGAGTCTTACAATTTTCTGTAGATTATTTGTTTTTCTTATCTTAAGTTTTGCATCTCAGGAAATTTATATTTTGATATTAACAGCATATACAATTTGTGCATTTCTAACAAATGGTTGCATGTCTCCGCCCAGAAAAGGGGGTATTTTGTTGGGCCCCACTTAGGCTCCGTTCACCGGACACATGGTGGGTACCACCAGACAGTCAGTGGTGATATCGCACGCTCGCTGCTTTAAACTCCGAGTCTCGCGACCGCGTATTTTAAATATTTCTCCAATAAGAACTATTGTGTTACGACATTTTGATTTTCTCTTCGTTATCAGTGAATTATTTTGGACGAAAGTCAAAAGGTAAATTTTCCTATAACTTGAATAAGATAATCTTACCGTAAGATTAATATTAATAAACAATCTCACTTATATGAACTATGACCAATGTCAATGAATTTTCAATATTAAAAGCATAGGTGCAGGTTTCATAGCTTTCAACTCGCTGTACGGCAAACCCTGTGACAAATTATTTAAGACGATACGCAGAACACACTTTGGTTTTTGGCTGGCCGTACGAAGTACCGAAGAAGCTAAAGCATTCGGTCGTGTGTCTGTAGCATTCATATGTTCCACCATTTGCAGAAATAATCCATTTGTGTTCTATAACTTGCGCTTGAACCAGGCCGAAAAGAGATTTGCTTTAGGCGACAAATGAAAGTAGAATAGAGAGAGGCATTGCTATTGTAAAATCTGTCAACATGGCTAGTATCTCTATTCAAATCAATTTTTTTTAAATATTTTTATTAATACATTCAAGAACCATGTCACGTTGTTTCGTCATATTATAAAATTTCGCATTTTTTATGCACATAAAATTATACTTTGTCAAGCTAAAAATTCTGGGCATCTGTTTAGTATTAGGTGAGAATTACTGTTATCGTTCAACTGACCGCGGTCTCTCATATTGATAAAACGTGACGATACGAAATATATTGTACATTTGTCTTTACCTAATATATATCTGGACAGTATTAATGCCTGCTGTGGATTCTGCATATTAAAACCTTGGGTGGTCGAAATTTTAAAAATATCCGTAATATGTAAAAGATAATATTTCATATTTTATTTACATACTTGTTTTCCTATGCTATCATGGAACTAGATTGTTTTTTTAAATGCGCTGCTTGTCTTCAGTCCAGATTGCACATTCCTATTTATGCATAAATACATTTATTGAATATTTGCGTCAGAATGTATACACATATTATATCTTATGGGTGTGTTCTGCTTAGACCATTAAATTGTTATTAAATCGCGCATTAATAATTTGCATATATACAGACATTTATGCCGTGGATGTACAATTATAAATAAGTAAGGTAATATAGTCTTCAAAAACTATATTACGACATGTCGTAGTGTAAATAATACGGTGTTTATGTATTGTTATTAAATAGAAAATAAACAAATACAATGCCAGACATATTTTTATTAATTATTAGCAATTAGAATTACTTATTTCACAGCCACCACAGCAATATACAATTTCATGAATTTCTAATAGTTTTGGTTTATTAGAATTATGAAGAGTAATGAAAATCCAATTCTTTCTATGTATATTATTCATTAGCAAAGTGTAATAACAATAATTAAATATAGATATATAACATATTAAATGAATATTTTTAGAAGAATAATTACTTGCCTAAAGCTACAATAAATTAAAGTTAATTTCATCTCATCTCATTTATTATCGCATTATAGCATCGATTTAATTTCATTATAAAACTATATGTCTCATACAAAGTAATATGAATAATAATATTACAATACGTCTTGATCCCTCATCAATAAGTCTTCGCCTTTTTTTACACATACACAACTCACAAATCTTGGAGAATTAACACTATAAGAATGTACGCTATAATTGTATAAATGGAGTATTAGACCATCCAATTACCTGTGAATCTGAATCACGGGTCTTGCTAATTTACCGCTTTAGGCCTTCCGGGATATTTGACCTTGTCTAAATAATATTAACAGCAAATATGATTCTTTAATTACAGTAAACTTTTAAAAGATAATTCTGACTTAGTTAATGCATTTATCTAATTGCATATCTAAAATCCATGTATAAGAATAACAAAGTTTTCGAATACGATATGTTTTTCGAAAATACACGTTTTCACTATCCCAGTATCGATTCTGACCATTTCGAAATGATATCTATACGTGTGTATGTGTCTTCGGTTTGCCAAACAATGTAGCATTAACATTACATCTCCAGATAAAAGAATTCTTTTTCACAAATAACATTCGACGACTAAAAAGCAAGACAATGTTTACAACAATTAAGATAAAAAATAAAAAGTCATTGACGTGCACCAATAAAGAACAATCTTATCGCAAGTCTCAACGTAGTCAGGTTTCGAACGAATTTATTTAAACGTTCGAAAATGTGCTCAACCATTTCAACTTGTATCTCTTATTATGGCGAAAGAAAACCATTTTTATTTTGACATCATGTAATACAAGTGCATGTTTTTTACATTTATATGATGACAAAATATGAAATTTAGATAAGAAAGCTTACATTTGATTTATATGGTATTTCATATATGTCAGAATAAGTGTAACGTTATCTTTTTTGTACATCTGCATTCAATTCAAATTCATGAATTATAAATCACGCGATGGTATTGTTGTTGAGACCGTTTTTATGTTTTATGATTGTATATTTTTTATATAATATGTAATGAGAGCATTACTGTCACGTTTTGACGAAGATTATCAGCAACGATCGGTACTACCAAGTTTGGTCATTTCTGTACCGAAAATAAAAAACTATACATGTAATACAGAGACTGTTGAAACATTTTAAGTGAAAATAACTGACAGTAGATTATCGAGAGAATATATAGGGATCATGCTTGAATAAGACGATGAATGCACGAAGCAAATGTGTATTTTACATATTGGTATGTAGACTCATGAAACAATAATTTACGAACTTTTCCCGTAATAAATAACGCGAAAAAATAGGTGACCTTTAATTGGTATCCACAGTAATTTATCCATATGCATGCATACCAATATACCAAACAAATTTATTGGCAATAATAAAGACACTTTCACGAAAGAGGTCCGGCGCCAACTGATTAAAAAATACACTCACGGATACACGAACAGATGACCTCCGCCAACACCATAATTAATTGCTTAATATTCTTCGGAAGATTTATTTATTAAGACATATGGTCAATTTACGAATGAACAATACCTTAAAGTGCATATTTATTATTTATACATGCAACTTCAATTATTTATTTTGAACCACATTCAGTCTAGTAAAATGAGAATAATTTTAATAAACCCAATGGGCCCATTTTTAATACAACTGAGTAATATATTCTGCATTGTCTTACATGCTTATCTATGGGATCAGCATTTATAAATTTGCTAAAAGAAGCACAGTTTTAAAATTAAACTGAAACAAATCAACTCCAGCCTACAGAACTAAAGATAAATATCTTCCATTAAAATAAATGCTGATTTTATCTAAACATCTTTAAAAGGATTGCAGATTTTAATCAGTCCATTTATATTAAACAGGGTTGGATTTACTGGTTTTTACTAAAAACAGCAAATATATATTAAACCTAGTGGATATACTTTATATCAAGACCAATTTAGAATTTTTATATTTCTACTTTCTTGAGCGAAGTCATGAGCATTTTTGAACAGTGATTATTTAGCAATTTTTACAGGTTAATAATTGAATTTTATAAAATCAGATGCAGAATTATATGTTCAATCAAGGAATACAAGCAACGATTTATTTTACCTCTCTTAACATTTTCTTTTCTATAAACAAGAAAATAATTTCCACAATTGAAGGTTGAACAACGATGCTTATTAAGAAATAGTAACAAATAGGTCAATGTTTTACTAAATTTCGCAATGACTCATTGTCGTATGTGTATGTACATTTAATTTTTCTTTTATACATTTAATTATTAGCACCATGGTGTAAGTTGTGACTAAAATTTAAATCTGATGCGATTTGATAAAAATAATAGGTTATATATTTTGCTTAGCTTTAGCAACTAGATTCAAACGATGGTTGAAAGAATGAATCATTGGAACGTGTTGTCTATTCGAAAGTCTCTCACTCGATACGGCGATTCCGATGCCAATTCCGATTCCATGCAGTGACACGATCAGCGACTGAACGCTATATTGAACGAGATCAGTTTACGAACAAGACATAACACTTTTAAATCCACATCTGTACGACTTATCCAACATGTTGTTTACGTTTTAGATTTGTGACATATTGCCTCTACCTTGGCTTGCACATACAACACTCTACTTTTTCATTTGCTTTTATAACGAAATCTGTTATCATAAATTAAATGCTCTGCTGCCAGTGTGACGGGTAGCAATTTATACGCCATAAGCGAAACGAAATTTTAATTATAAGTGTGGTGTTTATAATCAGTTATGATAAATTGCCAACACGGTAGTTCTTTTTGATTATCGATGCGATATTGCTTGTAGGTAGTAATTTATATATTAATTGTGAGTAGCGATATGTATTTTCATTACGGTAACAGATAGCTCTAGAATTATTTTCTTTATCTACACATATTCATTGACATTCAAACGGAAATAATAAATTAATTTTGATTAAATCCTGAAGATCCAGCCATCTGTAACATCCATGTTTCGTGTTTCATACGTCTTTGTTCGAAATCTTCTTGTGGCACTATATAGTGCTGAATTTGAGTTGAGCGCAATATAACTCGAAAACGGGGCATCGTATCGCGCCGCCGTTAACAGATTTGAGTTCCCCGATACTTAAACACTCTATAAACATACTTTCAGCCTATTTGAAAAGAAAAAAAATTTGGTCACATTTCACGATTTTTTTTAACATGAATTTTTTATCAAACTTTGCGATTTTTTTCCGATCAAACCATAAAAGATAGAAAATTGAAATTTGGAGGTTCAAACAACCTATATTGTCAATTTTTTTCATCTTGATTGAGGCAATATTACGAGCTCCACAGCAAAAGCAGTGCAAAAACAGTGAAAATCGTCGATTTTCGCAAAAACGTCAAGGGGTACCCCTTGCCATTTTTTCGGCAAAAAAATCACATAATTATTTTTGAGTTTGACATATATTTAGATTAATTTGACTACGCTGATTCCAAAAATGCCGATTAAATTGTTGAAAAACTAATAGAATTTGGGTTAGCGCGATTTGAAGTTGATAAAATGCAATTTTCCTTATAACTCGAAAACGGTGCACCGTATCGCGCTGCCGTTAACAGATTTGAATTCCCCGATACTTAAACACTCTACAAACTTATTTTCAGTCTGTTTGAAAAGAAAAAAAAAATTGTCACATTTCATGATTTTTTTTAACTTGAATTTTTTATCAAACTTTGCGAATTTTTTCCGATCAAACCATAAAAGATAGAAAATTGAAATTTGGAGGGCCAAACAACCTATATTAGGTGTATATTGTCATTTTTTTTCAATTTGATTGAAGCAATGTTACGAGCTCCACAGCAAAAGCAGTGCAAAAACAGTGAAAATCGTCGATTTTCGCAAAAACGTCAAGGGGTACCCCTTGCCATTTTTTCGGCAAAAAAATCACATAATTATTTTTGAGTTTGACATATATTTAGATTAATTTGACTACGCTGATTCCAAAAATGCCGATTAAATTGTTGAAAAACTAATAGAATTTGGGTTAGCGCGATTTGAAGTTGATAAAATGCAATTTTCCTTATAACTCGAAAACGGTGCACCGTATCGCGCTGCCGTTAACAGATTTGAATTCCCCGATACTTAAACACTCTACAAACTTATTTTCAGTCTGTTTGAAAAGAAAAAAAAAATTGTCACATTTCATGATTTTTTTTAACTTGAATTTTTTATCAAACTTTGCGAATTTTTTCCGATCAAACCATAAAAGATAGAAAATTGAAATTTGGAGGGCCAAACAACCTATATTAGGTGTATATTGTCATTTTTTTTCAATTTGATTGAAGCAATGTTACGAGCTCCACAGCAAAAGCAGTGCAAAAACAGTGAAAATCGTCGATTTTCGCAAAAACGTCAAGGGGTACCCCTTGCCATTTTTTCGGCAAAAAAATCACATAATTATTTTTGAGTTTGACATATATTTAGATTAATTTGACTACGCTGATTCCAAAAATGCCGATTAAATTGTTGAAAAACTAATAGAATTTGGGTTAGCGCGATTTGAAGTTGATAAAATGCAATTTTCCTTATAACTCGAAAACGGTGCACCGTATCGCGCTGCCGTTAACAGATTTGAATTCCCCGATACTTAAACACTCTACAAACTTATTTTCAGTCTGTTTGAAAAGAAAAAAAAAATTGTCACATTTCATGATTTTTTTTAACTTGAATTTTTTATCAAACTTTGCGAATTTTTTCCGATCAAACCATAAAAGATAGAAAATTGAAATTTGGAGGGCCAAACAACCTATATTAGGTGTATATTGTCATTTTTTTTCAATTTGATTGAAGCAATGTTACGAGCTCCACAGCAAAAGCAGTGCAAAAACAGTGAAAATCGTCGATTTTCGCAAAAACGTCAAGGGGTACCCCTTGCCATTTTTTCGGCAAAAAAATCACATAATTATTTTTGAGTTTGACATATATTTAGATTAATTTGACTACGCTGATTCCAAAAATGCTGATTAAATTGTTGAAAAACTAATAGAATTTGGGTTAGCGCGATTTGAAGTTGATAAAATGCAATTTTCCATATAACTCGAAAACGGTGCATCGTATCGCGCTGCCGTTAACAGATTTGAGTTCCCCGATACTTAAACACTCTACAAACTTACTTTCTCAGTCTGTTTGAAAAGAAAAGAATTAATTTTATTGAGCGACCGTCGCCGTCGTATTTATATGTAACAACCTTGCCAAGGACGTATACATACATATATAGAGTGCTATAAATACATAAATCTACTGCATGATACGAAAATGTACGAAATCGCAGTGTGTTGGTCGAACATGATTCAGGTGGGCGAATCCAAACAATGGTTGGGATTTAAATCGTATTTGTATCCTGTGCATTTGGTTGTCAATTAATCATCTGGTCGACAAGTCTCGTTTGATGAAAACGCGTGGCCAGTCAAACAGGTGTTTCGCTACTTTATAGCAAGTGACCCGTGCCCGTGCCAGTGCCCGTGCCTCTTAGTTATCTATCCACACTCGACCTACACTCGCGCCGCTAATGACATTACTATATTTTAAATTAGTTTTGCATTTTAATTATGTAATTAATAGTTTATTATCGCTTAATTTGTGGTAAAAATAGATTGTGGAACTGTTTAGGTTAGTTGGCGTTAGATTTGTTGTCGTTTATGTTCCTGTCTGTTTTGAATTTGAATACATGACACTTTAAAGATATGAATATATATTAGGATTAGAAAGTTATATTTTCGTGTTTGAATTGGCGAAATGATGCTTCAAATACATTTATTTATTACATTTTTATACTTTAGGCCTTTAGGGTTTAAGTAATTTTGCACAGAAATACAAATGTATGTATTAATTACTTGTTGCAGACAAGAGCAACTTTGGCAGAAAACGATTTTATAATCAGTTCATGCTAACATTTAAAGCCAGAAGTATAATTGATAGTCGAAAGATGATTTATCTGAAATATGACCTAGATAAATCGTGGTGTATTTGTATTTGACTAGTTATGCAATATATACACGAAACATATTACATACAAGTTCTACTGTATTCACATCAGAATTTGCATTTGTATTGTGTGACCTTTACAGCCAAGTTTGGCTAAACAAGTCTATCTTTCTTCTATACTTTCAATTATTTCACTATTGACAAGCCGACTGCTAAACTGATTGGTTTTTCGCCGAACCTAACTTCACTTTTCGCGAATTGACACACCTACAAGAAATATCACTGACAGTCTAAGTTAAATAATGTAACATGTTCTATGTGCATGTGTTAAGCTATCGGTCTTATGCACATTTATGCATGCTTCATTAAACCGTGGATTAATTTGATTTACTTAACTCCGTTAAAGAGATGTTTAACACGACTGTGGGCGGTGTATCAAGTCTGCTTTATAACCACTGTAACACGTCAATGTTGAACATGCACGGTTAAATCGCTAAGATTTGTAGCCATTGCTAATAGCTATTAGTTTATTGTGAAAAAATCTTTGAACGTATTAATATGGAAACTAACATCGTTATTGGACTGGCAACGATTACTAGCGGTGATTTCATTAATGATGACAGATTTCATGATTTTTGAAAGCTTACTCTCTTGGACGAAGTCTATAATGAAGTATTTACAGACACATGACTGACACATTATTTAGGTTCCCACGCTTATATACATAAAGGATATAAATTGTCAACCGAGAAATCGTTTTGATTATGTGGAATGGTTGCATTTATATGCTAAAGCTTATTAAATGCAATTTTCCCATCAGCTTTTTACTACTGTTGAAGATTAATAAATGTCAAGTAAATGAGTAAATATTCCTTATATTTACATTAGCTATTCATATTCTATATACTTGTTTTTGCATTCCGTGCATATGCATTATCACATTTAAGTGAATTATTAGCAGGAAATGCAAACAGAATCAAAGAAATAGCGTAACACCTGCAACTTCAAGAACATTTCCAAACGTTTTTAAAAATCAATTTCGTTAATATTACAGGCACTTGACCGATTACTTCTATTGTACTATAGTAGTTTATATTATTTCTACATATTTTAATATTCGTAATTAGTAGCTATATCTATAAATCATCAAAACAAGAATCAAATCGGATATCATTAGTTTTACACCTAATAAATAATAAAACAGTTTAAAACGTTAAGAAACCAATTGATGTTACATAAGCTGACAGTTATTACAAATGATTCAACTGATACATATAAAAGCAGCAATCTGAGAGTGTTAAGATTCATTTAATATGTTCTCACGGTTTGCCGTAAAACCGGTAGATGCTGCTATAGACGGGTGGATGCAAACAATTTCACGTAGGAGTAAACTACTCTATATACTATGTATTTTCTCATTTAATTAATTGTGACTGAATAGCTACTGTTCAGTTATTATGATTGGTCTGGTTACACAAAGTACCTACATAATATACGGTAGCCAACCATCTCGTTATTTATGCAAATTATGGTTATCACGTTTATATTAAGTTGAGGTTGAAACCAGTTCGACACACACACACACCTTTATGGAACTACAATTATTATAAGAGCGTTGATATATTTTAAGATGTGGATCATTTTAGATTATACGTTTTTCTTTTGTCGTGCTGGATGTATATCACTCTCAAGTTACCTTACCAATTTTAACTCATAATATTTCCGAAGTTATAGGATACTAAATGACTCCCTTAATTAACCTTTTAGATTCTAATTTATTAATATTACTAAGAACATTCTTAAATGATTGATATTTGATAACTATTTGCGATCAACACTATAGAAACAGTATAGTCAATATTCGTAACTGTAGATTTTTTATACGAAACATGAGCTAATTAATCACTAATTGAGAAAATGTAATCGTAATTATCACATTGCTCTTATTTTCCAAAACAGGTTTTTGGTTTGTGACTGATTTCATATTTAAATGCATTTTTTAAATTTTTTCGCCAGAGAAATTGGGTCAATTTTTCAATATTAATGATATTGAAGATACATTTCAAGTCTCAATGCATTATAGATTACATACGAATTTGTTGTAAATACATATTTTTATTCAAATTTTGTTTTTTGTTAAAATAAAAAACTCGCGAGGATTAAAGTGTTGTCTATTTCTACACGACTAGATTTGTAAACATGAATTTCACATATTAAAAATGGGTTTCCTGGGTGGATTAATAAATGTAATTTCTAATTTTAATTACTAATTGGTTTGCTGTGGTTCCAAGCGTCCACAATCAGCGCACCTACAATCAAGATTATATATAACATTTGCAGGAATAGAGAAACATCTATTTCATAGCCTTTAAACCTATTTAAGCCAAATTAAACTCACTAATAAAGGATTACCAAATAGATAAATAACAGTAGTTAACTATAATTAATAAAATTAGACCCAAATTTTTCAAATACACTATAATTCTATTGCAAAATGAACGTGGAAAATTACACCTATTAGTCGTATCCATAACGGGACATATTCAAACAAAAAATGTTTAATTTAATTCCCGTGATAAATAAAAGAAAGTTTAATGGCACACACGGCATTCTTTCACAAACACTTTGAACTCTGGCGATTGGCGAGAGATACAAACGACCAATTCAACCCGACAACAATAATAAACAAAGACACGACTATACGTCAATGTTTGAGGCGAACAGAGACACTACGATGTCACGTACCTCGCAAAGGTTTCGTTGCAATAATTTGGGACTGTCACAAGACATTCATTTGTCACACCGGTAATGAATCGCGTGTGTCATGATGGCTGAAGGACGGTGCGGTAGGGCACTGTCGATTAAAAGAACGCCCGATGGCGGCTCGGTGGCTCCGGTCTAGGTGTGCTGTCGCGGGAATTGCCTCCAGGTGTCAACAGCTGATCAACAGTTGTTCACAATCAACTAGTTGTATATGATTACTATACTATATTTCACGTATAACGTAAAACTTCATCCGTTCGGCTGTCGAGTCATTCAACATTTAACAGAGAGCATTTGCAAACCGAGCAATTTAATTTACTACTTCTACTAGAATAGGTGAACGTGTGGACAGTATTTGCCCATATCATATACAAAATACAGTCTATACTAATACTGTTTTTATAAGAATGTAAAAATGCCAGTAATTACTTTTATGAATTGAAACAATTACATAACTCTATCAGCTCTGAATCAGTAGTTTTATGCATAAGGGTTTCAGAATCAAGACGATAAAAATATCGTGGATTGCGCTATAGTAATAAATCAAAATGTGCGTGTACTGCGTATACATACGAGAATTATTATAAACGCTAATAGCGTCGATGTCCAATTTATTAATAAATGCAGTGTTGCTTCACATAAAGGTGCTAATTAATAATGTTTATTAACATCACACGAACCCAAGAACATATAAATCGTGTTTATTTAGACGATGATTTTACATTTATTGCATTTTCTACTAATTGTACCTCTTTCAAAGAAATTTTTATCTTTATAGTTATGTCTTCATTAGTTTCTAAGGTGTAGCATAATTGCAAATCATACTTCAACAGCCACTGTTATGTTTATACGTTTCTCTATTTTATCTGTTTCAGCCTGAATATTATCGCGACGCACCACATTTCAGGCTGGTCGGTAATGGACCTGAATATCGTCTAGAAATTCCGCATGCGAAATTAGATTTCACCGGTACTTACACTGTTATTGCTCGGAATTGTCATGGAGAGGCAAAGGCGATAATCTCCCTACAAATCTACGTTAAAGGTAACACTTTTAATTTAATTGTAGATTCCACCCCAAAAATACAACTAAATGCGTAACAAACACTCAACCTTAATTACGTAAATGTATACATTTTCAGATTTACTTAAACAAAGTATGGAACATTCGTCCGTAAGCTATGGGTAAGTTTAACATCGAACATGTTCTCAAAATATATTTTTAATATCAATTCCTGCAATACAGAAAAGTTCAGACAATTCCTATGATATCGCGTGGACTAAGAGACTTGAGATGTTGTGATGGTGATGCAGCTACTCTAGAATGCCAAGTAGAAGCAACACCTCCTCCAGACATACGATGGGAAAAGAGTGGAAGGGTACATTTTACATATAGTTGAATGAATATTACATTTGACTCGCTTAATTTATGTATAGCTTGTACCATTGGGTGGCGACTTTGTAGCAACATTTGATGGTAACACAGCGCGTCTATCTATAAACCAAGTTTATCCTGAAGATGAAGGAGAATATACATGTGTTGCTTATAACGAATTAGGAAAAGCATTTACTTCAGCCTGTCTCGTAGTTGACGGTAAATGAACTAAATTATACTGTAGGCATGAAATACAATCGTTTAATTAAATCCGCTGTATCTATCGTAATTAAGATATTGATTTAATAGTATATGTATAAAATTAATTTCTTCTGTAGCACCCGAAGAAAAAGAAAATTTACTTAGCCAAAACCTAATAAGACCTCCAGGTTTACTATCCCCTGAAACAACTCCACGTACAACCCCCCGAACAACCCCTCGACGCAGCGTTTCACCAATGCCCCGACAACGTGAAACCACGGCCCCACCTGCAGGACCAATCAGAGTTCGCCGGACAAAAGTAGCGCCACCTAAATTCTACGCAATACCCCATAATCGGGTCGCAGAAGAAGGCGAAACGGTTCGATTTCAATGTGCAATCGCGGGTCATCCAGACCCGTGGGCCACATGGGACAAGGATGGCAGTATGGTGACCCCATCAGCTAGAATCACCATCAAAGAGCGAGATGATCTACGGATTTTAGAGATTGCAGAAGTTACTGTAGAAGATGCCGGTTTATATAGAGTAACATTGGAAAATGATTTTGGAAGGATTGAGGCAAGCGCACGGTTAGATGTGATTGGACATAGAAGTATTTCTAGTAGAGGGTTGAGGGCGTTAAGTGCGTCTCCTATGCCGAGATTGTCGCCAAGTTTTGGTAGAAGATTGGCTGGGACACCGACCCGGATCGGCGGAAGAGCAACTTTTGCTTGTGATATTCGCGGGACTCCTACACCATACGTTAAATGGTACAAGGATGACATACCTATCGAAAGGTAAGCACCCATATTACCATTTTATTATATTATGTTACCAATATTGCTATTTTAGAACTGTAAGAATCGCACCGTCTTGGGATGGAAAAACAGCGACGCTAGACATCGACGAAGTCGAAGATGCCGATCAAGGTTCTTATACTTGTGAAGCAACAAACGACTTGGGTGAATCCCGTTCTTCAGCTATACTAACAGTGTTACAATTAGACGACGACACAGACCTAGATAGACAACCACCGAAAATTACTCGACCACTAACTCCAATATTGCATACTCTAGAAGGAATTCCCATCCAAATGGAGATTGTTGTTCAAGGTAAGCTAATGCATTATTTTCATCTCGTTTCAATTTGCTAGAGTATGTATTGATATATAGGAACACCTCCTTTCGATGTGGTGTGGGTAAAAGATGGTTGCGTTCTTCCTGACTGCGATGACTTCCAGCAACATGACTTCGGTGATGGTAGAATGGCGTTGTGTTTGACAGATGTGTTCGCTGAAGATGCTGGTGAATATTTCTGTGAAGTTTTCAATCTGTTCGGGGAAGATTCTACCAAATGTAGCCTTAACGTTAAGGGTTCGTAATTGTTTAATTTAAGTTTTTGATCATTAGCAAAGGTGTTTAATTTCATAGACAGTTGTGATGAATACGTGCCTATAATATCCTTCGCGAAAACACCGGTACCGGTGATTTCTACATTGGGTTCGAGTGCGTGTTTTTGCGCTCGCGTCACTACCAGAGATTCACGCACACCGCGGTTCACCTGGCTCATTGCCGAGCAACCCGTTACCACCGATGATGATAAATATACGGTAAGTCAGATATGTATTATGTATGATGCTAATGACATCAAAATATTTGTATCATGACTCACAAAAATACTTTATATACTCTTTCCATTTTTGTAGTATTTCTCAATAGGTTTTCTAAGTTAAAGTTTATTATCATTAACTGAATTTATTTGTTTGCAGTGAATTTTGGAATGAATATGTATATTCAGGGATTTTATAACACAATCATTTTTTTGATCTAATCATTAACCCAATTATAAATGATTGTTTCGTATTATATTTAAATAATAATTATGGTGAATTTCTTAAAATGAATTGTTAACTAAGGTTAAACAATTTGTGTTACGGATATGAGTCAAAGCATAAATTATATTTCTTATTGTTTCTTTTTATGGTCAAACATACCAGTTAATAGTTACCAAAGATAAGTTTATGTAAATAAGTGAGAAATATTGCAAAGTAGATATGTTAATATACATAACGCGTATATCATTCAATCTTAACAACTGTTTTATTGGTTTAGCAACAAAACAAACATTGTTTAAACATCTTGACATGTTTTCTATATTTAAACAAAGAATTTTTGGCCAAACAGAAGTTATTTAGGTTACAGTCAGGATAAGGATACGGTGACTAAGATATTATGAAATCATAAAGTTTCCTTTTTACTGTTTTGTTTAAACTTTATGAATTCTTTTCACTTTTTATGCGAAATTTTATGTATAGATGAGTCACTTTGCAATATTTCACAATATCACTTTATTTAAATATATGTACGATATGTGGTTGGCAGAATTTTTCATACTAAACACGCACATGCCATTACATAAATTTATATGAAAATTAGTTATTAAAAGATATATCGGAAGACAAATTGTATACTTATCAAGATTATTTTCTGATTTACAAAAAAATAATGTTTTATGCACATTACTACAGCACTATTTGCGTGCAAAACTAGGTAACCTTAGGTAGTAATATTAATAAACTTACTTCATAATTTGTTGTTATGTTACATGGTGATTGTCTAGCATAGCAGTAATGAAAGATAGAGAGAAATAAAATATCAAAATCATGTATTGACATTTATAATTTGGTATTATGTATGTACAGGTTGAACAAGACAATGACGTCAGCATACTCAACATAAAATCCGTCGATGATTGCGACGCTGGTCAGGTAACTTGTATTGCTTGTGTTATGACGTCAGACGACGAAGATACATGTCAGCGAGCAGCGGGTGACGGATGCGGTCAGTCTGTCGAAGAACCTGACCTAGTAAAAATCGTTTGTACCGCAGATCTGATAGTGGTTGAAACACTCGACGATAATACGAACTTTGACCAACCGGCGGAACAATTTGTTAGTGATTCAGTGCGCGACACTAGTGATGCCGTCGATAGCTTGGATCTTGTGATTAGTGATACCGATGGTGATAACACAAACGAAACCAAAATGAATACAGCAGCAGCTGTTTGTTGTGCCGGTGCATCTGTACAAAGTGATTATGATTGTGATCTAAATAAGGAGGTAACTGGGGAACCGGCTATGCTGTTAAGCGGACCTGAAGACACCACTGGACTTGTCGGTGGTCGCGTTGTTCTGAAGGCCACGTACACGGGACACCCGGAACCGGAACTGCGATGGCTAAAATCCGTGAGTGAAGATGCTTTTTTTTTCATTTGTAGAACTAACTGGTTTGTCTTGTTGGAACATTAAACTATGTTATTATTCAACAACCTGTTTTACATAATAGATCTAAGAAAAAGAATCTAATAATACATTTTTACCGACCTATCATTAATAAATGAGAGCCTATAATTTACTGGCGCTAGCATAAACGACCTTGAAATCTAAATTTGATAATGATATATTATGAAAAAGGTAAATAACATTTGAAATTAACAAAGATACTTACATTTTGGTGTTCAATATCAATTCTATTGTATCGTAAGTAGGAGTTTACTCTTTTGTAGTAATACTGCAGCTAAATCTTGCGGCACTGAACAATCGCTGATCATACAGATCAAGAACATAATGGTTTTTAAACTTATGCAATATCATTCAATGATTTGATTGGCTCGATTATTTTTATATATTTTAAATGTAAACAAACTATTGAATAACACGTTTTGATTGAAAGTTTAAAGCTATGTTCACATAATTTTGTTAGAATAGTGTGAATTTTTGTTGTAATGCAGAATTAAATTATGTATGTGGCGATTAGTGCTTATAAAATATTTTTACTTTCTTACACGCAGTAATAAGTAAGTCTTGTAATCATACAAAATTCCGAACTCGAGTTTTCAACGGATAGGTGAAATAAATCAGATTATAAACATACTATTTAGCATTCATTAGTTGTTTATGAATGCGAGAAAAACAATTATTCTAATATGACAAGAAAATCTAACAATTTAACAATAACAAAATAACTACAATAGTATATATATATAATTAATGTAACGCAAGTTAATGTGTATACACGTTCAAACCATTTAAAATCCGGCTTCTGACAAGTATAATAGTCGTGCCTGTGATAAGTGAACATAATGTCGTTGATAGTGAAACTATAATAACGTGTTTTGTGTAATGGCTTTCATAGTTAAAGTTGAATTCATTGAATTTAAACAGGGCCATCAAATCACAAGTGATACTCGAACAACAATAACCAGCGGTGAAGGTATGTCGTGTTTGTTGATTGAAGATATTACAACGGACGATAGCGGAAAATATGTGGCCGCCGCGGAAAATTGTCACGGAACCGATTGTCATTTCGCATCAGTTTCTGTTGAAGGTAAACTAAACAATATTATAAAGAATTTCTTTTTGTCGTTCTTTTGCTCAGTTCTCTGTTGTTGTTTGCCCCTTGATTTTTATTCTCTGGTTTTACCAATCTCGCTTTTGCTCTTCCTTGTTTTGCAAATGAATGTTTATTTATCAGGACCACCGGATCCGCCTGCTGGTGTACCATCTGTGACAGCTGGCATAGAATGCGCAACAATTGCCTGGTCGAGCTCACCGTATGATGGTGGACGCATTGTGAAAGGTTACATTGTCGAGATGTCTTCACCGGCCGCCGATACTGCTAACACCGATACCAATACCATTAGCGACTGGACCCCGATCGCCGATAACTGTCACTCGTTATCGTACACCGTGCGAGATTTGAAACCTGGCCAAACGTACTCATTTCGTGTTAGAGCATTTAATGTACATGGCGCCAGCGAGCCCAGTCAAGAAAGTGACTTACTACAGCTCGATAGTCAAGGTAAATCAAATATCTTACACTGTCAGCCTTTTAAAACGTTTTACTTTCTAAATAGTCAACTTATCTCTATCTTTTTTTGTACCCGGTGTTGGTGCCTCTACAAATCTTTTTGACAACTTCGCTGATCTAATAGCAATACTTTTCAACTATTAGTTGATGTTGATACAGAATCATCATTTTTCTTTTTAAAATTCATTATAATTGTAGCTCGTTGCTGATTATTATATATTGATTGATTATTAATAGATCTCATATAGGTAGGAATAGATTTTCCACATTCGTTCTTTCATACACTACCAAATGTTTCTAAATTTCGTTAGTGTCATTCTGACAGTTCAAAATTTTCATTGTGCAAATTAATAATGCTTTTCCTATTATTATAATATTTAATAAATTAATGTATAACGTATAATTAAGTACAATGCTTAATATATATAAAATGTGGAAGCCGATTGGTAATTTTTTCCCCCCAGTTTTAATTGTAGCACTTATTAAGTACGATACCTTTATTATTTTTTAAGACGAACCATCTCCATTTGATCACCGTACTGTTACTTTGGAACCGGGTCCAGAGTTCAAAAACCGATACAACGTTTACGAAGAATTGGGCAAAGGTCGCTATGGCATCGTTCATAAAGTTATTGATAAAATGCACGGTCAGAAACTAGCAGCAAAGTTTATTAGATGCCGAACGGCGAAAGATCGCGATAAAGTCCAGGATGAAATCGACATCATGAATTCTCTACGGCATCCAAAACTTTTGCAATTAGCAGCTGCATTTGAAAATCCCAGAGAATGCATTATGGTCATGGAATAGTAAGTATTTAATAGATTATGGTAACGTTTATATTGAGTAGGTGGAGAATTAAAACACTTATTTTTAATTAATCTAAATAATAATAATTTATGAAATATAATAATTCCATTCAGTCTGTTCATAACAGAATACTAATATGCTATTCAATACTTTTTTTTTATGTAATTTGCTTGCATCCTGTTATTATCTATTGTTTTTGTGTTCAGCATATCCGGCGGTGAATTATTCGAACGTGTTGTCGCCGATGATTTCACATTAACCGAACGTGATTGCATCTTGTTTCTACGCCAAATATGCGAAGGGGTTACATATATGCACAGTCAGAACGTTGTGCATTTAGATTTGAAACCCGAGAATATAATGTGCCATACGCGAACATCACACCAAATAAAAATTATAGATTTTGGCTTAGCGCAGAAGTTGAAACCAGGTACACCGATCCGTGTTTTGTTTGGTACTCCTGAGTTTATCCCACCAGAAATCATCAACTATGAACCAATAGGAACCCAGTCTGATATGTGGTCAATTGGTGTTATATGTTATGTGTTGTAAGTGTGCACTTATATGTTTAATTATAAATTTATTTTTTGTTTCGTTGTTTTATTCATGTTGTTGTTTTATGTTTATAGATTATCTGGACTATCGCCATTTATGGGCGATAATGACGCAGAAACGTTTGCCAATATTACTCGAGCAGATTACGATTTTGATGATGAAGCTTTTAACACCGTTACGGAAGATGCTAGGAATTTTATCAAGGCTCTTTTGATCAAAAGGAAAGAGTACGTTTTATTTCATATTATGCAAAGTGAATTGAATAAATTATTTAGCTCCGATCGAGTTTTATTCACTGTCATTTGATAATAAATGTATTAATTAAGTATATATTATTATAGAAAGCGCCTGACAGCTGCACAATGCCTTACACATCCTTGGATGTATCAATACAAGAAACTCAACCACGTAATTATCTCCACAGACAAGTTAAAGAAATTCATAATCAGAAGGAAGTGGCAGGTACGTGATTTGGTAACGCAATACCAAATAAATTGCATGTTTTTCTATTGTGTGTGCATTGTTTTGTTACGCTTGTGTGTGTGTTGTTTTGTTTTTGAAATAGAAAACCGGAAATGCAATCCGTGCAGTTGGGCGCATGGCTACCCTTTCTGCTAGCCGACGAAATTCTAGCACCTCAACCACAGCAAGTCCACGTCCAAGCGTCTCTGGACAAACAGTAACAATCACCAGAATGTCCAGTCTCAACGAAGAAGAAACTCCTCCCAGTTCTCTGAATATCGAGGCAAATCCAGAGCCAAATAACAACAATAACAAAGAAGTTTTGAATACTAATAATGATAGTTGTACTAAAACTGAATACAATAACAGGACTTCTTCAAATGAAAGTAATGACGGACTTGTTGACCGGACTGTGCGAATGCGTGTTTGTAGTGAACGTAGTGATAGTGGCATTAGTGATTGTTCAGTTGTACCGACCCAACATAATACTCCTTTGTTGAGTAGAAAGATTCTTATTAATGATGATGCAGTTGTTAACACCAAAAATATTATTAATACTGTTAGTGTGATTTGTGAAGACTCTAATATTAACCAGTCAAAAGTAGAAATAGTTGTAAAACCGAAAGAAGAAGAAAATACATTGAATGGTAACGAAATCGAATGTGCGCTTGGTAAGTTTGCTTCAGTACTAGAAGCAATCTTTTCATTTAGTAGAGGACGAAAATAAAAACTCTAAGTCTATTGAGATAACATCAAACTAAGATATATAATTTTGTAATAAATTTTGTTTTTCTCACAGATACCACAGCCGCAAAGACAACAAGCTTAAAAAACATCGAACTGAAAACTGACCTCGTTTCAAGCACAATTAAAAAATTTGACGAGTTAGCTACGGTTACAAAATCCAAATCATTCACGAAAGACACGCTTCCCGCGAAAGAACTTATAAAATTAAATAACCTAAGATCAAAATTATCTACTCCACCATTACCTCGAAAATCTCGATATTCCGATTTTCATTCGCCAAACACAACGATACGTACTCTCTCTAGTTCGCCCCAAAGACTTTTAAAAACTTTGCCACCTTCAACAAAAAATAAACTGTTGTCACCTCAGCAAAATAAACGAAGTGTTAGTCCGAGTAAAAACAAATTATTACCACCAACTTCACCGAGAACTACTCGAGTAACTTTTGACAAAGATAATAAAGAGGAATTAACACCAATAACTGATACAGCTTCAATAAGTCGAACGAGTAGCACTATGCTTGTAACACCGAATGAACAGAAAATATCTACCCCCAAAACACCGATTTTAGGAAAGAGAAATGTTATTGAAAAGCATTTAGATACGACTAGTACTTTTCAAAAAGCTGCAGCTTTTTGGAACCAAATTTGATAACTCTAAATATGTAAATTACGCCTGTTGTTTTGTATATTGTTTTAGGAATGGAATATTTATCAATTTGACGAAAAGAATTATCGAATTCTTGAATTGTTAATATGAATTTATTGTGCCTTACTATTGCATTATTAACAAATGCTATATATTTTGAAAATATACATATGTTATAGTTAGATCATTTACTGTATTTACGTTTTGATTTCTGTGTAATTTTATTATTATTACAATGTATTATAATTAGACCAAATTTATTTATTATAAAAATAAAATATTACATTTATGTTCGTATTATTAGTTTTAGCAATAATATCAATAGAATTTTATTTCAGTATATATGACAAGCATGGCGCAATGCATATTAAGGCGGGGAAGCGTACTTAATTTCAATAAAGATGATTTTTGTCACATTAAATATTTACATAATCTTTTTATGTTGTTCGTGGTTTAAGTTGTAGCCAAATGCCGCCTTTGGCTCTTAAAGTAATTCGAAATCCATGTATAAGTTCATACCCTGGCTTAACAGATATTTCGAAATGCCTGATTATAGTTGATATTAATGTTTTAATTTCTAGTTGTGCGAATTTATACCCTAAAATGTGCATAAAACATGAAGTCTCATATGAAATGCATTTTACAATATTGCAATCTTACCAATACAGTTTCTAGGGCCAGCACTAAAAGGTATAAATGAATATGGATGTCGTTTTTCAATTTCTTCAGGTGAAAATCGCTCTGGATCAAATATATCTGGATTTGGATAAATATGGGCAAGTCTGTGCGTAGCAAACGGTGATATGTAAACATTAGATCCTATAGGCAAATTATATTTTCCTACAAAACGAGAAAGAAACTATATTAATTCTACATTGAATCCTTTCTTTCAGTGTACAGCGAGCTGAATTTAATTATGATAATAATCTTAAAATAAGGACCGCTTACCAACTGTAATATTTTCGCCTAATTTTCTAGCAAGTATGGGTACACTAGGTGATAGTCTTAAAGTTTCTTTAATACATTTTTCTAAATATATCATTTCATTTAAATCATTGTTATTTGGCATTCGCTCAGTTTGGTCAAATATTGATATTAATTCTTCATAGATTTTATCCTAGAATAAATATAATAAAAATTTGTCTACAAAAACAATTGAAAATAAATAATTAATATTACCTGTATATCTTTTTGTTTAGCGATGTAATATAAACAAAATGCTACGTTTGATGCTACTGATTCTTGACCCTGAAATAAAATTTATGTTAATTAGCTTGTGTACATAATTGGTGTGTGAACAAAATTTAATTACGCTGCTTACCGCTAGCATAAAAGTACAAACTTCATTTATAATATCATCGTCAGTAAATGCGGGTTGTTCTTCACTGATATCCAACATTCGATCCAACAGGTTTGTTCTATCTTTTTTGTAGATTCCTTTCTTGCGTTCAATGGTTCTAATTTTAATTACCTAATCAAATGATTTTGTTCAACTTTATTGTAATTTAAATCTATGTTTATTTAACTTACCTTTCTTGTATATGCATTTAAATGTTGATTTTGATTATATTCATTCTTGGCATCTTTTGTGAATCGATAAATGAAATCGAATAATAGCCATGGTTTTGCAATTCTATCTTGTGTTACAACTTTTCCCCTAAAAATTATCATTCATACAATTCAAGCCTTATCCTTCAATTCCATTCAAAACGTTTATTTCCGACAAATGATAATGTTTATGATATCAATTCTTCCTTTTAGTTTTTAAATTAAAATAATATCATGTAACAATATGCGGTTTATAGTTGTGTAATA
This sequence comes from Leistus spinibarbis, assembly GCA_933228885.1. Classification (NCBI taxonomy): domain Eukaryota; kingdom Metazoa; phylum Arthropoda; class Insecta; order Coleoptera; family Carabidae; genus Leistus; species Leistus spinibarbis. The sequence continues at coordinate 8,013,137 of OW121804.1, read as the reverse complement.
TTAAATATATTTCTTATGTGAATTAAACCTACTTTCTGAACGGAGAATCATATGTCTTTGGCATGTGTTGTTTAATAGGTATTCCCAATACTGCTTCTAAAACATATATTTCCAATTATTAACATTCCATGTACATATTATAATAATTCAGCGTACCATTCAATACATCCAATACTGCGCTATTAATAAAAGACGTAACATTTATATAATCTGAATTTTTTGAAACAATTTCTAATTTCTTAATTAAAGAAATAGAACTATCGGAAAATGTATCAATGAATGTGTCAAGCACATTTACAGTGAAAGATGGTTGTAGTAACTTTCTATGCGCTTTCCATTGATCTCCTATAATTTATTGGTTAAATTTGAACAATATTGTTTTAAATATGCTGCTATTGAACTATGAGAAAGTTTTACCACTGCTTGTTATTAAACCATTGCCCAGAAAATTGTGCATAAGTGTATAAAAAAATGTTTTCTCCGTGTTTTTATGCGTATTGAGTACAGCTTGTATATCCTTTGGTTCAAATATAACGAATATTGGTAAAAATGATAACCATCCTCTTGCAATTGGTCCATATTTTTCGTATGATTTTTTGCCTAAATCGATTAGAACTATAAAGAAGAATATTCGTCTATTAAAAGAAACCGATTTGTAATTAAGATTAAAAATTACAATTAATAATCCAGTTAGTTTTATGATAAATATCATTATTCCCCATGTAGCGACGCCACTGATGTTATGTTTTGTTAATAAGTACACTTTTTATTTTGCGTGAAAATTATTAAATTTGTATTTTATAGGTTTTCCAACAATTCAAGAAACATTAATTTAATATGTTGGAGAAAGTTTTGCAAGTGGAATGGTGGAACTCTGAGTATAGTTATGTTTAAAATAGCTAAACCAGATTATTTATTTATTTGCAAAACAAATACATAAAATAAAAGTATACGGAAATAAGTTTTCCATATTATTATTGTAGTTGTATTATATTTTCATATTGCAGAACGCATTTTAATGAATAGTAGAAGGTTGTGTTCATTTACATAGAAGTAACATGTTTTCATGTCCATGCAAGTATGCGATTAAATATGATAATTTCGAAAACGATTTGTTTTTACAAATGTCAGTGTAATTGTTAATAGATTTGACATTTCCGAATATATTTTGTAATTCCTATTATTAATTTTAAATATACTAAAGATTTGTAGATCTGCATTTTTGCATGTCTGTTCTAGGATTTCTGAAAGTGCTAAATCGATTGTGAAGATGTATTTACTTTTTTTATACATTCATTATAAAAGAAAGTGATCACAAAAAATCAATCTCGAAATATTAATAAAACTTTTCGTTTTGAGGGTCGCTGAATCCATTTTGTCTATTTACCAATGACGCCTGTGTGTGTCTGTAAAAGCTTTACAGCCATTGAACAAAAATACTTCCTTATTATATATACATTCGTATAAGACATTAAAAACACATTTTTCATTCTAAAAACATTCACTTTTATTTATAAATGTTTTATGCTTATAATAATACGTAGTATGTGGAATACCGAGTCGTATAGGACTGTCAATGCATGCAAATGTATAATTATTTTTGTTACCTATTTGCAAATATCAACTGCATAGTAGGAATAATAAAATATTAAAAATGTCGTAGCTTTACCTTCACTATTGGTTGCAATTAAGCTATTCCCAATAATCGGAAGTGCCCTGGGTCCGGGTAAGATAAGTGCAAGATGGATTCTTTTAAACCAATTTGATAGTGAAAGAAAATATATAAAAGCCATCGCCAATAATACGTATAACCATAGTTCAAAACGATAAAATGAACCAAACTAGAACAGAAAGAAAAAGATTCAAAATGTAGGATCGTATCGAAAATAATTCAATAAATATGATCAAAAAGAATAGAATGAAAGCAATTATTTTCTTGGACGAAGTGTAATAGTCGTACAAACGCATGAATTACTATAATCAAAATGCACTAATATTATACTCTATCTCATATTAAGGAATTGCAAGGTTTATTACTATGAAATGTATACATATATCAGACAGACATCCATCATCAGTTAATCATGGCTCAAATTCGCTTAATTATAGAAAATAATGAATTTTTATATTTACTTACACTAAACATTTTCACAATTTTATGTAAAATATTGTTAATTTTTTAAATAATAACACTTCACTAAAATAAAACGTTAAGCATCGCTGCTGAAGCATAAATGAAGCAAATATGAAGCATCAACCATTATATACGCGAAGAGAACACTAACATTGTAAATTGCATCATGAACGACCATAATTATTATATTACTAAATATATTTGAGCAGCAAACGTGTTAAATCTGTTTTATCAATATTTAAATAAATTATTTGTATTCCCGATCAAGATTAAAACCTCGTTCTTGATTGCGAATATTTCCTATAGTTATATTTAGTACTTCGTATGTAAAAAATTAAAAATTTAATGACTTCAATTGTTATTATTTATTTATAAAATAAAAATTATAAAATACAAAGCAAGTTTACAACAGTAATTAAATAAACATTTGGAATATATACATATTTACAATATACTAAGTAATGTCAATTGTTCTAACCCGAATTATTTTCTAACAGTAATAAGTAGAGCATCTTCATTCTTATCTCTTGTTGCTTTATACGCTTCACGCTCTTGATCAGGATATTTCGTTGGTAAATTCGGTGAATGCAAATGTACTTTTGCCGGATACCTAATTAAATATCAAAAATAATAAATTATCTCAATTAAAATTAAGGGTGTTGCTTAAAATAAATTACCTTATTCCAGAAATATCTACTTCATAATCTCCAGATAAAACGTAATCATTAGTGACTGTCTGTAGTTTTCCGTTTGCATCAAAGTTTTGCACAAACCCAAGACAAACCTAAATAAATCACGTTTACGACTCATTGTAAAAGGAAATTAAAAATGGCTGTACTGGGTTAGTATTTTACCTGTTTCTTATACGTGAATCCATATCCAGTAGTTGTTGTGGTTCCAGCATATATTCCATTTCTATAGATCGGTTCGCCACCCCATGCCCATAGATCAGTCTCTTGATCATGATCATTCACTAGTAATTGAATGTACATTCGTTTAACACCTTCTTCCCTTTGTTTCATTAGCGCATCTCTTCCAATGAAATCAAATCCTTTCTACAAATTCAAACATAAAATAAATAGTGTTCTGGTATTAACACAAGCAACTTACATCGAACTTAACTCGCCAAGATCGTCCACACTCCAATGGAGTAGTCATGGTATCTAAATCCTGACCCCAAAACGCATAAAATTTCTCAACCCGCAATGCACGCATCGCATAGTAGCCTGCATGCTTCATTCCATATTTTGCACCAGCTTGAATAAGTTGTGAATACACATGAAGTGCAAACTAAAATCAGATTCTTTGTAAAAATAAGATTGAATTCGTGTAAATTCAGTAAACCGAACCTCATTTGGGATATACAAAACGTAGCCTAATTCTCCTGTATGCGTTAAGTTCATAGCACGAATGCCGTTAGCTAATCCAACGTCAAGTTGTTTGTAAGTAAAGAATGGAAAGTGTTTAGGGCTTAAATCTGTGTCTGTTAACTCTGAGAGCATTGTGCGGGTAAAAGGACCCATGATGCATAGCGCTGTAAACATACTAGTCACGTCGGAGAGCGCTACTGTTGGGGGGATATGACGTTGTAGCCACACTTTACAACGAGTTTGTTGTATTGTCGGCGCGATCATCATATAACTGAAATATATCCAATAATATAAATCAAAATTAAATAGAGGTTTATGTAAAAGTAATTAATCCCAAGTAATGTTCTGCTCAAGTTAATTTATAAACCTACTGATTTTCTGATAATCTGACCAATGAGCAATCATTTTCATAGCCGCCATATTTGTTTTGCATTCCTGTATGTATGATGCTGCCTACTGGTACATTAACATCGTTTGAACAGAGAAATTGAAGAGCATCAACAACTTCGCTTCCTTTTGACTAAATATTGGACAATATAGAAAAATATAATATCTTGTAATACCAGACAATGTCTAAAACGTTTAGACATCAAATTAATATAAGTTTACCCAAAGATCGATTTTAGTGAAAGATGAATAATCACTTAATCCTATCGATTCGCGACACGCTGCATACTCTGTAGCTACATGGTCAAACCATGACGGTTTTCCAAAAGTATTTGTTTGTGCTATTCTATACGGTGTTGACCAATCATCTGTTTCTGAATCTTATGCAATACAATTAATTATATAGAATGAGTCTTCACTAGCACTGGTAAAAAATGGCAATTACCTGATAGTTGTTCTTTGTCGAACCAAGTAGGTCTCTCATAGCCCATTACTTGGCCAAACACGGCACCCGCTTCCCGTAGTTTCGGATAAACAGGTGACATGCGCAAATTTCTACCAGATTTAAACTCATGGAACGGATACTGTAAACCGTAATGCATGCCGGGTACTTCTTTCACTCGGTCACGTAGAAATTTGCGATTGTTATGGAGACCGAGGAATCGTGATACTTCTAACTCGTACATATCGTACGATGAATAACCGTTTACGATTAGATCAGCGGTCGCCCGACCAACGCCACCCGCTGCTGACACGCCGACAGTTTTCATGCCTGCTGCTATCAAGTAGTTTCTAATCTAACATAATAACACATTCAATTTTTTATTTATTTTTTAATTATATTACGGGTTGCAATGTTTAGTTACGTGCATTATTTGGTCATTTTGGCTATAACTTACTTCAGGTGCTTCGCCTACAATCCACTTACAGTCTGGACTAAAAGCTTCTGGCCCATTGCATAAACGATCTAAAACTGAAGAACCTAAACTGGGCACACGGTGTAACAACTGTTCTAGTAAGATGTGGAAATGGTCCCAATCTTCCGGTAAGGTCCGTAGTTTACTATTTGCTACAAACAATGAATAAATATAAATCATAGTAGTAATGCAATAAAGAATAACTACTCTAAAGAACGAAAGATTTTAATGGTATATTTACCGGGTATTCTACCGTCTTCAAACGCTGGTTTTGCAACTGGTTCAAAACCACCTGCTAAAATCCTACCATTATTTTCACGGAAATATATATAACCATCTTGATCACGAACAACTAAATATAAACAAAACTATAAATTACAATTATTTATTGTTATTAATGCTCATATATGTGGAAAATTAACCTGGAGTCATTGGATCTAAACCACGCACTGGTTTAGTATGTAAGTAGTAATGTTCAACAGCATGTAAAGGTACTTTTACATACGGTTCGGATAATTGTCCAACACCTCGTGCCCAAAAACCAGAACAGTTTACGAAAAACTCACATTGCACTGGGCCTAAATCGGTTTCTATCCCAGTGACTTTACCATTTTCTTGATTTATACGAGTTACAGTACAATTTTCGACTACTTTGACCCCTACAATTCCAAAAAATGGACTCATTGCAATTAAAAAATATATTAGCAAGAGACGTAATGGATATCCGGATAGTTAAAAATATAAACTATTTCAAAACAATTAGAAAAATGCAAGAACCTTCTAATTTCGATTTTTTAATAAGGGAAGTGCACGTCTCGTATGGATCTGCGACTCCGTCACCTGGAATCCATAATCCACCATACAAGTCGTCAACATTGAGCAATGGACAAAGTTGTTTACATTGTTCTGGTGTAACTAATTCACAATCAATTTTCCAAGTTCTGTACCAAAAATTACTTTAGTAATGCCCCCCAATCGCAAAATAATGAAATAAGTTTTTACTAACACAGCTTGTGCGTTCATTCGCCGGTAGGAAGTCATTCTATCTCTGGTTTGTGCCACATTTAAACTTCCGCATTGCTTCCATCCGGTAGCGTATCCCTGCGACTCAAGTTCTCTATACAACTCGATACTTGATTGTGCTAGTTTCACTTGGGCTAAGCTTGGCTTAAAAACACCAACTAACCCGGACGAATGCCATGTAGTGCCGCCGCCAATTCTGAATATACATTACTTTAAAAACTAAATATTGGACCAAAAACCGGAGTTATAGGACCCCATAATTTAGAGCCCCCTTATAAAAATTATTAAAACACGCAAAAAAATTCATATTGTTAACACAAAGCCCGAAAAAAAATTAAATATCATTTTGATTTTTAATTTTTTTTTTTTTACCTGCTTTGTTCGATTACAACTGTGTCGGGACCCCAGCCTAGCTTAGACAGGTGATAGGCGACTGCAGCACCCATAACTCCGCCACCGCAGATAGCGACACGGGCATGTTTAGGTGGTGCATTTTGTTCAGATACGTTGCTCTCCGTACTAAAACTTCGTCCGTATAACCAGTAATTTGAAGCTGTTAAACATAATCTATAATTCTGTAAGTGTTTCAATTCCAAACATGTTGACAACATGATTTATAGGTTATATGACTTTGTACGTGTTTAAATTGATTTTTAATACAGTTAAAACTAAACTTAATACTTGAATTATAAAATTAATAACTTAAAATAACATGGCACTGTATATAATATACATTTAATGCGGTTTAATTATTTATTTTTATCACATGTTTATATGAGTATTATATCAAATGAGAAGGGGGAGCAGGAATGGAGTGAAGTTAAGTAAACAGACTTTTTTTTATTTTTTGTTATACTTCGAAGTTCGACCTTCAAAATCACAATTGTTTGAATAAGTCGATATATTTTCACTATTAAGGTCAAACATCAAGCTCGAAAAAAATACCTACCTACTTTTTAAAGAAAAAAAAAAATATCAGTGAATTCGTAATTGCATAAATAATGCCTAGTAAAAATGATATTCTTTTTGTATTTACAGTTTCAGAGATAAAAAATAAAAACCTCCAAAATAAGTTATTTATTATAGTTTTCATTTTTTATCTCCGAAACTGTAAATACAAAAAGAATATAATTTTTACCAAGCATTATTTATGCAATTACGAATTTACTGATATTTTTTTTTCTTTAAAAAGTAGGTAGGTTTTTGCGTAATCGAGGTTTGTTTAATCATGATAGGTTTTGAGTAGTTTTATGTAATTAAGAAATAAAACTTTGACCAAAAGTGTAACAATGTGTCCGTAATCCCTTTATATTCAATAAACAGTCATTATTCGATGGAATATATTTGATTATAGCGTAAAAATAGCTAATTTCTAATACTGTGCGTGCATGATTTCTATCACTGGTTGCTTGAACATTCAAAGTCGATGGTAGCGCCACCATCTAAAATAGCCGAGAGCGGAGCGGCATTACTTCGAACTAGATGGACCTGATGGTTTTTCTTAATAATATTTAATATACACTGCTGGCAAAAGTAAAACAAAATATTTGGGCATCATTTTATTTAAATGCATGTGTAGATACATGATTAAAATCTTATACAATGATTTGTGACAGTAATTATTGTACAAATGTAAATTATTTCAGTCAATTTTTATAGTATAATTCGTTCAATAAGCCCAGCGGCGATCGTAACACCGCCAACGCGTATCATAATTCTACCAAGTTCTTTGCAATCACAGTATCGTTCGAGTGCAATTGGCCGCGATACAGTTAATTCTACGGTAGCACTAGAATTATTCCCTAAACATCTGGGACGTTTCTTAAGCACTTCACCAGAACTCTTTTGTACTTGCGCTATTAATTTGCTTATTACGGCCGGTTCTACCAAAGACTGATGATGTATCACCACCTGAAACATAATTCTATTGCTGGAAATATTTAAAAATTATATAAATTACACCTTACCGGAAATCCTCTTGTGATAGGAACAGTAATATTAAACACAACAATGCGAGCTTCGAATTTCATCGCAATCGGAACAGGGCGATACGGATCACAAAGCACGTATCCAATGCCGACATTTTGCATTTCAACGCCAGATAATGTAACAGCTGCTTGATCGCCAGCGAAGACAACTTGACAGGGCATATCTTCTAAAGCTAGAGCTTTAACCGTTGCTTGCTCGCGGATTGGGCACAAAAGTACTCGGTCTCCAACGTTTAAGCTACCTGTTTCAATGCGACCCGATACGCAAAAACCAGATCCAGTACCCTAGTTAGATAATCAATTGTAGTTTAACTCTAATTAGTATAGACAAAATTACCTTGAATACATCATTTATGGTAAATCGGAAAGGTTTTGTGATGGGACGATCAGGAGATCTGAAATTATCTTTAAAAAAAACCATTTATTTGAAGTGCTAACAAACAGAATTATAACTTACCAATTACTTGAATCAAACACGGTCCTTGATACCATTGTAATAACGCATCTTCCATTGGTTTTTTAACGAGATTCTCTCCTGTTAATCCACTGCATGGTATATATGTGACATCGTTTTCTCGGAATCCTGCTTGTTTCAAAAACGCACCTAGTTTATGTTTGATTTCATTGAATCGTTCTTCCGACCAGTTGACAGTATCCAGTTTATTGATAGCAACAGCTAATTGACTAACACCGAGTGAACGCACCAGTAACGCATGTTCTCTTGTTTGACCACCGAGATCAAAGCCTGTTTCAAATTCACCACGAGTGGCATCTACAACTAGGAGCGCTACATCGGCCTGACCGGCACCTGATATCATGTTTGGTATAAAATCTTTGTGACCTGGGGCATCTAGTAATGTTACCTATTCAAATAAATAAAATTAAATATATCCCATTTACCAATTCGCAGAAAACTAACTAATTTTGTGTCTGTTTCAAATTGTGATTTTCCAACATCCATTGTTATACCGCGATTACGTTCTTCCCCAGTTTCATCTAAAACCCACGCATAGACAAAGCTTTGTTTGCCTAACTTACGACTCTCTTGTTCATATTTGTGCATGGTCCTTTGGCTAATCTAAACAAATTATCTCGTATATTTTCTTCTATATTTAGAAGAAAAAGAAAATACACACTTGTCCCAGAGCGCACAGTAAATGGCCCATAAGAGTAGATTTCCCCGCATCAACATGCCCAATAACAACCATATATAAATGTTGTTTCGCATCACTACGTTCTTTTTGATATTGTACTACAGCATCCAATTTATTGTCCTTTTGTTTCTGGTTTCGGGATTCTTCAGTTGAGGATTCAGTTTGTAAGTTCACATCACCTTTATCCACGGCGGGTGAATCACATCGGGAGGCTGGTGATTGTGATCTTGGGGTAAGGTTACGTGATGTGTGTTGTACATCGAAACCTTTTGTTACGTTCGTTGATTTTCCACCAGGTGCAACTACTTTGATACTAGGTACATCATACTCTGTGGTGGCTGCTTGTACATTTGCTTAGAAAGTAAAAGGTTATTTTGCGTTTGTTCGAGTTATAACTATAGTTTTGTTTTGTGAAATATCGGGTAAATTCGAGAACCGGGTACCTGTTTTTCATCAAAACCTGGAACCTGGATTCAAAAACCCGAATCCAGACACCAGTATTGACCGTATCCGGGTACTCGTATTCAAAAAACCCGTATTCGAAAATCCGTATCCAGATAATTGTATTACATCAATCAAATCAAATTTCGTGTTATATAAATAAAAGAATGAAATCAAAAGTATACAATTATATTTCCAAACATACAAATTATTATAATTAATTGATTAAAATAGTATGATAAACAATATAGACAACCATTAAGAATTTTCAATACCAAAAACCTAACAAAATATTATAAATATAAGACGTTTTCCTCTCAAAGGTAAAAAGATCTGAGCTGAACTGATTTCAATGCAATTTCGGAAAAATAATACTGAACTTTGGTTCAATTTTGAAATGAAAACTTGAAAGCAAGTTTAATATTTTTATATTTGAACGTATAATTGGGTGGAAAGGAAAACGACTATAAAATAATTAGCCTAATTATGTTCTAAAATAAAACTACTTCAAATTTCTAAATTATAATACAATTAACTCATCATAACTGGAGAATATTTAAAATTCAAATATATATAATAAAGAACTGGGTCTTGTATGACTTTTAATTTTTATAAAATTACCTAATTAATGAAGTAGACATAAGAGATTTCGAATAAATAAATAAAAGAACTGCATTTACATCATCATATAAAATTAAAATAAACAGTAAAAATTTGTACTAAGACTAAATTTTAATTCCGTTTATGAAATACGTACATACAAAATAATGCTTCAATGTTAAAATAATATGAGTGTAATTGTCCTATTTATGTCTTAAATGTTTTAAAATTTCATCGTCAGGGGAAGGAGTATGAAATTTAAATTTCGGTCTAGTAATCATTCTAGAAAATTTAATTTTCGGAGTTAGATATATAAAACGGTGTGTAACAGTTTTGCCAAATCGTGAAACAGTATTTTCTAGCTCGTTATTAAATAATTGCAAATTGCTTAAATCCATTTGACAAAATAAAGGATCGCTTTCATTTGATGACATTTCTACATCGATAAATTTCGGTATAAAATATTCTTTATCGACTTGATGCGGTTTATTGCTTATTTTTTGTACGGTTTTAGTTGCATTTTGTAATGCGTTTGTTAAATCTATATGCCATTCGGAGTTCATATTTTCTTCAGAAGGAGAAATGATGTTGCACTTTTTAAGTGTATTTGTTAATGAATTTACAGCGTTTATATTATTTAATTTTGCAGCTTTTAGAGGATTTTGTGCAGTTAAATCAGCTAAGTTAGTAAATGGAGGGGTGAATGATGCAGTTCCTAAATAACTGGATACAAGAGAAGATAAGGATGAATGTGTGGAACTGTTAGATTCGGATAGGTGATTGTTTGGAATTGAGGAATTACATGATTTGTTGAAAATATTAGGAATATCAAATTTTCTGCTCGGTGGTGAATTTTGGTTGATTCTTCCGAATGAATTTTGCGGCGCATTACTTGGTGATTTATTAAAAATATAACATGAATTATCTAATGATTGGTGATTGTTTGGTATTGAAGTACTAGATGATTTATTAAAAATATTCGAAATATGAGATTGTGTATTCGGCGAGAAATGTTCATGATTTTTTTCTAATAATGAATGATTGCTTGCTATATTTAATATTTTCGGTTTATCCATTTTTTTTGTAGTACTATTGGCCACAATAGGAAACTTTAGATCATTTATCATATTTGGCGAAGAACAATTATTAATAAAATCTTACCTTACGTAATATGAATCAGAGATAATGAAAATTAACATGAAACAAAAATAAATTTCAATGATATAATTTTATATTTAGATTTCTACAGAGCTTGGACAAGTATTTTGCGACAAATGTAATTTAAATACTTTCCAGCTCTGAGATTTCAACTAAAATCAGGACTTTGTCTCACCTTTTTGTTTAAGAGCTTCTGGTTTCTCAGCTTGAATAAATTTAGGTGCATTTAAGATAATATCAATAATTTTCTCAGTTTCAAAATTTTGTTTTAATATAAGTGAAATTAATTCATTTTCAGGTATTTTCGATATATCAAGAACAGATTTAATATTCGTTAAGACACTGTCCAAGCGAGCTTTATCCACGTCATCCAAAGTAGAAACCTTTCATAATCCATAAAAATTAACATTAAATATAAAACAGATTAGCAGAAAGCTTACAGTCTCGTCTTCTTCAGCTATATCGTCATCCGATTTGAAAAATGCACTAATTTTTTGCGACCCTCTAGTGCCATCTCTATCATAAATAAAAGCTGCATCACTTGGAGATATACAATAATCATCTTCAACCGAATGTCCGTAAACATCGTCGTATCCGTCGTATTCTAAAAAAGAATATTCGGATAAGTTAACCTTACTTATATAAAAGCATCATTTGTCAAATCACCATCTGTGTAGTTCATAGAGCGAACATTTCTATGTCGAGACATTATCACTAGATTTAAAATTAAAATTAATAATCACGATATATCATACGTTTACAAGTATTATACACAAATTGCACTTTTTCACTACAAACATATGTCAAAAATAGAATAGCGAGCTGAAATGCGCATGCGCGAAATAAGAGACGCATGCGCATACGCAGATGGAATAATTTAATTTGCTTGTTTATGTTTTGCTTATCTTCTATGACATGTTTTTATACAAATGCAATAATAGGGAATTTATTGAAATAATAATGTAAAATACTCTATGCATTTAGTCCTTTATCCAATATCACTAGAATCGCTGCACTTATGGCAAAAATAATGAAAGATATTCATATAATGAGCATTTTTAGTCGGATAATGTTACAGACTCACGGTTCTGTACTTCATACGCTGTGCTAAAACGATCCTTTGTTGAAATATTGTTTCGAATATTTTATGACTTTAGATTATTAGATTTATCTAATCGATGCATATTTTATCTAAATCCTGAATAATCTAGATATAAAATAATATTTAACAAACAAATTAATTATATTATATACGAATCATTGTTATCATCTATAAAAACCTTATAGATGAACATAGATAATACAATAAGTTCAATAATTGTAATTAGAATGTTTAAAGTCAATCCAAATGATAAGATCAACATCTGTAACATTCATATACCTTGTTACGTTAGATTAGATAACATCTTTTCCAATCATCTAAAATGTTTAACGAAAAGTTTTTAGAATAGATATATTATAAATGCATTAACAATAATTTTATGTTAGTTAGTGTATGTTTGCAATTTGAGGTGATTGGTAATCAATTTGCCATTATGAATAAGATTGTGATTATTGCAATATGTGTAGGGACACTTATTTTGATCCTTGGGGTTGTTTTGGGATGGGCCGTTATCCCAAATATAATTGACACTCAAATTGGAGAGGTTTGTATGGGTTTCCTTTATTAACGACATTGGATGGTCAAGATTTTCATTTCTAGAGTGTTGAATTAAAACCGGATACGGATCAATATGATCGTTTTAAGAAGCTACCACTGCCATTTGATTTTAAGGTCTACATATTTCACGTAACTAATAAGGACGAAGTAAATGCAGGCAAACAGCCCATAGTGGAAGAAAGAGGTCCTTATGTATACAGGTAAACATAATTTGGCTAAATGGCACAATTTCAGAGTATTACTGTAGAGTATTGGTTAATTTATTGTAATGGTAGCACGGTAATTAAACGTTATCGCAAATTATCTTGTAAAGGTACTTGCGAGATATAATATTTTTATTGTTTTACTATTCAATAAAAGAATAAAATGATTTATATTAAATCAATATTGATAAATATATTCATAATACATCCGAAATAGTTAAACTCCTACGTTTGCATTTGAATTTATTGAGATTACTGATTTTTATTACAATATTATCAGTAAAATATATTAATTTTGCAAAGTACTATACGTATGCCCAATAACGCATTCTTAAATGTCAATAAAAATATTGGTCATGGCCAAAATCGATGTATTCAAATAAGTTACAACATACAATTCTATTGCAAAACCACATATTAGAGTACCATATTCTATTAATTTAATTAAATCAAAAATGGGTTATTAAGTAATAAATCAATGTTAATCGATCGATTCTACCACTTGGATGGCTATCTTGTTTTCGTAATAGTATTTAATTTTATATTCCACTTTGGATTAATTGTTAATATAATTAATTCAGCCAGTAGCCAGTTTATTGTGGCGGCGCCACCTATCAACTTTGAATATTCTTATAACCAATATATTCCGCCGAATAATCTGATTAATGAATACTATAGTATTAGTATACTGAATGTTTTCTAAACTTTAAAAAATTCTGCTATCTATTATATATATGTTTAAAGTTATTTATTATTAATTGCTTTATATTATTTATAATTAAATATACAAAACAAAACTTAATAACTTTAACATTTTGAGGTATTATGATTGGCACCTGTTTTAGTTCAGGAAATTCTACTTTCAAATTTGCATATTTTATGCCTTAAATAAAATACTGCTTGATTTACAGATGTGGTCAAGTCAGGGTCAATTTTTTTTTAAAGGCCTTAAGGTGAACTTTAAATTGTCTGTTAATAGTCTACATTCTACAAATATTTCTAAACTTTGGGATTTTATAATATTGTGTAGAATTTTTATTATTTTTCTAAGGGCAGCATTATGAGGAATTCAAATTTTAGGGCCTTATAATTCCTCTTGAATTTAAACTGCGAACGGAATTAAATGGGATGCCAAAAAATACCGTGTATGTTGTATGTAGTTCAATTATTATTTAAAAATACAATATTATTTACAGAATGATTTTTATCCATCTTATATAATCTAATCTTTCAGCATTCGAATTGTTGATTGTCCTTCAGATTTCAATTAATTTTTATTTTGCGTATACAAAAGTATTTTACAACGTTGAAAAATGTTATCGTTCCAATCTACTTATATAATAATTTATTGAATATAGAAAAGACGAGTTTGTTGTTTACTTCAAATTTTAAATATCAGATCCAGATATTTGAAAGTAATGTTGATTTAAATTACTGTCAAAGAAAATATAGATCCTCTTTGCTACTATATTAGTAGGGCAGGATTAAAATATATATTTTCAGGATACATAAGTTCTTTAGTGTAAACATGAAATATGTAGAATAAATAAAATAAATGTTAAGTCACATTTTGCGTGCAAACATTTCAATAATTCATATAATTTAGTTGTTTTCTTGTATTTTACCGTTATAACTATTTGCAAGTGCCAAGTAAAACTATGCATACACATTAGTTACAATGTATCTCTTAATATAATTTATAATTTATGTTTATATTTATCTTCTTATTTAATTAAATTAAGTATAATTTATTTTATTACTGGAACGTGGATTCCATATTAACACAGTGATTTACAATTTTCTTTTAATAGGGTATTATGTACTTATATGAATGGCAAAAATATATATAAATCGTACGACAATATTTGTGCTCTCTACTCCTCTGAAGGTACCGGAGCGATTTGAACTCACCCGTATACTTCCGGAGTTATAGGGTCCCAAAATATTACTTATTAGGCGAAGGTATTCCTTGTACCTAATCTTGTTTTATTAAATATTTCAGACAAACAAGAGAGAAAAAGAATATTAAGAGAGAAGTCGATAAGAATCTTATAAATTATAATGAATATCAATACTATGAATTCCAAGACGGACTATCCGGAAGACTTACAGAAAATGATCGCGTCACTGTTGTCAATCCAGCTTTAAATGTATGTATATATGATAATTTAACTATCAGTGGTTTACGGAAATTGTGGTACTTTAAATGTTTTGGTGAGAATATTATGAATGCTTTTTTATTTCAGGGTATTATCCAAATGTTAGAAGCATCCTTTCCAGCACTTCTCAAAATACTAAATAATGTAACACCCCTTGTATTCAAAACGAACAACATCTTTTTGGATATTACAGTGAAAGATTTGTTATTTGGTGGTTTTAGTATTTGTGATCAGAACGTAATTGAGGCTGCCCCAGAAGTAGATAAACTTATGGCGAATATTATTTGCACATTCCTGTATTTGATACCAGCGAAAAACATCAAACCTAGGGAAGTCGAGAGAGATTTAGTTTTTACGTTTTTAAATCATGTAAGTTGGTCGATTTCTAGACGTTCATTTATGTACAACTAATTGTGTTGATTATGAAAATATAATATTCTAGAAAAATAATACTCATGATGGCCTGTATACAATCAATGACGGTATCAAATATAAAGATGAACTTGGCCTAATTAAAAAATGGAATAATAATGATAAATTAAAATTCTGGATTAATGCCAATTCTACCTGTAATAAAGTAGATGGACGTGATGCTGTGCTATACGCCCCATTTATGAATAGTGACTCCTTAGTAAGGATTTTCAACACCGATATATGCAGGTATAACTATTTTCTTTTTTATGCACTTTAAAATAAATTCTGATTTGTTTATGATACAATTTTAAGTTACAAAACAAGCTGGCCATAGTTTAGTGAAATATGAACAATCTTGGCCTATAGTAAACCTTCATTATAATACTTATTCATTTTATGTTATGTTTTGAACCACAGATAAACTAAATAAGTTTATCGCTATGGAAAAAAAGTCAAAATAGTATTATTTCATTTATATTTACATTATAAGTAATGGACAACCACGAAAATATCATTAATATTGCAGAACGGTTGACCTGAAGTATGAAAGAGATTTGACATTCCGTGACACAACCGCATTCGAATTCATCCTGTCAAAGGACACGTTCAAGACACCAGACGTGGCACGGGACACCGAGTGTTACTGTTTGAAACAATCAAATGGAATAAACGAAGCCAACGGCTGCCTCAAAGACGGTGTTATGGATTTATTCACATGTTATAGTAAGAGAGCAAAAAAAAAAATTATGTAAATATCACAAAAATCTGTGTCTCAAAAGGTTAAACAATTTATGATGTGGTTTACGCATAAAATATAAGTCGTAAAAAAAGGGGACCGAATTATTGGTTGTTGTTGTTGCTTGTATATGCGATTCGTTGAATTTAAAGATAATTATACGGTTTTAGCGTAATAAAATGGATATTTCCGGGTTCTTTTTTTACGTAGGTGACCATTGATGTGAATCGTGCAGAAAATAAGGGCCCAATTTCTATACATAGATAGAGGCACAACCGAAATGTACAAATTATGACAGCATAAAGTAATAAATATAAAGTTTGAAATATTGAATAAATAAAATATATGCAGCTTATTAAATTAAAAATTCGTTTCTGTATTGGATAATTTCATGCCTATTAAGAGGTGTAATAAATAAAACAGTATTCAAATCGTTGTTGACAGTTCAAATATATTGTCATGAATGTTAATAAGAATTTTACCGCAAAAAAAAAATATATATATAGTGGGGTTGATGTATTGAATCATCTGAGACAGGTCCAGGTGTGCAAATGAACAAATGTATTTGTGTTCATGGGTCATGTATGCCTATGAACAGGTCACTCACATGAATCCTCTCTTGCAGAGAGTGAATCTCTCTCCTCATCGAAAACTGGGGATAAGTATAAAAACGAGACTCAATGGTGCGCTTGTAGTCTTATAGTCTCAATGATGGCATCAACTCTTTCGCTATTATTTGTCCTTGCATGTTGTGTGTTACTTGTTCCGGCACGCGTCTACGAGCGCTGTGAACTTGCAAAAGAATTACGCGATCGTCACTCCGTGCCCAGTCACCAGGTGGCTGTATGGGTATGCATTGCGAAGCACGAGTCTTCGTTCAACACATCCGCGATAAATCACGGTAGCGGAGACCACGGTTTGTTCCAAATCAGCCAGCTCTTTTGGTGTTCGCCGCCAGGTAACGGACATGCGTGTGGACTCACTTGTGCTGATTTAGAAGACGATGACATTGAGGATGATATGATTTGTGCCAAGCGCATCTATCGCGAGCATACGCGATTATCAGGGGATGGATTTACAGCTTGGGTTGTTTATAATACCTATTGCCGCAACAATGTTGAACAGTATATAGAAGGCTGCTTCCAAAAGACTGCTCAAGAACCGATTGATAATTATATTGTGAAGTATCAAGAAAAAACTACCAGAAAACCAGAAGTCTCCACTGCAGGATACTATCAAAAACCCTACTCATCCACACCACGAAATGCACGACTTAACGCGTATTATCCAACTTATTACAGAAAACCTGAAGTAACAACACAAACACCAAGAACTTATTATCCAAGGCCTAATAATGTTTTCAGTCATAAATATCCGACAAAAACTGTAGAAAGTCCGAACGGTTCGCGTTATAAATATCATATAAACAAAAACGGTTTCGTGTTGTTTAAAGAGACATAAATATTTAAACTATACTTTTTGTTCTAAGTGCCATTAGTAAATAGACATATTTAATCTATTTTATCCTTTAATATTAACAATTAATAAGTAAGATTTCGTAATTTGTAATATAGGTGCTCCAATTCTACTGTCGTTCCCACATTTCATGTATGCTCATGATGATTATAAGAATTCCGTCAAAGGGCTTAAACCTGATGAAGAAAAACATAGGACCTACGTTCATTTGGAACCGGTACGTAACATTTCAAATTACATATTTTTCAGTACAACCACGTAATGAATATTTGAGTAAATGGCGAAAAAACTATTTCTTAATATTCTTTTGTTAATGAACTTAACATTGAATTTTAATGAGTTCTCACATTTCAAAAATGAAAACAAAAAATGATATTCTGATCTTGAAAACGTGAGGATCAAGAACAAATCCATTGGATTTCATAAAAATTAGCAAACTAAATTCATGTTGCGAAAGTAAAGATGTAACACACTAATAATTCTTTTTGTAACTTTTCAATTATATTAGTCTGATTTATTTTAGAATACCGGTACACCATTGGAAGGATCAAAACGTGTTCAATTTAATATGTTTGTAAGAAAAGTTGCAGACATCGATTATTTGAAGGAATACAAGAAACCACTTATCATTCCAATCCTGTGGCTTGATGAGGTAAGTTATTTTTGCTATTGGGAAAAAGGACCAAGGGAGGAACACGTCACAATATACATTCGTGCTTTGAAAATTTCCCAAAATTTCGATTATATTTTTACAAGTTTATATTACAAATTAGTGTCACTATGACATTTGAATGAAATGCTAAAGTCTGCCGTTGATTTTTCGGTATCGCACCATTATTTTATCAAAGAACCGGTTATAATTAACATATATTTAACTCAGAAGATATATTTATATGTATTATGCAAATATTTATATGTTATACCAGTTTTTCTAGCAAAAAAAAATTGTCTGTATGATAATTAGTATAAAACATGATAATTTATATAGTTATGAATTAGTCGGACACAAATAGGTAGGAGTTTTTTGTTCATATTTATTAGGTACATTCGTAGAAGAAAGCAAAAAATTATATATGCCAATTTTTTTTGAACGAAAACTCGAAAAGAATATATATTTGTTTTAAATAATATTGTTATAAATCCAAAAATTATTTGATGACATTGATTAATTTTTCAAACAATATACCTATTAAATATATTTCGTGTAAACATCTTTTATGGTAATAACCTGCAGTGAACTTTGACCGTACGGATTACGCAATATGAAAGATTATACCTATTTAAGCTAATTTATAATGGCTTCATTCTAAAATTTCACAATAAATTCTTAATTTAATCTAATCAATAATCTGGTAATATATGCAATAAACATCATTTATTAAAATTATGGAATCGGATTAACACAATAAACACGCCATTACATTTTTTATAAATATCAAATTCTCTTAGCTTACCAGTATTTTTGCATAAAATGACGCCCATTTTTATATTTAAAATATATAAATAACACACAACACAATAAACTATAATAAATATGTACACACTATTTACACCACGCAAACAAAATCGCAACTGGATTTAAAATCGCTTCATTCATTCCGTATAAATATGATTGCACCACGAAAAATATTACACCACATTGTTTTAGAATAGAACAGCATCAGATAAAAAGAGCCATATTCGGTTTTTATAGTTCATAATTATCAGCATTGTTCGATTAAAATATGGTAAAACGTAATTAATTTGCTCAATTAGTATTTGTAACAATATATTTTTACAAGATAATATTCTATTGCCAGTTATTGTGCAATTGATACAAATAAAAACAATTTGCAACCCAACATACATTTATGTAATGTGGTTTGCCTATGCATTTAGAAATGCCACAGACGTAATGTATGTAAATATATAAATAAATTGATAAATTCGTTTGATTGTTGTAGAGTATCAAGATTACCGATGAATTATACAATGTACTATACGACTCTTACATTTCAAAACTTCCAATGGTTGATGGTGTCCGATGGAGTCTTATAGCAGTTGGTATAGCGATTGTAATTGGAACACTAAGTATATCACTATGGAAAAGCAGATTTTCGAAAGAAACTGTATAATAAACACGTCATAATTATAGATTTTCACCTTATACTAAGGTATTCGTTTTAATTTCATTGTCGAGACCACTCATTACATAAGTTATGTAAATTAATTATATTGATTCATTTATAGCTTTTGTTCTATTAGAAAAGCTAATTCAGCAACTTATGTAAGTTATATTCTCTTTGTAAACAGTTATTGTAACGCATAGAATGTATTAATTAGAAGAGATCAAAATAAAAAATTTAAAAAGATATTTTTTAACGCAGTCGGTAGGATAACGAAAACGATTTTGCACATAAATTGTTGCATTACTTCACACAAATGATGTAGTGGTAAGATCATGTATGATCTCAATGATACTGACGTATGTACCCGTCAAGAAGCCAACTACACCGAAACAGATTAACAAACAGTTTTTCCATAGTATCCAGTTGCATCGGCCCATACCAGGATCAGCCCAGAAAGTAATTATTTCTATAAATGGTGGAGCAATTAACCCAAGAATTGACAAGCACACTGCACCAACCAACGAAATGAAGCTTCCAAGATTTGGGATGCCGATTGCTATAGCAGTCGTCATTACAACAATTAATATCCGAATGGAGTATTTAATGAGCACTTTCTTCGATTCGAAACGGGGTTCCAATTGCTTCCATATAATTCCGAATGGCACGTAGAACTGTAAAGGATGAGTACTGAATATGGCAGCTGCAATCATAATATTAACACTTTGAGCCAATCTGTAAATAAGAAATAAACATAATACATAAAATAAATATAATTAGTCAAAATTGTGTATAGTATATATTGGTATAATTCAAGCAATGGAGATGAAGATACACTGCTGTAGTATAGGTTGTAGTCATATGCCATTGTGTGCCTCCAGAGTAAAGGTATGAAGTGAGAAACACTCATGCCTATTTCATCGGAGCCTAACTGCTAGGTCTAGCTTGAATCGGGGAGTACAGCCGCCATTTAACTCCTTATAAGGATCAACACTTCTTTTTTCTTTTAACTTTGCCATTTTGGCTAAAATTATGATAATCGCTCTCTCTAAATGAAAGGCATCCATATGACAAGTTTGTGCTGTTAATATTGGGATAAATACAACAAATAGTATATATAACTTACACTTCATCTTGAGGGAGATTCAATGTGATACTCCCCTTAACTTCTTTTCCATATTTAAGATATCCAAAGAATCCAACAGCACCATATAGTGCGACAACAATTGTCATACCTATACACAATACGCTAGGACAACCAATGAAATGACTTGGATTTTTCATGTTATTTTCCAAGGCCATCACTACACCAATGCCTTCAAGAGCAAAGATGGCCGTACCAAAGAATATGGGCCATTCTAATACCGTGACAATGGCTGGTACAGAATTAAGTGCAGGAAGGTCAATAAATAGATAATAGAAGGTGATTCCCAGGCCAACAAGAATACATAAATTTGCAAACAAGGATAAAGGAGCCATCCATTTTAGTTCTCCAATCATGTTAATACAGATTAATCCTGGTAATATGAAAACCATATACAAACGAACATCTATATGTTCTCTAGGATCGGTATAGTTATCGACAACTTGTTTGATACTCTTTGCTATAAAAACGGTATAGATGCAACAGCAACCCAACAAATCCAACACAAGAAATGTCCTCACAATTCCTTTAGCTGTTGTGGCAAATTTTTGCATTTTTTGTGGACCGGTCTTGAACGCTAATTCGGCCATGTCATCGTAAGTTAATGCATATAATTTCTCACGGCGACACAGTGCATGTGCACATTTCACCAATAGGTGCACGCAATATGCGCAAATAAAGCCTATAAAGGTAATTGCGAATAATCCAAAAAATAGACCAGTATGCTGAAAGGCAAATGGAATTGCCAAAATTCCGCCACCTAAACTACCCTTAATTAGATGAATTGTTGACTCAAAGTCTCTGAAACCGGGAATAGTGGAATCTCGATTATAACATCCGTCTTTGTGACGTCTATCTAAAATGGTGAATACTATACTTACGATGTAGGGTGGGTTATTCCCCTATTAGCAAATATATCAAATTCCTCTTCTGCCATTGCTTTAACAGCTTTTCAGAATTGTTTGTCTACTGCTGCATTAATTCACAACATATTAATTCGCATATTGCAATTTTAAATTATAGACTTACAAACAATATTATATACATATTTAGTACATAATTGCAAATAATGTGACTAGTTTGACTATTTTGTATTTGACAGTTATAGCAGTCAAAATATTTTTAAATTGAATATCGCATATTAGGAAGAACCTACTTTAATTCTCTTCAACTGGTCAAAAAAATTAATAATAATATTGAAATTTTAAACCTTGTTGATTGATTGTTGGATGATTGCATTCATAAATTTGGTACTCCAACAATTTTAAAAATTGCACTATTTTTTGTTTGATTATATTAAGAAAATCCACAAAAAAAAAATGTATAACATTTTTTTCAAATTGAGAACTCATAGGCCATACTAATTAAAGACATTTTTTTTTTATATTATGCACTAATTTCTTTTTTCAAAGTAATTCTATGACTTTTTATATATATATATATATATATATATATATATATATAACATTTTTTCAAATTATTATTTAAAAAGCCATAGTAATTAAAAACCGCTGTTCGCATCGCATATAGGGCATAGATGCCTTGTACCTAAGCTTGTTAATAAATTATTCTTGAAGATTGACAACATTGAAATAATTTCATATAAATGGAATGATTAAACGTATGTTATAATATGCTATTACAAATGAGGGTGAAATCGTTTGTTCTATTCCAGATTTTGCACATACATTTTTACTTTATTTCACAAACCATACAAACTGACAAATGACGTAGTGGTAAGATTATCTATGATCTCAATGATACTGACATATGTACCCGTCACAAAACCAACCACACCGAACAAGATTAAAAAACAGTTTTTCCATAGTATCCAGTTGAATCGGCCCATACCAGGATCAGCCCAGAAAGTAATTATTTCTATAAATGGTGGAGCAATTAAACCAAGAATGGACAAGCACACTGCACCAACCAACGAAATGAAACCGCCAAGATTTGGGATGCCGATTGCTATAACCGTCGTTATTACAACAAGGAATGTCCGAAGGGAGTATTCAATGAGCACTTTCTTCGATTGTAAACGGGGTTCCAAGTATCTCCATATAATTCCGAATGGCACGTAGAACTGTAATGGATGAGTGATGAATATAGCAACTGCAATCATAATTTTAACACTTTGGGCCAATCTGTAAATAAGAAATATACATAAAATAAATAAAATAGTCAAAAGTGGGTATAGTATATGGGTATTTATAAGACAGGGGGGGGTGAAGATACATATATTAGAATGAATGTGTTGTTAATATTGGAATAAATACAACAAATAGTATATATACAACTTACACTTCATCTTGAGGAAGATTCAGTGTGATACTCCCCTTAATATCTGCTCCATATTTAAGATATCCAAAGAATCCAACAGACCCATATAGTACGACAACAATTGTCATACCTATAGCCAATACGCTAGGACAACCAATGAAATGTCTGGGAGTTTTCATGTTATTTTCCAAGGCCATCACTACACCAATGCCTTCAAGAGCAAAGATGGCCGTACCAAAGAATATGGGCCATTCTAATACCGAGACAATGGCTGGTACAGAATTAAGTGCAGGAAGGTCAATAAATATATAATAGAAGGTGATTCCCATGCCAAGAACAATACAACAATTTGCAAACAAGGATAAAGGAGCCAACCATTTTAGTTCTCCAATCATATTAATAGCGATTAATCCTGGTAATATGAAAACCATATACAGACGAACATCTATATGATCTCCAGTATCGGTATAGTTATCGACAACTTGTTTGATACTCTTTGCTACGAAAACAGTATAAATGCAGCAGCAACCCAACAAATCGATCACAAGAAATACGTTCACAACTCCTTTTGCTGTTGCGGCAAATTTCTTAAATTTTTCTGGACCGGTCTTGAACGCTAATTCGGCCGTTTCATCGAAAGCTAATGCTAATACTTTCTCCCGTTGACACAGTTCATGTGCACTTTTCACCAATAGATGTACGCAATATGTGCAAATAAAACCTATAATGATAATTGCGGCTAACCCAAAAAATAGACCAGAATGCTGAAAGGCAAATGGAATTGCCAAAATTCCACCGCCTAAACTACCCTTAAGTAGATGGATTGTTGTCTCAAAGTCTCTGAAAACAAAGAATTATTTTGCGCATCATCAATTGTTTAGTTTATTCCCCTTCGCAAGAGGCCGTGCATTAATTGTGCAAAATTCGTAAATTAAACCGGGAATAATGGAATCTCGATTATGTTACCCATCTTTGTGACGTTTATCTAAAATGGTCAATACTATACTTACGTTGTAGGGTGGGTTAATTCTCTATTAGCAAAAAAATCTAATTCCTCTTCTGGCATTGCATTAACAGTTTTTTAAAATTGTTTTCCACTGCTGAATTAAATCACAATATAATTATTCGCATATTGCAGTTTTAAATTATATACTTACAAACTATATTATATACATATGCATAATATTATATAATTACAAATAATGAGAGTATTTGGCTAATTTTAATATAATCGTTTGTATTTGACAGTTATTTCAGATCAAACTAATATTAAAATGAATATCGCATATTATGTAGAGCCTACTTGGATTCCTTTCAACAATAGGTAACAGTTGGGGCTTTTTACTTTCTTTTACGAATGTACAAAGTATTGTAATCTCGAAATCGTCTTTTTAAATAAACATGTTACATTTACGTTCCCTGGTTACAATAAATATAGACGTTGCTTCGCAGTAATCGTAGAATTTATTTAAGACAAAATAAATCACTATATAAATATTGGGGGCCCAAGGGTTATCCTAGTGTAAATTAAATAAAAACTCATATTTATTAATTACATTAAACAATTTATTTTCAAATAACATGTAAATACATACAACACTGGTTATAGGAATCATAACAAATCAACTTTCAATTTAGTTACAATTTTCATCTGGTCTGTTCAAGAATGGTTACATCACTGGTTGTAAAATTTAAAAAATTGTTATTTATAAAAATACTTTGTTGGTTTAGAAAAATATTATAGAACAGTACCATACAGTCTGCATTATTAAGTTTATCTCAAAAACTCAGAAGCATTTTATCATAGTTCTGTACTCATAACAGAATAGTTTTACAATACTGAACAGAGTTGATGTCAGAGACAGAAATACCACTATACCGGAGCGTGGAAAAAGGCACCACGAAATTCGTTCTTACAATATGTGAGACACGAACTCGAATTCTAGTTACCGTCAAACGATGTCACTCGTTGACGTTCAAAATAACGCATTGTGTGAACAATGCAGATTGTTTCATTTTGGAAGAATGCTATTTATAATTAGTGTTTAAATCCGATAATGATTCGGACACCAATATGTATGCGAAAATACAGAATGCACAGTATTGTATATTGCATTCATTTTGTCGAAGTAATAAGAAAAAAAAAAAACTCGTATGTTCTATGTATGTACAGAGCAGGGGAATAGCTACCCTACTACACGATACGATGTTCTACCTGTTTCTAGTTTAATCACAGATTGAACTTGCAGTCAAGAGTATCTAGTTTAGCTAAATAGAACTTAGCTCTAATAAAAAGGCAAGCGTCTTAATTACAGTCGTCCCATATCCAATGCATAAAAGAAGACGTTTGGAACTAGTTGGACTCGGTACCACCGAGTGGCCTTCTTGTATATAAATAGATTTAAAGTGCGTTGTATTATAATTCTATTATACGGGGGGCTGCATCGTCTGTAATATACAGACGACTGCACACAAATTGTGCAGCTGTGCTGCCATTAGTAGTTCACACTTTTGACGCGACGCCAGCTCACATAATGTCATTCATGATCTCGCGTATACTGACGTATGTACCAGTCACGAAACCAATCATACCGAATGCGATTAAAAGCAAATTCTTCCATAGAACCCAGTTAAATCTACCTAAACCGGGGTTGTCCCAGAAAGTAACTAATTCGATAATAGACGGGAACATCAAACCAAGTGTTGATAAGCATACGGCTCCCACCAGCGAGATGAAACCACCAAGATTTGGAATTGCAATCGCTACACCAACCGTGAATATAACAAGAACGACACGCAGACTGTATTCGGCGATCATTTTTCTAGCTCCAAAATGGATCTTCAAATTTTTCCAGATGATTTCGAACGGCACGTAGAATTGGAGGGCATAAGTGAGGAAAATGGCAATGGCTATCATAACCTTTACGCACTGAGCCAATCTAAACAAAAATAAACATTATAATGGTAGATAAAATAACGTCACGTCTTCCCAAATAAGGGGTGGCAGACATTCAGCATTCAATTCTATCCTTGCACACGTCATGCACTTCATTCATCTACAATAAATATTTCATACATGTTGCATTTATCTTTCAATGCATCACAAACACTTCTCAAAATTTGCTGAATAAAGTAGCATGCCCTTCGTCTTTCATACCCAGTATGCACTTTCATACATCAAAGTATTGAACTTACATTTCGTCTTGTGGGAGATTCAAGGTAATACTGCCTTCAGTGTCTGCGCCATATTTGAGAAATCCAAAGAATCCGGTTGCTGCGTATAGAAGGACAACGAAGAACATACCAAGGTTCAATACTCCGGGGCATCCAATGAAATGGGTTGGAGTTTTCATATTATTCTCCAAAGGCATAACTACACCAATACCTTCAAGAGCGAAGATAGCTGTACCGAAGAACATAGGTAATTCTTTGATAGGAGCAAAGTTAGGACGGGAACTAAATTCAGGAAGGTCAATGAAAATATAATAGAAGGTGATTCCCATACCGGTGGCAATAAGGATATTCGCAATCATGGAGAAAGGAGCCAGCCATTTTAGATTTCTAATCAAGTTAATACAGATCAATAATGGTAGTAGCATCAACATATAAAGCCGGAGATCTAGATGATCATCTGCTTCAGTATGATTGTCGACAACTTGTTTGAGATTCTTGGCTACGAAGACTATATAGACGCAGCAGCAGCCTAACAAATCAATGACGAGAAACGTATTGATAACAGCCTTGGCTAACCGGGAGAATTTGTGCAACGGTTCTGGACCAGACAGGAAGGCTGCCTCGGCTACTTCGGCAAATCCTAAGGATGGTATTCTTCGCCGTTGGCAAAGTGCATGTGCACTCTTCACTAATATATGCACACAGTATGTGCAAATGATACCTATTGCGAAGGTAGCGAACAATCCAAAACCTAGACCAGCATGGGCAAAGGCCAATGGCATCGCTAGAATGCCACTGCCTAAACTGCCCTTAAGTAGATGGATAAATGTATCCAAATCCCTGTAAGAAAACAAATACAGTATTTAGTAATCATGAAATATCTACAAATGTATATATATATATATATATATATATATATATATATATATATATATATATGTATATATATATATATATATATATATGGAGTGGATAAAAATGGGCAGTATTTGAAATACATGTATTTCATAAGAAATACGCAATACTTACGATGTAGGGTGAGATAATTTTCGATGCTCGAACGGATCATACTCTCCGAGTTCTTCATCTTTACTAGGGAGTTCCACCAATGGCACTGTTGATCCATTGGATAGAGTGACCGGTACTTCATTTTTCTCACTTTTATAACTGTAACACGAATCCACCGATTAGTTATACATTCTGAGTTTAAAACAGCTGGAGTTGGTAATATGAGAGTTAGACTTGAATAATGAAATGTGTAGCAAATTAAAAATATGGCTAATGGAAAATTGTAATACTCTTTACACCACTTTGACTCAAATTTAAACTTAGATAAGAACGTAGTTTTTAGTAAAGTTAGTACATTGATAGTATAATTAATATTCAATAATCTGGTTTAAATTTTAAGTGATAGCAGTGGAAACGCAGTATGTTCGGAAAATAAAAATGAAGCTAATGAAAAAATAGTGTGTCACTATTGATTATGGTCTCTTAATCAAGAGGGGTAATTTGATTCAATTTCATTTTTCTCTCTTTTGTTCTTTTTTTATAAATAGAAACCATAAATGCAATAATGTACCGTTGTCCATCGGGCTACATCAGCAGCACTTGTCAATCTGCAGCGTTGAAACTTGTGGCAGCACGCATAGGCACATTGGCACCTCCACGAATTGCCAATAAGCTTTTAAAAGACTTTCAACAGTTATAAAAATAAAAATGATCCAGTAATTAACAAAAGTAAACATTTAGTACCAAACCAAAAACCATCCTAAATTATACAATATACTTTTATATTTAACAATGACTACCAAAAAGAATTATAAATTCAAATTACATCATTAAAATTAAACAAAAAAGTTATGAATACAAATATTATTTATAAACAAAAATAATGAGTTGAATACCTTGAGCAAAGAAGCTTGTATGATGGTCGATGATAAAAAAAAATAAAAATATATAAACTTAGTACTTGAATACTTACTTGGCCATAACAATATCAGTCTTTGTGCCCCTAATTGGGTCGAATTTTGTGACTGTAGGTTTCTTCTGGAAAAGAAAGAAAATTTAATGTTTAGCATTAATGAAAGTGGCATTACATAAGAAAAATAGATGTGGCATATTCAGCAGGGTACTAATATGATATAAAATAAAATATCGATCACTAAAAATGGATTAAGAATGCATAATCATCCCAGAAATAAATATTGAATATAATTGGGAATAAAAGGAATCAAATAAAATGTAAACACACAACAATAGTACATTCAACCTATACATTTCTATTCAATGAGAAATTCTCTTTCGTCTCGATGAATTGAAAACATTTGCAACGTTAGTTCCATTAGTTGTTCTTTTGTGGTAGTAAATTCGCAAACATTGTGAATGTGCTTATTTATAAATGGTTTGGTGTGTTATTTACATAAGAATAAACCACGTGTATTGTGAAGCGGGGAAGTTAAGTTTTTAACTTAGCTGGGAGAGCCGTACACATTATGCCAGATGGCATGGATAATATTATTATTATGAGACCGTCATTTTAGTAGCGCGATCTCCTACGTACAAGGTCACACGTGTTTACGCATTTCCTAATTTCATTATTGTACTATTGTACGGATAGTGTCTTATTATTTCGAATGAAAATATTATGTAACAAACTTATGCAATTTAAACATACGGTGGAATATAATAATTGGAGTTGGGAGGTTTTTGCAACTTATTCAAATAATCTGTACATATTTAGCATCTTTATTGATAGACAACAGACTAGACTTTCTTTAGTGATGCAGGAAATATGTTTATATTACATTAGATGTGGTTATAGGAAGCTATTTGCGTAGCGAAGTGGAAAGAAAACAATATCTTTTCATATTTTGCCAGAGTTTTATGTGTTATGTAAATATGTACTAATTGTGAGTTTGAAAGAGAAAAATAACAACTTAAGATGATAATGAAGGAACAGTTGTTGGCATTCATCCAAGTAACTGCACTTTTTATGCAAATGGCAATGTTGACTATCCTTAATATGAAAATATAAAAATGTTGACTAATGTAGCAAACATCCATTACCTTTGCGAATCAACAAGCTCTACCGAACAATCATATTGTGAATCTTATTGAATTATTTACACGAAAAGATGAGTTTGAATCGTAATAAGATTTTGTTTTTACAAATATAAATAAATGACTCAAAACAACAAGCTTGTCCACTAGGGTGTCGTTAAATCACTTAACGAAATGAAAAGGAATGGTTAACCTTCAATAACATTTAGTTAGCCGTGATACAAATCTCACAATCAGTCATTGCCAATGAGGAAATCACTGTTCATTGCACGATAATTACAACAATATGCCAATGAGTGTAAGGCCAAAGAAATGATTTGCAAGTGCACCCGTGTCTAGCTGTAGTACATTGGCGGTAGCGGCGCGTACATGTGTTATTCCCATTATAGAATCAGGCAAAGATTGCCACTTCCTATTAGCCGCATCCGACCTCACAATTCGCAATTGTACCTTGACCAAAATCAGATAGTAAATGGACAATTCCTTGCTTTAGACGTTAAATTTTGCGAATTATTTGAGCATTTCGGGCAGTAAACGCGGTACGCTGAAAAGAGAGTCCAGTCAGGTAACAGGCTATTCATTCTGCCGTCCCCCAACTAGGGTACAGACAGTGGGGAACGGGTGCTGAGGGGCAAGGCCGCTGAGATCTAGGACTTGATTCTTTTTGTGCAACAACATGCTTGTTACGATGCGCCGGCTGGGATTCAGCCGCCTGCGACAGCGACACTGCACTAACGGTGAACCGACTGCCGATGTGGAAAGTTACCACTGTCAGAGAGCCGGTTCTGAGAATTAGACCAGCTTACAGAAAATAACAAAAAAGAACCCTCCACAACGTCGCTAGTCAAACAGGGACGGCTTTTGAAACATGATGGATTCAGAACCAGTACCCAAATTTGCTATATTTTTCTCGAATTTTTCGAATCCGTTAGCACTATAGCTGTTTTGAGCTAAAATTGTATATGTATAACGAAAAGGTCCTGAGAAAATGAAATGAAATTGTGTGCAACAATAGCTCTGAAAGCGCACAGGGTACAGCCAATGGCATTATAAGACTATGCTATTTATGTCTCCTAGGTCGGTCTAGACTGCGTACCATTTGCTGTATAGAACGAATTCCAAAACACTTGTGCAAGTAGGTTGCAAGTGGCATTTTCAATGGGAAATAAAAGAAATCGGCGGCAATGAATTAAAACAAAAATAGTACAATTAGGTAGACGTACGTAAGTTCTACAGAAATAGATTTGAATTTTAAAAAATAACCGTTCCTGTCCTGACCGATCTAGAGAGATCCAACGAAAGATCTACACGACTGCGATCAATGATAATATAACGCTGAAGAGCTAAACGCCTTGCCGGAGGCTGCCACGTCATCAAGGTTGTTCCGCAGAGAAAGGAAATAATTATTATATTCGGATATCCACAATCGCACTACCAACTAGATTAGAAGCAAAATGAACACACGAATAAATATAAACAGAAAACCTACAGCTCACTGACCAGGAAACTACGTCCAATGTTTTTGCGAACAGTTTTTTTTTTGTGTTTGTGTGTGCAAATACCACGCAGGTAACTTTGCCAGCAGTATTTGGCATACGTAATGCACAATAAGAAATAATAGGTGACACAAATGTGACATTAAAAGCGATAATAATGAGCAATATAAAGTCACGTGTGACTTTCGGTATGTTTTTAAGTATTTGCACAAGAACAATAGCTTATTATAACGGTAATACATAATCATTATCACATAGAAAAATACGCGTTAATTATTTCATTTATAAACGAAACTCAACCAGTGCATATGCTGTCAATTTACCTTTCTTATGTAACAGATTTCAGATATCAATATCCGGTATTATAGATAATCGTATCTGTTTGATTAGAACCGATTTCTTTCAATATAAAATATATTTAATATTACACAAGTAGCAAGCACACATTCGTCACACTGTTTAGTAAACAATTGTGAATTTCCTAAATATTTTTTTCAAAAAACAAATGATTATTAATAATATATTGGTTAATTGCGATCAGAACTAATTAAACACTTATATAATGTGTGTAATAAATTGTATTAAAATCAATTCTGAAACTGAATATGCCATTTTTGGAATAAAGGAGACGTGATTATCTAGTCAAAAAACGTTTAATACGTAATACGAATACGTCGAGCTCATAAAATATTTGAAAATATACTTCAACCAAAAACACAATAATATATTGAGTATTTAGAAACATTGCCCAGAGTTTTGAAAAGCACAATATGCGACCACACAAATAGTTTAGCATATCTAAAAATATTTAAACAATTTTCTTATAAAAACAACGATAACAGATGCAGCAAACTCTCGAATTACAGTGAAAGTTTGCAACCATAGCTAGCGATGTTTTAAGAACATTGTCACAAATACACAAAAACCCATAAATCTCATCCAAAGTCGCTCTATTTCGAACAGTACAGCTATTTTCGTATATCATCCTTTCGTTTCGAAAAATAGGCCAGGGTTGAACCAGTATATTAAATCACGTACACCCGAAATCCAAAATTAAAAAAAAAAAATGTTGGCTACCTTACAAAATTAAAGAAATATTTGCGAAATAAATTTAAGTAACAAGCATGTAGATATTGAAATTCTAAACCAGTGTTTACAAAACAAATGTAAGCGTGCAAGAAGTTTCAGTTCAACGAAAATTTTCCATGACGTCACCTCCTTGTAATGGCGCCCATACCTGACGCGTTCCAGTTGAAGTTTTCAAATATAAAAAACAACTAAACCACTAGCTTCCAGCATACCCATAAATAGTTTTTACATAAGTAACACATACCACAAAACTACATGAGTGTGCATATTTAAATTTAGTTTTTTATTTATGCAAAGTTCAACTTTTTATGGGTTATGATTCAAATTGTTTCAAATTTACATCATACAAAAATCGTTTTGATCTCAGCAACTTTATGCAATAAAGTAAAATAAATACTTTTTTAATTAAAATATTTTAATTTTTTAACTATTCGTAGTACTTGAAATATAATTTTGTAGATTATAGAAATATAAAATTAAATAAATTCTTACCGGATATCCCGGTTGAAGGGGCACCGAAGAGATGTTGTTATGTTTCCGTGACATCTTGACGGATTTGTTTGATAACAATAGTAAAAAAATTACTAAGATTCACTTATATAAATTCAAACTTTTAAAATAGACGCGCGAAGCGAAAGCAACGACAGTCAGCGGTAGAATGAGCATTTAAGTCCTGCGCAACGCTTATTGGCGAAACTTTATTCCCCTACCATTTTGGAATATACACGTTTGATATTCAAGGCTCTAACTTACGATTAATTATATTTACAATTCAATAAATAAATAAATAAATATTGCTGAATAAATAAGGGATGTTACCAATTTACAATTAATTAACTGTTAGATTGTCCAAACATATAATTTGTGCGTTTCTACTATCTACAATACAAATCTCTTAGTAGTACTTATAGATTCTAGATTACACACTTTAATATTTTATTAGCTTTATTTATTTACCACAAAGTGAATTTATTCGCATTTTATCATGCACAAAATTTCTTAATGTTATTCATTTATTTTGTATTTATAACAGTTTTAAGTCTAGTTTCGCTAAAAGGCAATGCAACTTAGTGATAAGTTTATTTAAGTAAAATGTTTTCATCTATTTCAATAAATATAAAATCATTTGTTATATTGTACAATAAAGCAGATAAAACTGAAATACATGGCAAAACCCCGGAATGAAAAACGTAGTTCTACGCCACTGAATACGCAGAGCGCAGTGTAGTAGAAATAGCAGTGGGGGTATGTAGGTATACACTAACTAGTTTATAAAACTATTTCAAGTCTAGCTAAAAAACCTAAATGATAATAACAACAATCAATAAAAGTATCTGGATAATTTAAAATATCTGTAATTTGCTGATAAAATCATTGAATAGGAATTAGATTAAAATATAAATTATTTACTTGAACTGCAAAAGCATATTTCATTGTAAAGAAGATTTGAAGATAAATATATAGAAAATTCGTGATGATTTTAAATAAAATAGACAACAAGAATGTGATTTATGATGTGATCACTTTCGTTATGGTACATTTCTTTGAAATATTTTTAAGTGCCATTACTGTTTACTGGAGGTTGATATCTTCAAACATTTCCGCTGTACCTGATCTTGTGGACCTTGCGGTACAGTCAGGGACAAAAGTATTCAACAGTTCATTCTTGCAGAACAGTATTAGAAAAATAAAAGATTTTAGCAAAAAAGTTGGAATTTGATTTCAATTCCAACGAATTGAGTCATTTCCAGTGTCTAAGTGCAATTCTGAGCAAGTAACATTTTTCTTGCGACGTTTTACAAGACGTTTTTCGAAATCTTTACCAGTTTTGGTGCCAAAATTAGATATAGTATTGCAAGAAGTATTAACTGCGATTAACTAACCATTGGTAAACTGGCCGTATCCAAACTACCATCTAAAATTAGTACATCAGGAAATATACCCACGGATTTTTTCTACTTCACACGTCACTACTATTTACTTCTTAAACAGAAAAATAAACATATTCCTTAAGACACGACAACGACATTATGTGTACTTGACAATGAAATGTAAATAATTTTAATGAATTATATCTAAAAATAGTTATGGTCTACGATCATCACATAGAAATAGAAAAATTCACACACGTCATACTTTTCTCATAGCTACTTTATCTCGATGCGAATTCTCTTCATCTAAATTAATCATAAATGCTCTCCACTTCATTTTAAACTTCGTTCAAGTAAACATGGATAATAAGGAACAATATTTATATAAGCATTAATGTTAAATAAAACAAAATTAAATGATTTGATCGAATCAAATGAAACATAATGTCACCAATCTAATGACGTATTATGAGCGACAACGTATGCATCAGGGCAGTCGAGTTTTCGCGCTGGAGTTCTAAATTTGGATATGTATCGTAGGAGTTCGCGATCCGCGTGCGCTTTTAGTCCTGGAGCAACGCCAACATTTTATTTACTCACAAGAAAATCGCGAATTCTTAACGAAAATATATGTTAAACCATAACAAGAACAACTTAGTTATATAATCAGAGCATCCATATGTAATAAGCATTGATTTAGAGGGTTTAATATTTCCATCACAAGCTGGAATATTACTTATTTAATTAGTTTGATAGCGAGTAATGCTAGAAGAAAAGCATTCATGTGGAATAATTTATATTGTAATAAAAAAACATTAGATAATAATTAACGATTGGTGTGATGTGAAACTTTTATAATTTGCGTTTAATTAATTATCATCCGTTATGTGTTAATTTAATTCATTCAAGATATTAGATATCGAATACTTTAATAGTCAAACTTTGTCTCAAACTGTATGTGAAATTACATTTACCTACGATTTATTAATAGATATATTTTGCGGCGTAGATATTATCAAAACGTATATTTAACTCATAAATACAATTTTATTAAAAATAAATTAGAATAATAATACATTTACATTTTTAATGTTACATGTAAATCAAGTTTCCATTTCGAACCTTGACACTCATTGACTTGTATACAATCAAAGCGTACCAACAAAAAAGTCCTACATTTATTTTTTTTTTATTTTACCAAATAAATTACACAACAAAAAAATCTGGAGTGCCCTTCACTCAATTTTCTTCAAGTCAACAAAGATATTCAGTGTCTTTATAAACCACATGTAATAGATGGGTTTGAATAATCAATTTGTGAAATATAATGATAGCGAGAGGAAATATTAATTGTGACGTCAGTTGCTTAAAATAGTTATGCTAAATTCAATTGAGCCCACTTTAATATACACGCAACTTTCAAAGTAGTGATTTAAGTTTGGGAAGCAAAACAACCAATTGATTTAGTTGGCATGTCTAGCACGAGAGCACAACGAACCTTTTGTTTTCACAACAAAAAGAATATTTGAACTTCAATTCCATTGTCACCACATTTGAGTTTAACTAAGTATATAAAAGAATAAAATTCTACTAGCGAAACCTCTGTTCCTTATTTCACAATATTGTACAAAATTAATATGTAATTAGTCATTTTAATAACACGTAAGATTCCTCGAAATATTATGATCTAATTATGTTAGAAACTAAAAATAACCCTGGGAATTTCCGCGTAAATTAAAGGGTAAATAATTAAACAATTATAAGTTGTGAAAACTTTAAAATGATTCTAGTTCATTGTATGATTGGTACCATATATTATTATTCAATTATATTCTATATACGTCTTGTCAAAATATAAAAATATGAAATATTTACATTGTAAATTAACAGAATCAAACAACAAAGTTTTACGTAGTTTCGATGTCACAGTTGTTAATTTTAACCGGCTGACTTAAAGTAAACGAATAACTAAAATAAATATCAGCTTATAAATATATATATATTTTTATTTAGAAAACGACATAAATAAATAATAAATTTCTCGATAAGCGCATCTCTAATTTGAGGGAAGATTTTTTCAATACTCATATTGTTAAATCTATGTTAATATATTATACCATCGATATTGGTAAATCCAGTTATAACCAGTTCAGTAACCAAGTACTGTGAGGTTTCAGTTAATGAACATATTATTATCGTATGTAGTGCAGACATACATTATACCTGCGGTTGTCAGCAAACATCGTAACACGCATTTGTTTCATATGATTTGTTTTAAAAATAAAAGTAACATAGTACAAATTGTTTGTTTACATGTGAACGACGCATTATAATTATTATAATGTAATCTAACCTAGTAAGAAACCGGTCGTACGAAAATGAAGGAATAATATACAAATTCATCGCATTCCATTTGTGAAAATGAATCCATAGAAAAGACAACGTTGCACAATTGCCTACTACATATTTATGGTCTTTGTACAAAATAATAAATTCAATTTGAATAATCTTTGGTATTCTTTGATCGAGCAGCACTCAGTAATATATATACGAGTGTATATTGTACTACAAATGCGCACGCATTGGCAGTTCTATGTTTTTGGTTCTACCAATGTTCTACCGGAACGTTTGCATGTCCTGTATAATACATTACTACGTTTATAGATATTATCAATAATGTATTTTCCGATAGTCAATTAAAGCCATCAAAACAAATGTGATTCATATCATAAAATTGTCAATGCAATTTCTTTAAAAGATAAATAATGATATTATATTATTTACAATTTCATTGTATAATATCTTTATGAATGAATCTTATTTAGTGCTACTGGCACTGTGTAGTGTATTTACTATATATTATAGTAAATTTCAAGACATTATATGTCTATTATCTAAATGTAAAATCTCACGATAATAACCATTAAATAACTGATTGGGAAATATCGGTTACACATAGTATCAGAGGCGTACAAGATTCATAAAAAATTGACTAAAAATTTCATTCATTAAATATTTGGCAACGTTTTTAACATTTCACTATCTCAATATGGAAAATAGCCAAAATTCATTTATAAATATAAGCCTTTTATATATTTAATTGTTATTGCCAAATATTCAGTCAACACATGTATTGCACGTGAGCAGGTAAAAGGTTTGATGATTTGGAGGAATTGAAAAGCGTAAGGAATACGTTTCTTCAGCATATAGGCATAATTTGCTACAGTTTGGGATGGTAAATACTAAAAAATAAATAATATTAAATAACCGTTAGTACCTATAGAGTCCAAGGACTTTTAGATTATTGTACTTTGATCTCTTACACATACATATTAACATATGTATAACACCGTTTGATCAGTAGGTATATGTATTTAGTGTTTATATAAACCTACAATCTGTAAACTAGAAGTGAAAATCATTTACATGTTTTCCTGAATTTGTGGAACTATTCCTTATATGGCTGTTCTAAGCGGATAGAACTCTGTATTGTGGAGTACTTTGTGAAACGTACACCTGATGATGATTACAAGGTCGAAACACTTAGTGCTCCACAACAACGAATCCGATCAGGACAACCATACAACTCGTTATAATTGTTTATTGATTTTTACTATCTTATAGGAATGTATATGAAGTAGTTGCAAACACGAATTTCAGTGCAAATATGTTTTGAATCCGTGCTACAGATACACGATCAAACACTATAGCTCTTTGTGGTTTCATACGACGATCGTATACGACATTTGTCGATATAATAAAATACATGTAAAATGATTTGAATATTAGCATTGACACTACTAAACTCTTCAATGTTAAACTTGTATCGTACACAAGCAATATACATATATCATTTGTTTTATGAAAAATTCAAGGATCAAAATATAAGAGAATTATCATGGTCAATTGCAGAGAAATCGGTAACAGATTTATTTTACACAATTACTGTAATAATTATTAATTAATCATTAATCAAAAACAATTTAAAAGTATCATGTCTTGTAATCATGAAATTGAACTCGAGAGTTCAACGGATATACACGTTCGAATGTGAGTATTTTCGGAATGACGTCTGTGCGTCTGTCTGTATCTAGAGCCAAAGCTGTCGACCGAAAAATTGTGAAAATAAATTCTTTAAAGTGAATAAAATAAACTAATTCATATAACTACGTCATGTTGGAACTGTATCAATTACAAACAATTTTGCATCAGCGCCAATTCACGCTTTCAATGCAAGTCGGGTGTGGAAGGTGGTATATAATCTTATCAACATAAATGATTGTCTATTTTTGTTGTAGTGTCTGTCAGAACTATGCTAAATAGCAATTTGGTTTTGAAGTACAGCAATCAAGTAGCTGCCAATAAAAAGAGCGCCATGTCATGTGCTATGTCCATTCACTATGTCCACGTGGTCAGTGCGTGAAAACTATTACCAATAATTGACTAGAACACATGTGGTATTAGATAATAAAATTCAAATTTATTGTTAAATCTTTGAGTTTGAATTAATTATGTTCGATTTGTCGGCACGTGCACGTTGAAATACAAAATACGTGAATAAATGTTTAAATAAAATCGTTCTTACTTCACTTGACTTTCTTGTACTTTCAATATCTTTATAATAATGCTTAATTTGTTTTAATTCACCGTATACTTTGAAATAATTTTAATTTCACCGCTGCCACCAATTTTTCTCATCTTAATAAAATATGTTACAACAAGTGATAACAGCTTAAAAGTTCATTGTACTTCTAGACTACAACTGTATCTCACAAAACCACACATATCTAATGTGAATATATCTTTAGCCTTGGATTTCAATACAATTTTGTAACTGCCAAAACCCTCGAAAGTCAACAACACATTAATTAAGATCTCAACAATAGATATTCATAAATACAAATAAAATAATAAAGAATACAGGTGCAAATATTCTTGACCCACCTTAAGACCGGATAGAATCATTGCCAATTCATCTAATAACATAAATTCTTTGCTCACAAATAAATGTATGACTCATAATAAATTGATGACGTTTTGGAATATATATGTAAATTTGTCGGCATAATAATCTTTATACATTTTGGATATGCAGACAATTTCTGGATCACTATTTAATATTCTGTCACTGCCAAATACTTCAATTAGCGATGCCAATTTATATTTATATGTGCATCCGCAAATAGAAACAAATTGAAATAAAAATATTTCCATTACATTTTTAACTGTTAAAATATAGTAAAAATGATTTCGTAATCCTTGCTGAAGGGTTTGGTGCACCCATGTTCGTTTTATTCCATTTATTGGTGTTGGTAGTTTTATATAAATGAGTAAAAATTGTATTTATAACCGTTTCAGTGTTAATTTACTAATGAAACCATATAATCTGTTTATAGCTATTGAAAAAATAACATGATTCATACTGGTTTACATTTGTTTTTACTATATATATTAAATGCGTGTATCTGTTACTTATGAGAAAGAGGTATCTTTTGTCTTATCTACGGCAAAAAGCGGCGCCTTACGTAAATATAGTTTAGTTTTATTTTTAATATTACTTGTAAGATAACTTATCTATTTCACAGTAATGTTGTTATCTGAAGATTATAAACCTTAATATTTATTATTTAAAAGATAAACATATTTTAAATTCCTTTGAGGTCGAGATTAAACCCTTTGCTACGCATATTTGATACAGTATGTCAGTGCCAATCACGCGACTGAAGCGACTCTAAGCCGTGCGACTCCAGCGTACAGGCGACTGAAGCGACTTTAGTTTGTTCACTATTGCTTTATTGAATTATATTGAAGAAGAGTACAAGTTACTGTTATTAGAGTCATGGAGAAACAGTTTTAGTTATCTTTTCACTGCTAGAGAATCAGAGGGATGCCAGAAAAACCAATACAACAATTTAGAACATTCAAAATGTGAAATGTGAATTGCATGTTACGATAAATAAACATGGAACAGTATTCTATCACAGTAACAAAACATAAATTTAATAATAATACTTTAGTATACGCGAATACGCCTACTCTTGTATTCTCATGTTGACAAAAACACTGATAACTAATTGCTTAGGAGAATCAATGGAAAATTTTATAGACTGAAGGAACTCCTGAATATGATTTAATTATGCAAAAAAAAACTCTCTTTACATATTGATAAGATAAGATAAAAGTTGGCACGGAATAAATAATTACCAGAAAATATTTAATGAATATTTCACATGGGCGTATATATATAGGAATATCTTTAGTCAAAGGAAGCTAAAGCATTCGGTCGTGTGTCTGTTTAAAGAATGTGGAATATGATTTAATAAATTTTGTAAAATAATAAATATATCTCAATGAAATATAAATAATAACAACTTTATAGTTGTAACCTTAAACGGGCATTTATATTTTTTGAGACTAGCAGTAATTTTACACTATGAATATAATATGTTATATAGTAATAAAAAGGTTATACGTTTGCACATTTTTCATGAGGTTCCTGACATATCTATAGCTTATAATGAGACACCGGAAGGATATAGGCGTATGCAAAACAAGAAATCATGTTGTCTATTCTATGTCACCTTGTCGACACTTCCCTGTAGTGCAATGGCATTGTAGGATCTTTATTCAAAACTATATCAAGGACATCATAATTCCAACAACGGAATCCTACCAACAATTACACTAATTCTATTTTATAATTAATTCGTATTACAAACATCTCTCGGTTTACGAACGAGTTCCTTAATAAGCTCCGATGCATAAACATATATTTTTCGAGATATAACGAAATTCTTCGTTCCATTATTCAAAGTTATCCTTAATCTCTATTTTGTCAAAGATCTATACCAAAAATCAATTAAAAATTGAGAATGAACATACAGATATACATTTAAATCGTAATGCACAAACAAATAAATAATTTGGTGAAACGTGATAATTCTATAAAAATAAACATATTATTACGTAGTTGATGCGATAATTATTGCAAATGAGAATGATAACTTAGATACATAAATTAAATTTAGCGCCATATTGAATTAATATGTGCGTGCTAAAATTACTATTTACTATTCAATTTACATATATATTGAATACACTTTTAATAATAATTAATTATCTTAACTGTAGAATTAGAACAGTAGCCACATTTTCTTGGGTAAATAAATTTGCTTGATTATGATTGTTCGACAATTTCGCTCTTGATTTGAAAATGGAATAATTAATTACACAAATAATGTATTATGTTCGATATTTCTTATAGATTCAGTCAATGGTTTGCAATTCAATTAAAATATGTTTTACACTGTTAATATTTTACAGATTCTTGTTGCTCAGAATTACACTATAAGCTTATTTATTACTTTCTTTTACGAAGTAATAAGTAAGTATAGGGATCACCAAAAAAATCGAACTCGAGATTTCAACGGATATACACGTTTTGAGCTTCCCTGAATCGAATGTGACTATTTTCGGAGTGACGTCTGTGTGTGTGTGTGTGTGTGTGTGTGTGTGTGTGTGTGTGCGTGTGTGTGTATGTGAACGCTCTAGAGCCGAAACTATCCAACGTAAAATTATGAGACTTCAAACTTAAGACTTGTATATGGTCTAGTTGTGCACCTCCTATTTTTGAAAAGAATATTCAAACCGGCAGTGCATGTTTACTCTATGCATTTTTTGTTCTATCTCCAATATCACTAGAACGGCTGCACTTACGGCAAAAATAATTATGTTCATAATGAAAGATATTAATATTTCGCACAACTTTTGTTTGAAAAGTTTCTTCAATAAATGTACCAGTTACGAGAAAACCGCTACCGAAAATTATGAGAATCTTGTTTACGTTGTCATGGATTCGAATGTAGCTTAATAAATAGGATCATCTGCGCCTGTCAATATTTCGACAAGAAAACAAAATGGTCTGAATTAGATAAATGACATTTCAGAATATTTCTGTAGAGAATTGTTTAGTTTTGATAGTTAGTACTTCAAACCATTACAAATTGGTATTGGTATAATTTTCAACCCATTCATTTATATAAGGTAAGCTAAGTTTTTTATATTGTTTCTGTTGGATTATTATTACTTAATATTATATTTTTATAATCAATAAATATTGATGAAAACTACGTAAAAGAAAGTCCCGCGTTGGCCACAACCCATTTTTTTTCATTAACTAATGAAAGTGTAGACAAATAATCTAAATAGTAAAAAATGTCTCATTATCCTGATATTCCAGATATCAACAAAAATTATATAATCTATATACGTTTCA
Source organism: Leistus spinibarbis (assembly GCA_933228885.1). Lineage (NCBI taxonomy): Eukaryota > Metazoa > Arthropoda > Insecta > Coleoptera > Carabidae > Leistus > Leistus spinibarbis. The sequence goes on along the minus strand of OW121804.1, from coordinate 7,970,823 downwards.
ACCTTATCGTTTGTGTAATAATCCATATCAGTACTTATTGTAATTATTGCATTTATAACTATCGTTAAGGTCGTAATATATCTTATAATTCGCATACAATTAAAAAATATATGTATTTATAGGAAAATGCACTTTAGAAATTGAAGAATATACAATAGTCGTGAACTAATTCTGGCTACATTACTATTTCGGAAGTTAGGAAAGATTAGTAAATGAACGGCTATTTAGGGTACAATAACACAAAAAAGAATTAGCATCAATAAAAAATAATAAATTTAATATATCAACCACTTAGTGAGCCTTCTTAAAATACTGTGACAATTATATAATTAGTTTGCAGAAAAATAAACCAATGTAAAACGCCAAACCCAAATCATTATAATACTTAAAAATATATTAATTCAATTCATTCCAATTCAAGGTTAGATTTTTACAGTGTTTCAAGGCCTTACACAATCTGCTTTGCATTTTATATTTGATTTTCTTACGAAAAGAACGTCGAACCGTAAAATGTTTCGTCAGATGTTTGCCGGTAAAAAAGTTGTTTTAAAAAGTAGGTGTATATGCATAATTTATGTATTTCCGGAAATTTTAATACTGTAAACATTGGGAAACTAAAGAACCGCAATGGTAAACTGTATCAACCACTGAATGTGTGTCTGTGATGTAATAAAATGTCCGATAATTTTATCTCACGGAGTGATAAAGTGATCATGTCAAATTATTATGTAATAGAAATTATTACGCAGTAGTTTTTTGGTTATTGAAAGTAAGGTATTAATTAATCGTATATTTTGTTAAGTTATGTTGGCTGTAGAGCGTGCACCGAGATAAGAACACACAGTAACATAGATTCAGGGACCCATGAAAAATGTTTTGCAATCTGTAAAATGTTTAGTTTTGTTGCGGACTGTTCCATGAGTAATTGTAATCTCCAAACGGTTGGGTTTTCAAGGTGAAATATGTTGAGTTTTCGTTCGCATTTATGACGAAGTTCTTCTAAGCTTCGTTGTATACCAGCGCCGCTGCTTGAGGGTGGCAAGAATACAAATTAGTTCGCTTAGTTCAGAGCCATAATTTTATTTTATTGATAAACAGTTTTGGCTCTAGAGCCACATCCTCTCGAAAATAGTCAGATTCGATTCAGGGAAGTTTAAAACGTATTAATTCGTTAAAATCTCGAGTTACATTCGTATAAGAAAGTAAACAATAATAAAATAAGAATATATCGTCGAGCTGTTATTAAGTTTTTCAATATAATTTTCGAAGAATTAACTAACTATACCAAAATAATTAAAAACTATTATGCAGGAACAATAAATTAAATGTAGCAAAAAACATACATTTGCATTATCAGAAATAAATACGGAATTTTTTACCTCAACGTCATGGAAACTATTATATATTTTCAGATAACAGACAAACATGTTTTTCCACCATAAAAATGTATTCATACATATGATTTATTGTTCGGAAATATATTTATAATAGGAACTTTTTCAATTGTTTTGAGTAAAACTTGTAAGGCCTAAAATTACAGTTAAGGTTTATTTGTGTACGAATAGCCTTAGAAACTGATAAAATTAAACCAAAACTGGAGTTTAAATCATGAGTCTTTCAAACTTGGTGCTGCGAATGCCCCGCAGAAATTTAAAATGTTACGCCCCTGTGTGAATATTCCGGAATTCTCAATGGAAATTTCCATTCGCAGAGGCGTGTTCAGGTGAGATTGGTTTCGCGGAAAGTAGATTACGGTATTTATTTTAAAAAATACACACTTATGAGATCACACCACTAAAGGGTTAACATCAGATCTGTAGAATATCTTTAACATTCTCAAAATCACAAGTTTGCTGTATCTCCGAAGATACCGGGCCGATTTTAACCGCTTGATCTACTAACGCGAGTTATCTCAGTTCCCATTGTTTTTTTTTTTTTGTAATAGTAAATCATGAATTTAGAATTGGAATTCTTTGTTTAATTTTATATGAATAAAATGTAAAAGAAGCAGATATCCAAACTTGAAATACTTATAATTGTGGGGCTTTTAAAAACAATAGAACTTATAGTTATAGAGGTTTAAATAAGTTAATCATCCTTATATTTGAAAATAATACAAATAGTATGTGACTATTTTAATACAACCCTGACAATATCTAAGAACGGTTTCATTCATAAACCTATTAGTCACTTGACATAATCTCAACAAAATAAACAAGACTTTCACAAAAATCCCAACGCATATGCAGTCCGGCTCTGCGCGTGTGTGTGGCAAGCTCGTAGAAAAAAGTTGAGCGCCATAAACATACCAAAGACCCGTGGAGAAAGACAATGCCATCGGCTTACACACAACAGTATGTGAAGCTTGTGTATATTGTATAGTCGCGTAGGTCAGTGGGCACTGGGAATGATGAAGGGAGCAGAGAGAGGCAAGCCTGTGGCCTGTGGACATGCGGCTGCGGCGATGTAGAGTTTAGCAAAGGCGAATGTGTGGTCGCACCTTCCGCCTCTTTCATAAGACCAGACTAGGCTAACACCGGCAATTCCACTCAAATCATGTGTCTATGTCTGCCCGGTGCCCGTCATTGGCAATTGACTAAGTCGCCAGCACGATGGGGTTCATTATGCCAGCTTGACCTTGACGCGCAGCATTAGAAAATATGCAGATTTTTGTGGCGCAGAAGCGCAGAATCGGCTTGCCTACTGTCTAAATGTATTCAATTGAGGCATCCATTCTATATGGCAAAGCTCAGCTTAGAGCTCTTCCCTGTTCACTTAACCAAATATACCAAGAATACTAATGCATATTTCGGAAGACACATAACTCAAAGACGACGATACTTTAAAGAATTACGACGAGTCGTAAATGAAGCAAAATATTACAAATTTCTCCTATCTGAATGCTGAATCTAACAAAAAAGTGGCCATGAACCAACATATTGCAGGGATGTGGTTTGACCGCTCATTCTACTCTACTACGAAATTCTCTGATAATACACAACTACGCAGTAGCTTAATAAAACTAGAATACGAAATGTATGAATTTCCAATTCTGCTGAGGTAATAGTAGAGGAGTTGAATTGTGAATTGAATGTGAGATTTAATTTAATACACATTAGGCGTTTTAAAATAGTAATATATTCAGTTACTGTTACTGTAAGAAACAATCATATGCTTAATTATAAAGCAGTTATACATGATTTAAGTACTTGACTATAAATCTTTAACAATATCGTTAAAACAAGCGATAAAATGGATTATATACGAGGAATGTCTAACTGCGCACCAAAAAAATTCAATATCGCAATCAGTACCAATTTTTAAATATTGAATATTTAATGGAAACCATGTGACTAGCACGTGGCATTGTTGACATAAAACGAGAGGGAAACTAAGAAATTAAAAAAATTAAAAACAGATGCTTTTGCCATCTCGGATAAATTCCTATAAGCAAAACTGCAATGAAAGGCAGCTCTCCATTACAGTGTGTAATGCCATCTGTAAGCCGTTTAATTAGCCTTTCAGTTCTCTCGGTCGCATAAAGGTAACAATGGCGACTCAAATTGGCAACTATGCTGCCATCTATAACTTTAACAACGAACTATATAGTTTATTCGTTCGCATAGAGAGTGCACTGCCATCGAATGCGCGGGAATCATTTTTTTTTTAAATTATATTTGTATAACGAATTTACAATATTAGTAAGAATTGTTTATATTTAGGTTAATCATTTTAATATGTTAAAACACTTTGCAAAATTGGGCTCTACGCGAGACAAATTAACAATATCTGGACTTTCTTATACTTAGTTTTTACGATAAGGCATATAGCTATGTTTTTAAAAATCATTCTCCCATCAATATGTGTGAAATCTAATGTAACTTATGGTTATTTTTGGATAAACCACGTCCTCTTGCACAAAAAATGTCGTCTGCAGCGAAATTTTGTTAGTACCACTCACAGTCTCTTTATTTCGCTCCATTCTCAAAGTCGTATACATTAGGTATACGTAAGAAAATTATGTGTAAAATATGGTAATTGTTAAATACGCAATAGTGTAATAATAACAATGGTAATAATATAAATGGTAACAGTACCTTTTTATGTGGTTTTCATTAAATCGTTTTGAACTTTGCGGTCGTAGTTGTTGATCACTAGAAGTTTGAGGTGGCACTGTTAAAAAAAAGTTACGCAAAATGTTTTATAAGAATTTGCAGTAGGAAATCCCACGTCACTTGACAAAAACAAAACGATCGCCGTAATAAAGGTGTAATGGTATATTATTACTAGTACGATAGATAGCGATATATAAAAACCGGTACTGTTTGCACATTATTATTCAATATGTCATGGCCGATATATCTGTTACAGGTTATTTAGTGGCGCAAATAATTTCTGAATGTACTAAAACTCAATTCACGATAGTTCAATCAACTGTATTTGCCCACACTACCAATAAATATACTAATAACTTGAATGTCCACTTTTATTTTGGTGGCTATTATAATTTAATCACGAATAAATGCCTATTATATTTACATCAAGGATGAATTAAGAATTCATGCATACAATGAGACAATTCTCATAGGTTTATATCAAAACATATTACATAACAAGCACAGGTGCAGGCACCCATGCCTTTAACTCGCCAAATTATCTATTCAGTGGATATTTTAATTCTATATATAAAAACCATATTTTTTAACCTCTGAAAACTTTCAATTTTTGAAGACATCATTCTTACTTCCTTACACTTACAATCTGGAAATCGGTACGAGTTGAAATTGCATATAACAAATATTTATTGTATGATTTTATGACTTTAACGAAAAGAATTCGAAACTTATCTTTGTTTAAATATTAATTATATTTTACATGTCTTACAGTTAAATGAAATGTTTTACACTTTTAACTAATACTTCAATGCCACAATACATTATTTCTCAGATATCGTTTTGTCATTCCTTAAACAATTTTACTCCTTATGATTTATGTAGCAATTTTTAAATAGTTATATCTGGTTTTGTAGCATTTTGAGTGTCATTTTCATATTCACCGTATCAATATATTCAAATATAATTATTAATACATATGGTTTTTCAAAATATATGTCAATATTTATCTGCAATAACCGCTCAGTCGATCTATTTGTGTTAACCGGTGGAAAATGACATAAATATCTATTTAGTTTCTCTATCAAAATATTTTTAAGCATAGTTCATACAATTTGTTAAGCATATTTTGCATATATGCGTATCTATAGCAACATAAATAAGATATTTGAGATTTTCCGTTGTAGTTTTCATTGTAAGATGCGAAGATTACCAAAGTTTATAAAAACATTATAATTAAACTAGCCGATAAATGTAGATATCCCGCAACGCTTTCGTGTATATCAGAAGTATCTCCTAGATTAGTAGGGGCTATAATTTTGCTTTTTACCATATATCACAATAAAATTCCTTAAAAATAAAATGTTTTTAATTTTTATAGCCTTTTAGTAAACAATTTCACCAAATGTTATAAATATAAAAAGTCTTACAGTTCTTTGTAAATTATTTTGATATAATTTATATGTTATATATTTTTCGATTAAGGAATATTTTTGATCCGATTGCTTTAGCTCTTTCGTACAGCTAAAAATCATTATTAATAATATTGAAATTTAAGATGTTGTTGATTGAGTTGATTCTTCGGATGATTATAACAATAAATTTGTACCCAAGTTATCTTAGGGTGAATTACAGCATAATTATAAATATAGATAGTGAATTTACAAGACAATTGAGTGAAGGCCACTCAAACTATTTTTCAATTCGTTCTGGTGAGCCACCAGTCAGTTAAGATTCCAAAGATATTCATTAGATTTATTATCTAATCTACCATTATGAAGAAAAATATTTTGAAAATAATTGAATTGTTTTCATTTATCAGCAAATAGTAATTATTTATCTCCTTGTATGTATCAATGTTTTCTGTGAACTATTGAAATAAATATGAGAAAAATATTGTCACATGTTAAGGTGTTACATATTTGAAATATTTCAGTCTTCATTCCCAGCGACCTTCGATATAGCAGGTAACGAGACAATTAGTTCATTATTGCGTAAATATTCAATGATTCTTGACAAACAAATAAAGTTTCAACGGAATAACATGAAATATCACTAAATAACGCAATCTGATAAGGCGCACTTTTCATTGCGTGCGGAAAATTCTTATACAAATATATTTTAAATATGTGGAGTGGCCTGCACTCGACTTTCTTTTATGCAGTTTTCACTAGATATAGAACTCTTCAAAAATCAAGAGTTGGATTAATAGAAAAAAAATGTTTATACTGTGAGCTGAAAACATTATTATTATTTTTAGAAATTTAGATAATAAATCCTGAGTTATAGACAATATTTAAGTTGTTATTTAGTTGGGGATTAAGAGATTAATGATCAATTTGTGATTTGTGTTTTCAAGTGTTTCTCGTGATTTTAGAAGAGATTCTAAAACAATTAGGCTTACAAATGTCCTTGTAAGTCATTTTGATGAAATTTATAGATCGTAAAAGAGCGGTAGTGATCGGTCGTAAGTATGTAACATTACCAGAACAATGGTTTTCATTATTGTTTTTTATATCATTAAATTTTAGTCTCGCATAATTGTCCCTGGAATTATTCAAAGACAATAAAAAAATTGATATTATCGGAGATAAATGTTTGTTTTTCTAAAGTATTTCTTTAATATCAAATGATATTAAAGATAACAATCGCCATTATTAATAAATTGATAAAATACAGTGTGAATAACGTTTAATAATAAATTAGAATATTAGTGTTAAAATCACCTATGGTATAGGCCATAATGAATATAATATTGTGAAAAACCAAATATTTATATTTAAATTAGGACTTACAAAATGATTTTCTACTTTAATCAAAACGGGTATTAGAGAATTGACCCGAATAAGAATAATAAAACAAATTCTTTTTTGAATTGATGAAAGTAGAAAACAGGTTATAATTATAATTAAGATTAATCATAAATCAATTTATAGTCATTGACCTTTGTTAGTTTGGCTAAAATGGAATAAATAAAAATACACACGAGTTTTTTGCAAACGGTGGGTTTAACCTGACGTAAGATTCGTAATAAAACAGTTGCGCAAAATTTAATAAAAAAGTACGATCTACAACTTTACACACCTGCGAATAAGGAAAGACCAGTTTGTTTGGGGATTTTTTTATATAAATGTTTCGGTGACCGGTGAGAAGTGTGCTCTAATGTTCTATAGCTTTTCCATTATGTTTACACACGGAAATTCCAAACAGCGTTGTGAACGAATTACCCCAATCGAACACTATAGCTCTTTTGTACATACTCCACTAGGATTTAATAATACAAGCGATGTAGAAAACATTTTCTTAAATACTGATGATTTTAATGAAGAAAACCTATTTATAATTACTAATTCTTAAAGAGGAGAACAATGGTTATTGATTGATTGAGATATTTGGAATACAGCTAACTCGTAGTTACGAAGCCATCGACATTGAAATAACATTTTTACGTAACTCACTTATTTTTTAATAATTCGTATTAATACTCGTATGTATAAAGAACTTTTTTTTCATTTAAACTAGTGTTTTTGTTATTCCTTGGTCCCAATTAAACAAATTGTATATGTACTTAAGTAGATAAACAATGGCTTAAGTGATGGTAGCATTTTTTATGCTGAGAATTTGGGACCTAAAAATGGTCAGTTCATTACTATTCAAAGATCGTACGGTTATACCAGCGAGGGCTTTTCTTACCCAGTAATTTGGTGTACCAAATTTCCGAGAAATTTGGTTTGATCATATATATGGCCAAAGATTAAAATTTGATATTATACAAGACAATTAATCTAATATTTAGATTTGATTAAAATTATCTTCTAATAAATGTACAGATTATTAAATCAGATAAGCACAATCAGAAAATCATAGGATAAGTTATATTTTTATGATTTTTTATAACAGGGGGCTTATCAGTTCATAAAAAATAATAATAATTTAGTCACTTGAAGTTGTATCGAAAATCTAATTTATATTTTCATATAAATGAGGTAGCCGGCATCTTCTTTCTAGAATTTACAAATCCATTCAATACACCACATATATAATCTATCACCTCTAGAAATACATTTATCCAACTTTTCTTTTCAGCAAGAAATAAAATTGACAGATATATGAATAAACCATTGTGTAATATACAATAAATATCAAGTAGAATTTTCATAAAATTACTATATAGTTTATTGCAACTAAAAGTATCAGAAAAAAAGTGGAAATTTTGTATTTCCTGTAATATGAATAAAAAACAGTACATGTGTTTGATTTATGAATACATAAAAGACTATCATTAAACTAAATGGAATATCATTTAAATGAGAAACGATCTGAATAATGCATGCAACAAGCAAAGAAATCATAATCCAATATATATATTTATATATTATTTTTTTAGTTATTATTTTCATAAATTTCAAATTAGTTAACTTTCTGATTACGTCAACAAAACCCTTTTAAATACATTTTGACCACTACGCAAATCTTAAATAATTATCCTTTGTGAATATGTAGCGAATTTAGGTGTTAATGACTTAAATACGTGGATATGAAGTTCCTAGCGAGCTGAAGGCATTTGTGCCAATGTTTCATTTAATTCATATGGTGCCAAAGGTTATTAGCAAAAATTCACACTGCGTACCTAATCTATACAAAGCAGATCCGTTGTCATTTTAGTGTAATTAGATAAAATAATTACACCTACGTTGTACTTATGTAAGATACTTGAAAAAAATAAAAACAGTGGCCTCGAATTTCCCCACTCCACCATTCGGCAGCCACTGCAATCCACGAAAGATCTCGCGTAACCGTAACCCCCTAAGCATATGAGCAACATTGCGAATTTCTCGCACGGTACAACAACAATAGTCACAGCGCTCTGGTTGTTGTGTTCGTAACAAGAGTGTGTTGCTGGTGTACGGTGCGAAGAAGTTCTACAAAACTGCGAACTGCAACCCTGTGCTCACTGTAACACCAATTGCTGTGCGACTTATGAGCGGTAAGTTCGAATTATATGTAATTTTATACTGCATTTAAATGTTAGGGAGTGAATATTGGTTTTAGTGAAACATAGTGTTTCTAGGCCCAATTGTTGGGGTATCACAACATTTTACAGACATATTTTTGTTTCATAAAAACTGCCATATTGATTCGATATTATTTATTTATTCTAGAGATTTATATATTCATACAACTATTTCTTGAAGATATATAATTGTATTTGATTTCTATAAGCGTAATGTTGCTGCACAGAATTCTTTGTTTATAAGTTTATTTATTTGAAGATTTTAAAAATGCTTTAACTTTCAATTATCTGCTGTAGTTAATATGCATATTTTTAGCACCATAGATAGAAAAAAATTATCGAAAATTCAGTCATAAATATATTTATGACTGAATTTTCGATAATTTTTTTCAAACTTCATTATATATTTCAAATATTATATTTTCTAACTAATATACGTATTATTTAAGCAATTTTAAAATCCCCTTCATGACCGAATTTAATAATAGGAAATCAGGAATTCTAAATTATAATCAGGAAAGCTTAATTATTAATAAAATAAATAAATGAAATGAAATTGAATGATCAATGAATATCGTGAACCATTTTAATATTTTATAAATAAATAATAGGAGTAATTTACAGCAGTATGAATGTAACTATTATGTTTATCTCAAATATTTACAAATAAACAAGTGTTATTGCAAGCACCACTGCTTTAAGCTCGATGATTTTGAATTGAAATGAATTTGAAACAAAATAAAGCGACAATTTTGAGCATAAAGGCGTGTTCAGAGCGAACCAAATAGTAATTAAGATTAGAAAATTGCAAATAATACTCTAGTTTGTATTTATAACAAGCAATGCTAACAGTCCAAGCAACAAAATTAACGCAAATTATAATAAATTTTGTTTGTGTGAACGTTAACTGTGTGGCACATACAACAAACTGGAATTATTATTTTTAATTCCTAAGGTTAATTATTGATTGTTTCGCTTTGAACAATCCTTACATAACGAGTGATCAAAGTACATTCCAATCACATATGCATCATGTGGAAAAATATAAGAAATTAAATGCCAGATTTTTATATTGAGTTGCATTGAATTCTCCCAGGCGGGCCTGATCCTTATCAATATGAATAACTTTTATTACTACTATTACTTTCCTTTATACTTACGTATAAGAAAATATTTATGTTAATATTTAAAATATAAGATAAAAATAACAAACGGTAAAATTAACGAACAAAACGTGTCAAATTTAAATAATATTGATAGTCCATATTTGATAAAAAAAAGAACACATAGACGATAAAATCAAACAAATAAAAATACTACATACTCAAATAGAACTTCTTCTATCATAGAAATGAAGTGACAGAATACACGCACTTTAAAACAATCGTTTTACTTCTGAACTGTTGACGTATGTAAAGCTAAAGAATTACAATGACCCAAAATATTTCTTACGTTGAGTCCGTTAACCATTTAAGGGTTAATTTCGAAAACAGGTTTTTGGCGAACATAAAATTCCGTCGAACACGCTTGACGTGTTCTGAATTATTAAACATGTAAAATAAGAAAAGAAAAACATTTAGCAATAAATGTTAACCTCCCGAATAACCGCAAGAATATATACGACTACTGAATATATCTAATTCATTTATTTTCTCTATTAAAAGTCGCTAAATATGATTTACTAAATTTGTTTAAAAGTAAAACACTCCCTTGTCTCACAACTACAACTAGGAAAATTTCAAGTTTCATTGCTCGTCTATTAATTTCAATCAGTCCGACCCTGTAATTGTTTACAATATGTTTTACCTTTGCGTGCTTTGTATAGTAAACAATATAATGCAAAATTTGTACCTGTTTTACTCCAGATAGCCAAGGTAGCATAACATTATAAACAATCGTCCATCTAAATGATATTTCAGATAAGATTTAGTTATATGTTAATACGACCTTCTTATCACAGATAATTTTAATATCAACCAAGTATGATTATCTGAATCATAAATATATATCACATTATTCTAAAAGCAATCTGGTATTGAAAAGTTAAGATATAGCGTGAGATATAGCGAACAAGTGATTCAAATTCAGGTAGCAATGTAGTAACAAATACACGTTTTGTTAATAAAATAATTAATTTTATAGATAAATTATGAACAAATAAGATAAAGATATAAATATGTGCACAAAAACAAATGCGTTACTACCTAATTCATTTTATCACATAAATCATAAATCTTTGTTATTTTTTTAGATTACCTACTGTAATACTGGATACTCTAAATATTCGGATCTTATTGTTAATCTACGCAAATAAAACATAATGGCATTAGCCATCATACAAAGATAACAACAAAAAAATCGCTATAAAAAAATATTTTTAATATATATATATATATAACTATTATTATTCTTCAATTTGTGTCGTTTTTGTGCTTTGTTGATGCCACATAAGCATACACATAGATAATATATATAATTTAGAAATATTTGTGGTAATATTTCAAATATTATCTACTGTTAAAAATATGTGCTCATGCATTAATATGAAATACGATTCAATGTCAAACTTCAAATAATGTAATTCCTGGTGATAATTGTTCAACAGTTTATTGTTCAAGTATTGTTAAATATGTATAACTCAAAATCAGTACTTAATAAGGAGGAATTTCACGTGTATGGGTATTCCCAAAATCTATACTATAACTAACAATTAATTTAGTTCTACAGTCGTTAATATTCCAATTAAATTATAATTATTGTCCGCGAACATTTAAAGCACGTGTTGTGCAATTCTTTTATGAATATAATCAGTTAGTAACAAAATTATGAATTTGTTTAAAGCACTTGCAGTTATCTGTAATATGGATAAGCATTATGTTTATTATGCTCTCAATATTATGCAACAATGATTTCATATATTCTCAGTAATCTAGTCGGTACTTGAGATTCTTTCATAAAAATACAATGAATTTTTAAATGATCCCACATTATTCATTAAAACAAAGAGAACCGCCTAATCTGTTCATATAAAATTCACATACTAGGGCAAAAAACATATTCATTTTCCCATAAAGAAAATATAGAGATCATGAAAGATTCTCTGTTTTGCGATTCGCTTTCTTGAATTCACTCTTATGCAGGATCATATCCTGCCTATAGTTTAGTTTATCAAATCAATGAATATCAGTTGAATTCTGTTATTTATTCATGCCATTATTTGAGGTATTGGCTTATAACGATATAACAAAACAGTGAATGTGTCAAGTTCAATTTAACAATCAGCCGTCATTTATTGAAGTGAGATCAATGTTTTGTGGTGGATTCGAAGGTTAAATTACATCATGGTAAAACAACAACCTAGGAATACTTTAACGTTTGACCAGTTTGCACATAAAAAACAATTTTATTATTATTTTGTTACAATAACAATTTAGTTAATACAAATGTACATTTAAGTATGTCCGGTACACTTATTTAACTTACAAAGTAGCGTAGGTTCTTTTTATATAATTAGATGATTAGATTTCATGAAAAATTTCGAACTCGAGATATTTACGAAAATACACGTTTTGGGGTCATACCTTTGATAGAAATGCACATTAATATGTTCAGAATAACGGGAATACCTTGAAATAAAAAAAGAAAAGATTCCAGAGATTGTGCACATCCGTATCCTAACAATTTTCTTTTTTGTATATGTGCTATGAATTTGATAAAATCTGTTATGTAATCATTTTTTTTTATTACTTAAAATATGAGTGTGGGATAACACCACAATTATTCATAATGAGCATATACATACATTTCTTATGTATCCAAATATAATGCTCCAGCATTAATCTCACTTAAACTTGTTTAAATTTATGTTTAATTTACGCGTAAACAACACATTTCAAACGTTTACTTTCACAGTTTGCTCTATACTGACATTAAATCTGTTAAAACTTGACTATCTAACATAGTAATCCCTTCAAAAATGTGTGGACACCTTCAATGTCAGATTTTATTAAATAATATATTAGATAATAAACACAAAGTAAATTATTCCCCTTTTCATCTCCGAATAAGTTCCGGATAGCTATCTGAAAGATAAGTAAAAATAAATAAATCAGGCAGCATATACGGAACATTATTTGAAGGATTTACAAGTAGTTATACATTTGTTGAATGCTAGACAGTTTATCCTTAAGTTTATAAGCTGCCTGAATTTTTAATTCGTCGTACGATTACACAATAGTTTGGCCATGTATCAGTAACAAAGGTGAATTCATAAAAAAATTGGACAGTGAATCGTTTCACGGTTTTTAATTCTGCAAAAAATTAATGGTATTCCATAATAGCGAAGCAAGTCCTGCGAATACATACAGGCAGTAGTTGCTATGTGCCGGAACTCCTGATATAAGAATCTCTATTATAATATGATCGTGGCCATTACTTAGTTAAAATTGATTAGATAACGAATAAAAATGGGGCTAATAATGCACGTCCTTATAAGATTGAATTGGGTCAGGTTTAATAAATAGGTGAGCAGTTTAAAGTAACTGGCACCTTATGATACATTCATGTCCGATTGGATAAGAGCAGGTTAACCTTATATAGTGCTCTATTTGTTAATGATGTTTCAATAAGAAGAAACAATTTACTAGTATCGTTTTAATTATTGTATCTCATGCGTTTGTTGCTCTCCGGTACGGCGAGCTGTAAGCACTAGTGCACCAATGTGTACGGCAAACATTTATTAATAAGATAATATTCATAATATTTTAGTTCACACCCGTATATAATTTAAATGTGTATCATAATTAATGTTTAAACATTTACATCATGCACTGAAATCAATAATTAAAGTAATACTTAATCAGTTTTAATAACCGTATATTGCTAAAGCAAACTAGTACACTTTTAATACTTCACTGGTGATTACTAAACATCGATTTACTTTCTAACTCATAAAAATAGATGTTTTGCATTGTTATACTTGATTATGTTCTAACAACCTACATATATGTAAATATTGCAAAAATCTCTTTCAAAATTATTGTTATTTATGATTCGATGATATTTTTATGAGTGCTATGAGTGACAGGTATCTAATAAATTAATGTATGGTTAAACTATAGTTTAGTTATGCAAATAGGCCATATACATTATTTATCTGTAATATTCTTGTTACCTAGTTAGCGACCTGAAAAAATTACACCGCAAATTTCGAAATCATCTATTTTGTATACCGCTAATAAATTCATTGTGTTTATCACTGTACTACTAATTGCCTATTTTAATTACTATATATGTTTAAGTTATTTGAACAATAATACAAATTGAGATTCTACATTTCAAGGGCGCCAATAAACATTTATTTATAAATAAATCGATTTATAAATTTGTATACAACCAAAAATGTTCAATGACTTTCAATTTCATTGTTAATTCAGCTCTTAAAACAGTATATGGAAAAATACTTTGTATAAAAAGAAACTGAGTCTCTTATTCTTAGTTTTCACTATTTATTATTGCTTTAATGTGTCATTTTCTTATTGTTTTTTGTTTTATTATTTATGTATATTATGTATACATTTTACACAATGCTTGCTTATTAATCTTATTCCTACTTTTTCGCAAAGTTGAGGTAGGAATATTAATGCAATTTACTTAAAATAACATACGCAATTGTCTGACACAGAAGTTCGAACAACAATTAAATATATTACTCATTTTCAGACTTGTTATGTAAAGTACTTGCATATAATAATAAAAATAGATAAATAAGTATTCCCACATTATTTTCAAAATTCTAGATAATGATTTTTGTTATTCTTTTAGAACAGGGAACAATATTATGACTCATTTTGCATTCTATATATACATATAATATATAATAACTTGTTATAGATACATAAAAATAATAGTAAATAAATCCTCAAGGTAACTTATGTTTATATGTATTTACTGAATAAAATAAATAATGCAAATAATGTTTCTTTTCAATCTGAAAATAACTGTTAATGAAAACTGTCAATAAATATATTTTGGTAAATGAAAGTAAATTGAGAAACATTTTAATAATATTAGCACTTTTATTTCTTACCAAAAAAAAAACCCTGAAGTAAATGAATAAGGTGTTAAATAAAAATGAACAATATTTAACTGAAACTATGTCAACAACATTTATTTTTAACTCTCATTATGTTGAACTTGACAGTAAAAACTCAAAGCTAATGCATAATATTGTGAATACAGTCTGATGCATTAAAAACATATTGAATAGAATTGTTATTTTTAAATTAATAATAATATTAAACTACATTCGCAACTATTTCCTAACACACCTCACTTGATTCATTCAAATTCCTTTCCAGCTCTTTCATTAGAAATATCATTCATAAATATAAAATAAGTATATATCTCAAGAAATAACAGTAAAAAATCAGTGGTCTAGTCCGAGGTTAAAATCCTTTCACCATCTATAACTCACAATCTATTTTATTGTGCAACATAAAGTTGCTACTTATATGTCAAATGAACTCGTCAAAAAGTATGACAAATTTGCGGAAAGTGTGGGTTATAGTGTCAAGTGACTTAGTGTCAACTTATGAACTAACCAGACAGCATTTCGTACCATAATTAATTACAGGCCCGCTGTGCAAATACAATCATTTTCTTGGAGATGTTTCGGTTATATTGGTATAACCTTTTTCACAGAAACCGGTTGGTAGCTCCGAAAACGTTGTTGAAACTTTGCATATATTAAGATAAAATTGCGTGGATTTATTTTGGCATGTCTTTAAGCTAATGTTGTGCAAAATATGATTCTGAATCTTAAGTGAAATGCCAAATCATTGTTAAAATTTAGAAAGTCAGCATAATATTTAAATTAGATGCTACAATATTGGACAAATATTATTACTAGCCCCTAACATAAGGTGACCATTCGTACTGATTTATCATTGCACTGTGGCTATATGAACTATATATAAATTTAGATGCCAAAAGTGTTCAAGTTGATGTTAATTCTGATCTTAGTATTAGCATTACTGGTCAATGATTGTTTTAAGTAAATTAAATAATAATCATCCACTTAGTTGCTAATAAATGCTAAAAGCTCATCACATTAAAAGCAGGAATTAAAGCATTAGTGAAATGATGCTGTTATACGCCAACGTACTGTTTTAAGGAAATCGGTAACAATCAAAAGGAAATGATGGACATCAAAAATAACAATTGGTCTGCTTGAATCTATTAGAGGAGAAAGATTGCAGATTCCCACGCGAGCAACGTGGGTGAATTTGGCTTGACGTTAGTAATGCTGAAGAGGACAATGAGGACGGACGTATGCGCACACCTATATAGCTATAGGACAGAGGAAACACTGTCGTAGTTATGGGGTATCCGATAGGGGGATATTTGAATTTCAAATTGTACTGTCTTGATCATTATTTATAGACCTTTACACTTCACACATCATTACAATTATCTTTGGTGTAGGTTCACTTTATCTTTAGCAATCTAATATGCGCAACGTATAAATAGAACACATTATGGACTGGCAACCATTTCGGTATATTATTATACCGTTCAGCGTACAAGAGAATAAATAATAAGATCTAAATTCGAATGATATGATTACAAATGGTGCGATTATGAGAAAGAAATGGTTTTAAGGCTTAAAATTAATTTTATTAAATCATAGTATATTTCAAATTGGTAATTTTTTGTATCATTTATATATCCTTGCCCCCATTCCTAAATGATTAGTCTCCCTGCCACTGCCTACAAATACAAACATAAAAATTGCATAAGTGACCGAAGCTACCTATGTGTTTGGCCCGTTTTTAAAAAAAAAAAACACGTGATTGAGATCGCGATGCAAAGGAATTCGGCATCTTGGCCCCTTAGCTGATATTTCTCTCTTCGCTCCTCGCGTCTCCTAACCAATTTTGATTTTCATCGCCAAGAATATAGTGGTCACAAATTACATACACGTTTGCCGGTGTGTCTACTTTGCCGCCGAATAGCTCATGAACACGTGCATACAAATGAAAACGAGAGGGTGTTATTTTGGCGCTCAATTTAAAGACGCATCCGTGTTCATTTTCTCAGGCTCAAATTCAGCCCATGACCTTCACGTTGATTGCCACCGCTGACAACTTAGTATTGTCGAATTGATCTACCGGTTTTATTAAGTTTTCCGTTCATTTAGCACCACTGATCTAATATTATAGTACATCCATATTCCTCAAACTGTTTACATACATTCAAACCTCAGAAATTTAGAGTTTGCTAACGAAAATAAAAAAATTAGACTTTCACTATCTGTATTTATAATAATGCTTAAAGAAAAATGAACAAAATTGCTAATGTGTCTCTTGTGGGTGTCAACCATTATTTGAGAACTGCAGCTTTACAATAGACAATAAGTAGGCCCTCATAAATTGGCAGCGAAGCATTCGTGATCTTGTTTGAAATCGACTAAACGTGTGTCTAACAATACATTAACATATGAGAAGAAATAAAAATGTTTATAAATAAAACAACGTTGAAAATCGTGTGCGCTTTCTATCTATAAACTGTATCGAAAACAAGGTTTTTTCGTAACGTTATTAAAACTGAACGCAGTGTAGTTTCAAAACTAGCGCCTAGCTGTTGCTTTATATTGGTCACCCAATCTAATGGCGAATAGTTAATTTGTGAACGTTGTAAATAAACAGTATGATGGTGATTGCAATTTTAAAATTGTTACAGATACGAATTTAAACCGATTCTAAAGCAATCAATCACGATGAGTAATTATCAATCGAATCCGGGATTTGTGGGGGATGACAACGTTGGAAAAAAGTAAGTATTTATTATTGTTTTGTTGCTTTTAAATAACAATGAGAAAGATAAACTTACAATGTTTGGCATTTGATAAACGGAGATTCCATGCAAATTGAAGGAGGTTTAATTTAAAGCTGGATTTATAATTACAATGTATACGGATTTTAATAACTAATATAATTAATGATTTAGTTTATAAAATATTCTATTCTTTTCAGTGTAAAAAACCCAGGAATGTTTACCGTAGAATTAAATGATGTCCATAAAGAAAAAAGTGAGAAATCGGACTACGATCCATTTGAACATCGTGATGTTGAACATCCTACAACGTAAGTAAAACTTAAATATTCTTACACATTTCATATAAAATTTCCCTTATTACTGATAGACCTATACTTAATTTTTAAACATAAGTTGACAAAAGAATTATTATATTTTATTTTGAATGAAAATGTTCTGTTTGTTGGACTTTAGTTAGATTGCTATCATTTTCGTATTATTCTTTTAGTGTTCATTGATCATATTCATACTGAAATAATGCTGTGAATAATTTTTTTAAAGTTATAACAATTGGGTAATATAAAATATATTTGGTCGTTAATTTCTTAACAAAGTGACATTATGCAAATAATTTTATTAATATAACCGTATAATTATTGCATAAAAATATTTAGTAAAAAGTTTTATCTTTTATATTTTGAGAAATCGCCGTTTTCAACAATACATTTTTGAGATTAGATTTCTCGAGTATCTAGAAATATTGTGACGATATTTGTGTAACACATGCCACCCCATTAATGTGGAAGACATGTTATGTATGAAATGTATTAATAATAATGTTTGTGATTGTTTACAGAAATGCGGAAACATTGCTACATTTGTTGAAAGGTAGTTTAGGTACGGGTATTCTTGCAATGCCACTGGCGTTTATGAATTCCGGCTATATATTAGGAATCATTGGGACACTAGTCATTGGTTTATTGTGTTTATACTGTATACATTTATTGATAAACGCTGAACATGAGCTGTGCAGACGGAACAAAGTTCCTAGTTTGAGTTATCCAGCAACCGCTGAAGCAGCCATGTCCGAAGGGCCACCTATCTTAAAGAAATGCGCTAGGGCAGCACCGTAAGTTAATTAAAATATGTACAATTTGATCCATTTACAAAAGATTCTACTTCTATTCTAATTTGTTTGTTTTTTTTAATGTTTCAGACATATTGTCAATACATTTTTGCTAATTTATCAACTGGGAACATGTTGCGTGTACGTAGTGTTTATTGCGAAAAATATAAAAGATGTAATGGACCATCATATAGGGATCATTGATGTACGATTGTACATGTTAATGTTTTTGATACCATTGATTTTTATCAATTGGGTACGAAACTTGAAATATTTAGCACCATTCTCGACAATCGCGAATGCAATAACCGTTGTTAGTTTTGGTATTATCGTCTACTATTTATTCCATGAAGGCATCAGCTTCAAGGGTCGAGTAGCTGTAGGCGAGGTTCATAACTTACCCCTGTTTTTCGGTACGGTGTTGTTCGCCCTAGAAGCAATAGGAGTTGTAAGTACATAATTAATTAATGCATCATTTAAAATATACATGGATAAATAGTAAATAATGTTTTGCTTGATTTAGATTATGCCATTGGAAAATGAAATGAAAACTCCAAAAGCATTCGCTAGCACATGTGGTGTTTTAAACATTGGGATGATAACAATCGTATTTCTTTATATATTTATGGGACTCATGGGATATTTGGCCTATGGAGACAATGTTAAAGACAGTATTACTTTGAGTTTAGCAGCAAATGAAGCGTAAGTATTATTTGAAAGATTCTAAAACACGAAAGTATAAGTATTATTTATATATATTTCTATTTAAACAATTCTGTTTGATTTCAGTTTGGGCCAAGTTGTCAGACTAACGTTAGCTCTCGCAATATTCATCACACATGCTCTACAATGTTACGTAGCCGTTGACATAACGTGGAATGACTATCTTAGCAAAAAATTCGATGAAAAAAGTCGACCAATTGTGTATGAATACATCATTCGAACTCTTCTAGTTTTAGTAACATGTAAGTAAAATGATTTAATGTACTATTTAGGGCAGAAATATTCTATTTAAAGTTATATCGATTCAATCAATATTCAACAATTATTCAGTAATGTACTACACGGAATGCAGTTGGCTGTACTTTGCGGTTAGTTTGGTTGCATAGTAAATGTTTTTTTTTTTCAGTCCTTTTGGCCGTAGCCATTCCAAATTTGGGCGCGTTCATATCATTATTTGGCGCTCTCTGCCTATCCGCACTAGGCCTTGCATTCCCCGCTCTAATTGATATTGGTACAAACTATTACACATACAAGGGTTTGAAATTCAAGTTCCTCATGACCAAGAACAGTCTACTCATTATTTTCGCTATATTTGGACTAATAGTTGGAACATATACAAGTATATCAGAAATCATCAAAGGATTCAGCGAAGATAAATAATTAGAATATTAATAATTAAGCAAAAATACAATCGTGATAGTGAACAATTTGAAACCTGTATAAATGTGAACTAGTTTGAAATTTGACGACAGTGCGGCGCTGGCTATGCCGTCCCGACGTCTCGCAACGCTTGGCGGGTTCCTGCGCATAGATATAGATTTTCAAAATGGCGTCCCAAGTAGTGTGTCTGTAAATACCCGAGTTATAAACAGTGCATAAACTTACGTAATTTTAAGTGTTTTACAGTATAATAAATGGAAAATTTAACTGGTAAGTGATGCCAAAATATACAAATTTAACAACAAAAATCACGTGATCATTTTGCTCAGTAATTTGTATATATGTGTGTGTACTACTGTATAAATTTCCACCTGTGATTGTTACTGAGAAATTTACTATTTAACGATAACAGAAAATATTCGTAAAGCTTTTTTATTTTTCTGTATATAAAGGTTATTCTTGTATGTTTAGTACAAATTTAATAATAAAACGTGCTCTAATTCTAAAATACTATTTGTTTAGATTATAAGTTGATATATTTTGCATGATTATTATTTAAGTAATATTATTTTCTATTTATTTTAATTGCTTGTTTTATTAAAATAAGGATATGTTATAGAATATTTTTATGTTCATAGTTCCGCAATAGAATTGTTTTAAGTTTAAAAAAATAAAAGGGATTTTAAAGTTGTCTCATATTTTAATATTGTTTAACATTTCATAGTTTCAAGAATAAAATAATAGCATATAGATTAATAAAATTAAAAATAGTGGACATTTAGCAGCATTAATAAATATTACATATTTAGTATCATTTTTTAAATGCCATAAAGAATTATACATATCCATATGCAAGTAAAATATAAAAGTAAACAAAATATACACCTTTAAATTTATTTTTATAAGTAATATTATATTATGATAATAAGTGTAGAATTTATTCAACAATTACATAAGGAAATAAATCATATGTATTATACTTGATATTAGTACACTTTTTAGCTCCTCATACAGTGAAGGCCGCTCCAACTTCATTTATTTATAAAAATATGTTCTACTTCAAAAAATCTACAGTGTCCTGCACTAGACTTTCTTGTACTTATATCCAAAAAGAACTAAATTATAAGATGAGGTAGATTTCGATCACATAACCGGTGGTTGGAGAAGTACATTGAACTTTAGGTCAATCGAAGCTAAAAGGGGGAACTAAACAATCAATAGCAGGAGAGGGAATGTAGGTTTTTAGTGCAGGAGTACCTAGAGTAGAAGCATCCTTGTTGTGTAATACATGTACTACACACGTATTCGATACTGAGAAACTGACTGAATGTGGGCGGGCCCGTTGTGAAGTAATTTTGTGTAGTTGGGTGAAGGCCGCCAGAGTACTGGGTCGCTGCAGGAATTAGGACATGTATTTTTGTGCCAAAAGAAGTCACGTGGAAGTTGTTATGTGATTGTCATGAGACGAACACCATACCCCACACCACGTGTCATTTATATATATATTTAACTTTTGTTTTTGTAACGTTTGTACACTATTAATAGGGATATGAATCAAATTGTTTAATCTTAAAACATTTATTTGTATAATAAGCAATACTTTATTATAGCACAATAATAATGGTATTCGTTTTGTTGATTAAGAAACAAGGTTCAATTTGTTATATTTATTTATTTGAGTCGATCCACCAAAATAACTCGAAAATTTAACTGAAATATATAAAATAAATCGGTTATCGTGTGTTCTGTATTTTAACGTGTCGTAATCGGTACTGAAATATAGCTTCTTATTAGATCAATCGATACATAAATGTCAGAGTTCTCAGCTTACACTCCTTTACGTTACCGTAAACAGAATAAACAAGTCAAGCACAAGCACTTAACTTGAAATGTAGAATGGTGGAAAGCATTTTCAGTCAATCCGTGAATTAAATCCTTTTGTTGTTATTTTCATTCCTATATTTGTATGGCATCATTCATTTGAGCATATTATGAAGTGCGTCACATATATTCTACTTGTTTCATATATGCATGAACGTCATAAATGTACTAGTTTTAAGCTAGCAATTAAAATAAATTGATCTTCCATTACTAACAATGAATAATGGACAAATGGAATACGCATTTAGTATATTGTTCTATACGGAGTTACAATTAGAGGAAAATATCTGTAATAGCCAGCACAATACTTTCTTTAAATTAACTAAAGTTGCTAGAAATGTCAATATCTTTAACTTCTATATGAATCACGTTTCTTCTAACTTGTGTCGTTTTAAAAATATGTAAAAGTATCAGTACTACCGGTTAAGATATTATTTTCAAAAATTGGAGGATTTCTTCTTTGAAGATTCATAATTTTTTCTTCAACAAACTTGAATCTAAATAAATAATAAATAAGCATTTATTTCGAACTCTTTCACTTTTAAATAGAGGATAATTAGCTGCAAATTATCATATAGTTTCATTTTAATATAAATAATTGGTCCTGTTAAGATAATGGACGTATTAAAATAATTTCAACCGTGCATTCGCATTCTTATTATGTTTATGAATCGCAAAATGTAAAAGCGATAAGGTTACCAACGCTATCAGACGGTGACGTGTATGAGGCGGGGGTCTAGGGCTATTGGAATAATTCTTCATAATTCAAAAACGAACCAAAGAATATTTAAAGATCTTAGTCCTGATTACCATCCTGTTCCAAATTCCAAACTGGCAAATCAAAGTGATAGTGGTAGGGATTTCAGCAAACTTCCTGTATCCCACAAATAGCTGTGTTAGACTGTGTGCTGAGCACGTTAACTCGCCTGAGAGAGTTCGGGGTTCGGAGAGTTGAAAGCAATTGAAGGCGTCGGTAAATTAATCGTGAACCACGTGATTGTACGTATGATGTATGGTATGTGTGTGTGTGCTTGATTGACAATTCTGCTTTTGCCAAGCGACCGATCCGAGTGTCGTGTAACGTGAGTGCATCCAGTGGATAGTGGTTTGCAATTTGAGTTTTGGTTTTTACTGATAGTGCGCGCATTTTTGTAATTGTGGTTTCTTGATTGGATCTATTAAACTCTGGGTAAGAATTATTTATCATTTCGAGATGTACGAGTTTGAAACATTCGTGGAATCTTTTTGCTTTCCGGTCGAAGTAATCTTACTTTTACAGATACACAAAATATGTTTTTCCTGCATACACATGCAAAGAAAATAAAATATATAAGTAAGAAAACATGTATTTTCAGTAGCATTTTCGTACGATGAAATAGAAACTAACAGATCTAATTTATTTTGGATTTAGTACATTTTAAAATTAATTAAGCAGATAGAACATTTGGCAGAGTTTCAACTACGATTAATTCGGAAATGAAAACACATAAACATTCCATACACGGTGAAATGTTAAACGCTATTTCATATTCAACTGCCACCAAAAAATAATTACAAACTAGGAGATAATTTTACATTGAATGGCATTTATTTATGTCTGACGTAAACAGGACTTAACAACAAATATTTGTATTATTTAACTAATTTTTTGCTCCCTGCAGAGAGTAAAGAGGTTCAGTTTCTGATGAAAACGATTTTAAAAGTTTTCGCACCTCTGTTATAATTTCTAACTAAATCTTTTGTTTATTTTGGCGAACCGACATACTATTTTTAAACGAACTCAACATACTATATTATTGACAGATCTATAGCCATGACACATAACTATAAAAGCAATTGTTCCAATAACACAAATTGATTCAATTACAGTTTAATATAGGAATTACCCTGGCGTTCTATTGGATCTATTTTGCAATAATTATAAGTTAGATCCTATCAATGTGCGTTTGTATTTTTAAACGCAACTAAATGAATATTTATGCGTTGTAGCTTTACCATAAACCACTTGTATTTTGCCAGGGCATGAACTCAAAACAAATAATCACTTTAACGCTATAGTTTTTGTTCATTTTGACAAGAGCCGTTTTATTTGGCAGTGTAAGTGATTTATTATAGTACTATGCGAATATGACAATGATTCTTGGCACTGTTTGCAGACAAATCCACGTGACTTGTGCATAAGATCGTGTGTGCAAGTTGTCTAGAAAACTAGTTACGTGATCAGCCGGCAATACTAAGTGTGAAATATTTTGTTACAGACTTTTGATAATAAAGAACATAAGGAGTATCCAGGATGGATAATAGAAAGAAGGAGGAGGCGATTAAGTTAGATTCCCTCGGGAGCGAGTAAGATTTCTATATTATTGATGATTGATTATTTTTAATGATCATTGGTAATTTTGATTGTAGTACATCAAGAGAATCTGGCGAAGAAGACTATGATCCTCATATGCATCGGAACCGAGCGCATCCCACTACGTAAGACACATTTAACCTAAATTACTTAATCGGTTTGGTCCTAATTTAAGTTATAGTTGGCGGTTGATTAGTCAAAATATGCACGAGATATTATGTGAATAATTAATTTAACTTTCCATTTCCGGATATAATTTCTATTTAGTAATTATATGGTGCAACGAATGTAAAATAAACCGTTAATATGTGTCATTTTGCAGGAATGGGGAAACACTGGTGCATTTGCTTAAGGGAAGTCTTGGCACCGGTATTCTTGCGATGCCCGAAGCCTTCTTGAATTCCGGAATGGTCAACGGTTTCATATTTACGATTATTATCGGCATATTAGCAACGTACTGCCTACACGTACTAGTAAGTAATATTTATTTAAAATAGTTACTACGGTTTGTGCAAAAATCAAAATGTTTTACTGTTATGTGCACAGGAAATTTTATCATCATAACACCAACAATATTAAGTCTAATTGAAGTGTGCAAAGTATTAATATTAATAGTTCAGTTGGTTTTATTAATCATAAGTGACCAAGTGAATTGGCCTCGTCTAATTTATACATATAACGTTCTTTATTTGTATTTATGTATGTAC
Source organism: Leistus spinibarbis (assembly GCA_933228885.1). Taxonomy (NCBI): domain Eukaryota; kingdom Metazoa; phylum Arthropoda; class Insecta; order Coleoptera; family Carabidae; genus Leistus; species Leistus spinibarbis. The sequence continues at coordinate 7,945,430 of OW121804.1, read as the reverse complement.
ATATATGTTAGAACAGGGATGTATTTAGCTGTAGTTAACTGTAGAATTATAAATTTATGGGCTTTATCTAGAGAATTAGAATTTTGTATAATTTATAGGTGAAAGCACAGTATGAACTGTGTAAAAGAAAGAAGGTCCCTGTTCTTACATATCCAGAATCAATGAAGGAAGCATTACTTATAGGACCTAATTGTTTGAAAGTATTTGCTGCATCATCACCGTAAGTGCTATGACACACAGACACACAAAAATTTTAAACATTTTAATACTAGATTTATGTGAATTTCAATTTTAAAATAGTGAGATTATACTTATTTCAGTGGCCGATGTTATCTACGTGTTATCAGTTTTGCTATTCTATTTCATAATATAACTTTTCAAAACATCATATATAAATGTTGTTTTATTACGTCTTGTAAAAATATTTTTTGATAGAATCTGTTGTGACAGCTAACATAGTTGCCGAATGTATAACTACATAATTCGTCACCAACTCAAGGGCAATATCCCTATTAGAAAAGGGAAATAATATAATGAGGTTTATTAATAAAATACTAATAATACTCATTCTTTGTTATAGGATAATTGTCGACGTGTTTTTAATAGTGTATCAATTGGGTATTTGCTGCGTATATATTGTATTCGTTGCGAAGAACATCAAAGATGTCGCCGATTATTTCGATTGTAAAATCGGTATCGAGATACACATGATCATCTTGTTAATACCATTAGTTCTAATAAATTCGATAAGAAATTTGAAACTACTCGCTCCGTTCTCACAATTTGCCAACTTGATCACATTTATTGGTTTTGGTATTGTATTGTACTACGTGGTCCAAGATATTGGGCCAATTAGTGAAAGGAAATTAGTGGGAACGGCGTACGCATTTCCGTTGTTCGTAGGAACGACATTATTTGCGTTAGAAGCCGTTGGAGTTGTAAGTATTATCATATATCTATTTTTGTAAAAGCATACTCCAAAATCGTACCACCATATTTATTAATACTAATTTGTGTTTCAGATTATTGCATTAGAAAATAATATGAGAACACCAAAGTCTTTTGGTGGTTATTTTGGTGTGTTAAACATTGGTATGTTCTTTATTATCTTGCTGTATGTTGGTATGGGATTTATGGGATACTGGAAATATGGAGAGGATTCCATGCCGAGTATTACTTTAAATCTTCCATACGAAAAGTAAGTATTCATTTCCAAATGATATACAGAATGACAAACAGTAGGACATTTATTATTAAATGGATTTAATTTCAGTTTGGCAATTGCTGTAAGAGGTATGTTCGCTGTAGCGATATTTATTTCCTATGGACTTCAATGTTACGTCCCGGTTGAAATTGTATGGAACACTTACATTTTACACAGAATAGAAGAGAGCAATCATAAATTGATTTGGGAGTTTGGATTAAGAATTGCACTTGTTATCATCACATGTAAGTATAGATATTTTAATATCGCCTTCAATTACTATCGTGAAAGTACTATAGCAATAAAGATAATTATGTTTCAGTTTTGTTGGCTGTGGCTATACCAGAATTGGGTCTGTTTATTTCGCTATTCGGTGCATTGTGTTTGTCGGCGCTTGGTATCGCGTTTCCAGCAATCATGGAAATCTGTGTTTTGTGGCCGGACGATCTAGGACGATTCCGTTGGATATTCTGGAAGAATATCTTACTGATTGTGTTTGGTATTGTGGGCTTAGTAGCTGGCACATATAGTAGTTTATCAGAGATTATCAAGTCGTTTGCGAAAACTGAAACAGACTAAATTTTTAAGCAATCAACAAATAGATAAATCGAAATGTCGTCATCTGCTTTGTAGCTCGATTTTTAATGAGGATACTTTTTTTTTATTTTATTATTAATTGTTGGTATTTTAATACTTTGCTATTTGTATTAATTTAGCTTAGTCAAATTTACGATTCTACTTGGGTTGTAAATCGAAAAACACGGTTCCTTTTTTTGCTTTTCTTAGTTACCGGTTTGATAACATATGTAATATTTTTAAATATTACCTATAATTTATGTATATTTAACCAAACTTTAAGTTAAAATCTAAAATAACATCTAATATATTCCAAACCTTACTCTGTATCCTACATGAATAGAGTATATTAACTATAAAGCTATTCATGATAAGAGTAGCTCATCAAGCAAGTTCACGACAACATAAGAAAATGAGGCAAGCTGAAAGAATTGAAAAATATGAATATTTGGATGTTATGAATTATTTAATGTTAATATAAATTTATTTTCATAGTACCTATATTACTACTTTAGATTAAGTGAAAAATCAATGTACACTATCAGACTTTTGACCTAGCTACCACAGTTCGAACATTCGACTAGCAATCGAAGGGCCTCAGGTTCAAGTTCTGGCAGTATCATTAGTCTTTCACACCATTTTTGAATTTTATATATATATATATAAAGAAAAATCGAGCTATACCATGACATATCTCATTAAATAAGCCTTCAAACTTCAGTGAATATTTTACACTTAATTAATACACTACGTAACGAAAAATGTACCACGCCTACGGCTTACAGACAGTAAACATTTATTTTTTGGTAACGTAGTTATGTCGCATTAAATGGAACCAAACTAAATCTCGTACAAAATGCTCAAATATAAATATTTAGTTGTTTTCAATTTGTAAACTTTCAATGTTTATTATATAACTCGTGCCGGTTGCAAGAAACTGATTTTCTATAAAATTAAAATAAACAAAAAAGAATACAACGTTACATTTATAATGAAACTTATACATTTTTGTCAATTGCCATATTAAATTTAAGTATGATCTTGCAACCTGGCAATAAAATATTAAAGAGAATGAATAATTGTGAAACACGCTGAATACAATTCTTATTAGATAACATAATTTTGTATTACCTATCATTATTTATACATTATCATTTGTATTAGAATGAGGTAAGGCATTTTTAAACATACGTTATAATTAGTTATTCAAATCAATTTTGTCCTAGGGACACTACAATTTCTTTAAATCCTCAATGCACCATAGCAATATATTAAACTATGTTCCTATTATCAAATAAATCTAATAAGAATTGAATTTAAATAATTTGGCCAAAAACATGTAATAATACACTGATATATTGTTGAACCTATAACATACGTCCAATCTATCAACAACTAGAATAATAACAATGTCATCAGCAGAATCAGCGGTTCACAAAAATAAATTTCAATATGGGTAAAACTATTTCTCAGTGTATCCAAAATAGGAGTGATGTTAATATGGTTTTTTATCAAATGAAAATAAACGTAGAGGAAAGTTAGGTACGATGATGGTTACTTTTCACATTTGTAGATGCCACCAGCAGCGCATCTGGCTAGTGAAGCTTGACAAAGCCTTGGTAAATCGGGCTTTCACGCCCGTGTACTTATAAGGCTAAATGCAACAAATTTTTAGGGATTCTTTTGTGATAACATTACTAATCTTCTAGTTGAATTATTAATAACACATGCATTAACGAAAAGAAACCGATGTTATTATTTATATTGTATAATTATTATTATTGTGAAATCATTATATTTACAAAATGTATCGTTAAAATATACAGACTTTTCAAAATGTTGTGTTTCATTTGTAATACTTTACTTTAAATTATCCTATATTTTCCACTTTAAAAATATCTTAGAATCTCAAGATTGTTTCCATAAAAATAAAGGTTTAAATTTTCTAAGAATACGAATGCTAGACTTTTATTTGTTTCTTTGTATTTAATTTGCTTTTGAAACAATAAAGTATAATTTTTATGGGCCATATTTATGTATGTGACATTTAGAAAACCGATCCTTAAACAATGAAATCACAACAATAAACATTGGAACTAATGGGCAAAATAAAGATTTTCCATTAAAGTTAACCTTGGTTATAATATAGGAAAACAATAGAGGCATTTTATGTTTATGATATTTGATGTATATGAAAAGGGAACAAGTTGAGGTATACATGTATATTTATTTATTTCGACTGTTTGCCGTTCTGCAGCCTGTGCATGCAACAGTTCAACAATAATGGCACACTGTACATTTATCTGTAAAATAAAAGTTTATAATATATTTCGTTTTACTTATTTTTCAATATAGTATCTATTTCAAGTGGTAGCATGATTTTTGATATTTCATCGGATAAAATATTTCACCTACTAATATATATCTATTTATAAACATTACATGTCATGTCAAAATAAAATATTCTGGTAGAAAATGTACGCCTGTGAACAACAAAATATTTTATTTAGTCATGCGTCCAAGGCACTTCATATCATTGACAATCAAACCATTGAAATTTTAAATATATATTTTATTCATCTTTTTGATTAGGAATTAACTTGCTGCATATTTTTTTATTTCTAAGTAACATATAACTGCTCGAAATGTACGTCTTTGCCGTAGTGCAAGTTGCAAGTTAATTCCCATTGCATGATCAGTGAAAATTCCCATAGTTTTATAAATTTTTTTGTATATTTAATTTTCTTTTTTTTTTTAACATAAGTATTTGTATATAACTTACAATAGAAACGTGATCTTGTTTTTATAGTACACATAATATACAACACTGCAAGATTGTCACAGATTTTTTTTGTTTGGAAACTCGCATAAAAATGTAGACTCAAACGTTGAGAAAAAGTCCAGAAAGCATCAAGTTAGGTATGAGTTGTATTCGTTTTGCTGAATTATTCATCCTATGTCCTATATCTACAAAATAAATAGTATATCTGTTTGTTTGAAAAGATTTTTCTGTTTGTTTGAAAAATGTACCACTTATTACAATTGGAAATGAAATATGTACAATTCATATTGACTTTGTTTCATCGCTAGCGAAGGGTGAATACAAATAGTAAAAGGACCTCCAGCTATTTTAAATATAAATGAGATATCTGGTGTTCGTTGTGTGATTCTGTATACATATATTTAATGCAGTATCTTTAAGAGTGAATAAATGTATAATTTAAATTGTATCGCTAAAGAAAATGAATCTTGAACTGAAAATGTATCAGCAAAACGAATACGGTTATGGTATAGTGTTATCATAGGTTTGAACGCATTAACTTCTTGACATTCAATAGTTTTAGCGAACCACATATTTTTACTACATTGTTTAAAAAACTTGATTGCCAAATTATATTTTCCTTTTCTTTTGTCAAGAAAACAATGAATTCAAACTCATAATAAAAACTATAACTGTGTACAACAAGACACACACACGCAACAGTCATAACACTGAATTGTCAGACATAGTAATTTTTTTTTTTTTGTAATTTCTTTTTATTTTTACTCCAACGCACGGCATAATGATGCTAGCCATCATAATGCAAAACGAACCATGAAAGGGGGGAACACTGTACATTTATTTATAAAATGCCGTACGCAAAATGGAGGGAAGATTTACATAATAAATATGTTAATTCCATTCCACATACTTTTACTGTATCACAGCCAAAGAATTAACATTGAACTTAAAATATATTTATATAAGATAATAATAACAACTTTCTCAAAGCACAAAATAACTTTTCCTTCTCATCATCATAATCATTATTGCCAGTTCCATCCACCACTTACTCCGCCATTTAAATTTTTAGTTACCGAACATTTCAGTTAACAAGTCGAAACATTCCTCACACATTCTCGCTATAATATAGAAAATTGTCTGCTATTACTAATAAACTACCGTTCATTTTGTTCAGATAGTTATGTTAAATAGCGGTGTAAGTTCTGTGTAGACATGGCATTCGTAATAGAAGCTCTATAATTCACCATTTTTCATTTTTGGTTCAATTTCATTAATCAGTTCATAATTGCGTGCATTTTATAACTTTATGTTTTTATTTTTATTTATTTATTTTAATAATATATATTTTTTATTTTATATCATATAAACGCATCTCATAAGAAAATACAGTAGTAAATAAAATACAGATCTTTCTTTGTATGTTTGTGAATATGAGCTATTATTATAATTTATTATTTTAATGACATAAAAAGCAAAAACTATCACACATGTCTATCAAATATTTTTTAGGTTAGGTATCGAGACGACAATGACCAATCATTGTGTTTCGATTAACGCATGCACACCGCTATACGTCCGCTACCAAAAAGCAATGGCAGTTATTTCATTTTAATTAGATTTTTACAATAGATCGAGTCATTTCACAGGAATCAAATTCATTAAAATATGCTTTGAATTATTAAGAACATTATATGATTTGTAATCATTGCAATTTAGACATAATATCACAGCTATTTTATTAATTATTTGACTTGAAAATGATTTTACTCATCAAACATTATTGCAAATTACTGTAATATTGCTTGACTCGAATATTATGTTTTTACGAGCTCATATTTTTATCTGTAACAGTTAAATTGTTTATAAAACTGTTAATGTCAAAATATGGCAATGTAAAATTTAGCACGATGTTTGGATTCTAATGTCTCATACAATAATGTGATTTCATTGGTCTATTTATATAAAACAATTACAATTAAGCAGTTTGATAAAGATTGGAGAGATTGTACAAAATAAAGAATTGAATGGGCAACTACCATATTTGGCGCTATAATAAATATAATTTGATGAGCCTAAAATAATATAATCATTTTGAAACCATTGAAATAAAATATCAAAACTGGTTCAACACTATTTGATTTCCGTGTAATAACTCTAGCGAATCGCACAGTTTGAAAGATTTAGAAGATACATTTATTGACGTGGTGAATTGTGAAAAGGGTGAGTTTGTGTAAAGGGGGAAGTTTGATATCTAATCTCGGCAGCGGGTTGTGCATTACGGTGGCGTCAGTTGAGATCAAAATCATCACATTGGCCACCAGGAGGTAGTCAGCAACATGTCTGTCTGGGCACCGTACGGATTTCCACATATTTATATAATAATAAATCTAGGTAATAGCTTGGCAACTATAGAGTCTTTGTCAACAATTTCATTTTACTATAAACCTCTTCTTTTCTCTTCAATATTTAAAAACACCGCATAACCAACTCTTACACTATACGTATTTCTACCAGATCATTTTGAAGGGCTCAGAAACAAAGTAGTACAAACATTAATTTTCTAATCATTTTAGTTGGAATTATAAATCAATTATCACAATATTTGTGTTCAGAAATCACATGCACTGCAAAATTTAAAAAATATAGAACTATTAGTAACTTCTTAAATTTTAAGGTTTAACAACATTCCGATGCACCTAACTTTTGAAGCACCAAAATGAATTGCCTAAATTTGGGAGAGTCTAAACAAAGGATATTTTTTAATTCTATATATATATTTTGAACAGTTATCGTTAAAATGATTGTGAAACAAATGAATTGCAAATTGAATGAACTTTTGGGATCGATTCGCGAAATTAGTACTTGTAGTACATTTATTCTAAGCCCCTCATTTGAGATCTTGTCGATAATCAATAATTACAAATAAACAGTTCGTTATTTAAAAAATAATAATAATTAATTAAAATTATACAATATTATCACTCGATTATTAATACTCCACGTTAGTGATTCTTCTTCAACCTGGTATAGTTGCATGATTCTTTTTCTCTCTCGCTTTACGTATCTCTTTATGCTACAATGTATAAATGCGTCCACTATTCATTTGGCGACGATAAACCGGTCCATAATGTTTGCATTTATTTATATTGTCATGAAACATTTCTACATAATGTTCGGAATAAAAAACTAGCATCTGGAAAAAGATTTGGGTGTAAATTCAAACTATGCATAAACAAACAGTAATATATCAATCAGATTCTCAAATTTACTTGATTGATATAAATGATTTGAAAACATAAGTAGGCTATGACAGATGAACATTAGATAAATAGTAGAGAATTATGTAATATAACATACATGGTTAATGTTCATTCCTTATGTCTTCTAGTAGTAGCTTGTTCATCGTCATCACAGATTTGATCGGGAGCAGACCAGCGTCGTTTCCTTGAGTTTGTGGATACATCCAGCGGTTCACTGGTGGCGGATACCCGTGTGACAGGTGCCGGCGGGGGACAGAGGGTTTTATCAAGTCGAGCTTGTTGTTCTGTTATTGTTGTATGATGATTATTGTTGTTGGCTGTGACATTTGTGCGTGATATTTGTCTGGCAGTCATTGCTGTTGTCGTTGCCGTTGTCGTGATGGTGCTACTCTTTATCGAAGAGTTCGTCAGTGAATGTTCTCTAGGTGTCAGGGAGACGACGATGTCACCCACCTGTAATCGGTGGACTTTCAAACCGTAACACTGAAGTGTACGCTCCGAATTGCACGATGCCCAGCCTTGGCCGTACACGAAGAAAGGATGTTCGAGCGTTGCCTCGAAATCCGCCTGGAAACAAGATATTCCATTTTTAATCTATAATTATATCAGATAGATCAGTTGGTAATATTTGGTCAAATTTTTTAATGTGCCTTCGTGAGAGCCGTAACATATGCATATCAATAATAAAATACGCCTCATCTACTAGATGTCAAGATAAAACCCGTAACGATAAAAAGCGAGGACATTTTAAAAGATAAGAACTCTCATTACTGTTTATTTATTAATATGCTAACTCTGGCGCGATTAGCATAAGAAAACGTGTGTTGTAGTTGTACCCCTTGTGGAAGCAGTTGTGCACAGCGGACGGACACAAGTAGAATATTTTAAAGTGCTAGAAATAGCCGTAGCCCGTTGCCACCCAACAACGCATTCTCCGATATGTTATTGTTATATCGGTGTTGTCGAGACATGTTTTAACCTGTGCAACACACGTTTTTGTGTGCGTTGAACAATGTGTCTGGCTTCGAACTCATCAAAAACAATCATACAAATATGGAACCACACAATAGCCGTATTCTTTATCACCGATTTTGAATTAGTAGTGCTTGCAATTGTTCTAACAACGATTTTTTACCAATATAAAAAAATATGCGGTTTCCTACACTAGATTTACAATTCAAACGTGATACAATTGTTTTATTTTGAAATAATTTTGTGAATGTGGTGACCACGGCTACAACATATAAATAAAGCGTTACAGCAAGCATACATCTGTTTATATACTCATAAATTATAAAGAACACGGACTAAAATATAAAACCAACAATAACATTTGTTTATGACAGTACGTGCCAATATTATACAGGCGCAAAAAAATGTCGTCAATTCATTTTTGCTATCGCTTTAGTTGATCGAAAAACGATTATAGAATTCTTAAATAATAGCTATAATTAAACACATTCATAATGATTCACAATTAATTGTTTTATTGTTATAATGACTGTCCAAATAACGAGTTAAAGCATTTGTATTCAGGTACGCGCTGTATTGTGTCCCAAAAATGAAACAACTTCCGGTTGGATTTAAATAGAGTCGCAGCTAAATATTTTAGGAACATGTTGTCGTCTTTTCTTTCTAGTACGTTCTGCAGTATATATTCAAAACCAAACAACATTACAAATCAGATTTAGAGGCTTCGTTTGAACAGAAAATTTAATTGGTATAGCATTTTCAAATCTAGTTTGCTCACCAAATTGCTTCCGCAGATATGTAAGCCCAAAACAGTTAGTTTCGAGCTTTTTGTGTTTATTAAGTATATAAAGCATCTACGTCTAAATGGAAAATTTCGCGCGTCATCGATTAAACATTTGCCCGTCTTGGGTGAATTTTTTGGGGGATCCAGGACGAAAAGCAAGTCTAACCATATTGTACGGTCAGGGTATTGCATTCCACTCATAGTTATAGGCGACGCCACTGTTACTTTCGTCTAATACAGTGGGCGCTTTTGCTACGAGGTTAATACCGGTCGACGCTCTCGTTTACACCCGGTGGACTTAGAACCGCCCCCGCATAAAACCGCCGTCTCACAAACCTTACATACACACATACACGTCAATCATGTATGCGTACTACTACTACTACTACTACTACTATACACAGTAGAGTACACTAAAAAGTAATCGTTTCGCGGAGGTGTACATGGAAGCACATGCTTACTCAAATTCTATTGGGTTGTTGCGTGTTGCAGACTTTGCACAATGTTCAAATATGTATAGGAATACTGTGTGTGTATGTCTGTAGTAACTTATTTTTAGATTGCATTGTGGTTGGAAACATCACACGTTATATTTAGCATATTATGGAATTACGTTTTGGAGTGTTGTATGTTCATACTTTAAAATGAATAATCTTTAGATATTTCACACGTAAACTTGAACAACTTGTGAACATAAACACTATTACGCTAAAGTAATAAATTGTTCTATGAAATCATGAACTTAAATTTACTATTACATATGTTTACTTTGCTATACACAATGTATAAAATACAATATTCAACACGAAAAGACCCTCGAAATGTGGAAATATCCGATTTGAGACCCCTGAATCCATTTTGACGTTCTTCTTCTGATGTTTCGAATGATATTTGGTTTATCTATTTCTTTCTTGAAAAAAGTAAGCAATAAACTTTGTTGCTGAAAATCCGTTTCTTCCGTGTGGTGAACTCGACTAAAAACAAAACAGTCTACAATTTTAATCAGCATAACGCGTGCCGAGTCCACAATACGAATCTATTCTGATAACACAGTGCAATTATTTAACAACTTGAGCGTGAAATAAAAGTTGGCGACATTACACATGCAAGGGAATGGTCGTGTAATACCAGCAGCTACTAAATAAAGGTGAATTATGAAAATAACGCGATAAGACAAATAAATGAGAGATTTGAACGCAACCTACATTCAACTGAAACGTAATAACTAGCCACTCTACTGCAATACACAGTGTATATATCCACATGCAACAGTACCCATAAAGAGGGCATTATTTATGCATCTTCCGGCACCGAATGAATCAATAAAGAATTGTGTTGAAGTTCAATGTCCCGTTTGATGGTCATGGAAATTCAGCAACTTGCAATTATTATTGTGCTTCAATGCGAAAATGGTATCATTATTTCAAAAGAACTTCGCTGACACAACTGTTTAGAAGATCGCATACTCTTTTCGTTTGATTCTTACGATTAGGAAGAAATGTTCATATAGATACATCGGTAAGTAATAATATGTAGATTCAAAACAAAGTTTCACTATTGCTATTTTTATCCTGAACTCTTGGCAACTTTTACCATGTTGTTATTCAATTATCTAATGACTGAAGTAGTAAAGCAGTATGAAGTAACGTTATAGAACGCTGTAGGCAAGGTTGCTGACTGACCAGCACGGACAAGTTGATCAAGTCTCACTACACTAGAAATGACCTCGGCCTTCTCAAAGTCGTGTTCAGCGACGTGAAGGTGTTACATTCTATCTCTACTCTAGCGCTATAGTACTATTCAACCAATCAGTGAGCAGAACCAGTCGACTCAAACATACATTACAAATCACACAAATTATATAAGTATTATTCGGTCAGCGTCTATACCGTCGCCTACTTGATTTAATCATTCAATTTACATGATTTTTATATATTTCATTTTATTGCTACGAAAACTGGTTTCAAATTGTTTAATAAGATTCACATACGTATTCTATTTGCACAACAGTGTAGTAGTGTAGAGCACTCCAAATTGTAGTGTACCGAAATACAATAAGATGTAAATAAAAATAAAATTCGATTGCGCTTTAATGTTTCATTAAAATTGAACGTTATATATGGCAATATGAAATTGACTTCAAAGAACAAACATCAAAGCTAGTACTAATTTTTTTAATGGCCATTTTGAATATATGAGCGTTTCAACTTTACCTATGCTGCAGTTGCCGAGATACGTGCAAAATGAGTGCATGCATTTACATCCTAACCATTTATAGCATATTCGCCAAATTGCAATTCGAACCAATCTCGACATTTTTCTTTACCACCGGTGTAAATGTCCCTGATATAGGTTAATCAGAAAGTTAGGATTAATCTAGAATTGTTACTAAATCAAAAGTATCGGTGATGAAATTACTTTTGCAAAATGTATAATAAATGAGATAACATTGCGTGAACATAATTTATAAATAAATTATTGTTTATAATTACTATGTAAGTATTAGCAACAACTATAATTTAAGGTAAACTTAGCGGAGGAAAAAACAAGAGTTGGATGACGGAACAAAATATTTTCTGTGTCGCCTGAATTGATGGAAAGTTCGTTAGCATGAAATAATGATAATATTGAAGGTGGCGCCAATGTCACACTTGCAGCTGCGACAACTAGTTATCATCTTCCTTGTTGGTTGAGGTTGTTCAAGAATGGTACATTGGATCTATAGTAGGATTCGTCTTTATAATTCAGTGACGAATATCAATTCAATCCTCAGAACTTATTGAGTATTTTTGTGACGAAATTGCATAAATACTTCTACATTTATTACTAGATCATTTGTCAAAGTAGTAGAATTTTTCAGTTATAACAATACTCAATAGATGTCGCTAGTATTTCGTTCTAGCTCATCTAGTCGCATCAACGCCGGATTACGAGCATAATACAATTTTTTATATGAAATATAGATAGCAATAACCAGAATAATCAAATACATAACGACGAGTTTGACAGTTGATAGTTTTTGAAACATGATGATAGATTAATGATCCCTGCTATCTTATGTAACAGTTCAAAGCGATAAATTTTTAAATATACATACATAAATTAATGTATTTTTACATAACGTAAATTTACTATAAATATGAATGAATCTTGCAAATTCAGTGTTACATAAGTAGATGTTTTGGCTATGATCGAAAGAAAATTACTAAATACGTAAGATTTTCGCAATGAGAAGATGATTAAAGCTGATATATAAGATATTTGGACAATTCAAAAACTATTTGATACCATTGAATAATACAGTACAACAATGAATCACACTATTTCGATGTGTGCAAGACAAAGAGATCCGAAATGACACGCCACGTTCTGGGGCATGACTCGTATCGTAGTAAAAGCTGAGAGTACGCTGCGGAGGCTCGTGCGTAGGCCGAGCCGAAGACAACAACCAACGGAGCACACGATCATGAAGAGGAGGGATCGGGGGGGGGGTGGAGTAAAAGAAGTAGCGACCGTGGCCAGTGCCAAGGTCGTCGGGTCCCGGAACTGCTCATAGCATCCAGCCACGGATCACGTGACTTGCCCGGCAAGAGATCTCTTTCCATTTTCTCTCACTCATCTCGTTCTCCTCTTGGGCGCACGGTTCGGTGCGAAGAGGACGTAGTACGCCCAAGCCAAAATCAACTCCGGTACGTTACATGCACCAACACTTGCGTCTGCGCCTACTATGATAGTCGTTGTCGCAGCATCTAGCGCCCGTTACCTCGTATATGTGTTACTACAATTTACACTGCGACCGATATTCCGCGAACAAAAGGATGCTGGTATCGATTATTTATGAAATCTCTGAAAGTCTCTTGCCCGATGTTTCCGGCTTCTGTTATTACGTCAAACATTGCGGATGATATTCTAGGAAGTAAATCATATCAGAATTGTCGGAAATTGCTAAAATTATAAATCTACGTTGTTGTCTGCCTGAATCTATGCTTGTTTCCACATTTTGCAATGTTTAGTTTACTTCTATGTAACTGATGGATATTTTTTTTATTCCTATTTATAAGTTGAGCCCTACATCAATTTTCTTCTTCGCAGAAACGTTATTAGATTGCTATATATGTCTGTCTCAAAATCTACCGCGTAAGAGAAAGATGTAAGCGATTCTTAGGACAGGCAATATTCTTGGAAATGTTAACGATATCCAAAATGCGCGAATTGCGAAGAATCATATTTTATAGGTCAAATGTCATTAGATGAAAACTGCTACACCACGAATTTAATACTTATTCGTGTTGTAGTAATTGTTTAACCAAGATGAATTAGTAATTCAACCCTTTGAGCAATGATGCAAGATTCGTTTATATGTATCAAAAATATGGATTTGATATAAAAATTAAATTTCAATACGCATGTGAAAAGCCTTGTGAAAGCACAATTTGCTAATTTTACCGTAAATTAAAAATAAAAAAAACTAGGCAAACCAAACATGTAAGTTGAACACTGTGTTGGTGAGCGAATGTAATATACACGTGAGTTTAACTGATGTAAAACACGCGCACGTTCTTTAGTTAATTCAGACGTGTGTGAGTTATTATGTTTTGTTATTATGAACGGAGTATGTGTGTGTGTATATGGTTGGCCGAGGGCCAAAAGGACGGCATGCCTACACGATACAACGACATTCCTTCAATTCAATAGCCGGTGTGTGAATCAACGTGAATTCCACCTTACGTTAATCTTGAAAAGGGCTTGAAATTCATTGTGTTGGTATTAGACGTAGAAACCATAGATGGGTTTCTTTTTTCGCAAGATTATCTGTCTACAATGACGTGTCTATACTTAAAAGTAAAACTGCCGTAATAATTAAATTCTCAACCCATTTGTGGTGTCTAATCTATATTATAGCAACAATAGCAACTCCTGATTGTGATATATGTGTTATTGGACACATAACATGAGCAGATAGCCGCGGCTAAGGTGCTACATTGTTTCATGGCCATCATTAGTAATGTAATATTATATATTTATTTATTAGCAATACAAACAATATATCCTGCATTTTTATAAATAACGAATAAAATGAATATGAAGGATGCTCCACTAACCTGCGTTCGGTTCTGGTTGTAGCTAAGGGTAATCGTGGACGTGCCAGTGATCGGATTCTCCTCGATGCGTACCACCGTACTCTCAGCCAGCCGCAGTTCAGGACTCTTCTCGGCAGACAACACAAAATCCTCAGTGCGCATATCTTCAACACGCCTCAGCTCACCAGTAGCCAATTGAATCAAGGAACCTTTCGTGAAATTCCCCGGAACGGTGTTATTATTCGTATTAAGAGTCGGTTTTGTTGGAGTCGAAGGTGGCGACAACGCACTACTCGTCATCCGTTTTCTTGCAATTACCCCGTGCGTAGTATTTTCACCAGGAGGTCGCGTTAAGATCCTATGCTTCAACGAGCCTTCTTTACCGCAGGGAACTTTAAAGCCTGGTATTGGCTGGCCAGTACGTTTATCTCTGAGAATACTTTGTCCCGGTTTTGCATGTTGCAACGACGATATCGTCGAATTGTAACTAGTCGGTGGCGAGACAAACGTGCCTGGACTTGTGGACGGCGGACTATACGTCTCTAACGGACTTAAAGGTGGCGGTTGGACATAACTCGTACGGATCATAGGGGTATAATGGGACGGGTATAAGCCGCCATATGGTCCGGGCAATGTGGACTGGTAGTGCATACCGGTGAATTGAGGCGCTGTTGCTGCCGCAGCTTGTTGGTACAGGCGGCTGTATGCGGCCGAGTATGCTGCTGCCGCTGATAGGTCGTCGCTGTTTGCAGTTGTTGTCGATTCGTCCTTGATCTGGGTTAGATTGACCGGGCCTGGTGTCACCGTGTTCGGTGGCGACGGGAACTTGCCGCCGGCACGCGGAGAGTTGGACGTTTGTGGCACAAGTCGAGCACCGTTCAACGGGTTTGTTGCTGACGGTGTCCCATTGTATCTGTAAATATACACATTCGCCTACATGAATTATAATACCAACCAACAACATTAAATACCAAATAGTTTTCATTTTCTAAATGTACACAATAGTTATAATTGAATGTTTTACCTGGTGGTGCCGAGCGGTTTCGGTGCCGGTCGCAGGAACTCAGCGGGCTTGGGGGGCGGCGCCCCCCGCCATGGCTCGGGGTAGGTCATGTACGGGTGGTGGCCTGGGAGGCCCAGGCCGTGCGCGTGACCCTCCACCGCGAGGCTGGCGGAAATCATCGGCGACTTTGCCTGGTTCTCGGTTCGCGGTCACCACGCGAGACAGCCAAAGCCGCACTCTTCACCTACAAACAAACAAATGCTCAATCAATTATACTGTTGAATGAATCAATATTATTGTTTGGAGCGCAATCAAAATTATAAACAATATATAATACTATGAAACGTATTGTTCTTTTTCTACTATATTTTCAGTTGCTTTCTAATAATATTACTGCTGTACAGTAGCTGAAATATTCATGCGATAATTTTATGAGAATACTATCCATATCTATTGCTTTTTGAAGTTTGGGCCTTAAACATTAAGGGCTAAATAATTTAATGAGTAATTAGGTTCAAAATGCAAAAGAAATAGTATTCGTGTTTAAATTTTGCCCTTTCATACACCACCAAATAGAAGTTGAATGTATAAAATCCATTGATAATACGTCAAGAAAATCATAATGAAGGCGGCTAGCACGCCGCAAGCAGCGGGTACAACAGCCTATAGCCGTGCGATGAACGACCCGGTCGCGCAGTCTGATGCATTGGATAGTACCCCAGTGTCTCCTTTGTTTGGGGGTAGAAGGAGGTTAACCCATTGACCCAAATTCAACACAGTGGCGCACACACACAGTCACACAAAACTATACTGGATCGATCGGTGATAGTGCGCAGTCGCTCTGCTTACTACCGCTGCCACCAAGTTTATGAATTGCGCCGCTGGAATGAGAGCGCTAGTGATATTGAATGAAGTTCGTATTCGTACCGCGTACGTCCATACGCATCTACGATCCTGCTCGCTACGGGCTACGCGCTCTGGGCCGTTTCGTTCCTGATAGCGCGGGGATATTCAATGAGTGGACGCATATTCTCGGTAGCTTGAAAGAAGCCTCCACCATTTTGTGTTATTTTCGTTGTAGTGGCCTGCACTCGACTCTCTTTTACAGCATCATACGTTAGCACTGTCATGTTGAATTAGCTTTACGCATTACCGGAGTTTACATATGAATGCAGACGTATAAGCGTTGCGTGCTATGAATAATGTTACCGATCACGTCATAACGATTTTCGGTTTAGTCCATTTTACAAATGAGCACGAGAGTTACTTTTGTGATTGGTGTAGATATGAGTAAGCGCACGTGCCATTGTTATATTATACTGCATACATAAATTACTTTTTCTTTCTTTTTACTTTCTTATACAGTTTTGTTGTGAAAACGTAGAACATACATATATGTTTTGGATATTATTTCGGGTTGAAATACCCTAAATACAAAACAATATATTTATAAGTTCAAATAGTCTTGATTTTTGAATTTCGTAAGGCGAGTTAAAAATAAAAAGAACTCCTGCAGTTAATTTTAAAATTAGCATAACCAATTTTTTATATGTTTGCCAACATATGCAGACGACATAGGTTACATTAAATCCAATGTCATTATGTTTTAAATGTTAAATGAAAACGTATTTAAAAGTCAAATACCACTTTATAAATTATATGTTTTTTGTGCCATAAAACCAAAAAAAGAGAATGCATTTATAATTTATCGTTGAGTCTATATAGAAATCCTTGGGGTAGGTTGGGTATATTATACAATATTATAAAGAATTCCATCAACCTTGAATTAAAAACAATCGAAGTGTGAAAACAAACAAAAAAAAAAACACATTTGTATATACTATGGGTTTTGCGTTGCACAATATAGGTGACTGCAACGGAAAAATACGACAAAAAAAGGTTAGTATAATTGGTATGTCGAAACAAGTTTTTGCTATAAACAGAATTATTCGTCTAGTATAGGCCACAACAGATTTTTTAAATATAAATTAACGTTTACATTATTATCAGATAATTATACATAAAATTGATGTTATAGCTATTTATAAATATGTACAATTTTCTTTATTTATGATAATAGTTGATATTTTTCATTTTCACCTTTAAAATGATCAATTATTATATATTTTAGTACTATAATCATAATTAATTACACAAAAAATATGCATATTTCATAGATAAATAATCTACAACTAGCTTAAAACTATTTTTTTAATCGATTTGATAATATTGTAATAGCAATGAAGGTCGAAATTATAAAATTAAAGTATTGGTTCCAAAATCACTGGATTACCCTAAATATTTTTATTCAATAAAAAAAACCCTTTAGTCTATTTTGTTTGCATTGTAAAATCAAGTATAGTGAGAAAAGTGCACAGGGTTTTATGAACAGTGAAGTATAAATGTAAACAAACAGACATTCTCAGTCGATTGAAAATGATGACAAAGGGAACTAAATGTAATTTGGTAGCCGTGTCTTTTCAACCCGCAAAATCAAACTAACCAGTGTTACACCTAAACATATGTAGCACACTTGGACAGTCACAATGGAAACGGCCTTGTCTGTGGAAAGACAGATAACACGTGCGGAAAATCGATTCAGTTTATACCTGCATGGTAACGTAGGGTTTTACGTAAAGTTAGCGCATAACGCAACACAAAGATATGAGGATATAATTTTAGATTTTCTATAGTGATAATGATATAGTGAAAACCAATTAAAAGTTACTTACAAGTTTCATAGTTAATCTAGTATTAGTAATGCATACGTCATGTCATATTCCGGCACGGCAATTTCCTTCCAATGTGCGCTTGGTAGGAAATTGGCCAAAATAACCTTAACGTACATTTTGCAGTATCCAAATGCCTCATTCTTGATGAAAATTATTTTAATAATACTCATCAATGGATACTACCGATTCGTTTGGTAATTTTCGTTAAAATCGGTAGAAAATAACATGTGTATATTAGATGTAGTTGTAACCAGGAGCCAAGTTTTCATTATAGTGAAGACAGGTTCATGTATTTTGTTGGCGAAAGAAAATCGGTAGTTACTCAAAATGTAAATATAGTATCGCGCACAAAATTACGCATATTACATAATATAACAAACGTTGTAGATTTATTTTGATAGTCTTTGTTTTGTTAATGGAGAGGCGTTTGGCCCTTAGTCAAAAATGACACACACTATTTATACAAATTACTCACTAACAAAATATATTGCAATCATATTCCTAGCTTTAAACTTAGTTAATTCAAAAATAAAGCGGAGCTTTCTTATCCATCCAGCATTTTTTAGTAAAATGGACATATTTGTTTGAACAAATATCTCATTCATTTGTATATTTTTAATTCGAGTTAGACATGTTTTTACAAATGCTATTGCATCTAAAAATGTATTAATTAATATCTTTCAACCACAAGTTTTTTGCTTAGGCATTTTAATTATGTTGCCAGACATCTATAGTTTTTCTTGTTTTAAGAATAATTCGGCAAAAAAACTCAAGGGTATCTTAGATATTGTAAATTAATTTCATTGTACCGAAGGAGCCGCTGTTCGTGTTTCTGTTACATTCGTGGATTAAAAAATGCCCAAAAAGTTCTTGTCTCGTCGCCCTTAAACTCATTTACTCGTTCGTAACACCAATTTTGTGCCTGTTCTGAAGGTACTAAAGTAATTTGATAAACTAAAATATGTTTATATTTAAGTTTAAAATATATTTGTACGCATGGAGTGAATACTATGAATACCGTGAGTTAAATTTTTGGGAAATCCGTACAATACAATCACATATAATCAGGGGACGCATTGTCTGTGATCAGTAAGCGAAGCCAAGGTCGTTGCTTTATCTGAATGTGTGTGGAGATATCAGCAATACGACAATTGTATGTATGTTGTTGTTGTTCGCATAGTAACACAATTAACTCCCACAAATAGCGGTAGTTTACATTATCTGAAAACTGGTTGCCAGTGTCGGACTAGCCCAAAACATGACGACTATCGTGTACATATTTAAATACAATTGCTACAAACGTAGTTACGTATTTTCATGATTCATTTACGGGAATGAAATACATTTTATTATGTTAAACACGAGCTTTAAAATATAAAACATACTGAACAAGTTTATTTCATCTCTATAGTCCGATCCTGGAAGCATACTTATCGTTGTTTACCAACAACACACAACAATGAAAGTTTTTAGTAAAATAGCAAATGCTATAATTTATCTAATTATTTTTACTTTGTGTATAAACTAAAAAATCACAATTTAGAAATAACAATGTTGCGTTTACGTTAAATAGTCAAGTCGCTTGCTAAATAAAGACGCAATCTGGCGCCGGTTAAAAGTAAATTTGTTTGCGCGAAAATACCTGGGAAATAAGACCGGTGGACGAGGAAGTTGATTGAGACCGCGAGTTGGGTACAGTACACGTGAGAGGAAGATGCTAGCTGAATCGCTATGGCAACAACATATTACAGAATCGGAAACTCTGGGGGTGGTGTACTGGGTCAGACACGGTGACGCGTGGCCTCGTGAGGCGCGAGCGCGAGTCTGCCGCGCTCCTGCACGTGTCAGCCTTGGCAATGACCTACCCTAGTTCCGATGCCCATCGCGAATGCCGCCACCGTCGTTTCGCCCCTGCGATAGCGAACAATCAGAATACGAGCTACCAGGAACACTATCGCATCAAACTGATTTTCTAGGGTCGAAAGATAGTTTGAAATGCGCATGCGTGCCTTGCTTTGTTCACAGACTAGGGACTGGATAAACGAACACGTATTTTATATGACTATTTAGTGCGAAATAACATAAAATGTAATATAAAATATCGTGACCAGTAAATTCCATTTGCAAAGAACGAACGCGTCCACTATAGGAAACTTGGATATATTCCTGGAAGTTCCAAGGCTAAGCATTTAGATTTCTCGGAATATTTTTCATATAAGAAATAAATCATATCCGGTGCACAAACACAAATTTAATTATTGTCATATGACTTCGCTACCGCACATGGAGAAATATCAATAAATGTGCACAAAGGTTTTAATATATTTATAATATATATATATATATAAAAATAGTGCTAAATGAATTTTTTAGCTCGTCGAAATAACGAACTCGGTCGTGTGTCTGTAGCATTCCTGAATCAAAACATGTTTGTCTCGTCGCCCTTAGACCAAATAATTCATTTTATTTGTGCTTTCTACTCCTCTGAAGGTACCGGAGCGATTTACACCAAATTTGGTACACATATTATTTAACATCCTATTTGAATCCCCTCGCAGTTTAAATCCAATCGCCCGTATACTTCCCGAGTTATAGGCCCCCAAAATTTGAAGCCCCCCTTAATACTGCCCTTATACAAATAATTAAAACACTCAAAAATTCCACTAAAAATTCTAAGATATTTTATATCTACAAGATTTATTCATATTGTTAACCCAAAACCCGAAAAAAATTATTAAATATTATAATTTTGAATATTTTAAAATATGCACTAAAAAGAATTATTTTAATAACGCTTTTAGATGCTTTTAAAAGTTATTTACTTTCTTATACGTAATGTATAAATGAAAGTATGTGATCACAAAGCAAATCGAGCTCGAAGTTTGAATGGTAATCCATTTTGCCTATTATCTTATTGACTTTTGTGTACCTAATAATTTGTTTTTAAATATAAATAAGTTATTGAAGAATTAAATGTAAATACGCAAGGGAGAGAAAAAACAAAGATTTAAATTCGACTAGCATGAACAATGGCTTAAAAATAATGAGATAGTAATACCGAGAAAGATCGAAATCGGTTGTATGGATCCCGTGTAGTGGCTTCTTCTGACCTGGAGGCGAAATGGACAGCGGAATTGGGCAAGGAGGATGCATTTTACCGTGGGAGCCGAAACAATCGGGTCTGAACGCAGAGAATTCCCAGACAGCCTCCAAATTCCGAGACGCGTGATGATCGTAACTATGTGTGTCCGTTTTAAAACAAACCCACCAATCTTTTTCGTACTATAAACTGATTTAGGTACGAATACTGAACGATTTATAACGTATACGATTCACGGCCCTAATTTTGTACAAGTTTGTTTTTATTTTTCTAGTTTCCTTTTGCTTTCATTTTACTCGATTTATACTCGCTGTGTGTTTATTCTCGTGTGAATACAAAGATAAAGAAATCGTAGACTGGTTAAGTTTTTTAAATTTGAAGAAAAATGAAACCTGTTTCTGATGAAAATCAAATATATAATAAATTTAATAACAATTATCGTACAAACAATTGCATAAACATGGAGAATTATTGCAAATCCAAACAAAGAAATATTAAACAGGATATCTTAAAATAAATCAAATAAATATTATATTATAGTATGCGCAGTTATGCAGTTATCCTGGTTTCACAACTCATTTGTACAAGACGGGACTTCCCCTAAAGGAAACCAAAACCACAAATGGAATAAACTGAACTGACAATAGAATTAACTATTTACGTATATTGTTCCTAACACAACGAATATACAGTGGAGTCGCCATTTAGTGAACTAATTGTTCGTATATTCGAGATTTGGAAATATTAATGTTTCTTTTAAAGAAAAATAATGATGTATTTTAAATTTCCGGAAAAGAAAAGAAACATAACGAACAATTCGTTTAAATTAAAAAAAAACTCGCCAATTTAACTAACATCGTCAAGAGATTCTAAAAAATGCAAGGAAAATATATTAGTAAAATGTTTGGATAAACTCTCGCTTTTATGAACCCGTTCGTTTCTATTAGTTCACACTAACGAGCGCCTACTGTTTTTGTGGTAGAATCGGTAGTAAAATCTTCATACATTTGATTACTCAATTCGTACGATAATTACCAATAAGACAATTGATTCTGCAATACCTACTAAGGATACCAGAATTGCGCGTTTGTTGAATATGAGATAATTTTGGTTCGATAGAGAGAAACGCAGAATAATGGATGCAAAGACGTCAAATCCATGTGCAAAACCCACATAAAATTATGTTGAGCAGAATTGCTAAATCCATATATAGGAGATAGTATAAGCATATCATTTAAATACAGGTTCGCGGAATTGTAAATTTACATATTCTAAATACACGACAGACACGGGCAGACAAACAAATCGGATATCTATTGTCAATTCAACATGAATTTCAATTATTTGTCGACGAAAAAAAAAAAAAACACATAAAAAGTAATATTTTTATTTTATATAACCTTAAAGAATTTTATGTAACGATATGTGTGATGTGTTTTAATTTTATTATATTAGCAAATGTGTGAAATTTCATAGTAATTTTCGCATGAAATAATAAAAAAAAAAAACACAAAGAAAACAATACAAAATATAATTCTTAATTCCCCAAATAAATGTTACTATTTATAAGAACAAAGGCCAATTTTATACTAATATACTTACAGCTGCACTATTACACTAGTATGTGGTAATATAATTGTGTCCATACCTGCAACAAAAGAAACATTTTTTATAAATAAATATTCAAAAATAAACAATAAGATAAACATGCAAATAAAAAAATCCCTTATTATATAATGCGCAATAACAAATAGAATAATCCATTGTTTCCAGTTATATAAGTGCGATAAATGCGGCAAGTTAAAAATATAATATAAAAAATATGTATATTAGCTTTATTAAAAGTTGGTACCAGTAGTAAAACTGACAACATATAAAATAATGTCTCTGTAATATGAAAATGCAAATGTGTACGTTGATGTAAACATAGTAAAAATATGATATTACTACATACATTCGTGCTTAGAAAATGTAAAACAGTTAATTTAAAGTGACAGATTGTTGTGATGAAGTTTTTTTAGCGTATATACAAGACGACGATCTTTTAAAAAGTCTAGGAATAAACCATTGGTTTTGCATATTTATTATACTTATCTAGAACACGCAAAATCCTTACTACTGTTGCACAATTCAAGAGCCCGTAAATTCTCTTCAAATAAATGCAATTCGAATATAGAAACTGTTCGTTTGGCTCATTGTGTACTTTACGCGCGTCACGATATTGAAGTGTGAATTTCAAGTAAATTAAATACATCAATTGTTAAAAATAATCCCTAAATTTCGTGCCACGAGAACTTTATAGTTGCAGTTGAATTTATAGTGCAACTTAACTAAACTTCGATGATAAAGCACGGGTAATAAATTGTGAAAAATCTTCTATTCCTAAAATAAGTCGACCATAAGTTAAACCTACGAGCTACGCGAATCATAAGTTTCTCAATAACTTCATGAACTACACTGACACATTTTTAAATCCAAACAACTTGCGAACAAGTTCAAACCTGTATGCTATATAGTTTGCAAACTAGACTTGTTTGTGTCTCACAGCTTGATCTGTAATAAAACAATAGGGCCAACTTTTAACTTACTACTAAATAAATGTTGTTACCAGAAGATTAATTGGCCCTTTGAAAACATTCATATATAGTTAGCACATTAAACGAAACAATTATCAAGCATTTTATGAAGATGACGTTAGCATATCATATTCCACTACATAAAAAATGCAGTAATTTGTTTCAAGTTTTGCCAACAACGCATATTTACAAGTGGATTGGCCTGCACTCGCTTTTCTTATACGTAGTTATCACTAGAAATATCCTAACTGCCAATATGCATACATTAAATTTACAATTAATATTAATTCTTTTATATTGACATGTGTCTGTCTACATATCTCACCAAACTATTGGTGTTATACATACAACATACACTATTTCATTATATATGTTTTCTCTAATTTGGTAAATAATTATATAACATTCAACCCATTATATCTATATTTTATTTAATAATTCCTTATCTGTGTATAATTTAGGTGTACATATTTACTTAAAATAGTATTCACTTTTATTTTTATATAGAAACAGTACAGTTTATCACCAAATTGTGCCGGGTTCATCAATGTTATTTATTTACAGACACACTCAGTCATCGCGGCAGAAAATAAATATAGTCACACTTCTTGTTGTCAAGTCATTTCAATATTTATTATCACAAACAGTTTTATATTTCGATAGAATATTTTATATATCTCACAACTTTTTCGTAATTCTACGGACACTTTTGTTAACGAATCGATTATACTTTAACTCTTCTGTACTCAGTACAAAATACTATACGCGATACTATGATATTATTGCATCATTCAAACATTAGAAATAATATTGTAAATGTTGAATGCACTTTAGGTTTGTATATAATATAAGATTACCTAAAGAAAACATCTAGTAATAATAAACGTTTACGTTTCGTACAATGGCAATAGTAAATAAGGAAAATATTATATAATTTCTTTTTTAATTATAAGAATCACATCATGTTGTTTTTGACTCTCTAAATGGAAGTATCATGAACATTTGCGATTCTTTAACAGAAATACACGGTTTAATCATCCCTGAATCAAATCCGACTATCTTTTTTTAGTGAAGCCGTGTGAACGCTCTAGAGCCAAAACTGACTTAAAACTAATGACCCTGGTGTGCAAACCCTATGTTTAAAAACAATATCTTAACACCGTAAGTGTAACAGTTTGTTCATGCTATTTTTCATAACTCGGAAACGGCATGAGTTAGAGAAAACGTAATATAATTGCACAGTTCTCATCTTTGAATCTTGGCGAAATAAACATCTATTATACAACAAACATAGTTTCTGGGGGCGGTTAACTTTGAATAATTCTCCGATAATGAGTAATCAATATATAAATAAAACTACCTATTAGGTATAATAACAAAAATCTATATTTGCTAAATAAATATTAACTAGACGGACCCGTCAACTAATTTATAAATAAACATTCATTAATAACTGATAATAATATCTATCAATCAATAAATTAAAAATATATAAAACATAAATACGTCATAACTTTACGAAAAAGTATGAAATCCAGGTGTTATTTCTGTCATATTATGCGATTATTTTTCGTAAAATGACACAAAAAACGCTAATCCGTACATCTGCGCTTTTGATTTTCGTGCCCGCACACAATTACGTAGATATGTAATCGTTACAAGTGGGTGTAACCAAGGAGCGATATTTTGTAAACCATGCCTAAGTAAAATAAAGTGGCACATCGTTATACAGAACAATAAAATCTGTTCAGGTTTGAAAAGTAAAAGGCAATAAACACAGCATAACGTAACATAAAATGTCCGTTGTGAAAATACAGTAAGAGTCAAACTATGCGATTATGCCTATAAGCCAGCTCATTACAAATATACAATGTGTAAAATAGTTTCATTAAATAACAAATCAAACATTGAATACTATAGTTATTCACTACGAAAAACTGCAGGCTGACCAACGTTACTCAAATAACATGAATAATGATAAAGTTAAAAGTGTAATTCCTGGAAAAGTACAATAATTTTGTTACATGTGCAACGGAGAGGAAAAAAGGTGATAAAAAAAATCATTGTGCACATGTTGCGCTGTACTCTGTGTATATTATGATATCACCAGTCAGCTTGGTTCGCTATCCATTCGCTCACAGAATGCAGCTTGCGTGGGCTATTAATAATCAAAGGTCGCGCTGTTGCTATTTAACAGCGAGCAACACACACACAAAAACCAATTCCAGTTCTCAATCAAACAAAAAACATAGAGTCCGAACAACAAATTTCATTATTAAATCACTCTAAACGATTGATCAAGACGAGTCTAAGACCGCATAGCAACACACTTGATCTTATAGCGTTCGCATAGTGCCTAGTGACGGCAGCAGTGCGCATTTGGTTGCACTCGCTTGCATGCAGGAAGGGCGCACGCACGCAACTAAAAACACTGGTAAAAAATAAACATTACCTGAAGTAGTTGCAATCCAGACAAAAATCCTGCAGCCATTGGTACTAAACGCAATAATTATTGTTTGTTGATAGAATTCAGTTTGTCATTGAGAATGTTTGCGGGTTTATATATATATATATATAAATACACTTGTTGGTTGTGAGGGGGAAATATACGTCACTGGGCAAAAACATACACTTTTTTGTAAATGATGCGTGAACTGTTTTACAAACACATTATTAAAAGTCACCGACGCGGGTATTTTGTGCGTGGATGGTTGGTGGGTGAGAGAGAATTGAGAGTGCAAACTCAGGTAACGAACGACTCGAACCGTGGAGTAACTGAGCTGTACTGAAGCGAATGTGAAACCAGTGAGATCGCCGCCACTACACTGCCACTATGCGGGGCACGTAGTAACTACGCCGGGCACGTTTCAAGCCGCGCTCACCCAAACATACACACTCTTGTCTTGTCACCTATTCACTGCATTATGAAAATAAAAAATATACTCTTTCGCGGTTCGCCAGCAAACTTATACGTATTGTTGCACCCCATACGCCTATTTATTCATGACTTCATTGAATGAAACTCATACACGTTGTGAAGCTTTATCTAATCAAAAATTAAGTCATTGTAAAGCGAATAAGGCTTATCATTTTCCCTATAGTACGACAACATATTCGCTCACACGTACCGTAGGAATTGTTGCAGAAATACTTTGGTATAGCGATACTGTATTTATGTATCGACAAATACCACCGAATTTCTTAAGTAAACTTAACAGATTGTTGATCCTAACATTTTTCCTAATATTTATTTACTTAAAATGCTAGTCTCTTTTTTATTTACTTCAAACAAGACTTTGTTTATTTAATGTTTTACAACCTATTTCTACATTTATTGAAATCTGCCAAAGTTTCTTTCTTTGGTGACTAATGGTACCATTATTAAATGTTTTTTTATTTATGTATCTATTTACATAAATATGCCAATTAAAGATAATGACCAGTGGTCACTGATTAATTATTTAAAGGCAAGAAAATGTGTATGTGCAGATAATGATGAATGTCTTTTAAACGTTGTCAAATTACCGATGGTTTTCCATGTACCGACCTAAATGTAACGTGAACCAAAATAGATTTACCACTTCCTGAAATACTGCGAAGTATTGCGGTGCATTTTCTTTTACCGCGTAAACGATAAGAATATCATCATTGATACGACTGGACGCTCTTGTTTAGAATAACATATTTTCTGTAAACATTATTCGTGGAGAGGAACTCATTTGAAAAGAAAAATTATTTCCTTATTCATTAGTTTAGTTTAGATTGAGAATTCCGTATTTCTTTACCAATTTGCACAAAATACATAATGGTTAGGTTAGGTTAGGTTGGCAAACTGTATTCCAGTTGCTATAGAAATCTATTTCTAATAAAATAAATATAAAGCTTATAATATCTATAATCGTATATTAGCAGTTGTTAATTAATTATAAAGAAAACAATGAAATATGTATTTGAAACGCCTTAAGTAATAAAATAGTACATGTGGCTACTGTATATAATATGATAATATATAATAATATATATATATATATATATATGGAAGTGTATGTATGTATGTGTGCATGTGGAAAGGTCAGTTAGTCCGATGACGCAGCATAGATGAAGCTAACCATATCCTCGTCTCGCTGATATCTTCGCCTCATCTACTGTTTTTATTTATTTTTTATTTAGTATATAATCATTCACTACCAAAGAGGTATATTGGTTTATAGATGAACCTGTCCTGCACGCTGTTTTTACACGAATTACCACTGGATCTAGTGGATCTCAAGGTCAACCCATCAATGGAGAACATACCATTGAATCAAATGTTCATATGTCTATGTTGTTCAAGGTTAAAGTCTGTCCGTTTTCTATTTCAACAATTAACAAAACTCTATTTTGTTTTCTTTATTATTAAGCTACATTGCAACAAGATACTGATTCGTAGTTTTCTCGTAACTGGTACATTTTCTGAAGAAATGTTTCAAACAAAAGTTGTTTGCGAAATATGAATTACTATTACTAAAAACGCGTAATGGTATCAGTATCAAGGCCGTCGCGTCGGAGAGGATAGCGGAAGAGTGGAACACGAGCCGGCGCGCACACACACGTCAATGGATGGATGGTTACGGGGAGACCCGGTGTGTTGCCATGGCGATCAAAAGGAGGCGCTGCCGCGTGGCTATTTCTAGCGGACTGAATAACATTGTGGTGGGCATATAATATCGCTATACCACCTCTATCTATTCCCCACACACGCATTCTAGCTCCTTCCTTCTGTGGCGAAGCCGATTGCCCATATTGGCTTTATTGAACACAACATTTCTGTTTATTATTCGGTATTTGTTTATAAAGACACAATAAGTATCTTGAAAATTAAACGTTTTAACTTAATAATGTTTAAAAAAGCCAGTATAACAGACAGAAACTGTTCAAGTTATAGTTCCCACGCTCTTACTAGCTGGGGTGATGTGTGTTTGAAGTTCTATGCGCGCACAGTGAACAGATAGCTAACCATTCATCAAATATTTACTGAATTATACCTTTAACATATCGTATGCTAATTTTATTGTTACGTTTACTGCGTTTTCTCCCTTCAAAACAATGCTAAATGGAATTTACAAAAGCTCATGTACATTTTCAACTTGCTTATTAGAATCAAGTGTTTTATATCTAGATAACTTTGTGTTGATAAACTGATTTCATAATAAGTCTTGTAACGACTCTTTTCGATTAATTTCATTGTTGTTCTCTCAATAAAAATAGTAAGATAGTAAGGTATAATTTTAAATATTTGGTTACTATAGCTATCTAGTGGCATGTAGCGAAATCTTTATCAAGGACAACCCACATTTTTAGTAATTTTATAGATATAAAACTAAAAAATGGTTTAAAATGATCAATTTACGATACCTACTTATAAATAACACTTGAATTGGTAACATCCGCAGTTTCGGTTTGAAAAATTGATTAGATAAATAAATATCTTATTAAAATATACAGGATATTATGATTATTAATAAATTCTAAAAATAGCATTGGAGAATGTAATTTCCTTTTAAAATTTGCCAAGGATATGAAATATTCTAGAAGAATACTGCATTAACTTGCGCAAAAATGTATATTACAAAAAATTGAGTGTGCTGCATCCGACTCGCTTGTACATTATATATAAAGTCAAAAGGTTTATTTTAACAGAGATAAATGGTGATAGAATTTGAGTTGATAAAATGCAAATTTCCATATAACTCGAAAACGGTGCATCGTATCGCGCCGCCGTTAACAGATTTGAGTTCCCCGATACTTAAATACTCTACAAACTTACTTTCAGCCTGATTGAAAAGAAAAAAAATTTGGTCACATTTCACGAATTTTTTTTAACTTGAAATTTTTATCAAACTTTGCGATTTTTTTCCGACCAAACCATAAATGATAGAAAGTTGAAATTTGGAGGGTCAAACAACCTATATTTGGAGTATATTATCATTTTTTTTCAATTTGATTGGGGTAATATTTCAAGGTCCACAGCAAAAACAGTGAAAATCGTCGATTTTCGCAAAAACGGCAAGGGGTACCCCTTGCCATTTTTTCGGCAAAAAAATCACATAATTATTTTTGAGTTTGACATATATTTAGATTAATTTGACTACGCTGATTCCAAAAATGCTAATAAAAGTGTTGAAAAACCGTTAGAATTTGAGTTAGCGAGATTTGAAGTTGATAAAATGCAATTTTCCATATAACTCGAAAACGGTACATCGTATCGCGCCGCCGTTAACAGATTTGAGTTCCCCGATACTTAAACACTCTACAAACTTACTTTCAGTTTGTTTGAAAAGAAAAAAAAATTGGTCACATTTCACGAATTTTTTTTACCTTGCAATTTTTAACAAAATTTGCGATTTTTTTCCGACCAAACCATAAATGATAGAAAATTGAAATTTGGAGGGTCAACCAACCTATATTTGGTGTATATTGTCAATTTTTTTCAATTTGATTGGGGTAATATTACGAGCTCCACAGCAAAAATAGTGCAAAAGCAGTAAAAATCATCGATTTTTGAAAAAACGGTAAGGGGTACCCCTTGCCATTTTTGCGCCCAAAAAATCACATAAATATTTTCGAGTTTAACATATATTTAGATTAATTTGACTACGCTGATTCCAAAAATGCTGATTAAATTGATGAAAAACTGATAGAATTTGAGTTGGCTGGATTTGAAGTTGATAAAATGCAAATTTCCATATAACTGAATACTTCTTTTGTATACATTTTGTGGAATTCCGACAAGAACGAAAGTATGTATGGAAAATACCGAATAGCTGTGACACTCCAACGCTGAATATTTAAAACTAGATTCATATACACGCATAGTTTACTCGTACACGTGTTCATTGAATGCTATTTCCGTTTTGATTTATTATTGGACAAAGCACTACGAATGCGTTGCGAACGACAACGAGGGAGGACAGTCGACTCGGTTGTAGTTGTATATTGTACAAATAACACAAACACGCATGCGTGTTGCGTGCATTGCTTGCATATATGCATGACATGACTGGACTGGACTGGCACGGGACAGACGCGTTTCAAAGGAATTTATCATTTCAAATGCCAAAAAGTGAACACACACGCATAAGCACACATTGTTTCAAACTTATTTAAATACCCAGCACTAATCATTGGTGGCAGCGTTACGGGCTGTTACAAATTATCTGCTTTATTTTAGTTTAAATAAATTATATTTAGGTATCAACAAACTATTGAATATTTCCCGTAATCCAATTCTGAATATTTATTAATGATTTCTATATTTACAATTACAACTGTTCTAGACTATTATTATAATAACAAATATGGTAATTGTTGGTTAAAGCAGTAAACAAGTGCAACAAATAATTAAAATACTATTACTTATTGTCCATATAATATAATAAGTATTACGTCGGTATAGAGTTATTGTATTTATAAATTGTTTGGTCTCTAAAGAACTAAAAATAGCAGCGGATGTTATTTGAAATAAATGATTGTTTTCAGTTTTGTTGTTTACAATTAATTTTAATTTATGTTTGCACAAATATAATATTGCAAGTATTTTATACTAAACAGAAATGAACCAACTGAAACTGTTCCTTAATTTATAAAATTATTTTTACTGAATTAATGAGAAATTAATTTTGCGTCAATACAATTGAATTTATATTCAACTTGAACATGTTTTATCAAATATTCATAAATCATGTTGTTCAGTCGTCCTACGCTGTATTTGAATTTGAATTTAAAATCAACCAGTTGCTGGAAACGTAAATTACAATTTTAATGTACCCAAATATTTAAATGATTTCTGTCAATATCGACATTTACTATCATGAATGTTTTATACGGTCACATTGGTTAAATACAGTGCAAAGAACTCTTTACATTCATGCAAATTGCTTATACGATTTTTATTACGCAAAACGGGTCATTAGGAATCAAGCATTTTGTATCAATATATTAATATATAACTGCTAAAGAAATCGTTTTCATCTATATATATTTAAACTCTTATAATTTTAAAATGATTATGTTTTGCTGCAAAAATGGTTGATAAATCGGATAACATTGTTCAATTTATTAAGTAAATATGATTTATTAAATGTTGCACCCGCTTTGTACCTATTTTGTTTCCTGCGAAATATGTTTAACCGAAAGATAATTTCAATTGAGCTTCGAGCAAATAAATAAATGCAATGAAAAAGAATGCTTGAATCACAATGACAGGCGGCGTAAACCAATTAAGCACAGACGAATGCCTTTGCTTTGACCAGTCTACATAGAAGAATGTCGTATGAAATTAGATCTAGGCATGGGAAAATATTTCGGGTAAACGTTCGGACTTGAAGAATGAGCAAAGAAAAAGGTGTTTAGTTGCAACCAGGACCAGACATGTTCGTTGGAAGAAGATGCTCACGTTCGAACATGTTGTTTTAGTTGTTTAACACCTTATACACAACCTTGGATAGGTCATATTGTTATATAATTAGTATGGGAAAGATGATGGAGACCAGAGACCATAAAACACCTGGACATAACCAAAACCTACACACACACAAACGTTCACACCTTACACATTGCACGATACACGTGTGGAGAATATCCGAATTTCATCTATTATGCATTCTTATCGAGCGGTTGTGTTTATTGTTTTATCCGATTTTAAAATCAGCGATTTCAGGATTAATTAATATTTCAAGACGTTTGATATATATTGTAACTACATTTACAAGATAAAACAATGTGGAATGGATCCAAAAATAACTGTGATATTGAAAAATGTTTGCATAAATAATATAATAATAATTCGACATATTTATTTGGCATAGTGTGTTACATAAGGCACATTATAGTATAAAAGTTGATGAGATTCTTGCGTGACTATAATATATATAATAACCACAAACAGAATTAAACAATAAGGTATATTATATGAATGCTGAGTCAACTGATTTAATCTATTTTTCTTTACTTTCCTACAAAAAGTTATCGTTATTTTCTCAATAAATAACCGATCAAAAAATAAATACAACGCACCTATGCGTCCAGGCGTTTACGTAGAATCAACCAAAAACAAGTAGCGAACTAGCAAAAACGAAGATTGTAATGCTATCTATTGCTGGCTAGTTTAACTAATCTAGCTAGCACTACAGCTCTTTTATAATTGTAAGACGAGTTAAAAAATCTGGATTCACTTTACAGTGGAATAAAAAAAAATCTTTAAGGGAAAACTAAAAAAACTGACGAGAATTTCAAAGGCAATTCAGATGCGGAATCTGGAAAGTGGTATTTCGTCCACTCTCGACTGCGATGACCATCAAATGATACGGGAACCAGAACCAGTGCAGGTGAGTTAAGTTAGCTAAAGTAGCAACAACAACCTGTAACCTTCCCCTTCTTCTCGTCGCATCTTTAGCAAGCCATTCGCTGTTGGTGAATGATGCTAATAGAAAAGAATGATAATGACTATTTTTACGGTCGCTTGTAAAAGAAAAAGGTACATTATATAAAAAAAAAAAAAAGAATTGAGATGGTCGTGGTTGAACAAGTTCTTAAATGGAATCCTGTTGGCCAAGGCCAGGGACGACTACTACTTTGCGTTGTACTGTACTGTGTATGGAGAAGTGTGCTAACTTATAGAATCACTGACTTGTTTCTGGAGAAAAACTAAATAAGTTAATTCAATATCTTCAATTTTTGGATCAGCGTTTATTTATTTAACGAAGTAATCATGCAAAAAACTACACTATAACATTCTTAAGGCGGTCGGTGTGCTTTGATTTCAATAATTGATGGGTTAAGTGTACCGATGGTATTTAGAGAATCTTTCATTTTTAATTGGAGAATTCAAAGGGCGACTACCATTCTTTTTAGCTCGCCGAAGTACCGAAGAAGCTAAAGCATTCTCGAATCAAAAGATTACATAAACAAATAGTGTTTCTCTTGTCGCTCGTAAGACCAAATTTGTACTTTCTACTCCTCTGAAGGTACCGAAGCGATTTACACCAAATTTGGTACACATATTATTTAACACCCTATTTGAATCCACTCGTAGTTTAAATCCAATCGCTTATATACTTCCCGAGTTATAGGGCCTCAAAATTTACAACCCCCCTTAATACTGCCCTTATAAAAATAATTTAAACACTCAAAATTTCTAGTACTAATTCTAAGATATTTTTTGTCTACAAGATTTTTTCATATTGTTAACCCGAAGCCCGAAAAAAATTATTAAATATTTTTACACTTTTTACATTTTATATCTATAATTTTCAAATTGTTAACCAAAAGGCTGAAGATTTTGCGGCTGCGTAATTATTTGGTGGGAACTGATTCAGTTTGGTGTTTACACATGTGTTATTTGTGTACTATAGCGCAGCTCCAAAGCGATTAAAGATTTAAAAAATGGTTTTTTTTAATTTCAGTAGTAAATAATTCTTGCTAAATCATGTAAGATATAAATATGTATCATTATTTTCAATAAATAATTATGTCAACACAAATCAAACATTCCGAGGACAATAACACTGATAATTTAATGTTATAATTAGTATAAATTAACAATTTCAGATAAATATTCATAGAGGAATTATACAATATGTTTACTACACTGGTAACTATTCCGACAGATATATATATATATATATATATTTTTGTGCATCAGCATTATAGTGATTGTGAAATGATTCATTCCTATATATGCTTAGTAAACATGAATTACAATAATTTATTGCCTGTCTTGTCAATTAATTTTATAATAACTCACTCGACAAATTAGAAAAATCCCAATGCATTTAATTCTGCAAACAGTTTATTTCTAAATACGAAAATTTTCCATTGTTTACCATTGATATAGTTCAATTTCAAGATACTTGGATTTAAAAATAACCCCAGACTCATTTATTATTTATTATTATTATACGAATACAAAATCGCATTCAATAATTATTGTACATTTTTATGCGATAGTTAATTATCTGCAAATATACATTACGTTTACATCGAGCTCATATATATTATTTTTACATTCGTCAATTCATGAAAACATATTTTACTTATTTATTTATTACATAGAAAATATGCGTCAAAAATATTCGTACAGCTAAAGTCACGGACTGTAATTTGATTTCCCCAAATACCAATTAATCAGTTGTACTATTTAATACCAAATATGTTTATCTTTAAATGAGGACAAGCTCATTTTGTTAATAATATTCTGAGAACTTATAATATTATTAATTTGTTAAAATTTCCAAATTACTTAAACTTGAATATTTCACATACAATTATCTACCTGTTGCACTGCATTCATATACGTTTTTATTAGGTTTTAAAGAACAACTAGCTTCGCTTCGGTATCAAAATGGTTGAACTGTTCAAACAAAATGGGGGCTTATACCAAATTGTATATTTAATTAGTTTATTTAAACTTGAAACCTTTAGCATCTATTGCTTGAATAATATAACCAAAATAGAGTAATAATAATAATAGTAACAGCACTAAAAAGACCCGTGTAAATAATGTCTATTACTATGGTGAAATATTTTGGCAACAAACGACATTCCAGATAACCAAATGCCCATCTGTCTTTAAAATTACTAGATCATAACAAGTACGAATTCATTATTAACTTTATTAGTATAGAAATATTACGCATTTTCAGTTCCAGAAAGTCATGGGTATTCCCAACCATTGTTTAACTATACTAGTAAAAACCGCAGACCATTAATGCTATTTATAAATGAACGATTCGGAAAATATCATAAACTGTACACAAATGCAAATTGTGCACCACTTATTATCTAGAATTGTAAACTACTAAACTGCCGTTTCAAATAGGATTCTATCAAATATTATACACTGAAAACTTAGGATACTTTAGATTATTTTTGTTGCAAAGAATAAAGTTGGAAAAGTAAAGATAAATAGTATTTATTCCGCATACCGAAAAAGTGACCAGTAAATGGTTCTCATTAGTGAAACATGCCACTTGGCTATTTTTACAAACAAAATGAATATCACGCACACACGATACACGGTAGCTATAGTATATAATAGTGGCGAGTCAGTGTAGTCGCCATTGCCATAGTACTATATAGTCGCCGGTGTTATTAACCGCGCCGTCCATTGGTATATATCTGGTTCTTATACGTATTTTTAGATCTGCCAACTGCACAGAATCACCACACACACTCTGTGCTTCTTTCAAGAAAATCACACATAAATTCAATCGCCGCCAGCTTTATATAATAATTAATTGGCTACGTGCCATTCAAGACACTCGTAAATATTTCATTATTAAAATCGCGTACCTAACAAACTTTTAAAAAGTATTTTAATTCATAGTTTCATACGCACGCACATGAATAACATGAAAAATGTTCATATTTATGCAACCAACATAGCCGAAGTGTTATACAAGTAGCGAGCATTGTAATAGTCTAGTAATTTTAACAGTTTCAAAATTCGGTGCCGTCTTACATTTCCTACTAACAGATTGAAATTGTCATCTGAACCGCGAACTCCGACAACAAAGAACCAACTCAAAAGATAACTTATCAATGTTCAAGTACAGTCTGTCTCATTCAAACCACAACTCACCTCAAGTTCACTTCGCAGATCCTGGCTGTCTAATCAAAACAAAAATGCACTCAGTTCCTAAACGAATAGGTACCCAAAATACGCGACATTATCCCCACAAATCACCGGTGGCGAGTCCAAGCAACCGAAGTAATAACACTTTTGTTTATATTTACATTCACTAGAAATAGTGTAATTTTTACTGTGTGTGTTGCAGAGAATCGCTTGCTTACAATCAAGAGTGTTCACGTTTCTGTTATGCGTACGCTAGTATACTATACGCTATACTATAGGAATGTAGTAGTGGGGATTCTACAACTCCAAACGCCCAGTATCATTCATCAGCTATGCTGGGGTGTTTCATGGCCAAATGTCGCTTGGACGATTTCCGAAGAAAGTTCAGGCTGGCATACAGCCGACCAGTGACTTACTGAACATGATTCCATGGTCTGTGGTTACTGTTTTGATATGAACGAATGGACAAAAAGACACTGGGCGCTGGGTATGGTTCTGTGTTGTGGGAAGGACTGATCTAAGAAGAACTGCCATCTACCTGACTAGCTAAGGCCAAGGGAGAATACCGTGCTACAAAATCGAATTCAGATAATGCCACTACTAACAGTTTGAATACTACTAATTTTAAAATAATATTAGATTAATTTGTATTACCTTAATATTGCTCAGTCTTGATAATAAAAATGGATGTCACTGCACAAGTACCTAGCATTTTCGACTATATATATACCTAATTATAATTTTATTCAAAAATGCGACTATTGTCTCCACATACTTATAATAATTTTAAGGAAGCATTATTTGGAGGCCATGCATTTAAACAATTGCATTAAAATATGTTGATCTAAATAAAAATGCAACTGTATCAGTGTTCAAGGTATCCAAATTTAATTTGGTTATTTTGGCTTTGAAAATGTAACTAAACCAAATTTATAATCGATGTTCGTCATATGAATAGGTAATAATGTATGTAAATCATTTTCGCGCGAACATTCATAGAATATATTAAGTGCCAAAGACAAAGAACCTTTGATTTTGATATATATAAATATTTAATTGCAATGCATAAAACTAGATAGAATTTTTTTGGGTCCTATCAAAAATCTTTATAGAATTATATAACTATTATATCACAGTTCGTTAAGATTGTGAAGCCAATGGCTAGAAAAAAACATGACTACAATAGATAATTTTGAAAGCGTTCCCATGAAATGTACAGCTTGCGTTATTGTATTTAATCAACTTCAAAAATCAGTGGTAATAAATACGTCTTTAATAAACATAACAGTGATCAAAAAAATGTTTAAAAACAAGATTTAGTACGCGTCCAACGCATTAACGCGTATAGCTCGCCTTTTGGTTAACAATTTGAAAGAAAGTAAAAACTATATATATTTGTTTGAATGCTGGTTTAGTTTACTAATGATAAATGTCATAACTGTACAGCAACTCCTACACAATGTATGTGTATTAGACATCGATACCTATACCTCAAGTGTCGGTAATTGTTGAAAAGAAAGCGTAAAAGCAATGGCGCCACTAAGATGGCACAAGGTGTTTGTGGAAAATGGGTGAGCATTTTCTGACGTCGAGGGGTGTCCGTGGCGCTCATACACTAACAATAGCAACCATATATACCCCTCA
This sequence comes from Leistus spinibarbis, assembly GCA_933228885.1. Classification (NCBI taxonomy): domain Eukaryota; kingdom Metazoa; phylum Arthropoda; class Insecta; order Coleoptera; family Carabidae; genus Leistus; species Leistus spinibarbis. The sequence continues at coordinate 7,907,100 of OW121804.1, read as the reverse complement.
ATTCTCAACTCCCAGCCATCACAGGTTCTTAACTTGTGTACACACCTTATTCTTTTGTTATAATATACTATTATATTCTTATGTCTTTCACAAGCATCTTCACAGTTGACATGATTCTCTTTCACATTGTTTAGTTTGCTTCGCAGCTAAAGTGGTCACTCACAGATTTTCGGAGTACTTCGTAGAATACTTCAATACTTCAAAATTACTTGTTGCCAATTTCAATTACATTAGATTTGAACATTTATTATTATCAATCTAATTTAAATATGAATCAATTATAAGTAAAATAAATGTAACGACTATATTATATTAACAATTATATCGTATTCTACATCTATATTAATGGACTATTGCACTCACATAATTGCATATATATACTGGTTGGTCGTAAAGCCTTGATAGTAATTGCCTACAACTATGATGTCACCCTGAATTTTAGACAATTAAACTTGTACTAATTTACTACTGTGTTATATATTTTATTTGTAAGTGTCAAAAGTTCATCTTTATAACCATATTAATGGTTTTAATGTTAATAGTATTTCTCCGTTAATTAATAGTAAACTAAATCAGCTTTGCATAATTTGAAACACGTAAACATATTTTATAATTTGCAATGCATGTTTGCATTATTTCCCACAAATATGCAACTTGCACCAACGTATATTAATATATTTCCGGTATTAATTGTATATTTAGTTATCAAAAAATAAAAAATTATCGACCTCACAGGTATAGAACCCTTACAGTATTGACGTGGCAACATTGCACGAAATGCTCCATAAGCCATTTTCCCTGAGACGTACAATAGAACATTCTCGTATTGTTTTCGCAAAAATGAAGACAAATATTTGCCGTTTACATATCCCTACAATTTGTGGTTTTTCAAATACTTGTATTTTTAATTATACTGTTGTGAAACAAGCTGATGCCATATAACACTTACTTTTTTCTATATTTACTTTGTTTTTCTCAGAAAATCTCTTGTAATTTTATATTCATTTGACTTGTATACGAGTGATTATATTTTCTAGAGAAAAATATTTTCAAGGTTTCACCCGAAGCGCACATCGCTCGCGTTGTGCGTGAAGTCATATAAATATAAGCAATTAGTATATAGCACGGCGCTAAAAGTAAATCCATCTTAATTTTATAAACGATATTATTTTTGTAATATACTGTGGCCTTATTATATAAACAATGAGTAAAATTTAATAAAACAAAAAAATGATAACTACAATTACTTTTCAGAAAAAAAAACGATTAAATGCCAAGTAAATAGTTAATATTCACCTTATACTAGGATAGAGAATCAGTTAGCGTTAACACCTTTCTCGCATTGTAATGTTATGAGAATATAATTATACCCCACACATAGTCAATATCCACAAGATTTATATTCATTGAATAATGTTACAAACAAACCTACACAAAACCGCTCAACATAAATGATTAATTATTTGCAGCGACTACGATTTTTTAAACCATAAAATAACAATATACCGACACAATTTACTTGAAGTCATAATTTAAATATGTTGTTAACGTGTCGTTAAATTAACCGCAAACGTACGAGACGTTTAGTTTATACATGGATATTGCTAATATTTCAGTGTGCGTTAAACAAATAATTTATATTCAATTAGTCTTATTTCGCAGTTGCAATGAATGTCTAATGTATTTTGGAATATCTGCTTATCCTCTTTTTGTATCAAAACAATGTTTTGGTTCTTCGTACTGCTGTATATTTTCAATATTATTTCTTTACGTTGCAAGTATAAACTCAACTCTCTGGATTCATCAAGTGTCGTTTACATATTGTACAATTTAGTATCGTATTATATCTCACACTGTACACTATTATTTTAAATAACTGATGAACAACATGGAAGATTTAAATACGATAATTCTGCAAGATATCCAGTGTCCAGCTTGCCGTGAACCAATGAAGAAATATATTTTTATATGCACTTTAGGTAAGTTTAGTAAACTACTAAAATTATAAATTACTTTCTCAATATGCGTAGCATCGACAAATACCAAAACAAAAATAATACTCCCGTTATTACTACTTAAAGTAAACTTAAACGTGTATTACAGGCCATAGTTTGTGTGGTAATTGTAAAAAAATTATATCAAAATGTCCGATATGTTTCTGCCAAATGGGCGAGGCAAGGAATTGGCTATTAGAATCAATTGCTTGCCTACTGAATTACCCTTGTTCGAATGCGGATCAGGGTTGTTGCGAGTTGTTTCCTTACGCAGATCTTGATGAACACGAGAACATTTGCATGTAAGTAGTTATTAAATACATTAAATCGGCATATTTTCCTGTAATATTATGATAAATGAATTTATTTTACCACAATATGTGCTTTTTAAGAACCAATTCCAATGAATTAAATATTTTATATTGGATATTTTCTTTTTAGAAAAATGTTATTTTAAACGCTTGAAAATATATTTCAGGTTAATTATGTATAATTTTTAGACACAGAACATACGGCTGCGCCATCTACGATGAAGCAGATATGCTCTGCACGTGGAAGGGCCTACGCGTGAATTTAGCTGCACACGTGAAATCCCTGCATCACCGTTCAGCCTGGACTCAGAGCGAGAGCCTGAGTCGGTGGTCGAAATTTAAGGAAACTATCGAAACACAGGTATTGTAAAATAGTATACATATATTAACTATAATAATATGCTTAAAAATAACTTAACTTAATTTTAGTTGTTGTTCATAGAAGAGGACAATGAGGACGATGAGATTTTTTGGTTACACCGGCAGGAGAAGAACAGTCGCATGAGCTGGTGTCTTCAATATATAGGTAGTAACATACATTTACAAACGTACAGATTTGAAGTAAACATCTTCAAAGAAGATGAGCCGGGTCGTTTCATTACTTTGGGCAGTATTGCACAACCCGATTCACTGCCTAAAAACAAATATTTTTACCCTGAGAATTGCGCGAAGATCTCAAAGTCCATTTTTGAAACATTTAAAGATAATAATGAAACAGTTTGGTATACAGTAAAAATATTGCAAAATTCACGCGAAGATGACGAAGAAGATACAGAAATGCAAGACGATGAGGATGGTGATGACGAAGAGGAGAATAATTAATTTTTATTGGTTCGGGGGCAATTTTAGTGTAATATTTGAACGTACAAATGTCAACAGAAATATGAAAATATATACTTGAATTCATTACTGAATATGACTTCTAATAATTACAAAAATACGCTAAAAATGGTCCAGATTTATTTGTTTCTATTTGTATTCCTAATTTTATTTATATGTATTCATTTATTATATACTTTGAAATAATTATTTAATGTTTTAAAATCCCATTATTATATTTGTAATGATTTTGTATCGTCGTTTAAACATCTGAAATTACATTTTTAAATTTTGATATTTTTATTTCTTTCCCCGTACCATACAGAAGAGTTAAAGCAATCGGTCGTGTGTCTGTAGCATTCTCGAATCAAAACATTTCATTAACATAAAGTATATTTGATGCTTTACCAAATTTGTGCCTTCTGCTCCTCTGAAGATACCAAAACGATTTGAACCAAATTTGCTACACATATTATTTGGCTTCTCAAATAAGCCTGTGACTAATACAATAATTTGGCAACTACACTAGCGCATTTCCTATCGTCTTGTTGTCCATTTATTCTTATAACATAAAAGAGAACACTGTTATTTAGTTACGATCGGATTTGTTTATTTGATACAAGAAACATTAAACTAGTTCAAGGACTAACTTTTATGATTTGGTCTCTAAAATTTAGAGTTAAAATTGACAAAACATCCGTTTTATTGGCTATTGTCAAATAAATTTTATATTTAAGTTATGAGTAATTCTTCCTACGATTTACGATACATTATATTATCAAAGTTTCCTCTAGTCTCAAAAATGAATTAATATTCATTTCTTTACAACAAATAATTCTCAAATTAAGGTTTTGAATCTCTATAAGAAAAGGAGTTAGATTTACAAATTATCAATTTGGTTTTAGATATATATGAAGCTATAGAATTATATATAAGAGAAATTTACGATATCTCGTAATCTGTGCGTATGACTTATTTGCATACTGTGACTTATGTAATTTTAATAATAAATTGTTTTAAATGAAGTGAAATTATCGTGTCGGCACACTTCAAAGTGTGATATATATATATATTCATAAATGAAATACGCAGAGTTCTAGTTAAGGAAAAGGCGAGAAGATAGTAAGTTCGTTATATGTTATTTATACAAAATGGTTTTGTGCACATATTGTAAAATAAATCAATTTGCACAAATATTTAATTAATATGTGTGTAATTAGCACATGAATATACATCACTTTCATTTAATGGGCGCGTTTATTACATATTCGTTCCGTTTATGGATATACAATTTTGAAATGTTTTATTTTGCTTACCGGTTAAGAACAATAGGAATGGTTGTAGGATATTCGAATTTTATGACATTTCCATAACAATAACAACTGTTCGAGTAGTTCTTTTGACACGGCCATTCTTACACCGTTTTTGCGATCGAACCTGCTGTGCCCTTAATGTTTTTTTGATGAACTAGGACCGTTTTTCTGGTCACAAAACCACTCGAAAAAGGTATTGTAGTAAAATGACACACGTCTACCAAACCAAAGAAAAGACCCCGAATTTGTAGAATTTTTATTCGGTTTGGTGAGGGATGGGTGACTTAGCATTTATGACAACAGTTATTTTCCCATAACATTGAATTCGCAATGCTCATTGCATATGTATTTGGAATATTAATTTAATTATACAGCAGAGTCTTGGTTTATGAACTAATTTTAATATTTGATATTTTAATACAATACAAAGTAGAAAAATTGTAGAATCAATTTTAATCTAAAACACTTCTTCTAAGGTTGTAGTTGCATTTCATGTTGCACAATTATTATTGTAGCATAAAATGGCATATTTCTAATAACGGTTAATAAATGAATATATCTTCATCAATAAATAATAAATGTAGCAGAAAAATATTAATATACAAACAAGTGTTGCACAATATACAACATACAACAGTAGGAATTTTATGTATGAATTTATGCCACAAGTTGAATCAACTTATTGAACATACATTATAGCAATCAATGAACCATTAAATTGCACAACTACTGGCGGAATTAAGTAATTATATTTTATTAATAAATTTATTGCAAATATTTCGTTTGTCATATTTTGAATGACAGGCAAATATTTGAACTGCACACAAAGCAAAAATTTACGTGTGATACCACATTTCGGAATGAATAATTTAATTAATGAATTCATAAAGTTCTACAATTCAAAATTTGCGCATATATTTTGGTGTTAAATTACATTTATATATATATATATATATATATATATATATATATATATATATATATATATATATATAAAGTTTATTACTGAATCATACATGTTCTGTTTTACATTTATCCGAGCTCGAGATAACCGTCTGTCTGCAATTTATTATAAAACAAAGAAATTGTCGTTCAGAAGTAATCATCTTGTGATCTTCAACTTCATATCATGCACGTGTACACTTCATATTCATAGACGTACAAGTATTGCTTTCTTAAAGGGAATTATTCAATAAATTAAATATGGTATCACAGACTCATTCTCAGCGATTTTATTAGTAATTAGGATTAGTAATTTCAATTAATAATCCAGCTTGTTTTAAGCCAATCAAGGCTGTCGTTCACACCAACCAAATTTATTTAAATAAATAATAATAAAAATAAATAAATAAATGTAGCATTGTATAATCTAAATTATTTCTTGATATCATCTGAGTGTAATGTTTCATTCCGGCCTTCATAATTTGTTATTACGATTATAATTTATGCAAGAAAAATACTCATTATGCACAGTAATTATTTGAAAATTTTCGAATGAAACAAAGGATTAAAATAGAATTCGAGGAAACTATATTTTGATTACATATAATTTATCATCGTAAGTACGTTTGTGATAAATATCTTTACAGATGGTTTCAGTAAATGCACTGCCTGTGATATGTCGCACTTTTTTTATATATTCATATTTAATTGTTTTAGAAAAGTTAACGCGAATCGTTTGAGCTGATGTAAGATTAATATTGTTACAGGATGCATTTTCCTTGATTGTTCTCGCATTCTGTTAATTTGTTCGCTGCACATACCACTTAAAAGAACTATAGTATTTAGCTATTTCGATCATAGTGCAGAATTTTCAGAATCTATTTTCACAACGTCTAAAACGAAGTATTGTAATTATGGACATTTTATTTTATATGCTTGCTGTGTGACAAGCTGGCGGCCTTAGTGCCTGCATCAATGTTTAATTATATACATTTTGAAAATGTTTATAAAATTTAACACATAATATTATATGTTTTGGTATTATATAAGAGGTTTTATTTTGATTAAAACGGATTATATAAATGCATTTATGGACCAGTTGTCGATTGTATATTTTCCCATAAATTACTACAATAACAATGTAACGAAAACAAGGCATACTTATACATTTCGCAAAGTTACGCTTAATAATTCACCATGAAAACTATATAAAATAATTTAATTCAATTTTTCATTTTCTGTTTTAAACGATGCAGACACGATACGCTATGCTGGCTGATGTTTGTACAACAGGTATATTTATATATGAACACCTGTCGTCATGCATGGTTTAGCGATGTGATTGCTTCAAATATATACAAAAGCCCACCACAGACACATATTCTATACGACAAGCCACTCGAACACCATACAAATAAAGCTCTATGACTGTGACACTGTCATTACTACGCGAGTGCCATTTACAATTTATTTTAGTGTGAAAAGTGGGATTTTATTTTGATTATGTAAGACCAAATCTGTTCGCACTGATAACTGATCTTGTTTTTAATACAGGCGATGCGTATTTGTATAAAGAATGCCACTAGTATAGTTATTTATAGGTTACAAAGTTGTGTTATGTATATTTAAATATGTTTGCATTTGGTAATCCATCGTCGTTTATTAGTAATGAGCAAAGAAATGTGTATAAGTGGGTTGCATATTTGGCAGCATTCTGGTATATTCGTCGTTCGTTACAAAAGATATCTGTCATTGTTTGTTGACACACTTATTGGAAACAATACATATTCTTGGTGCCATCAAACGCATATGTGATTATGCAGATATCATTTGCGTATGCCAAACGTTGTTATTTAAATAATCCTACAACGTTTTGGAACATTTTGATATATATATATATATATGCAAAATAAAAAATGATAATTATAGAAGAGAGTGAGTAAAAACTAATAAAATATTTATGATTGTGGGAAAAATATTAAGTTTCAAGCTAGTAGCTAATTAGTAAAACAATACCAAATCAAGTCAAGTCACTTGTGTTAAGCCGTGTCTTTATTTAGTTGTGATCTATAGATCATCTTATATAGATAATATGTCTATATAAACTAGTACTAGTTGTAGTTATGGATACACATTAATAATGTTTACTCAATCGTGAACGCATTTGGTAGTTATGTTGAGTAAGGTAAAGAATTTATTATATATATATAATCATATTTACTATTATGAATTAATGAACTTCATCAATACAGTATATATAATCTGGAATACTTCCTGATATCGTCATGGAATTTGTTTTTCCACGGCGACGAGACAAACACTTGCTACAGACACACGACCGATTCCTATAGCTCTTACTTACTTTATTATTTATCATACGTTTAGTTTATTCTGATTCTATTATTAAAAGCATTATGCAAGACATGATTGCCTTAATACAATTATTATTAAATAGCATGACCGAACAATAACTTCTTACTCATGCATACGTATTATATTAAAACGCACGTTTCAATTGTCATATCATTATTTATGGGGCTTCAAAATACGAACATTTTAAATATGATTCACTTATTTGATTTCCGGTTGCATGTACTTAGAAGAGTTTCATCTAATTCATATCTACATTTATTTACGACTCGGTCATAAAGCCTGAGTGTGACCACATTTCTGAAATTATTTGGTGCCTAAAAAGTTCCCAATCTCTTTGAAACCTTCGGAGTTATAGGGCTCCAAAATTATAAAAACACTCAAACTCTCGATTACAGTAACGAGCGATTTTGTTATTAGAAAATAATTCAATTATGTGTGCAAAATACTATAACAGAATAGAAGCGAGCACAGTGAGCAAATGAGTTTGATAAGGTCAGTTCTATTTACCTGTTATGGTAGTAAGGTAGTCATCAGAACTCACAAAGAGAGGATGTCTGATGAGTCATGTGTACGTTACATGTGTGTGTGTGTTTTGACCTGATGGTGTGCGGTGAACCGTACAAACATAGAAAACAAATGGTTGAAAATCAGTATATATCCAAATATTCTGTATTCAAATTGTTAATACAGAACCAAGACAATTTCGATCGCAGCCTTAAGCAAAAAACCAATGGAACACACATCCCTGTACCGTTCAACTAACAAGACCACAACTAAATGCCACTACAAGTGTCTTGCATGTACATGTACAGGAAATATGTATTCTTTTATTATGATTGTTCTTTTGTGTCTCGTTCTAGCGTGACACTAGACTGTAAATCGATTTCTTTTATCAATTTGTGTTGTTAATAACGTCTATTCCGATATATTAGCGCTCATAAATATAAGAATATTATTATAGTTGTGACGGCACCGGATATTAGGAAATGCTATAAAGATACTATTATTATATTTGCCTTTATTCTACGTCAATAACGATCTCTGCTTTTGTACTTCGTACTGTCGTACATAAAAACGTTTTTATGAGTCCATATAATATTTGGTATTGATATTTTACAAACTGTTCTTTGTTTCAAGCTCGCCAATCCAATTTAAGCATTTCATAAATAAGATTAACATAAAAAATTACTGCTGATTTAGTAATCCATTTTTTAAAAGGATTTAATTATTAAGAAACCTATAAACTACACACATACATGATGGATTCTTTAGCTCGCCGAATAAATGCGTACGAAATTGCGCGTTCTAAGATACGGATAATATGGTATAATATTTTGATTCTTATTTCTTTTTGGCTGCTGGGTGACATCACCGCCTGAAGTGAACGCGGCAACACGACTACTATCTGGCGTATTTTATGGTACACAGAATGACTAACACCACGAACTATACAACTGAAATGATGACTCGTTTGTAACCGCTCATTGTTTCATTTTAGCACATTTAATTTGGCCTTTGCGGTTTTCATACGAAATACAAATAATCATAATTGATGCTTTATATATTACAATTAATAAACCAAATGGAAAATGGCAAATAATGCCACCGTTCACAGCAACAAAACGGATAATTCTTGTTAATTTTGTTGCTGGTTTATATTATTTGAAATGTCTAATCTTAATTACAAATCGGTTTGCTGTGAATGCAACTAAAACGACACAGCAAAATATAAATACCTATTGATATTTTTAATGAACAGTTCATAAACTTGGAATAGGTTTGATTTATCAACAGTAATTTAATGAAATGGTTAGAGAAATCAATTTTAGATTAATTTTCAGTTAACAATAGTTACTTGATTTATTAGTTCACCGTATCAATGTAAAATGCAACACTATTTTAAATAAATCAAATATGCGAATACGAATTGGTTTGCTATCGGGAATAATATATGTCTATGTTAATTTTAGCACTTTTGTGTTCTATGCGAAATTATGCGTGCTGCTGACTTGACGTGACATATGATCGAAAATTTACATACATACGTATATACGAATGGTACTGATGGTTCATCAATAATATTAAACGCATTACTATTTTATTTATATTATACACAATGTAATTGGTAGTCAATTAGCATTATTATTCATGTATAATTGTTTTCATTCCATAATTAATTGAAATATTGTAAATACTGTTTATCCCAGGTGTATTTTATATGTAAAACAAATACTACCTAATGTGAAATTTCAACAATGTATTAGAAATAAAATTGTAATCAATTATATAAGGGAATAAATCTAGAGAGTCAATGATGACTTCTTGTTTTAATCTGTGTGCTAAAAATAGCAATATTTTGCATGACATATATGACACACGACAATCACAAGACCAGAAATTAATCAGAAGTTTATCTGTAATTATGGTTTAATGCTTTTATATTACTAAATATAGAATACAACTGTTCTAATTATGACTTTATTAAATTATTTGCACCAATAGTGCTGGGCAAAATCACATTAGAAACCCTAGAGCGCCAAATAAGCCAAAAGAAACTATAGCTGCTGACTATTTAACCTAAACGAGCACAATCTATTAGCAACAGGTTGCAACAGCTCCGAAATATCTGCTATTTTACTATTTAAGTAGCAGAAACTTTTTATATTAAAATATTACATCAAAAATGTATTAACTTAAGTGAACCAAATTGTAATTAAGATTAGTAAATTACAAATAATAATCTAGTATATATTATGAGAAGCAATGCCAGCATTTCACTGTTAACAGGCCTTCATCCTCCATCTATCATGTAGTAGGCTAAATGGTGTAAATTTTCGCTGTGTTTAACCCCTGAGTCATATACTTCCCGGCGAACATTAATGTCCTACTTGTTCGTTGTTGCACTGAATGTATTGAATCACTGTTAATTCGTTATATTTATATATATTCAAAAATGTAGATATTATAAACTACGATTACCGTGCATGGGAAATGCGAATTCTGTTAAAAAATACAAAAATACATACATATATCATATTTAAAAACAAGTTTCATGCGCAGGCACAAATGATTTAGTAACCCTCAAAACGAATACTCCATGCCGAAGTCGATTTTTCTTTGTGATCACATACTTTTTTTTAATACATTAATTATAAGAAAATAAAAGTAATGAAACCCATAACAATTATTCTAAATTTTATTTAGATATGAGATCATTTTACTTTAATAGTTTGCAATTATATTACATTCATTTTATTAAAGCTAATTGCATAGTAATTGTCTTAAAAATGTACATATTTGAACAAATTATAAAGCCTAACAAAGTTAAGGAAAATAGTCATATTCTTAAGACATGTAAATCGTATTTAGTGCCATTTAAATAAAATCGCTTCCATTAAGAAAGACGCAATTTTGATTTCAACAATTTTAAATAGTAAAATCCTAAAATTAAATTTTTATTCCTTGATTTGAAACAAAACATTTTTATATTTTCAAAAATACACAGTATTTTTCTCTTTTCTAAAGGGTCCGGCCCTAATAAATTGGCAAAAATGATGCCGGAATAAAATTTATAAAATTCATAAAACATTCAATATAACTGGTTAACATTCATATTATTTATATACATCACAGTGTCTTTCCTACCATAAATCTAATTTTTGCTAAACATATATAAAATTCAAAAAATAGAACACAACATTTGGCAATAAAGCAACATGGTAGCTGGGATAAAAATTGGCACAAAATAAAAATATTGTACACAAATTATGGCCACGTATCACACATAGATACGATAAAATAATTCAGCAAAAATTCTAGTCAAAAATGGCGGCGAAAATCGACAAACAATTCAGCAGAACTTTATGAGATTTCTTATCTTTTCTCGCTATTTTATTTGGGCTACCGTCGCTCGAATCGCTTCTAGAAATATTCAAGTCACTTGTCACCCTTAATGTGGCAATATGTCGCAAATTATGCGGCAAATCAACGTTCTTTTCTTTATTTATTGTCGCTAATATAATATTTATTTCGTTAGAATCGAAAATGCCTGATTTAGCAGGCCCATTTAAGAATTCCTCTTTGGTCATTAGCGCATAATGAACTGCATACACAAGATGTTTTAGGTAATCTTGTGGTTTGGCAGTCGGTAACAGTGGATACAACATGACTTTACATTGACGCCATCGTATTAATGCGTTATAAAGAGACATTTCTGAGTCAAGTTGTAACGAATTTCGTGATACAATTAATTCTAATTCATCGAAATTTAATGTTTCAAATTCTGGAGTTTGTATGATGTACGCTGTGTTTTGGTCAATGAAATGCAAGGAATATTTTAGTAATTGTGTACAAATTTCGCGAATAAATCCTATATCTTTGTTTGTTTCAGCTGCATCCAATGGTGGTGCACTTGGAGCGCTGTTATGTGCATATTTCTGAAGTCCTTTGACAACTGTTAACACGTTGCTACGGTCAAGATAATCGGCAATATATTGCACACAAATCTTAGCTAACTTTGGACGTTCGAAAGTGTATGCTAAGTCCAGTGTTGACCGGGCGGTTTGGACTGATGTGAACTTTGTCTCTGAACCTTCCAAATGTCTGCAATCATAATTTAATAAGATGGATCTTTGATAAAATTATTGCGATTTACCTTATTAACTGCTCAAAACTGCTTTTATCTACATCAGTCACGTAGATGGTTGTCTCATTATTTTCCACTAACTTCTGAAGTGAACCAGGCGTACATCGAAACAGTTCCCGGCTCGCTTGCATGCTCCAGGTGTTTCCAGGAGTGCCACCAATCACTTGGATCTCCTGCGAGATTGGAAACTGTGTAGTTTCAGGAGTGATTTGATGTTTGGGCACATCATCCGGGAATTTGCACGGTATCACCATGTTTGCACCAAATTCTGTCCTATAATCAAAACAATTTTGAGATACGCAACATTGCGTATGAAAATCTTTGCCGTTACTGATCAATGTTCTGTTTTATTACGGATTTATATTTGCAATGATACAGAAAAATAGTAGGCACTGTTGATAAGATAAGAATGGATAGAATATTTATTATTACCGCGCTTCCGGATTGCAATCTCATTGGTAGTTTCTCGGTAAGTAATATGTTTTGTACTGAATTTCTTTGTTTATAATATATTTATTTCATTAGCATATTGTTTTCGAGCTTTTTATGAAACGCGATAAAGCAAAACAATATTGTAGATCATATAATTGGCCGCAAAAAGTAAGTAAGGTCATATATATTCGAAAATTAATCATTTAGGCGTGGGATACTTCTGAAGTCATGCGCTCCAAACGTCATTGTTTCGGGAATTAAGTAATTTACTGTATACACCGGTGTGTGCGCGGTGCTTTAATAACAAATTGAATATTGTTACTATACGTTTTTAAAAATTACCATTTTTAATTTGGCTCCCAAAGTTTGGAAAAAAATATAATTCCACTCCAGGTTTTTGTATGTTATACAATCATACAGAAATTGTTATGATAACAAAATATCTATTATATTTTTTCTAATTCAGACCATGCAATCAAATTTATTAAAATTTTATTTTAATTAAGAAATTAATTGAATTTTAAAGGTCACCAAAATATTTCAATGTTTATATTTGCTATCTTATCTATTTAAAGAGTACATATCGCATTTGTACTATAAGCGAACAAGTAATATAATAAGCGATTTAAGATTAAGGGGATGCACCGATTTAAAGTGATTAATAGTTATGAAATCGTTGTGAAATCATATTTTAGTTTCTAAGTCGAAGTTAATTCATTTTTAAAAATAATCAAATATAAAGAAATTATTTGCATTTCACATATAAAATAATTGTAAAATTTTAGTTGTCGAGACAATTTAGGAGAACCAATCACTTAAAAATACACCACTATTTGTGAGAACAACCAGTCTCTAATATCTCTGTCATTACGAACGAAAACACTTGACAGTTTTGGTCGGTAAAATTGACACGTAGTCCATGTAAAACTATAAAGTGTTGAATATATTGCTGAAAATGACAGGCACACTTGAACTGTTGATCTTAACATAGTAACTTAGAAAATAAATAAACACGTTGACATAACCGAAACTATTTCATTTTTTCTTTCTTTTAAATATCATTAAGTTGCTTTGATTGGATTAAATGGGGAAATGAATTTAAAATACAATAAAACAAATTATCTGAAATGAAAATATTGGTGGTTGCACACAAGTAATGAGAGATGCATACCAGTTAGGCAAAATTTAACATGTTTTTATTCCATTCACAAAATGATGGCTATGCCTCATCCAAATTCTCACCTATTCATAATCAAAGTCCTTCAGTTTTAATTTACAGATGAGAATAATACAATGCCCACTTTGACATGAAATTAATAAGATATATAAACATTGGTCACACAATACATTTTTAAAAGTTATAATTAAAATACTGTTAATAGTTGTCAGTGGTCGTAAACAATATTTAGTTTGTTTAGATTTATGCATATTTACATATTTAGTAGCATTTATAAAAGAGGAACGTCCCAAACAATCCTAGAAAGTTACGCAATTCTGGCAGTGTTATTACGGACGTTGTTCCTAAGAAATCAGTAGTTGCTCTTCGACAAAAGTGACCCTTAACGCGCAACTCCTATTGTGTTACAGTATAAAGGGTAGAGAACACACATGTGTGCTTCGCTATTGAATTTAGGTCACTAAAACGAAACCTCAACAAGTAGAAGAAGGGCGCAATGAACTTAGGGGACTAAGAAGCACTGCCAATTGTTCATATAAAACTTGGATTAGATTAGGCAATTATTGTATTCTTGTTTTTAAATTTTACATTTAAGGTTATGTTACAAAAAGGGGAAGTATTCGATTATTTGTATATAATTTCCGACCTGATGTACATTTATATTAAAAAAAAAACTATTGTTTGATTATTGTGCACTGTAAAATGTGAAAATTAGTTCAGGTTTCCTGTTTTAATGTTTATAGCAGTTAATTATATTAATTCTAGAGGTTATGGGTCAAAAGACTTGACCATGCGTTTCCCTTCTCACTAAATATAGAATATTTACCAACACTTGTAATTATTAACTTATATATCCGATTTCAAAATTGTTTAGGTACATGTTTTATACAATTGTTTGTTCTTTTATTGACAATATTGTCTCAGATATGTGAATAGTTGAAGTGGAAAAGTCGGCGAATATCTTATCAAAGATCGGGTTATAGTTTTTTGTTATAATTTTCCTTATTTGCTGTTATTCTACAACGTATTTCGAAATATTTTTTATTAAAAGTTTCCTGTTATATAATTAGCAATAACTTATTATTTATTTTGACTGGACATTTTCAGATTTATCCTACTGACATACTATAAAATAAGCAGCTGAAGTTATAAATAATTAAGATTACTAGAGCGGTGTTTATTCATATATTTATATTCATGTTAAATTTTTACTTTCTCATACGAAGAAATCAGTAAGTATAGGTCGGGTCCATATACACGCAAATGTCTGTTATGTGAAATTCTGAACTATTTATAAGCCAGTACCGTCCACAACTTCGGTTTTATCACATTCTTATGTCCATGAATGTGTTCGTTCGCCGGTTTGTATTGACTAACGAAGCGAAACGCAGTTCACAGCCACCGCAATTTGCAGAAATCATATCGTTTGTTTATATCACAATTTATTTGTGGATCACTTACAGTAAACATTGACTTTCGGTTTACACGAATACGCATTTTCAGCTGACTCATGTTGTAAACTAAATTATTTCTGAATTTCAGGCAAGTTCATCGAGAAGTACGAAATATTTAATACTCTACAGTAAATATTTAAATGTTTTCCTTGTGTATAGAATAATTGCGTAATTGAAAAAAAAATTATCAATTTATCTTTTACAAGTAACGTTTTTATGTGTATAAATGTAGGTGTGTTGATTGATAAACAAACAACAAATTATGAATCAGTGATCAATGTAGATATTATCAGTACATACTAAATAGACAATTGAGATTAATTTTTATTGTAAAACATAAAATAATATAAATAATCATCTAGGATTATTTCTTTTATAATATAACAAGATTTGGTACGCGTAAAACGCACCAACGCGCAGAGCTCGCCCTTAGGTAAAATATGCGTTGCGAGCAGTGCTTTTTAATTATTATGGCCTTTTGGTTAACAATTTGAAAATATGTTATAGGTGTAAAAAGTCTTACATTTAATTTTAGATTATATTGATAAAAAAAAGTTTTAGTTCATACTTTAAAATTCAAAATTATAATATTTAATCATTTTTTTCGGGCTTTGGATTAACAAAATGAAAAAATCTTATGGATATAAAATATTTTAGAATTTTTAGTAGAATTTTTAAGTGTATTAATTATTTTTATAAGGGCAGTATTAAGGGGGGCTCTACATTTTGGGGTTCTATAACTCAGGAAGTATACGGGCGATTGGATTTATACTGCGAACGGATTCAAATGGGATACCAAATAATATGTGTACCAAATTTAGATTATATTGATAAAAAAATAATTTAGTGCATATTTTAAAATTCAAAATTATAATATTTAATAATTTTTTTCGGGCTTTGGGTTAACAAAATGAAAAAATCTTGTCGACAAAAAATATCTTAGAATTTTTAGTAGAATTTTTGAGGGTTTCAATTATTTTTATAAGGGCAGTATTAAGTGGGGCTCCAAATTTTGGGGCCCTATAACTCGGGAAGTATACGAGCGATTGGATTTAAACTGCGTGCGGATTCAAATGGGATGCCAAATAATATGTGTACCAAATTTGCAGTGAATCGCTCCGGTACCTTCAGAGGAGTAGAGGGCACAAATTTGGTCTTACGAGCGAGCGACGACTAACATCCAAGTATATAAGTTATATACATTTTCGTATTCAGGGCGACGAGACGAACACTTTTTCTTAATGAAATTTTTTGATCCGAGAATGCTACAGACACACGACCGAATGCTTTAGCCTCTTCGGTACTACGTACGGCGAGCTAAAAACATAATATTTATATTTTTGTTTGTCTGTCTGGTTAATGAACACTCCCGATTTTTGTATGCATTACGTATTAAATGTGAACTATCAATAAATTATGTTTAATTCAGTTTTGAATTTGGCACACATAAATGTTTATGTTTTATTTTTAAAGAAGTCACACTTCAGTTATTTGAGTATAATTGAGGAAGCAACATCTTTAAATACATTTACTAAGGGCATTTTTCAAGAACTTCAACTTAAATAATACGAAAAGTTCAACAGACCAAAGCCAAAGAGACAAGGATTTTTGTTAATTAATTTGATTCATTCACTCGTTAACTGCCACAAAATATATTACTAAGAAGCATACACGAAATCCATAGCAAAATGCTTAACAATTTCACAATTATATTGGAAGCGAATAAGCTAATGGTTTTTGTTAATTATTTAGGCCTTTTTTGTTTAGATGCGAAAAATGGATACTATGACCGATAATGTAATTGCAAAAATTATCTGTAATATGCCCAATTACCTAGAGCGATAGACAAAGAAAATTATGTCTGTATTAAAAATATATAATTACCACTATTTACCCAACAGTTTTATAATACCGGTTGTTAAGAAATAAGAAAAAATTAAACGTATTCAAAATATCGCAATGATAAAATAAATATATTTGCATTTTAATTTACTCCTTTAATGAATTAACATTCTAATTGAAACCATAAATTACGACTCGCAAAATTTATAAAAATAATTCTTTGATACACGAAAACTGAAGCAAACGAGTTTGTTATTTCGCGCATAAGTGCGCAATATAGAATGATATTGTTTTTATACAATATAAGTAAAAGTATGTTTTTCTAATGAATATATCAAATCGAACAATATTACAGTTCGTATAATTTTTTTGCAATGAAGGTTGCACTAAAATGGCAATGAAATTGTTCTATATATTGAGGTAAAGGTCGTCCAACCCGCATTGCTACACACTTCTGTGTGCATATATAAATTTAATCTAACTTATAAATGTAAATATTGGTCAATTTCCTTATTGGTGCATGCACTTGAAATGTATGAACATCATTACCAACATCAAACATTATTTTATTATATAATCAATTCATTCTTTTATATTTTCGTTGTATATTCATTTTCAGAACTGAACAACGGGAAACGAATATCGTCTCCGATAATATCTGATATCAGTTGGCGATATAATGATTCGGCAGCCGGCACTAGGGTAAAAATAGTTCTTATCAAATCATTTATAAGATTAATCATGCATGTAAAACACTTGTGTTGCGCTGCGCGCTTCTAGAGTTGACTCAAATTGTTTATTATTATTTATCTATAGCTTTATCAGATTATTATGACACACACAAAAACAATATAATTATGAATACATGTTTTTTTTTGTGGTTGTTGATTAATTATTATAAATTATAATATAGAAACTATATTACAGGGCAATAAAATGACACTTGTCAATTATGCAGTCATGCATAAAATCAAACAACCAAGAATTATAATGATTTCAGTCTTGAATTTGAATATTGTGTATTAAAAGTGAGCAAATACTTATAAATGTCAATGTAGTTCATCTCTCAGGGGTAAACTTCATATTCGCATCCAAATAAATAATTGTTTTAACACAGCAAATCGGTCCCTGGCCTCCCAAATCGTACTGCTACCCTCCTTGATATAAATGCTGGAATAGTATCAATTTTTTGTAAAAATCAACAAGCAACTTAGTTTACACTAACTATACGATTCCAAAGTAATCTGTAATCCAATTCATATTAAAAAACCGTTTAAATTTTGGAACTTCTGGTTAAATTATTCTATAAATAAGTATACCTGACCATATGAAGAAAGCAAATAACTTCCGTGTAATATATTTTGGTAATAATTCACTCTTGAAAAAAATATAATAATAGTTTTAAACAATCACACATATGTAAAAACTTAATGAACGAGCAAAAAACCATTCGAAACAATGAATTGTTTGAATTGAATTTTTTAAATTTCAAAATTATGGCCTTTCGGTTCGCAAAACAAAAAAAGTTTTATAGATCTGTTATGTATTCAAAAACAAAAATGGAATACTTTAAATTTAAAAGTTTTTACATTCAATTATTTTTTATAGAGCGAGCAACAAATCCAGAATCACACATTTATCAATGAATACCGATCTTTTTTACAAATAATAGCGCAGATAAATATACAATTAAAAATAATTTAACTTCAAATAACGAATAATTATTTTATTGCTTCATGGTGTAGATTAGACGTTATCACCGACGCTATTTAAGTATTTACAGCTGGCGACGAAGTAAGCACTTTTTCCGACTCAACCAAAAGCTCAATCACCAGTAGTAATGCGTATTACTGTCCATATATTACTTCGTAAACATTCACAAGAGAAGAAAATCATTGTATGAACTTCACATCAAACCGTGACATATTCATATGTTATGAACAGAAATATTTTCAATTCAAAATCACGATCAGTTCTTGGATTTTTTGCATTAAAATATAAATAAATACACTAATAATACTATACTTTAAAGTGTTGGTTTTTCATTAAATAAAAAATACATATTTAGTATTTATTTTCTGAACTGCATTTTTTATAATAGCCACATTCCAGAATGCTATTTATAAAATGGAATTCCACTATATTTTAAACACTGAAATTGGGCCATATAATGAATTATATGTCGTGACATTTATAAACTAAACAATTAATTGATTTATTGAAATTGAAATTCTTTGGTTTCAAAACAACTGAAATCATCAGCATCACATTTCTCATTTACTTGTTTTCATTTTAAATCATACTTATTTTTAAATGTGACAAATAAGTTTGCTTCAGAAGGTAGAAAAGCAAAAGCTTCTTCGAAACTCGAACCGAGCAGTTCCCCCCTTCCCCCACAGCTAATTTGCATAAAGTTTTAAATTTATTTAGTACAATCAATCCATGATTGACTGAATAGACCATGAGTATAAAACCCAGTTTCCGGGACTGTGAAGAACGGCCGCCATCTTGAAACCTAGGGTGTAATTACTTATTTTTTATTTATCTCCGGGGCTATTTTAGGGCCTTATAATTCCGGAAGTAAAACATAGGTCCAGGTCTTCAAGAGAGCGAGCGAGCGACATTTTTGGAATCAGACGCTGAACTCAATGTAGCATTTTTGTTCTGATTTTTCAGAAATATAATATAAGCCTGTTTTTTAAAGACTAACGATTAATTTTCAAGAACGTATTATTAGATTTTGCAACTCAAGGGTCTATGATCCATTGAATATACTAATATAGTGTAATAAACATTTATAAATAGCGCAATAAAAGATAGCAGTACCACTCAAGCGGAAATAGCTTAGTGATAAAAAAATATGAAATTATTTGCCAATGGATTAATCTTACTACAACGTAAATATACTTTCATAAAATCTAATACATATTCAGTTTCATACAATCCTCATTTTAATCTCTTGGACCAAATCTAATAGGGTTTTCCACTTATGGTTTTTTTAGTGCACACTTTCTCAGTGATAACATATATGATTGACTAAAACTGTAACTTTTTCAGTAAAATAATGACTTGTGGCGAAAAGCAAAATTGTATTAATGTAAGAATTCGTATATATATGTTTATAATATTTCTAATATGTTAGCAATACATCGAATTGACTTGCAATAAGGTATCTAATTTGAATACATCGTACGATAGTAGTGTGTCTGTAACATTCCCGGATTCTTTGGCTTCCCATTTGAATCCGTTCGCAGTTTAAATCCTATCGTCCCGTATACTTCCGCAGTTATAGGGCTCCAATATGCAGCCCCCCCCCCCCCTTAATACTGCGATAAGAAAAAAATATTCAAAAACTTCAATGTGGAAAAAATTTGCGAGCTGAAGGCATTGGTGCACGTACTTAGACTTTTATGATTCTTTGATCAATTGACACACAGATTTCAAAATATATAATAAGCCACCAAATCAAAGAACAATAATTAGTTAATATAATGAATTAAATCTCTTAAATTATGTAAATATCAGGTAATTTGGAAACAACTAAATTTAATTTTAACTTCAATACATAACAATTAAAATAATATAAACGTAGAAAACAAAATATTGGTTTATTTTAATAAGGTCAAAACACTATTCATGCCCAATAAGTACAAAGAAAAAAATCCCCGATATACTAATTATAATTAATTTTATCTACGTTATACCCCCTAAAATATAGATACATATTAAATATTTTATTTTACAAAAAAATATGTTTTCGTTGTTATTACAGTTCATAGTTTTGTTTAGGTATAATTCCTTATTCGAATTACTAATTCGAATCGAATTGAAATATGACGCCCATTCAACCAAATTTTCAATACAAAAATAATTTAAAAAAAATTATATATTCATTTTGATTTATTAAACAAATAGTAGACGCAACTCCAACAATATGGATGTAATATGGCAGTGATTGATCAATAATATAAAGGGTACTTACAGGTTAGATGTTGACAGTCGTCAACAAAACCACCCCGTTGTCTATTCACTGTATTTGTGCCATATAAATCGTGTGAAACACTTAAGAATTATAATATTCTTCGTAGAGGGCAAATTGCAAACTGACGGGCCACTGACGGCTCGAAAATCAAACCTGTACCAGCGCTGAAAATAACAAAATAGCTGCTTGCGCACGCATGGGCCAAACCATCATAACATGAACTGTTCGCTCAATACTTCGACTAAATTCAAAGATCTTTATCTGGATTTGGAAACTTAACAATTCACAACAATAAATGCAGAATTGTTTTTAAAATTCTCTGCGTATATACATTTATCTTAATCTTTTGTTGTTTCTCTACCAATGAATAACTTTTTAATGGTTTAACAATTTTAGATATAATTAAGAATTTTTATCGTAAGACCATTTCTTAGTCTTAGTAAAATATAATTATCTTCTCAATATATTGTAAAAATGTGCATATTAGAAAGTAATGGATCATGTAAAAATCGGTTTACTATATTATGGGTTTCGAGGTCCCTGTGTAATTCAATTTGCCTATCTGGCTATATGTGTCCCTGTGGGCAGAACATCGTAATTTCGAATTTTTGACCCAAGAAACAGTTGAAATTAGCATAGACGATCCCCTTTACGAATAATTGTATGTTTGAATATGAGCCAATTACAAATATGACAAATTCAATTTGTTATTCTTAATTCACCCGCATCTTTAAATAAAGAATAATTTGTCATATAAATTAATTAGAGTGGCATGACGTGTGGTATCGAATACAAGGAAGTGTTTTGCAAGAACCCGAAAATAACCGATGATATTCTATTTAAAGTCGGTGTACAACGCGTAACAACTTACACCTATATTGATCAAATACTAAACGATGTTATCAAGATAAAAATAATCGCGTCCTTTGTTATCGCATCTGTTCTTTTTTATACCGATCAAATATTTATAAATATTAATGAATTGCAACATATTTTATAATCTTCTAGCAATGCTTAGCATGATGCCATTTTTGTAATCTAGTTTCTACTTGATTGCAACAAAAGTAATTAGAATGATTAGAATCAATAAAATTATAGGAAATATGTAATATTATAATAAAAATAAGCAATCCATTATCTTTTATGTTAAAAGTGAAGAATTGAAGAAATTTGGCGTCTCAGTTGAATATCTCTTCTGTACTTCGTATGCGGTGAGCTAGAAATTTAAGCTTAAAATTGTGAAATTATTTTCAGTTGAAATATGTAATAAATGAATTAAAAATATTAGGGTATTCATCAATTTACTACAAAATTAACTGAAAATTGTACAGTTTTGCCAATGAAATATTTTTAATGCCTAGTTGCACTGAACACTTAAATGATTTCAATGTCTTTTTGATGATGTACAACTTATAAGTATATTTAATATTTAAATAAAATGTTTATACTAAAATAAAACAAAGTGTTAGTGGTGCAACTGGGCATAAGTAACATATTAGCGTCCAGTATATAAATTAATATAATAACTTTTAAAAAAATCTTTCGATAAAAAAGTTTTGAATTGTACAGTGCAGTCGGTCTACATTTGTGCTTATAGTCTCTCATGTGAACACGAATGACCACTATGTCATATATTCACAAAATGTAAGTCTTCTCATATGCCATTAGATAAAAATAAACAAAATTATATTTGATGTCATGAAACGAAAACTTAATACTAAATGTATATTAGAAAAATATATTTATTTCGAAAGATTTTTTCACTGAATCATAGTATAGTTTGGTTGTAAAATACGGTAAAATTGTTAAGGTTTTAATCTCTTTCTAGTTTAATAAAAAATCATATAAGTTGCTATATAATTATAATGTAACAAAGATTAAAAATAGATCCGTTTAATATTGATAACAGTAAATATTACTTATTCGCGTTCTCCGTTCGAGAATTCTTTTTGATTTGTACAAAACAGGCACCGTTACCGCCCGTTTCACCACCGAACAAAACAACGCACATTCCATTATTGGACAAATTCGACCATATCCGCCGCACGCATTTGTCGATCGATTGGCACGTCTCCTGAATCGTATCCTCCGCCAAATCCGACTCTTGCACCTTTAAATGCGCTAGTGATAAATCAAATTCACCAGATCGCTGACACACAAACTTCACAATCGACTTATTTGTATCTTTAACCACGCACGAAATTTTGTTCACAGCTTCATTCTCATGAATATATTTTCTATACTGCGCTATACTGTTCTGCTGGCCAATTACCGCTGCAGTTTTATCCAATTTTGTAATATGATGCAGGAAACTAGAGCCGTAATAGTTATCGCCTAAATTTCGGTAGTTTCGCAAACAACCCTTTTGTCCCGACAATATAACGTCGCCAAATTCGAGACTACGCGCCAGTTTTAACTGAACTAGTTTCAATGACGATAAACTGTCTTCAATCGGCGAATGTCCAGCGGTTCCTTCCTGGATTCTTTCATCCAAGAATTCACGTGCCAATGTCTGCAGCTTGGTTTTTCGTAAACGATCGCCCGTTACATTAAAAATAACACTGGTGTCAATGACGTATGGATGCATCATTTGAAGCGCATGTAAATCGGAATTTAACGATTGTCCGACTAAGATTGAATCGGCTGGTAATAATTCGCGCAAATCCCGTTGAACGTCGACTAATCGATGCTTTACGGTTCTTAGCATTTTTGGCGTGATACCCGAAAATTTTGTTAGATAATCGATGATTCGGTTGTCCGGCTTTACTAGTTGATCGTACACATTTTCATGTGTTTCGCTTACGACCGAAACGCGGGTTAGCTCAAGTTCGCCTGATGTGGTTTTACACATTTCGCAATCTAAACCGTACATGGGGGAATGCGGGGTGATTTCCTCATAAGTGTCTTTTGTTAGCGCGTAACTACTATATTTATGTATTAAGCTACCCTTAAGCGGTAAAGGATAGGATTGCTCAACTAGTTGCCAGGCGGAAAGTAATAAATGGGTTCTGGGGAACTTATCGCCTAACGGTAGATTCAAATGTTTTTCTTTTTCGTGTTCAAGGCGTACTTTTACCGGGAATACCGCTTTTAACATACTGAACACTTTTGAAGACGCTAACGCGGCGTCGAGACTACTGAACTCTTTGACGAGTTTATCTTTTTGGGTACTAGTTAAGGGGACCGCGGCTACCTCCTCGATTAAGTCACCGCGGTAAACGCTGGGCGTGACGATTTCGACTTTGTTCGTAAACAAATCGGATAGATGCGGGAAATATTGTTTGCAACTAGTGTAATGGTACAGAGACAAGTTTTCTATAACTACAACTACAATTTGCGAGAGTTTCGAGATTTTCTCCAAGTAGCACCATCGTTGCGGCGTGTACGGGGAATGGTTTCCTAACAATGCGTACATTAACAAATGTTGAACATCACTGAGAAATAGGGGAGTACGGTCTTCGGATGAGACGTTTATACTGGCAGCATCTCCGGCAGCTTTTAGAGTGAACCGCGGCATGTTTCGTAATCGTTCTTTGCGCTCGCGCAATTCTTGTTTTAATTTCAAGTAATCGTCACCGCTTAATCGTAATTTACTCGTAACCACTGCGCTTTCATTTTTGACACTGACACTTCCGTCATTTGTGTTATGATTATGATTCTTCTGAATTAAAGCTAGATCATCGATTTTGGCCCTCTTGACAGTCGGTTCATCTTCAGCACTAGAGGTGCAGTCAGAGTGATCGTTCTGTGTGGTCACTGCAGTTTTGACCCGATCCAAATCATTTAATTTTGCAACTTCCAAATAGGCAAGCATTTTCTTTTTCTTTTTTTCTTGGCGTATTAATTTTTTGGTTGATGCGACTTGAGTGTTCGTTTCTGGTTCCATTACACGTCAACATGTGAAATAATACTGTAATTGAAAAGGAAATATTTACCATTCAAAACAAAAAAAAAGTGGTTTGATTATTTAGGTTGTAAGTGAATTTTTAACAAATGAAATATTTGAAGGTTAAATTCTAA
This sequence comes from Leistus spinibarbis, assembly GCA_933228885.1. Taxonomy (NCBI): domain Eukaryota; kingdom Metazoa; phylum Arthropoda; class Insecta; order Coleoptera; family Carabidae; genus Leistus; species Leistus spinibarbis. Next base: position 7,881,796 of record OW121804.1, on the reverse strand, counting down.
TTAATAATCATAATACATACTAAATGCATATATAGCAGTTTTAGATATAAACATTTTACCAATTACGTACACAATCAAACAACACTCGCTTACATTTTCAACATATCAACGACAGAAATTTAATACTATAGAAATTAATAGGAATTTAGTACAAAAACACCACGAGTATCAAGTTGTTCGGTCAAAGCTCAAAACATGTGTTTTACGGCAGTGTTGCCAGCGCCTCCAAATTAAAAGCCTCTACCCTATGCGCCAATATAAATAAACTTAATTATAAATAAAATGTTCACAGCTAAAGATTTAGTCATTAAGCTTAGAAATTATAAGTAATAATTCCAGTTTGTTGTATAACATACAATGTTAACATTCACAGCAACAAAATAATCATAAATTGTGTTGCTTGGAATGTTAACATTGCTTGTCATAATACAAACTAGATTATTATTTGTAGTTTTCTAAGCTTAACTACTAATTGTTTCGCTGTGAACAATCCTTAACGGGACCTAAAAAATAACAATGAGACATATAAATAGTTTGGTTTCCACGAAGGAAATTGACATCCTTAATATGTCAGAAATTGATTGTTGATGCCATAGGCCAGTTTTAAGGATTGTTCACAGCAAAAGAATTAGAAATTATAAGTAATCATTTGAGTTTGTTGTATGACATACAAGGTTAACATTCACAGCAACATTATCATAAATTGTGTTGCTTGGAATGTTAATATTGCTTGTCATAATACAAACTAGATTATTATTTGTAGTTTTCTAAGTTTAACTACTAATTGTTTCGCTGTGAACAATCCTTAACGTGACCTAAAAAATAACAATGAGACATATAAATAGTTTGGTTTCCACGAAGGAAATTGACATCCTTAATATGTCAGAAATGGATTGTTGATGCCATAGGCCAGTTATAAGGATTGTTCACAGCAAAAGAATTAGAAATTATAATTATAATAATTTGAGTTTGTTGTATGACATACAAGGTTAACGTTCACAGTAACAAAATTTATCATAAATAGTGTTCATTTTGTTGCTTGGAATGTTAGCATTACTTGCCATAATACAAACTAGATTATTATTTGTAGTTTTCTAAGTTTAACTACTAATTGTTTAGCTGTGAACAATCCTTAACGTGACCTACAAAATAACAATGAGACATATAAATAGTTTGGTTTCCACGAAGGAATTGACATCATTAATATGTCAGAAATTGATTGTTGATGCCATAGGCTAGTTTTAAGGATTGTTCACAGCAAAAGAATTAGAAATTATAATTATAATAATTTGAGTTTGTTGTATGACATACAAGGTTAACGTTCACAGGAACAAAATTTATCATAAATTGTGTTCATTTTGTTGCTTGGAATGTTAGCATTGCTTGCCATAATACAAACTAGATTGTTATTTGTAATTATCTAAGTTTAATTACTAAATAATGCGCTGTGAACAATCCTTCATGATTCAATCAATGTAATCATAGATATAGGGGGAAGGGGACTGTCAGTTTCTGATCGCAAAATGGAAAAGTAGGGATTCTCATAATCATGATTACTTTGATTAGTGTTCGAAGAAACACGTTTATATAGCTAAAGTTTTCATGTTTGTAAAAGCTGTGGCTATGATTTTTTTTTTAAAATTGGCGTAGTGGCTTTTTGTTTTGACCGTTGGTAACACTGCATTCTGACATCGAAAACCCCTATTTACTGACTGTAATAATAGTAATAGTTGTTAATACAAAGTGAGCTTAAAAATTATGTTTAATTCAGTAGTTCTGTTATTTTAAACGCAATTTTTGCTAATCAACACCCAATAAACTGACAAACATAACCCTACAACCCGAAAATAAAATTCGAAGTAATCCAAAATGGACACAGATGAAATATTTGATTCAAATAGCCGACAAACAGGTGTTCCAATGATAGAAACAAATTTCTCAGTACGACAAAAAAATTTGTTTGACCATTTACAAAAAGCTGAAGTTATTAATAAAGATCGAATCGTGGTTACTGAAACACCGATGGAAATCGCTACTACGAATAAACGTAAAAGATCGGAAACGAAATACTTGCGAGGGAAAGAAAGTATATTTAAGCGACCGGAGGAGCCATTATCAAAGTGTTTAGCACCTAGGCAGGTTCCGGACTTCCGGAAGAATCCGCATAAATGGACCAAGTATACGTTGGATGATGTGCGGAGTGAAGATACATCAGATCGAGGGAATACGGCGGCGGCTTTAAATTTTTTAAAGGAGTTGGAAAAAAGGAAACGGAACGAGGATAAGAATGAAGCGGATGCGCAAATTAAGCCACGATTTAATACAACTGCGATTATACGGAAGAAAAATTTTGAAGACGTTGAAGAGGATAAAGCTAGTTTTAAGGGCAGTAAAATTGTTATGCCGGAATATGTAGTTGGGCAGAAAAAGAAAAGTAATAAAAGTGTACAAAAGAGGGATCCAACTCAAAAAACGGCGAAAGAAATCAAATTGAATCATTTATTGGATGACGTCGAACCAGACGATTAAATTGCCTACGAATTTTATTTTACGTATATATTACATAACTTAAATTAAGAATTATAAGGATGTATTGTAAATAATATTTAAAAAATAAATAAATAAAAAATTTTGACGACTAAACTAAGAATTATAGTAATAAACACCGAGCTGAAAACTAAGTAAAGTACTGGAAGTACTACTTAAAACACTTTTGTAAATTAGTACTAAGTACATTTTTTCATGCAACGAATTTATATACCGATAAAACTCTCAAAAATATCCACTTTATTACGATATTCGGCCTATTAAAGTTACTTTTGCTAATGAAAATTTAAAATAAATTTGGTTACAATGCTAAATCAGTATCACCAAATATTTAAGAAAACATATCCCTAACTCATTAAAACCCGCATTGTGACTTTTGTCAAAGTGTAGCACAGACATTTTATATATAATTTCAAAACTGTGAGTATTTTTGCTGGTTTTCTAAACATTTTTTTAAATTCGTGCACTTTGTATTGTCCGGGTAGATAAAATTTTTGCTGATATCATTATAAAATGAGCCACAAAACAAAATGGCGTTAAGGTCTTTTTGTAGAGTGTGGTTAAGTAAATTTTAGTTTTAAAACAGTGTAAATAAATCTAGAATCTAATCAAATCGTCTTTTAATTTACGCTAGTCAAGTGCATGTAACTGATACAATGAAAGAGTTGTTATTAGCTGTATTTTCAATAGTGTCTTCAGTATTGATAGTTTTCTTGTTGGTTGGTTTTGGTAAGACTGTTTTGGAAATTATATGAAAATTGATACACCGAACTATTCAATTTGATTCTAAACTGCTTTTAATATAACGTAAATACTATAAGTTCACCTTAGTTCGATAAACAAACAAATCTGACACCCAATTCCTAGTTCTTATGCCTTCACTTTTTGCTAGTATATAATTTAGGAATGATAGTTTTTATAACAATTGCTATTTTTTGGGGAATCCATTTTTTTTGTTAAGTTGGAAACACTTTTGCTTGTTGCTAAAATTATGCACTATTCAGTTAATCGGGACCGCATTGTTTTTTTTTTCTCACGATCTTAATAGAATTCTACTGGATATTGTTGCAATCATCCAACAATCAATCAACATTTTTTGTGTGTATATATGTTGCTATAGGTACGAATATCGTACCACCTATGCCATATGTTCACATAAACAAAATAGAAATAATAATAATATTAAAAAAATCCCATAATTATTTTCGATAATTTAACAATATATTTAGATTAATTTAACTACGCTGATTCCAAATATGCTCATTAAATTATTGAAAGACTTATAGAATTAGAGTTAGTGCGAATTGAAGTTGATAAATTGCGATTTTCCATATAACTCCTTGCCATTTTTCCGCCCAAAAAATCACATAATTATTCTCGAGTTTAACAATATATTTAGATTAATTTAACTACGCTGATTCCAAAAATACTGATTAAATTGTTGAAAAACTGATAGAATTTAAGTTAGCGCGATTTAAAGTTGATAAAATGCATATAACTCGAAAACGGTGCATCGTATCGCGCCGCTGTTAACAGATTTGAGTTCCCCGGTACTTAAACACCCTACAAACTTACTTTCAGTTTGTTTGAAAAGAAAAAAAAAATTGGTCACATTTCACGTTATTTTTTTCAACTTGAAATTTTTATCAAACTGCGAATTTTTTCCGACCAAACCATAAATGATAGAAAATTGAAATTTGGAGGGTCAAGCAACCTATATTTGGTGTATATTGTCAATTTTTTTCAACTTGATTGGGGTAATATTTCAAGGTCCACAGCAAAAACAGTGAAAATCGTCGATTTTCGCGAAAACGGCCTTACCATTTTTCCGCCGTTAACAGATTTGAGTTCCCCGATACTTAATTACTCTAGAAACTTACTTTCAGCCTGTTTAAAAAGAAAAAAAAAAGGACACTTTTCACGACATTTTTTTAACTTGAAATTTTTATTAAATTTTGCGATCCTAATTTGATATAATTACAATATATAGTTTTTCCTTTAATAGGGTGGTATATTGTATGGAAAGCATTTCTATCCCGATTCAGATTTGTTCGTGAGCTTATTGGTGGCATGTCAGAGAATTCTATAACGCCCAACGAACAGAAAACCGGCCGTACCCGTGTGAAAAAATCACGAAAAGATTAAACAAACAAACAAACAAAACGAAACCAACAGCAACCATGAATATCAGATGCGCAAAGCCGGAAGATTTGATGAACATGCAACACTGTAATTTACTGTGTTTGCCAGAAAATTACCAAATGAAATATTACTTTTACCATGGTTTATCGTGGCCACAGCTCAGCTACGTGGCCGAAGATGAGAAAGGCAATATTGTCGGTTATGTATTGGCAAAAATGGAGGAAGATGGCGAGGAATTAAAACATGGCCACATTACATCACTGGCAGTGAAACGATCACACCGGCGACTGGGACTTGCCCAAAAGTTGATGGATCAAGCCAGCCGCGCAATGGTCGAATGTTTCGACGCGAAATATGTATCGTTACATGTGCGGAAAAGTAATCGGGCTGCTTTGAATTTATACACCAATTCGTTGCAATTTAAAATATTGGAAATAGAACCGAAATATTACGCGGACGGCGAAGACGCTTATTCGATGATGCGTGATTTATCTACATTTTCTAAGCGGAGTAAACCTATTAAAAAGAATGAGGAATAAACATTTTATAATAAACTAGTCTTGGTTTCTTTTATTATACCTAATCCTGTTTTTTCCGAATTAAATTAAATTAAAAGTTAGTAGAGCAAAATATAACCTCAGGTAGACCGCTACACGGTTTTCCTTCAGTTTGTATCGCTTGACAAATAACTAACCTTCACAAATTAAACGGCAAACCATCACGTGCATCTAGTTCAAAGTAATGCCGCTCCGCTTTCGGCTGTTTTAGATGGTGGCGCTACCATCGACTTCGAATGTTCAAGAAATCATGCGCACAGTATTAGAAATTCGTTATTTTTACGCTATAATCATAGATATTCCATCAAATAATGACTGTTTATTGAATAAAAAGGCATTACGGACACATTGTTACTCTTTTAGTCAAAATATTACATAAAACTACTCAAAACCTATCATGATTAAATAAACCTCGATTACGCAAAAACCTACCAACTAGTTTTTATAAAAAAAATTGCAGTTAATTCGTAATTGCATAAATAATGCCTGGTAAAAATGTGATTTTTTTTGTATTTACAGTTTCGGAGATAAAAAATGAAAACTATAATAAATGAGGTTTTTATTTTTTATCTCTGAAACTGTAAATACAAAAAAAATCACATTTTTACCAGGCATTATTTATGCAATTACGAATTCACTGCAATTTTTTTATATAAAGATTAGTCGGTAGGTTTTTTTTTTCGAGCTTGATGTTTGACCTATTTTTGCCAGTCAATTGAGGTCTAAAAACCACGTATTAAGCGAAATAAAAATTAGGGGATTTACTATACTAAAACTACAAATAAGTTTTAAGGCTTCAAAATAGACTTTATTTTAAGTACATAAGCATTTTTCGTAATAATGTGTGTTTATTATTCATTACTAATATTATAAAAGAAAAACATTAATTCACTGAAAAAACTTCTTATTGCCACCAAAAACTAACGGAAAAACTTTTATCCAACGCTGTAACATGGTGCCACCATTTTGTTGGAATAAACAACATTTCGCCAGGTTTCAACAAACATTTATACAATTTTGCCTTTTCATACAAAGGGTACAGTTCTAGATTAGGGTTTAAAGGGTTTATCTGAGCTGTATTATTTAAAAGTTTGTCGAGGTGAGGGTATAAATATTCGGTGTCTTCTGGCGCGAATAAAATTAGTTGTTTTGTACCAAAAACCTAAAAATACATTTCGTTGCTAAAATGTCTTGGAGTTGATTATGTTATATTGGTACCTGTGTTAGCAAATTATTTTTTGGGTCATAGTGTAAAGGGGAAACGGTACTTTTGGGCCCGAACCAAGCGTTTATATCCGGTTCAGTTGTTTCGTCGTAGTTTTTACTTAAACAACAATAATCCGGTACGCAAATATCGTTTTTTAGCTCAATAATCTAAAAATATTTATTTTGTTTGTTTTTAAATTAAAAAAAGAAGTTCGGTGTTGGCCACAACCAATTTTTTACTAACTTGATCAAATAAATTGTGTTGGGCCAAATATCCCAAATTGGCACTCGTAGTTTCGCTTAAAAAATGATTTTTAATAAAATCTTTTAAAAGCATTAATTTTTGTCCCCAATTTTCGTCCACGTAATGGGACCCAATTTCGATTGGGACTGTCCTATCGCCTGCTACTTTTAATAAATAGGAAACATCTTGCCACTTTTGCATTGCTGGCCAATGATCTATACATCCTGTTCAAAAAAAAGGACTTTTTAAGTTTTTATTTCTAAAATAATTACAATATCCTGTGTGTACCTGTTAATTTAACTGGGATTTGTGGGTCAAAATATCCTTTATTAAATGTCTCAATCGAAGGGCATTCAATTGTTGAAATTTCAATGCCATTTATTTTATTTAATATATCATCGAATTCCGTACATATTTTACGCTTATTTGTATTAATTAAACCATAAGACTCGTAACTTTTATTCAATTCTTGATTAATAAATGAAGCCCCATTAATTAATAATGCAAGATTATTTTCTAAAGGTGCCCCAAGTAATAATCCTAAATCAATGCATTTTAATGCACTTTTTAAAGATTCCACATCATTTTCCCCTTGTTTTAATATAATTAAAGCCTAAAACATTCAAAATTCCCGCATTTTTTATTAAGCTACATTAGCCGTATTCTTTCAACAGCTTCTCGCTCTCTCTACACATGCGACAGACAGAGCCAAAACATTTATTTGATCCTATCTGAGATTTTGTTGTAAACAGAATACAGCTATTGCATCCGTGGCTCTGATTGGTTTAAATTAATTTCATGTCCAACGTGGACCAATCACAGAACCTGTTATATATACCTAACCGATGTTTATCAGTACACAACGTTGGCAACCACTGTCACTTCGTTACATCTTTCAAGGGATAAATAATAAATTTTACTCACTTTAACATATGTACACGCTGAAAAAGCGTAGCGATTTATTGTTGGAACTTCACTCCAGTGTCCTGTGTTTAGTTCGTCATGTAAGTAATCTATAATTGTGTTTATTTTCAACAATACATCTACATTGAGGTTAGGTTCTGTTAAAACTTCTAAACATTCGTTGTATGTATGCAATATAGGTGATTTTATATGGTTTAAACATTCAGTTATATCTGATTTTGTTTCTATAAATGATAACAATTTCGCGACGTACATTTTGATTAAAATATGATTTTTGTTTGTAATGTAAACACGATATATTAGGACTGTCAAAATGTTTTGAGTAGGGTTATTAAGAATTATTTTCGCAAATTAACCAATTATACAATGTATTTTTATATATTACGCAATGAAATTGAAATTAGCTAGTATAATTCAAAATGGCCGCTTTCTTTTTTGGTTAACGGTAGCCATTTTGAATTTTAACTACAAAACTAATAAACTAGGTTAACTGCTATGTGCCCATATCATATATATAATAATATTTTTTATGAAATTAGACAATTGATGATTCTGATTATTATGAAATAATTTTGTTATTACGTATATAACCTTTAGATTAGGAATGTATGGAAAGGGAATTAAATTAGTGGTAACAATTAAATAATTTTATTTGTTACTAATCACATACATACATGACACACATATAAATGAAAAATTTAGCGTGCACAGCAAAAATACTCAAATTTATATTTATATGTAACAAATATAAAAGACACGATAAATAAAAAATGGTAACATATTTTTTTTTTAAATATTTTTATATATGTACACTTGTTAAATTACGTTCAAATCGTGAAAATATACATCTTATTATTTTTTTCTTTGGTTTTTATTATTATAGCCAGTAAATGCGTTCGTAAAATGTGACGAACCTCTTACTTAACACAGATAATAACGGTTTTTTAGTAAAATTATCATTTCGTTTTAATGAATAAAATCAGCATATTTATGTTTGTTTTAAATGTTAGAAGTATGAAGGCATTAATTGTATGTATTGAAAAACAATTTTTGTCGCAATTTCAACTGATATGTTGGTAACAAATCAGTGGTCTAATGTCCGCCATTTTATATAACGGACACGGGTGCTTCAAGATGGCGGCCAATTGGCAAAATGGCTACTACATTCAGATGTGATTTACGTAATTCGCACATTTAATAATTAGTGAATACAATGATCGCTTTAAACAAAGATGAATTATTGCTCAACGTATTTTACGAATTGCACAAAAATACATTTTTCAACACATTTATACAGCGTATATTCGTAATAATTATGTCTATAGTGCATCATTTTTAACAATATATTGATCTATGATTTTCATTTAAATTCCATATCTATGTTTTTTTTTTAATTTTTCTTGTTCATAAGACAATTATTACTGAAAGTACCTCAGTACTATGTACTATAAATCGAACTGGTGTTATGTGAACGACGCTATGAACAACAGATGAAAACGCCGCGGGCAAATAATTCTATCGAGGAAATAAACGATTTTAACCATCACCGAAAATTATAGTAATTGTTAGGTTAGATTCTCTGATCAAAATGGCGGGAAATTCAATTTACTGATGGTTAAATTCGTGTATTCTGTTGATTTATAGTACAGAATCTGGTGTATATGTGATTTTTATTTTATTTTTATAATTATGACACAAACAATTGATGCATAAGCGTTGACTAGATGGCTCTGTAGCCACTCGGCACTGGCAGTGGTACAAACGCGTTTATAACCTCACATTTTTCACTCTATTTTTCTTTGTTAGGTTAATTTGTAATAGATGATAGTTCGCGACAAAAATAATCCTTGTTCTTATACGCTAAATGACTAAAAGACGGTTTATTATCGAAATTAATCCCACCCAAATTGTCCAAACAGTTTATGTTTTACTAATATTACTAAATCGTGATTTTTGGCATAGCTAAAATTATGATTATTATCAATTATAGTAAGTTTTCATGTTCTAAAAGCGTGCTTATGCCTTCTCTGTAGTTTAATAACCCTTTTGATTTCTTGTATAACCTAAAAATGCATTTGAATAGGGACCAAAAAAGAAAATTTCGCGCCCAACAAAAATAAATATGTATGCGTTATTTAGTTTCTAGTTGTATTTTTAGCTGTACTTTGAATTCAAATGCTTTTTTTTTCTGTAAGGTTAAATGTAATCGTTGATTGTTTTTTATTTTTGATGTTTTGTTTGTTGTTTTTTTTTTTTTTTTTAATGTGAAGTGCCTAGTTACGCGTGGACTTTTTGCGTAATTGATAGTGCCATGATTACCATAAATGACATCGCGGTCATTATGTAAGATATGGGTAAGATGTTGGCGCTGTTGCACTCTGAAGTTGTACACGAACAATAGAACACCTGAACATCGTGGGTACCGGAACGTTTGACGCATTCTTTGTCGTCACGTGAGTCTGTTATGTAACCGCAGCCTCGGACTATTCGGGTCTTGCCGTAAACTGTAACAAAATATTAAAAAAAAAATTGATTTGAGTCTCTCGAATAAAGCTGTATTCTCACTTAGTAACTTAACTGACCCTTAGGGTCCATCAGACCCCAGCCTATTTTAAATCAAACATTTTTATCTGCCCCGGAGCCTATCAGGCCCTCTGAATTAATTTTTAAGAAACTGAAAAACCTTTTTTACACATACAAAATATTGAAAACTTTCCACGCTGGGGTTATTTTGACCATTTAAGCAAACCAAATAGTAATTCAAATTAGAAAATTACAAATAATAATCTTGTTTGTATTATCACAATTAATTATAAATTTGCTGTAAAAGCATTATTTGCCATAAAACAAATTGAATTTATTGTTTCGCATTCGATTCGATTTCAAGAAAGTAAAACTATCGTATTTTAAAAATTCATTTATGTGAAATAAATTCATGTATGATCGATTTATTAATTTTTCTTGCCTCTTTAAGGTTTTGGTTGTATTTTGGTACATGAATTTTTTATATAGTTCAATTTTAGACATAAATCGAAGGTTAACTCAATTTGTATTGTTAACTCTATGTTTAATAAATCATTAAATTAAAAGGAAAACTAATTACAACTTAGTGTAATTAAATGCATATTTAAATTTAATTTAACTGAGTGAAATTATGAAAATAAAAATTTAATTATAAACTTATGTTGATTTCCCTAGATATGAGATATTTTTATTACTTTTTTTACGAAGTAATAAGTATTGTAACCGTGAAAAATTTGTCCCTCCCTGAAAAAAATTCTACACAATATTCTAAGATATTTTATGTCTACAAGATTTCTGTATTGTTTCATATTTTCATAAAAAAATGTTAAAAATTCTATAGTGTAATGTAATCTAGCCAGCAATAGTTGGCATTACAATCTTCGTGTCTGTTATGCTCGCTATTTGTTGTTTACTGGACGCATAGGTGCGTTAGACCTTGTTTATTCTATTTATAATGTTCATATTCAGAAAAATGAATAATGTACAATTTGGCATTATATTAGTTTTGATTTAAACTAACTTTAAAATCATTGGTTAGGTCAGTGAAAAATGGAATAGAAAGGTAATCGGTTATGTAACAATAGCAGGGAGCGCATGGTATAGAAGGCCACGTGGCCTGTGTCACGTGATGCAGATTGACACGTGTGTCTCTCTGCAGAGGGTCGCTTTATTGATTGTGGCATTTGGCCAACTAGAGTAGAGGAACTAGGCGAGGTTGTGCCTCTGTTCACTGTACAACACTGTACACACCGCGCCGACCGATATTATATACACTTAATACAAACCTACATTTGTTACAATCATTTCACCGCTCTCGCATGTTCATCAAATATATATACGACTTCACCCACCACCCTCATTTTGTCGTTCAGGTAACCGCCTTTTGACAGGGAAATAAAATCGAATCGACTGTCCCCAATCTCACGTATTGATAGTTTTATAATCAATTTTTTGGTCTAGAAATAACCTACGATACAAACGATACGATAAAGCATTCGGTTGTGTGTCTGTAGCATTCTCGGATCAAAAGATTACATTAACAAAAAGTGTTTCTCTGAGACCAAACATATAATTAAATCGTCGCTCGCTCCACCAAATTTAGGTACCGGACCGATTTACACCAAATTTGCTACACATATTATTAACTACCGCATTTAAATCCGTTCGCTGTTTTAATCCAATCGCTCGTATACTTCCCGAGTTATAGGAGTTATACAATTCCAGGATGTATGTATATGTACAACGCTTTATATGGTTACTAGTACTCGCATATAATTTCTATAAGGCGAACTGAACGCATAGGTGTCTCAAAATACGAGATATCGAATAATATCGGGTTTAAACAGAACTTTTTATTCTCGTTTTACGCCACTTAAGTGAAACAATTAAACTGTGCGCAATCTTGAGTAGTTTTGAAATGCACTCTTGAAATCAGTCTTGAAAAATCGTGACGATTTTAAAATCTCTAAATCTATTGTTTCAAGTATACTTTATAAATGCATTGTCAGTATAAATCTCCTGTATAAATTAGACAACTAACCCAGCTACATTATACCTATTTAGCACAACTAACATGACAACTTGTATCATTTATCAAAAAATTCGTAATGAATTTCCCCTTGAAGTTTCCCGGAAATACAATGGGGAAATCATTAGATTAATAAGTGTCACTTTATATTGATGTATTTTCCAGTTATTCAAATCACCCATTTATATAATGATTTATTGGTTTAAGTTTAATGGATTTTTTAAACTATCAAAACAGTTAAACTTATTTTTAACCACCGCACGCTATTTGCAAGCATTATTTAAAAAAGCTAGAGTGGCCTTTACTCGAGTTATACGTCCACTATTTAATATAATATGGTTTTAAATGGAAACGTAAATTTACAAAAACGATTTCTCACTAAATGGTACATTTCTCAAAAAAAAAAAAAAAATCTTAAACAAAAGTTGCTAGAATTTTTTTTTTTTTTGTAACTTGTAGCGTTTTTGAGGTACGACTCGTGTTTCTTTTTCAGGGATGAAAATGATGTCTTTTTTTTACCTTTTTGGATATTTTTCCTGCAAATAGTCGCCGTCAAATTCGAGTCCAAATGTTCGGGTTTAATTTGTAGTGAACAATTCACTAAGCTAATAGAATAGGGCTCGAAGGGGTCACCACAGTTTGGATCGTATGCTGAATTACAGTGGTAGCACATTATCGATTTTTTATCTTCCGTGTCTCCATTTCGATTGTATTGCGCCCCTCTGCCGGCCGAACCTGCAAACACAAACATACATGTTACATAACCTAACTTACTATTACCCCGTTGCAACACTAAGCGTAGCTTAAACCATTTTCTTTTACAGTTTTAAAGAATTGTTTTCAATTCCAGATTTAATTTAAAATTAAACCACTGTTGCTTATTATTTAAGTGCGTACTTATACTTAAATAATAAGTTTGCACTTAAATAAATTAGCAATTTTACGTAAATATTTTTGCTACATTTATTTCCAATATTTAATATCTTTACAAAGAACGAAACTATTTCAGTAACGATTTGACCAAAGAAGTCCGACTATAGTCGTACTTTTTGAGTCTTTGAAAACGATTATATTCCTATATCGATCAAATTAATCGCAAAAATAATTCGCTTGTTTAAATATCTTTTTAAAACAAATTTTCGTATTATAACCGAACTAATATTACGTTTGATAAAAAAATTAAATATCAATTTGTCAAAAATATTTATGTTACTAAATAGTAAATTTATATAAAGCTTTGCTTAGTGTCCAATTTAGTTTAATTGGCCATTAAATCGTTATAGTATAGCAACAGTAACTAAAAATAAAATAAATAGCAACCTATAACCATAAAACCAATTATATTGGCTTAAAATAATTCTAAAGTGCCAACAAAAATATTACATAACCTAACATATTGATCCATTGAAACACTAACATTTAAAAAAAAAATGGTTTACGGTTCAAATACAAATAAAAATGTTACATAACCCACTTAAATATACCTTTAAAAATAATTTAGACATAAAATATCTTACATAACCTAACATAGCTCAATTTAACATCTAATTTTTAAAAATGGCGTAAAAAAAAAATTATTACACTGACACCTATTTGTAACCTTTTAAACAAATTTGGAGTTATAATTCAAGGAAAAATGTTACATAACCCAAATTATTGATCCACCTGAACATAGGTCTGATTCGATTAACACTTTGGTTGCCAAAACGTTGCTCTAACATTATATATGACTAGTATAGCATTTAACTGGTTAAAATGCGTTATATAACCCATTTAGAGCAATAGAATTAACATATTTAACGCTTTTTTTTTTAAATTAGAATTTATGGCATAATTAATTAAATATTGCTGTAATTATTTAACTACAATGCCAAATGCTTATATTGTAGCTAATTATAGTTTGTAATAAAATTAAGTATTTCCGTTTAACAATTATTTTATGCGTATGTTCTATTAAATAAAGTTTTGGAAACATTAGTCACAATTTTGCTCTAATTTGAAATGAGTTAATTAATTTATGTTGTTTGTGGAAGACAAACAGGGGAAAAACATTTCGAATCAATACAAAATGCTTAAATTATTATGCTTATAGTTTATACTAGCCGTATTCTTTTTACATACAATCTCAGCTTGTATCATCGGTTAGAACTCATCTTCTTGCTCTGTCTACACATGGGGCAGAAAGAGCAAAAACATGAGCCTAGCTGAGATTTTGGGTAAAAAGAATACAATTGTCCCTAATATAACCAGAAAATATGGTTGATTAAGGATTTTAGGACTATCTGAATGGAAATATTTTAGTATTTAGGTCTAGTTTTTAGTATTAAATGACGATATTCATTATTTTTAAGTAATTAAATTTACATATTCTGTGTTGTTTAACTATTAGAGCGGTAGTGGCGTGTAATTTGCAATAGTTATTCCCTAAATACTATTCCCTAAACATTAAATCCCGCGAATTAAAATATAACCGAGTTAAAATACTGGTAAACCTAACCTAATCGACATAAAATACTGGTTAACCGGTTAATTTCTATTCGAAAACTGTAGTAACCGGTTAACCGAAATGTCTTGGTCAAAGTATATATATATATATATATTTTTTTATATTTTATTATTCCTGCCACAATTAACTGTTTCGGCCGCCATGTAAAATTAGTCAAAGGAATAAAATATATAAATATATATCAGGGCCAAAATATATATTTATATTTCTGTACTGCTTGTTATTTTCTTAATAGTGGCAAATCGTATTTATAAAACAGGTTGTTTTATAAATAAATAAAATGATATCATCACTCTTATTGTTCGACTAAGGTGAACATGGAGGTTGAGCAATTAATCATGATACAAATGATTCTAATAATATTAAACATGCAGTTTTACTAAATTTTGAAAAAAAGAATAGTGTAATTTATAATTCCGTGAAGTTACATTATCATAAAACAAACTGAATAATGAATGATGCTTTCTAAGCTGAATTTCTAATTGGTTGGTAGCCAATAGACCTATACATTTCGACCAATCGGACAAGGTCACGTGACTTTTTGAGGTATCCGTTCATGTACCATTCTACGCTATTATCGATTGAGCCAGGGGTATTCCAGCCTCACACCACCTTTGCCACACACACGCCCACTGTGTGCCCCCTCGCCGCGCACCGCCTAGCCATCTAGCTCCGCCCACTTGGCTACCCCTTCAGCAGACACTGGTACCCGGTACCTCTTAGGTACGGTTAGGTTAGATTCGATTTCTGAACGCGGGTATTTGCTGTGCCCTCATAGCGAATGGAAGACTTGCAAATGATCTTACGGTTTTGTAACTTAATCACACTACAAAACAGCGTATATTTCTGAGAAATATCGACTGAATTGGATATTAACCCAGATTTTTAGGGCCAATCCAATTACAGAATTGAATCAATATTGCAATAGTTACGGAATTGTTATTATTTTTCAATACTATTATTGTAAAACAGTATTATTATTATAGATTAGATAAACATTTATTATTATAGTTCGTTAATCGATTACAAACTTCGTTGATATGTCTTATATGTTGTAATTTTAAATTCCTAAGGTAATTTATGTAAATTGAGAGTATTTTTACTTTATAGTCTAAAAATATAATTAATTACTATTGATTTTTCGTATCAAGAATTTATAATTGGTTTTGAAAACTTAATATAATTGATTTTTAGGCATTTTGCATTTTATTTAATTTAAATATGTGCATAATATTAAAATATTTACAATAATTTTTATGTTTAGCATTTTTCAAATTTATTTTATGTAAAATGAAGTCGTTTCTGTATTACATAATATAAAAAAATATTGATTTTCGTACTACAAGAATTTATAATAATTTTCGAAAACTATTACTTTTATTTATTTTAAAATAAATTCATTTCTGTATCACATAATATAAAAAAATAATCGTACTAAAAACTTAAAATATTCATATGGATATTTCCAAATTTTATTCAAAATATAGTTTCTGTATAACATAAAATAAATATTTATTGATTTTCGTATTCCTAGAATTTGAAATTCTATATAATTCATATTGATTTTTATATAATTAAGTTAGCATTTTTAAATAAGTTGCATTCTGTAATTTATATGCATTTATATTTAAATAATTTTAGTCTAAATATTACGATTTTATATAACAGAAAATATAATTCAACTAATTAGTGAATTATAAATTACAATTAGTTCTATTTAATTAGCATTGATTCCATTATACTTACTTTCGATAATAAGACATCCAAATATTGTCCATAATAAAACTAATAAATAACCACTGGCACTTTTTTCCATAATTAATAAAATTTCTAACAAAAATATATATTTATATTTAATTTAAATATAATTCGAAAAATACACTTATTTAATAATAATGATAAATTTCACACACACATACACACACGTATTAGTAAAATGTCTGCATGTATTCTTTTCGAAATGCCTACTTTCAAATGGACGTTGTTCCTACTTCGGCCGACATTTGCTTGTTCCTGCTGTTCTTTCCCAAGATCCAGCAGTGTTTTGTGCGGCACTATTACGTCATCATACCCCCCACTACAAGCGCACGGTTTAGTTTCATGTCTGACGTCATTCCCTTGTTGGGTCGATTGTTATACGAACGGCTACCAACTACCCTACATCGCTTTACTTTGTTATACTCCATCTAGTGTCGCTAAAAAGTATTCAAACTTACCCTTAAACACACTAACACATTTGGAGTTCGGTTCTTAACCTTATACACTTGTTTAATATACATTTATAATTCATTCCGATACAAATTTATATTGTTATAATTCACAGATATAACTAAGTTAATAGGTAAAAATGGCGTCATAAAACCTATTTTTCCCACTATTCACCTTTATTTATACATGTTTCCATGGTTTCTAACCTTTACAACAATTCCCAATAGCTTATACAGTGTAAATTTGCAATTATAGTCAAAATTCGTTTCCTTAGAACTTGTTCACAAAGTGTACTGTTGTCAAATTTCAAATAAGTAATCATTCGGATTCACATATTTTGCGTTCGGTTTACGAACGTCGTTCGTAAACCGAAGTTTGACTATATATTATTACTGTACATATATATATATATATATATATATATATATATATATATATATATATATATATATATATATATATATATATACTGTAATACAATTTTATTTATTACGTCGTAAACATAGATTTATCTAAAATGCTAGTGAATGAACACCATATACGAATAATGTACACTTGCATTAGTTTATTTATTTGTACCAATGGTCCTTCGAACCGGATTTAGTACCAAAAATCTAACTTGTATATGTATATAAATTTAGACGATACTAAATCCGGCTCGAAGGACCTTTATTATGATATTGGTGCACTCAAATAGACAATTACTAGTATATGGTGTTCATTCACTAGTATTTTAGATAATTCTATGGTTACGATGTCATAAATAAGTTAGTACCACAGTTTTAATACTTGTTTTTATTAAGCTATGCCCAATTACAAATTAATTTAAATGTTCATTCACCGGTGCTTTTACTGTGAAAGTATAAATTTATATTGGACCAGTGTATTTTCCTGACAAAAGAAAAAATTGAGATTCTTGAAAAATGCAGTCGTTTTTAATAAATAATTTTATTTACTTATTAAAATTATTCTGACTTTTTCAAACTCCTGAAGATGGCATAAGTGAATCTCAATTTTTTCCTGCAATAAGTTATTTTTGTATGTGTCGTTGCCAACGATATCTAGTATCGAAATTTGAACTATTCGATTTAGTACTGTTTAACATTTAACTACATTATTTGTATAATTTTAAATCTCGATAAATTTTTAATGAACAAATATCTTTTTTTAAATTACAGATCTCTTACGTCGTTAATATTAAAATGCCCAAAACTTTAACAGTCAACCATGGATTATGTTAAGCTACTCGAAGCATTGTCGCTCAAAGAAAACAGCTCCGAATCGGCAAGTTTCTACAAATCGTTGTGCGTAAACTTAAACAACGTCGAAACTGAGATCGTTTACGCGGATCACACCGATAAATTATTAGTATTCGCAACCCAGTACCAAAAAATCGGCTCACTGTTGATGGTCTCAAAAGACCAAGTGGAAAACACGTTGGACGGCATAGAGGAACCTGTATACACTGTTAAACCAATCTTCGGCGTTGAGGACGAGTGCCAGCAAGCTGCCGCAAGGTTCATTGCCGAGAAATTAGATATACAAAAACCTCTAACTATCTTTTTAAGCTTAAGAACTTATGATACGGAATTAGTTAGGCTTATTGCAGATATTTTACTTGTTGCAAAAACAGACAAAAACTAAATAAGCCCCATTTTTTTTTTAATTATGTCGGCAAAAAAAATCAAAATTAGCAAAACTATCTTTGGGCAACTAGTCGTTGGCCCACCTGGGTCAGGCAAAACAACGTATTGCGCCAAATCCCAAAAACTTTACTCCGAAACTTTAAATCGTAACTGTGCAATTATAAATTTGGATCCAGCTAACGAAAATATGGATTATCATGCGAAAATCGATATTATGGATCTTATAACCGTCGAAGATGTCATGAATGACTTGAATTTAGGCCCAAATGGGGCTCTTATGTACTGTATGGAATACTTAGAGGAGAATTTTGATTGGTTCCTCGAGAAACTGAATGGACTCGCTGAAAACTATTTGATTTTCGATTTTCCTGGACAAGTGGAACTATTCACACATCATAAATCTATTAAAAATGTTTTTGGAAAACTAGAGAAATTGGGCTTTCATCTTTGCGTTGTCCATTTAGTCGATTCGCATTATTGCTCGGATGGTCCGAAATTTATCTCGACGTTGTTGTTGTCGTTGTCCACGATGTTGCAAATTGGGTTGCCGCACGTTAATGTTTTGAGTAAAGTGAGTATTTTTTGCTAGAACGGTCGTGTGTGTCTGTAGCATTATCAAATCGTGAACAAAAAGTGTTTGTCTCGTCGCTCTGAATTCAAAAATATATATAACTCGCTCGTAAGACCAAATTTGTGCCCTCTACTCTGAAGGTACCGGAGCGATTTACACCAAATTTGCTACACATATTATTTAACATCCTATTTTAATTCACTCGCAATTTAAATTCAATCGCCCGTATATTTCCCGAGTTATAGGGGCCCAAAATTTAGAGCCCCCCTTAATACTGCCCTTATAAAAATAATTAAAACACCCAAAAATTCTACTACGAATTCTAAGATATTTTTCGTCTACAAGATTTTTGCATATTGTTAACTCAAAGGCCGTAAAAAATTATTAAATATTATAATTTTGATATTTTGAATTAGAACTCGTAAGACCAAATTGGTGCCCTCCACTGTTCTGAAGGTATCGGAGCGATTCACACCAAATTTGCTACACATTTTATTTGGCATTCTTTGAATCCGCTCGTAGTTTAAATCCAATCGCCCGTATACTTCCCGAGTTATAGGGCCCCAAAATTTAGAGCACCCCTTAATACTGCTCTTATAAAAATAATTAAAACACCCAAAAATTCTACTACAAATTCTAAGATATTTTTTGTCTACAAGATTTTTGCATATTGTAACTCAAAGGCCGTAAAAAATTATTAAATATTATAACTTTAAAATATGCATAAAAAAAGACTTTATATTTATAACATATTTTCAAATTCTTAACCAAATAGCCATAATAGTTAAAAACCCTGTATTCGCATCGCATATATTACTTATAAGGCGAACTAGACGCATAGGTGCGTTGTACCTAAGCTCGTTTTTAACCAAATGCATTATTCACAAAATTTTATATTATTTACTATAACTACGTATATTTTTTTGGAGGGTCGTTTGCGTGTTTCACGTGGTACGTGACGAGTAATTCACTAACATAACGAGTAATTCACTAATATTAAAAAAAAAACTATAATTTCCTTTATATTTCTTATTTTAGGCGGACCAGTTAAAGCAGCACTCATCAAACTTAGATTTCGGTTTAGATTTTTACACCGATGTTTTAGATTTAGATTACTTATTAGATGCCTTAAACGATGGCCCATTTACATCTAAGTTTAAAAAGTTAAATAAAACATTTGTTTCACTGATCGACGATTATAGTTTAGTTAGTTTTGTACCATTAGACATTGCATCAGACAAAAGTTTGATACAAGTTAAAAACGCTGTTGATAAGGTAAAAAAAAAAATCAAATTTAAAAGTTGTCTACAAGATTTTTTTTTATTGAATATTTGATGGTTTTTATAGGCAAATGGTTATGTTTATGGTTCCGGGGAGGAGAGAAGCATTCAAAATTTACTCTCTTGCGCAGTCGGAGCTCGAACAGAATCAGAACGGTTTGATGCTGACATAATGTAATTCTTTTATTTACTTTTATAATTAATCATAATAAATATATTCACAATAATTTTGATATTATTCCCCTAAACAATTTACTAGCATAAGTTATGGTTTTACTACGACATTTCTATTATCATTCCTTCCCGACATAATGACATCATTTCTGTATTTCATTTCATTATTTTAATTTTCCTACATTACGTTACATATATATATATATATAAAGGAATGTAATGTGATGACAAAATATTTTTTAATTCGTTGCGTGTGTGAAATTTGTAAATCCCGGAAATGGAAACCGCTTATGTTTGAAAAGAATATTTCAACCGGAAATGCTTGTTTATTTGAAGCGTATCTCGAAAACGATACAAGTTAGGGAAAAAGTGTATCTTATAAAAGTTAAAGATATAAAAAATTCTAGCAACTTTTGTTTAAAAAGTTTTTTTGAAAAATGTACCATTTACTGAAAAATCACATTTGAAAATAGCAGTTATGTTTACGTAAAAATGGGCTAAAAGCATACAAATTCAGTGTCCCCAACCAAATAAAAACAAATTGTCAGTTTCCACGCTTAAAAACAGAATAGGTATAAATAATAAGAAGAAAATAGAGCTTAATAATTAATTTTATTACAAAACATCTTAAATATTACAATAATACATTTAAGTAGCAGGCTTATTTTTCTGCTTTTCAAGTTGAGCTCTGAAACAAACGCAAAATATGCATAATTTAATTAATTAAAAATCACTTTTATTACCTTAATTGCTTATTAAAATCATCTTCGACATTATCATCTTCCCAATTATCCTCCCACACACTAATATCCTGATCGTCTTTGTCTTTGCTCGTCCAATCTTCAAAAAAATAATGCAAGTCACATAACCTAAAATATCAATTTTCCGTACAATTTACCTTCCACAGGAAATTCCTCGAATTCGTCGTCTTCCTCTAAAAGACCCAAATCAATTTTTGGTTTTTCAGCCATAACTAATGAATTACTCAAAGACTATTAACAATTAAAATGTAATTTGACGTACAACTTTCGTGTATGTCAAGTTACAGTCTTAAGTTAGCTGCAAAAGTTAGAGAATAGCCGTATTCTTTTATACACAATCGCAGCTTATTTCGGTTAAAACTCATCTTCTCGCTCTGTCTACACATGAAGCAGACAGAGCAAAAACATTATATGTAATGAATTAAAGTCGTAAGAATAACGCGTTGAGTAGAGAAATTTTCGTAATTCGCGGGTTGAAATAAACGGATGTGACGTGGCACTTTTTAGTCTGTTTCGGTTAAACTCATCTATTCGCTCTTTCTACCCATGGGGCAGACAGAGCAAAAACATGAGCCTAACTGTGATTTTTATAAATGTACGTTTTTTACCGCGAAAATTAAATTACGTAAATATAATATAAAATTAATTGCTTTTTTCTCACAATAATGTGCAATTCATAAAGTAAATATTATTTATCAAATGATCTTAAGCTAGCTACAAATGCTAGATTTGTACCAGTATTATTTTTAATTTACAATTATAATTATTATTTAATCTTATCGCAATGATTTTGCATTTCATTGAGTAAACAGTACAATTTTTAAAATGTACGTAATTATTCCAATTTTTTTTATACAAAATATATAGCGTGATTTTCGATGAAGATCTATTTTATTATAATTGATTTGTTGTTTAATAATCGATAATAATCCAGTAAAATATTGAAATATGCACTGATTTTTAAATTTGATTTAATTCAAGGTCAATGTACTTGATTTATCCAAAGATTCTCAAACTTGTATGTAACAGTTATTGAGATTATTGTTATTTATACTTAATATTATATTATTATTAAGATTAAATTCAATTTATTTAAAAGATAATATACAATTCATTGTTATTATTATGGGAATGGGAGTGTAATAAAGATATTTTAGTAGTACGTGGGATAATTTTTATATTTTGATGGTCACTGAGATTAGTTGTTACGTAACAACAAGTTGTTTGATTTTAAAAACAGACGACTTCTGTTAGGGCGTCGCACTTGTTCGTTGGCAGTTGAAACAAGAAGATTTCACTTCATTTTCCCGTATTCTACAATTTTAAGGTATTTTTTTATTATTTTTAACATACATTTATTTATTCTTTTACATGTTTAGGTTTTTAATAATATCAGTGATTGAAATTTAAATTATATGTGTGTAGAAATTTGATTGCGTTGTTGTTTTTTTTCTAAATGCCAAGCGTTTAATTTATATAATTATTTTTAATAACTCCGCATGCGTTTTCTTTGTAATATATTTAATAATGACCTTCGAAAAATTATTTTCATTATTAAAATATTAGTATATAGTCATATAAAAATGCATTTATTTTATTTAATAGTCTATAAAAAAGGGGAAACAGTGAAAATAATTGTTAGAATCGTTATGAACTGATAAGAAATTAATTAAATTACATGTCTTATCTTGTTTACTTTGCTTATCAAATCTTAGTGATTTTTAATTTTAAGATTAATTATAAATATATATATATATATTTTTTTGAAATAGTTGGTAACCCTTTTAATAGTATTAGCAGCTTTATCAAAATATATAGCGATTTTTGTTCAACAAATACAAATAAATCACGTTATTTTATAACAATTGTTAACTTTTTTAGTATTATTGTAAATTATACGACCATTTATAGAAATTATTAACTACGATTTAGCAATCTGGACCTCCCTGATTGATAAATAGAGCTATTACGCGTGACGTCACACGACCAGTGGCGTCACCTTTTTTATTTTTTGTTCAGGGATGTTTTAGATTTAAAATAAATCTGCACGATTAATGGCGTCATGACAATTAACTTCATATTTACTTAAAATTAGAACATAAGGCGTGTTTCTTCGAATCAATATAATGATTATGAGAATCTTGGTTCGTTATTAGTTATCCCTACTCTTCCATTTTGTGATCAGAAACCCCTTGCGAATCATATTTCTATGATTACTTGGATTGAATCACAAAACTGGCCTATTTTTAACTAAATAAAAATCCCTTGAGCTAACATAACCTCATTAAGTAGACAAAATGGCGACCACATACAAGCTCTCATATTTCAATATAACCGCATTGGCTGAGCCAATCAGATTCTTGTTCGCTTTTGGTGGCATCGATTTCGAAGATGATCGCTTCGCACGTGAAGATTGGCCCTCCATTAAGCCAAGTACAGACATCATATTCAATTTAAATTAACTAAATAATAATAATATATATATAATGATATAGAAATGCCTTTCGGACAAGTACCAGTACTTGAGGTGGACGGCAAACAGATCAACCAGAGTATGGCTATTTGCCGGTACCTTGCCAAACAGGTCAAACTAGCCGGCAAAAATGATTACGAAGCGATGGAAATTGATTGTATGGTTGATAACATCAATGATCTTCGCATGAGTAAATATTTTTAACATATTTTGTAAATAATAAATAAAAATATACATAATTTGATTAAATGATTAGAAATTGCTCAATATTCGTATGAAGCCGACGAAGATGTCAAGGAGAAGAAACGCAAAGTATTAGTAGATGAAACTTTGCCGTATATGCTGCCTAAATTGGACGCCATTGCAAAACAAAATAACGGCCATCTTGTCCATGGAGAAGTAAGGAGAATCATATTTAAGGAATAATGTTTAGTGTAATATAAATAAATGTTACAGCTCACTTGGGCTGATTTGTATTTCACCGCGTTGCTGGACTACATGAACTATATGGCGAAATTCGATTTGCTCGAAAAATACCCGAATTTACAAGCGGTTCGGGACAATGTCCAAGCGGTGCCCGCCATCAAGGAGTGGATGGTCGTACGACCCAAAACCGATGTGTAAAATTGAGTTAAAAATGTACCAAACATATTTTTGTAACTGATCGTCCTATATTATTTGTAAAAAATAAAAAATTACATTTATATATTGTTGCATTTATTTTCCGCTTCCGCCGCTGGGTTTTAAATATTTTTGCGGGAAAGTCTGTTCTATTTCTATATTTCGCGGCAAAAGTAAACCTATTTATAAATATCTCATTTTTATTCGATAACGCTCCAAGAATCTGCTTATTCGTCCCCTCTCTTTAACGTCCTTGGATGTAATATGCCCACTCCACAGATTTATTTTTAATGTTACGTGTAATAAGTTATTTGACTTCTTTCGGGGTGTCACACTTGTACAGTTGCATTTGAAACGGGAAGATTTCGTTTAATGCCGTATTCAACAATTTTAAGGTATTTTTTTGTAATTTTAAACGCAAATTTATTTATCCTCTAAAATATGGCTTTTAAATAATCAATTATTAATTTTATTGCTTTGTTTATCTTTTTATTTGTAAAATTCAAACGTAATTTATATAATTATTTCTATTAATCCGGCATGTTTTCGTTATATGGTGCTAATTTTAATTAAAATAATACAATGTGCTAACCTAGGAACACGCATCAATGCCTTCAGCTCGCCATTAATTTTTTATGTATCTAGAAAAAGAAATGTAACAATAATATAAATAAATAAAATCTTTTCGGGTCCCCAATTCTGCAAAACGTTATAAATGTAAAAAGTCTTATAATATTTATTAGAATTTTTGGAGACAAAAATAATTAAAGAATCAATTGAAATTATATAAGCCCTGAGTTTACAATTTAAAGACACTTGCAGTGCAGTATTGATATTAGTCTTATCTTCTTTACTATCCTTATCAAATCATAGTGATTTTTATTATAAAAATAGTTTTACAAATCTGTCCTTCAATTATTAATAAAATGTATTTTACAATAGTTGGCAATCTTTTTAGTAGAGTTGGCAGCTATTTAAATGTTTATAATCGATACTAGTTCAACAAACGTTAAAATTGCATTATTTTATAATACTGTTGTAAGTTATATAAACATTTATAGAGATTTTTGTTCATCAATCATTATAATTATTTATGAATACCTCTATTTTATACTGACAACCCTGAATATAAAATAGAGGTATTGCACGTGACGTCACAAGGTTAATAAATTAACCTCTTATTTACTTAAAATTAGAACCTATTTAACTAATTCATTGAGTTAACTAGATAAAATGGCGGCCAAATACAAGCTCACATATTTCAACATAACCGCATATGGTGAACCAATCAGATTCTTATGTGCCTATGGTGGCATCGATTTGGAAGATGTTCGTTTGGAAGAGAAAGATTGGCCCGCCATCAAGCCAAGTACTGAGCATCATATTTGATTTTAATTAACAACTAAATAATTATACATGTTAATAATACTAGCAATGCCTTTCGGACAAGTCCCAGTTCTTGAGGTTGACGGCAAACAAATCAACCAAAGCATGGCAATTTGCCGCTATTTTGGCAAACTAGTTAAACTCGCGGGCAAAAACGATTTCGAAGCGATGGAAATTGATTCTATAACTGATACCGTCAATGAGCTTCAGATGAGTAAGTTTCAACTTAATTTTAAAATATCTATATATTGTTCAATTTTTAACATGGACTTAATTTTAAAATGGCTATAAGTCTCAAATGGTTCGAATTAGCGATATTTTGCACTCTTCCAAATTGATTTATAATACAGTTTTGCTATAGTATTGAGCAAAATAATTAAATTTTGCGTTCTTTATTTTTAACATGGACTAATTTTCAAAATGGTTATAAGTCCCAAACGGTTTGAGTTAGCGATATTTTGCACTCTTCCAAATTTATTTAGAATATTATTTTGCTATAGTATTGAGCAAAATAATTAAATTTTGCGTTCTTTATTTTTAACATGGACTAATTTTTAAAATGGCTATAAGTCCCAAACGGTTTGAGTTAGCGATATTTTGCACTCTTCCAAATTTATTTAGAATATTATTTTGCTATAGTATTGAGCAAAATAATTAAATTTTGCGTTCTTTATTTTTAACATGGACTAATTTTTGAAATGGCTATAAGTCCCAAACGGTTTGAGTTAGCGATATTTTGCACTCTTCCAAATCGGTTTAGAATACTTTTTTGCTATAGTATAGAGCAAAATAATTAAATTTTGCATTCTCAATTTTAAACTGACTATAAGTCCGAAACGTTTTTTTTTTTATATTATTAGAAATTGGTTATTATGCTTATGAAGCCGATGAAAAAGCAAAGGAACAAAAACGTAAAGTATTAGTAGAAGAAACTCTACCTTATATGTTGACTAAATTGGACGCCATTGCAAAACAAAATAACGGCCATCTTGTCCATGGAGAAGTAAGTAACATCTCTTGGGGCTTAAATATTGGGTAATATAAATAAATGTTACAGCTCACTTGGGCTGATATGTATTTCACTGCGTTCTTGGACTACATGAACTATATGGCAACATTCGAAGTGATCGAAAATTACCCGAATTTACAAGCGGTTCGGGACAATGTCCACGCGTTGCCCGCCATCAAGGCGTGGCTCGCAAAACGACCCAAAACGAATTGATCAAAATTACAATCATTTCTTAACATATGTTTGTTACTAATCGTCCTATATTATTTGCGGCAGTAAAAATGTGTATGTATTGAGCATTCTATCCGGAACGCTATGTAAATTTATTGAACATACTAGACCATTTCTTAATCATTTCAGAATGTAATTTCCAAAATAATACATTCTAAAATGTCATTAATTTTGTTTAATACCAAATGTTTTATTTACTAAAAAATGCCTTTAAATATAGCAATTTACGTTTTCCGTAAGACATTAATTTATCTTTGGAATTTACATTTCCTTAATAATATAAATAAACATTAGTATCAGAATGAATCATATTATATATATATACAAAAGTGTAATTAAAACCTGTTTTTTTTTTATTATTCCTATACCTAATATAAAAAAGAAGGTATATTATCACAAAAAATAAATCGACTACATTATTTATTTAGTAAACGATAGTTGCGACAATTTTTGTTCAATCAAAGTTAATAATTATAGGATATGAAGAAGGTTTGGTGATTTTAATAGAAATATCCGTCTTGAGGGTCCTTAAATTCATTTTTACGTTTCCCTAATTACGATATCATATTAATATCGTGGCAATAGTAGCATAAATTTAGAACATAATTACATTTATAGTGAAAAGTAATGTCAGTAAAGTTATCCAAACTTTTCTCCAGCCACGATTTCTGTTACCAACTTAAAAATAACAAAATCCCCTTGATTGATTTTGGCTCTACTATTAATACAAAATTACTTCCCATCACTTAAAAATTAAACAACCACAACGTAACCACAAACAGTGATTTTATGTACAA
Source organism: Leistus spinibarbis (assembly GCA_933228885.1). Lineage (NCBI taxonomy): Eukaryota > Metazoa > Arthropoda > Insecta > Coleoptera > Carabidae > Leistus > Leistus spinibarbis. The sequence goes on along the minus strand of OW121804.1, from coordinate 7,853,961 downwards.
ACGAATTATTTACATTTTCGCTGTTTGTGGTTACGTTGTGGTTGTCTAATTTTTAAGTTATGGGAAGTAATTTTGGTTTTAATCGTTGCGCTAAAACCAATCAAGGGGATTTTGTTATTTTTAGGTTGGTAACAGAAATCGTGGCTGGAGAAAAGTGTGGATAATTTTACTGACATGAAAAGTAAGTATAAGAACGTCGAAATATTACATTTTATACAGTTGGCAACATTTATAATACAATGTTGCATTTTACTTTCGCGCGTAAATTGTAGTTATAAGCAAATAATTGTCCTAAATTATATATTTTTAATAGCGAAACTAACTTTATTTTATTTATTTATCGATATTTTGCATTAAAAAACAGTATATGGCATATTTTAGATAGGGGGTTCCCCCCATTATGGCTGACGTGTCTATATATAAATGGTCGCATTGCTATCAAAATAATAGTTATCACGTATCAACACATGAGTCACGGATAACAATTTTTAATTTTAGTTGCATCCTTTGTAGTTTATAGGTAAGTACTTAATGTTTAAATAATACGAAATGTTTGTGTGTATAAATATTATTAATTAATTTGGTGATGCATAATTAACTGTGTGTAGACAAAACTGAACGTGATTATAAAAATATATCAATCAATTAGTTTGTTTTGGCCGGTTCTAAGACAAATGTCAAATGTCACGTAATTTTAGGGCATGTAACAGTCATTATTGGTTATATATTAAATAAATATTGTATTTTACATTCGTTGTTTTCAAGTCGCAGTTCTAATCGTACAGATTGTACCTTTGGTTTGATACGATGTTTGTTGGTTTAGGTTAGAATGTTCGGCCATTGGCGTTACAAAAATATTTTCTGTTTGGGGTATTTTTAGATACGAATTTAGACTAAAATTACGTGTATCTTATTTTGGTTAGGGTGTGGTCGTGTTTAAACTATTTTGTTTTTAAATGTGAACATTAATAGGTTGTGGCGTACACAATAATTAACAATGATGGAACCGGAAGAAGCAAAAGAAACAAAACACCGGCGTGGTAATCGGGGTAACCACAATCGTGGTGGTGTTCAGGGCAGAGGAAGAGGACATAGAGGTGGTCGTGGTGGCCAATATTCAAATAGAGGCCAAAGTGGTAGTGGGCGAGCACGTAAGTTATTAAATTCGGATATTATAATTTAAGAACATATATGTTAGTATTATTGTTGATAATGCAACGTATATGTTATCAAAAGTGCAATTCTATATCCGGGCGCGAAATTTGAAAATATGAATTATTATTTTATTTTATTATGCACTTACAAGGGATCTCTTATATACATTTATTTGAAACTTTAGCCCCATTCGTTTGAACGAGTCGTTTTTAAATATTTTTTTAATGCAAGCTAATAAAATTACCATATATATATATATATACATATATTTTTTTTAAAGCCTCTAAACTTTATTATTTCAAATTACTACTATGTATCCACATCCCAATTGCAAAATGAGTGATTATTTTCTTAGTATCAAATTCCCGGCCAACAACACCGTTCCAATATGACGCAATCACCTTTCAACGGATCCGAGCTTTATCTCTCGATCGAGAATTCATACCTCCACTATTTCCTCCAGGTCAACATGGATACGGCGGCAATTATCGGGGAGCACGCGGCCATAATGGCGAAGGCTCTAGAGGTGGCCACAGAGGGGGTTCCCACGGCGAAGGCGCTAGAGGTGGCCACAGAGGGGGTTCCCACGGCGAAGGCTCTAGAGGGGGCCACAGAGGGGGTTCCCGTGGCGAAGACATTAGGGGCAGAGGCAGATTCCATGGAGACCGATGCTACTTAGGTTTCCAGAAACTGGAAGCTTTTATCGAAATGAAACCAGACGAATTAATTCTAATGTTATCTAAAGATATGGCTGGACTTGAAAAACTATTTAAAACGAATTTATCACCAGATTACATTGTTCTCCTCGTACGAGTATTAAGCAAAATGTGCGAAGCGAATATGCCAGAAAATAAAGGCAGAATATTAGCGTCGGTTTGCCAGAAAGATTTCATGGACAAACTAACGATTTATTTAACAGAAATTGTAGTCCATGAGCAAAACGATAAACATCGCAATAAATATTTTTGGCAAAATCAAGACAGATTCTGGAACGACTTACTAAATTTCTATGAAGCTGTGTTAACTACACTCCCCAATACAGCATCCGAAATGCTACCGAAACTAGTGAAACACTCGTATATAACTTTAAGTAACATGGAACGTGAGCAAAACGTAACTATATCCACAGAAATTAAGGATAAATTCGATAATTTGCAAACGAAGGTAGTAATGTGCGTTGAAGAACGCGAACGAAAAAAAGCGGGCAAATACGACGACATCCCCGACGATGAACCTCCCGACAACTTCCGAACGATAAGCTTGCACCCCACCGCAACCGAAATCACCACGCGAGACCGCCCATTCCTCCGCAAAAACATCGTAGCAGGCGGCTACCGATCCGTCGAACATTATTTAGACGTCCAATTCCGTTTATTACGCGAAGATTTCGTCGCGCCGCTACGCGACGGCATTTGCGATTACATCAATCAACAATTGTCCAAAGTGCCCAGACGTATCTTCAACGTGCGCATTTATCAGAAAGTTCGATTTCTAAAGAAACACCAAATCCATGACAAAATGGCTGTCATTGTTCAAATGCAGATAAATCAACAAAAGCGTAAAGTAAAATATGAGAACTCGCGCCGTTTTATGTATGGTTCACTGATGTGTTTTACACGCGATAATTTCCATTCGGTCATTTTCGGTACGGTTTGTGACCGGGATCCAAAGTTATTGGAAAGAGGTCAAGTCGCCGTGGATACTGTAGATCATTTCGTGTATGATTACGATTATATTATGGTGGAATGTAGCGTGTATTTCGAACCGTATTATCACGTTTTGCACGCGTTGCGGCTAATGGATGTAGATAATTTCCCGTTGAAACGGTATATAGTCGATGTGGAATCTGATGTGAAGCCTCCGGCGTATTTGAATCAGTTGGAACAAATTGATTATAAAGATATGCAATTTTATCCGTTGACTCTAAACACATGGCCGTCTGCAAGGCAATTAGAATTAGATCCTTCGCAGTATAAGGCTTTCCAGTCAGCTTTAACTAAAGAGTTTTGCGTTATTCAAGGTCCACCAGGCACTGGAAAAACCTATATTGGGCTTAAAGTCGCGGAAATATTACTGCAAAATCACAAGTTATGGAACAAAGATTATGGACCGATTTTGGTGATTTGTTTTACGAATCACGCGTTAGATCAATTCTTGGAAGGGATTTGTCAGTATACGAAAAAGTTAATTCGCATTGGAGGACAATCGAAAAGTGAGGCTTTAAAGAAGTTTCATATCCGGGAGATGCGATCACAATTTCAAAGAAATCGGGTTTCAAACACTGTGATGTTTAAGAGACGGGAAGAGATTCGAGATTTGATGACGAAAATTAATAAGCATCAAGTGTTAGTCGACGCTATTATGTCGTTTAATAAAGTCATCGATTTCACTTATTTCGGTTTGATTGATAATCATTATCGTGGAAGTTGGTTTGGCAAGGCTAAACATTCACAAATCGTGGATTGGCTGATGGGCGGTCGAACGGTTGATGAACGTATCGAGGAACGTACACGGAATCGGGTACAACAGGTTCGTTTCTACCGAAAAAGCTAATTTAATATAATCTTTGTTTATTTATATATCTTTTAAAAGATACACCATCAAGAAAATGAATCGGTTGATGAATCTGATGAGGAATTCTTCGATGCAGAAACAAATGAAGAACGTCGTATCGATGATCGCGATATTGTCATCAAATTCGATGGCCACCACTTATTAAATGCCGTTTTAATCTCAGAAAAATCGTGTCACGAGAAAGTCACGCTGCTTACTGAGGCTCTTTTGGTACTTCAACAGGCATCCAACGAAGTAAACGCTTATGCGATCTTCGACGAAAGAGGCGCTAAAGAAATTGAACTAGAGAAAGCTGTTGATGATTTACAGTACTTAAAAGTAAGTTCAACATTTGTAAATATTAAATTACTACGAATTATTCACATGATTGCAACAATCAACGTTGTATTCCAAGTTTGTAAATGAATGCTTTCTTTATATTGGTAATAAATGGTTTTTTTTTAGCGACGCTTAGGGCAGTATCGGGAAGGTACTTATCCTGGTAAACCGCGTAATATTGACTATAATAACCCAGCGACGTTAACCCATAATGAACGCTGGGGCTTGTATTTCTATTGGTTGGGTTTGTTGCGACATCAGTTGTACGAGGATATTTCAAAATTGGAGACTTCATACCGGAAGTTGTATCGGGAGTATGAAGAAGTGAAACAAATTGAGGATATTCATATGTTGCGTGAAATGAATGTGATTGGAATGACCACGACCGGCGCCGCTAAATTCCAGACGCTGTTGCACAATTTAAAATGTCCAATTGGTAATTTTAGTTTGAACCCGATTTTACGGAAAATTACGCCTTATTCTTCAAAGCGTCATTTATATTAAACTTAATATAGTAACTGTGAAGAATAAGACGTTTTTTAAAATTAACGGCATTCATAGAATTTATAATTTATAGTAATTGTTGAAGAAGCAGCCGAAGTATTGGAAGCGCATGTCATTGCTTCTCTAACCAGTGATTGCAAACATCTCATTTTGATTGGTGAGTATCAAAAAAACATACAGGAAAACTTAATTATCTCTAACCGACAGTTTGCAAATAAAGCTTCTAGAATCTTCGAGGTCTTTCTAGAAGAATCTTACAGCCCAGATTCTAGCCGCTACAATATAATATTATTCCCAAATATAATTATCTGTTAAAACGCTTTAGGTGACCATCAGCAACTGCGTCCAAACACCGCGGAATACCGTCTGGCAAAAGACTACAACCTTGAGATCTCGTTGTTTGAGCGTATGCTCAACAACGGCATTTATTGCGAACAGTTGCAAGTGCAGCATCGTATGCGGCCAGAAATCGCTAGTTTGATTGTGCCGACAATTTACCCGAAACTAGAGAATCATCATACCGTTGAAACATATCCGCCGGTATTGGGTGTCACCAAGAATCTATTCTTCTTGTCGCACAACGAACCAGAAGAGGCCGTTGGCGACTCCGGCAGTCGCCGGAATGTACATGAGGCGAAATTCTTAATCAAATTGGCACGCCATTTTATTCTGCAAGGCTATGAACCGACAGACATCACAATACTTGCCACATATTCTGGCCAAATGTTCTGTTTGATGAAAGTAAGGGATTCATTATAAATTGGTGTGAACAACAAACTGGAATGATTAGTTTTAGGAGCGCAAAAATTACCCAATGTTGAATGATGTTCGCGTAACTGTCGTTGATAATTTCCAAGGGGAAGAAAATAAATTGATTCTGTTGTCTTTAGTACGAAGTAATATAGACGCAAATATTGGATTTTTAAAAACGGATAATCGTGTTTGCGTCGCATTATCGAGAGCTAAAGAAGGTATATTTCCAAAAACAGTATTTCCAAAACAGAATGTATGTATGATTTAAATTGGTTAAAGGAATGTTTATAATGGGCAATATGGACATTTTACAAAAAAGTCATAATGCTTGGCCAAAGGTCAAAGCAGTGTTAGCCGAAAACGAATCATTGGACACGTATCTGACGCTGAAGTGCCAAATCCATCCGGACCAATTAACCGAAGTGAAGACAGCTGAAGACTTCCTGAAAGTGCCTGAAGGCGGCTGCACTAGAATATGCAACAAGCAACTAGATTGCGCCCATACTTGCAAAAGTATGTGCCATATTACCGATCGAGAACATACTAAATATAAATGCAAAGAACCTTGCTCAAAGTAAGTAATTCGGGGAATCCCACTAGCACAAATATAACAATTCGCCATATTTCTTAAAAGGATTCTATGCGAAATTGGGCACCAATGTCCAGACTATTGTTTCGCAAATTGTGGACCCTGCATGGTATTAATGATGGTCACATTAAAATGTGGACATAACGCAATGATTCCGTGTTATATACACGATACGAAAGATTATAAATGTCAGACAATGCTTGATGTCACACTTGAATGTGGACACGCTGCGGTAAAGCCGTGCCATAGGGACATTAAAACATTTCCGTGTCCACATATTTGTGAAGTTAGGCAAGAGTGTGGGCATGCTTGCCTCCGAAAGTGTCATATTAATGACGATCCCGATCATTTGCAAGTGAGAGTCGTCTGGGGCTCCTTTAAAGTCTTTTTATGTCGCCATCAAACTGGGACGCCAGTTATTTGCTCGCATAGTTTATCTAAATGCGAGCTTTACGCGTTGGTGCGTTTTACGCGTACCAAATCTTGTTTTAATGGTAATATTTTAAACCGATTGTTCCGATATTTTAATTTAAGAACTAAGTATTTATTAGAAAATTAATATACGGAGTTTGCTTATCTCCGCCATCTTCGATTTCACGGAAAAGAATAAAAGGACTTCGAAGAGAGCGTTAAATATGTTCTGTGGTCAATGATTAATTGTTCAATGTAATTTTTTAGTCAAAATGCTTTAAACCATGTGAACGGAATAGAACAGGATGCAGTACTAAAACACATAAATGCCCAAATGCATGTTTCCAAGAGTGTGTACCGTGTGAGGTGAAAGTGCGAAAAGCCCGAACAATTTGCGAACATCAATACGACATCGAATGCAATAGAAATGTCGACACACTTATTTGCCTTAAACCGTGCAAACAGAAACTGGATTGCGGACATAATTGCCCAATGAAGTGTCACGAGGACTGCGGTAACTGCAAGCAACCAGTAAGTTAAAAAAAAAATTAAGATTTTTATATATATATACGTATTTTTGTTTGTGTTAGGTGTTAAAGAGAATTGAGTCTTGTGGCCATACAGTGCAAGTAGGTTGCTCTGTGACGCCAACCTCGAGAAATTGCAAAGGCAACTGTCCAAAACGGCTCCAATGCGGTCACAATTGCACCAAAAAATGCTACGAACAATGCACCACGCGTTGCGAACATCTTGTCGACAATCCACACCTAGTCGCATGTGGCCACGTCTTCAAAATCCCCTGTTACAAAACAAATGCGACTTATGAGCCGCATAATTACACATTGTTGCGCCATTGTACCGCAAAATGCAATGCTCTATTAAAATGCGAACACAAATGTTCCGGCACATGTGGCGAATGTGCGCAGGGTCGCATTCACAAATCTTGCCAACAAGACTGTGGGGCCACACTGATTTGCGGCCATCCCTGCGATATTCCGTGCCGCGACGCGTGTCAACCCTGCACTAGGAAGTGTGACTACAAATGCACCCACTCGAAATGCGGCAAAAAATGCGGCGAACCCTGCTCCAGTTGCAAAGAACCATGCACACGCCGGTAAGTGTATTCTCTCATTGTTCATTTAGTTTAAAAATATCGTGTTTTTATTTTGGATTGATTCAGATGCGTTCATATTCGGTGCACAAATACATGCGGTGAAGTCTGCAATGTCGCCCCCTGCAGCGAACCGTGTCCATTGCCTTTAAATTGCGGCCACGCCTGCATTGGTTTCTGCGGTGATACTTGCCCGCCAGTTTGTCGCGAGTGCAACGCGGATCATGAGACATTCGAATCGTTCTTTGGCGATGAGGACGAGCCAGACGCGCGCTTCGTTTGGTTAGCTGATTGCGGCCATTCGATTGAATCAAATGCGATTGATCAGTGGTTACAACAACCGAATGGCGGCGAAGTAAACATAAAATGTTGTCCACGGTGCAAAACTCCAATCCACAAATCGCAACGATTTTCCGATTATATTAAGCGTGCGTGTAAAGATATTATTGCTGTCAAGAGGATATGGTTTGGGGATAAAGTGAAAAATGAAGCGAAACGGGTTCAGCTGCGCCTAAGAGCAACGAGCGTTGCACATAATAATGGCATATTATATCAACGTAAGTATTGGTTTCAGTTCGGATGACACAAAAAGTGTTTAGACCAAACATGCATATAATTAAATGTGCTTTTTACTCTGAAGGTACCGGAGCGGTTCACACCAAATTGTTACACATATTATTATTCGGTATCGCTTTTGTATCCACTCGCAGTTTAAATCGAATTGCCCAAGTTATAGGGCCCCAAAATTTGGAGCCCCTCGTAGAAAAATAATTAAAACACCCAAAAATGCTATTAAAATATGCACTATTTTTTTTTATTATTAAATTAAAATAATTACAATTAATTGTAAGACTTTTTATATCTATAACATTTTTTAAATTACAATTACACTCGTAGCTCGCCTAGTGCACGGCAGGGGGTGCACTAGGCGAGTAGTACGAATGTATTTTTTTATTTTAAATTGCTCGCTTCGCATATATTACTTATAAGGCGAGCTGGACGCATAGGTGCATTGTATCTAAGCTTGTTTAAAAGTGCACTTTATTTGTATATGTTTACTAATAAATGGGCAAAAAATCTGTATTGAATTATTAACACATGTGCAATTAACATGTTAAAATCAAATTAAGAACATTTTATTATTTTTAGCGACAGTTTTGCAATATTGAATATAAAATTAACAAAATATATAGTTTGATAGAATCTGCCTTCAATATATTACGAAATTTTCGCTAGGTTATTCTCCCTGAATAAAATAAACTATAAATTCTGGGGAAAAGTTCCATAAGGGAGGAAAATTTCAAATTTCATGGCCGAATATAGAAAATCACTTTAGTTTCTGTTACAGAATCAAAATACTTAAATCGAATCATACAAGGCATACATGCACTATTAACGGTACAAAAAGATAAACGAATTGTAATCAATACAGCGTTATTGAACACTTGCACAACTCAGATACAATTAATAGAAAGTATGTGCGCTATTTACAACAAAATCAGCGCCGAAGATCACGCAAAAACCAACCATAAATGCCAAATATACCTCGATTTTTTACTATATCCAATATATAATACAAAAAATCGTGTTACAAGTCAAGAAATTATCGATTTAAAAAACGAGTGTAAACGTTTCGAGAGAATAGTCGATTTAGTTATGATTGAAATTAGTCCCAAGTTTCCAGTGGCCATTGCGCAAATTGAGCTCAAACATATGTATGAAAATATTCAATATAATGTTGATTCAGTGAGACTTTTTACTGATCGCGATAACGATATATTGAAAGAAAGTATTCACCGGTTTTGTAAATTAGTTGACGCGTCCATTACGATTACAGCAGCTGAGATTCAGAAAGTTATGGAAGCTACGGGCATGGGTGTGGGTCACTGGTACAAGTGCCCCAACGGCCATTTGTATATGGTTGCTAATTGTGGGGGGGTCCAAGTTACTTCGAAATGTAACGAATGCGGCGCTAAGATCGGCGGCGTTGGCTATCAATTAGCTTCAAATAATCAAAGAACCCAGATGGGCGCTGCTCACGGCTCTAGGGGTTACATGTAAATAAAATAACCAACCAGAATTTCTATTTATTGTTATTTTATTCTAGTTTTATATATATAGCGCTTTCAGGCAGTTTTGCTATAAGATTAAAAAATTGTAATTTCATTTTCTAGCAGTTTGGATACCTAATATATATTTCAAAGTAGATAACTAATCAAGCTCGAAAAATCAATTAGATCGATTTGTTTGAACAAATAAAATATTAGTCATTGTTGCATAAAAATGCCTGGTAAAAATATTATGGTTTTGTAACCCAGAGTTTTCGATTTAATAAATAATAACTCATTAGTCATTCAATATTCCTTATGTTTTTTTTTTTTTTTTTAATTATATAATATTATTTTATCTATTATTCCTGTGTCATATTTTTACGGTTAAGCTGTAATATGAAAATATAGCGCCGCAGGCAATTATTGCAATTTATTTTTCTTCATTGCTCTTTTGAGAGGGTAATAAAGCTCAAAAAAAAATATTTGTCCGATTTATTATTATATATAAATCAGTCATTGTTGCATAAAATGTCTGTTTTTTTTTTTATGGTTTGTAACCCACAGTTTTTGAGTTAATAAATAATAATTATTAAAAATGTCCTAATTTTGGAGATTGGTTTTAAGTAGTTTTATGCAATTATGGAATATGAGTTTCACCTAAGGTTTTATTTAATAATCGATGGAAATGTAAAAATAGTTGATAGTAGCGCCGCCATGAGCCTCCGCTTATAGTCGCCATCTTGGTACCGGCGCAATAATATGCGCAGATGTACACACATTGCCTTCTATTATATTAGCTAAAACACTTGACTGATAGTATATAATATTAATTTGGCCATTTATCTATTAAAAATAAATAATGCCCGTAACTAATTTCTTTCATAACATAATTGTTACAGAATCGAAGTGTTTACAATCGATTTTGAACGAATTACAAACCAAATTCTCCGCCACCGTAAAAGGAAAACGACATATACTGCACAATTCCACACTTGAGACCTACACGGCCCAAGTCCAATTTATTGAACGTCTCGTAACGATATACACAAAATCTGAACTAGAGGACCGCGATTGCGTTCAGATCATCGATTGGCTACTAACTTCTATCCAAAACCAACAAAACCGCATCACCGATCAAGAGATCTCCGATCTGGAATTGGAAGTGAAACGATTCGAGAAATTCGTACAACTGTGTAAAATTCGGAAAAACGCAGGATTCTCATCAGCTATGCGACAACCAACAATTCAATTGTTATTTGAGGAAATCAATAGAAATTTGAATGCAATTGATCCATTTACTATAGATAGCGAATTGGTGGTAAAAGGCCAATTGGCCAAGTTGTGTAAGATGGTTGATTCTGATATGCAGATTACTGAAGAGGAACGTATGATGGTCGTGCGGGCAATGTCTTCGTCTATGGGCAAAGGGCACTGGTTTAAGTGTCCTAATGGTCATTATTACGTAATCGGCGATTGTGGTGGAGCAATGGTTGAGGCTAAATGTAATGAATGCAACGCTACCATTGGTGGGCAAAGTCATACATTGTTGGCAACAAATAGATTTGCGGGCGAAATGGATGGCGCTGCCAACGCCGCTTGGTCCAATGCGGCTAACATGGACATGAGAAACTACCAATTTAATTAAAAAAAAAAAAAAGGAATTGAACTCGTTATTATTTAGTCTATAGGGTACGGACGCGATCCAGATAACCATAGCCGAAACAACCTGTGCTGTAATTGTTACCATGTTATATAAAAGCAGTTTATTTAGATACATTTAAGTATTGCCACATTTTTTAACTTATATATATATATATATATATATACAATTAAATAAATATAAACTGCGTTCTCGGGCTATAAGTGTCTTATATTCATAAAAGCAACAAGAATATGGGTAAATACGCGTATTTGCGATTAATTGCTAGCCACCTAGCGGTGAAAAATGCAAATATTCACCTTGTATAGGAAGCCATGTTTTTTTGATGACAGTTATTATCTATATGTCTTTTTTACCACGATTTAAAAGATTTCTTATGAAATATTGTATGAACAGTAAAATGAGTCAACGTAATAATAAAACAATACAGACTTCCGTCAAATATAACCTACAATGCTAGAAATGTTAGCTGTCAGTGTGCGTTAGCGCCGCCATTGTTAAATTCGACAGCAAATAATAGTACAACAAATGTCGTCTGAGAAGGACATCTGCCTTCATATAATAACTTTATTCGATACCAAATTTTGATAGTTAGATTTTTCTATAGTATTCAGTAGTAAAACGGTGATTATATTAATAAAGGCTAGTGTTTGTTTAGAATACATATATTAATAATGTTGGCATAATTTTATTCGTTTATTATATATTTACCCTAAAAGTATAATTGTAATGTATCAAATTTATATAATCTAATAAAGTGCAAATAATCAAATTTTTCTATTATATGCGATTTATAGTGCCAAAAAAAAAATTAAACTTAAAGTATTGTTCACAGCGAAACAATTAGTAATTAAGCTTAGAAAATTACAAATAATCATCTAGTTTGTATTATGACAAACAATGTTAACATTGCAAGCAACACAATTTATGATAAATTTTGTTGCTTGTGAACGTTAACTTTGTATGTCATAAGACAAACTGGTATTATTACTTATAATTTTTAAGTTTAATTACTGATTGTATCAATCCTTAAAGAATTAGAAATTATAGGTAATAATTTCAGTTTGTTGTATGACATAGACAAGTTAACGTTCACAGCAACAAAATTAATCATACATTGTGTTCATTTTGTTGCTTGGAATGCTAGCATTGCTTGTCATAATACAAACTAGATTGTTATTTATAATTTTCTAAGCTTAATTACTGATTGTTTCGCTGTTTTATGGTATAATTAATTGAAAACATTGCATATATAGTGAAAAATTAGAGATTTGAGTGCAGGGCACCTCAGATTTTTATGTTTCGGGGTGTTGGGACCACTGTGCTGCCTTTCGTTAACGCCGCCACTGCCTTATGACTTCTCTTACATAACCCTTAAGCTACTTGTGTCACTTTTAACTTTATAATCAAAAACAATGGATGTATCATCTAATAACGGTAAACATATGTTTTGATAACGATAAACATAGGATTTACCGTATCATTTTTATAGAAATGTGTCAAAATTTGATGTGGAATGAAATATTTAGTAAACTTAATATAGCTGAAGCAAATGAAACTGTTGATTCATTTAATTATGGATACATCGATCAAAAAGCTAAGCAAATGATGGTAATATAATCGTTATTAATTCGGTAATGTTTATAATTTGTCATTAATTGTGTTGGTTTTAGACAAAAATGGGCTTTCAAAATGGTACAGGGTTGGGCTTAAATAATCAGGGGATTGTGGAACCTGTTGAATTTCAAATGAATTTAGGGCGCAGAGGGTTCGGACATGTCATCAAAGGGCTCCAACCCGCGCATTTTAATTTTAATTATTCTCAAGAGGTATTTCCAAAAATTTACTATTATTTAAAAATTAAACTAAGCTTAGTAAACCATTTTATCTTAAAAAGTAGGTTTTTTTTTTTTGCTGCGTTTTTTTAACATTGGGGTATTTTTGACCCCAGTGTGCCTGCTATGTTACCTGGCTGAAAAATGAAGATACATTTTATTTTTGTTCCGTTTAGGGGATAACAGTTGAAGAAAAAGTCGTCTGGCTTTTGTCTAACGATGACAATAACGATTTAAATTGTAAGCAATTATCAGATTGGATCGTTGTTGGGGCAAAGAAATTACATGTTTCCGATGAAACGAAATATTGTGAAGAAAATTTACTGGCTGAGGTTCTTAAAGCAAAAGTACGGAGCAGGTCTTTTTTTTTTAAATATATTTAAGCGGGAATTCATTCCATGCTTTTTCGGAATTCGCCAAATTTGAATTTCTCTGCCGAAAAATATTTTTTCCCCCCTATATTTTGCGGAATCTACAAATTTTAATATCAAAACAATTTTTTGTAACGATATAAGCTGTAGAGCGTTCACACAGAGGTTAAATTTAGTATATGCAAAGATTTTTCGCATTTATAACTCTTATAAGGCATAGGTGGCTTGTACCTAAGCGTGTTATTGCGTATTCTAGGGAGTCTTCGACCAATTAGATCCATACGAACTGTGCAAAGCAAGATCACGCGCAAATCCATTTGAAACCCTTAGATCAGCCTTTTTCATGAACAGGGCCGCCCTAAAAATGGCAAACATAGATGCGGCCACCGATTTTATGTTTACCACTGTTGACCGACAGGTAAAATTACCAATAAAAACTGAAATTTTTGAAAATAATTTCCAAATTGAACAGAAAGAACACAGACAATCGCAGTGTCCGTATTATTTTGCGGATATCTGCGCGGGCCCCGGCGGCTTTTCCGAATACGTATTATGGCGAAAACGCTGGGCGTTCAAAGGGTTCGGTTTAACCCTTCGCGGTGAACATGATTTTAAGGTGCACGAATCCTCGTGTGCGCCCAGTGAAACATTCGAACCTTTGTACGGGATTCGCGACGATGGCGACGTTTATTTTCCCGAGAATATTCGCGATTTTTGCGAGAACATCAAAGGCTCTAGCCAGGGGCTGGGCGTTCATTTCATTATGGCAGATGGGGTAAGTGAGCTGAAGGCACTAGTGCCTGTACATGTTACATTATAAAATTGGAATTATTTAGGGATTTTCTGTGGAAGGACAAGAAAATCTGCAAGAAGTGTTAAGTCGCCAAATATACGTGTGTCAGTGTCTCATTGCGTTGAAAGCAATTCGACCAAACGGCCATTTTGTCGTGAAACTATTCGATTTATTCACCCCATTTAGCGTAGGCCTAATATATTTAATGTACCGCTGTTTTCAAAGAGGTACTGCCCCAAAATAAGCATATTTTTCTCGGAATTGAATCAATTCACGAGAAACATGCAGAATTATAACTAATACGTTTTATAGTGTCCATTTTGAAACCGAATTCATCGCGGCCAGCCAACTCGGAGCGTTATTTAATTTGTTGCAATCTCAAAACGGATTCACAGATCTCGAAAATTAGGGATTACATGGATTTAATCGTACAAACTCTATTTGAAATGAGATCTGATCCAAATCAAGTTCACTTAGATATAAATGAAATTGTACCTGAACATTTAATACAATCTGATTTTAAATTTGTACAATATATAATTGATTCTAATAACAGGTAGATTTCCCTGTTCGGTCCCTAGCGGCATTATATTAAACTAAAAATAAAACATGGCTACTATAAACTATTCGCGATCGAGATTCATTGCTCGCCCCGTATAGACGCCATATTTGTGTGTTGACAGTTTTTGTCAATCAACGTAAAAATTTGCACGTCCATAATAACATAATACACTCGCGTTAAATACGATATTCTCGATTGCGAAGCGAATAATGATTAAAAATAAATAAATATATAATGCTATGTTTGTTTTAATAAATGAAAATAAATTGGTTTAATATAGTACTGTATAAAGGTAAGTCCCAACGGTAGCTGTTTGCACGTATCTACAAAAAAATGCAATAAGCAAACCGCTACTGTTGGGACTTAACTTAAGGGCCAAGAGCAATTAACCCGGGAAATTTAAACGGTTACCATTTAAGATTGGCCCAAAAGCAAATAACTGGTTTAAACAAGTTAGCTATGTTTTGCCGCGATCCAGCTTTGTTTGAGCCCCGACAAGACGAATTACGTAAACAGTGCCTTATCTACTGGCGTATCCCGGATAAGCCTAAAGTTGCACTCGCACATATCACTACCGACGATATTATCGCGTCAGCGATTCACGATACCAGTAAGTGCTACTTAAACAGTTAAGGTGGACTTTAAATGGTAATGTATATATATATATTTTATTTTAAAGGTTTCATGTATTCATTCGCCTCAGAACTTCACAGTGAAAGTGATTTAGATGAAATTTTAATTGATTCAGATAATTGGCATTATGCATTTGTGGCGAGCGGCAAAAAGACTAATCTTTGCAATATTTACGTTGGTTAGTAAATCGAATTACCAATCACGTATAGAAATTGCAATATTTGTATATTATTATTTTGATTTAAATCAGGTTTAGGACGTAATAAAGTCTATAGATTTCAACGTAATCGATGGGTGAAAGTGAAAGGTGTTGAACTAATTCGTGGTACAATCATTTACGCTGAATTAGTCAAGGAATTTTCTTGTGAAAATCAAATAAGAAGAAGTTTACATATAATAGACGCTTTACGATTAGGCGATACCAGCCTAGCGGATCTCTCTTATCAAGAAAGGTGAGTAGCCATCTTGTACCGCCATCTTGTACCGCCATCTTGTACATGGCAGCCATTTTGCGACCACCTCACCTTTAATATCGCATATATCTTTAAGTTTAAACCACATTATTAACTTATTTTGATAAATAATCAATAGATAATAATAGTATGAATGTCATGACCACAATTTTAGACTAGATTTAATCAGTATTTACTGCCAAGCAATAACAAGAGTGTCTCGCACTGACTTGGCCTACGTTAGAGGGAAACCAGTGTTGCCACTCCCAGAAATGCAATTTGAACATTTGCCAACTAATAATGGAGACTGGATGCATCATTTATCAGAAAATTCATGCTATGCCGTTCATTCATTATTATTACGAAAAACTGATCCAAGTAAGTATTTTTAGCTCGCATCACAGGCGATCTGGACGCATAGATGCGTTTTAATAAATTTAATTGTTAATAGGTATGTCATTTGGTTCAACAATATCAACGCGGGTTCTTTTATATTTACCGAATATTTTAGATTTACAAAGCAATATTACTACAGACCGTTTTACTTTATGGGAAAAAATAATCTCATATTCGACGATAACAAAATAAGTACTACAAAAAGAAAAAAAAAAGCTTAAAATATTTTATTTCTACATATTTTTATATATATATATATATATTGAAATAGAAAATTGTGATTTATTATTTTAACCTAATTATTATTTATTGTGTAACTATGAAAATGAAAATAAAACAAAATGACATATTTTTTGACGTGATTCTGTCTAATTAAAGTTTAAAAAATGAAGAAACAGGTGGATGAAGAGTTACGGAGTTTACAACTCGATAAGATAGATAATAAAAAAACAAAAGTAAGATTCATTTACGATTCTTGAACCTAAATACAATAATTCATGACATTTTAGACAACTGAACAGTTAAAACGTCATACAATAGATCAAGCGATAGAAAGTAAACCGATTGAAAAAGCATTATTCTTGTTACAGTAAGTAAATAATAACAATTTCGTATTTCGCGGTCTTCCGTTTATATGCAGCATTAACCGGTTGGCAACACTTAATATTAAGCGTCAAGGTCAAATGAATGTCATTTTCAAGGTCAAACAAATGTCAAACCAAATATGGATTGTTTTTACTTAAAAAATACTAAATGTGATAGCTTTAATACAATAAAATGACTGATAAACCAACAATTTTTAGGAAAGGCGACGATGTACAAAAACAAAGTGTTGTACAAAGTCTGCCGAAGTTGCTTCGCGTCGATGAAGCGTCCGTCTTTGGCAAAGTTTTGCCGAAAATCCAGCAGGAACTGCCCACAGCTTCGTCCGAGTTTAAAATTTGTACAAGTGAAATTTTTCAAGTTTTAATTGAAGCGCATCTTAAGACGAATTATAATTTTATTACAACGATTATACAGGGCATTGACTCACACGAACCGGTTGTTGCGGCTGCTTGGCTCAATACACTGTTAGCGGTTATTACTATTTTACCGTTTAAAACTATTCAAAACGAAGTATGTTTTCATGAGCTTCCGGCCACCGATTCTATTTTATTACTGTTTGTGTGTGGCAATATTTATTTATTTATGCCTAAATTACATAGTTTCACTTCAAAATTATATATATATATATATTTGAGTACATAAAAATAATAATTAAAAGAAAGCCACTCCAAATTGTTTTTATACTTTTTGAATAGTAACTGGTCAAAATAGCATCTATAAATATCAAAAAAAATATTTTCTGTCATTTGTAACTAACACAATGTTTGTTTTTATATTAAAATTAACCCATTTTGACCATAAAATAAAACGAAAAATTAATTTTTCGATAGTTTAACTCAATTTTTAGACTGACTCCCTTAGATATTGATGAAACTTGACCCGTTACTATTTAAAACATTTTGGAGGGGCCTTATTTTTGATTAAATTTTTCGATGCACATATATATATATAGAATTAACCCATTATGACCATAAAAAAATCGAAAAATTAAATTTTCGATAGTTTAACTCAATTTTTAGACTGACTCCCTTAGATTCTGATGAAACTTGACCCGTTACTATTAAAAACATTTTGGAGGGGCCTATTTTTGATTAAATTTTTCGATGCACATATATATATATAGATTTAACCCATTATGACCATAAAAAAATCGAAAAACTAATTTTTCGATAGTTTAACTCAATTTTTTAACCGACTCCTTTAGATATTGATGAAACTTGACCCGTTACTATTTAAAACAAATTAAAACATTTTGGAGGGGCCTTATTTTTGATTAAATTTTTCGATGCACATGTATATATATATATATATATATAGATTTAACCCATTATGACCATAAAAAAATCGAAAAACTAATTTTTCGATAGTTTAACTCAATTTTTTAACTGACTCCCTTAGATATTGATAAAACTTGACCCGTTACTATTTAAAATATATTTAAACATTTTGGAGTGCCTTTATTTTTAATTAAATTTAATTTTTCGATACATATTTAACCCAATAAAACGAAAAATTAATAATTCGATAGTTTAACTCAATCTTTGGCCCCCTTAAATAATAATGAAATTTTGACCAGTTACTATACAAAAAAATTAAATAAGAAATCGAGAGGCTTTTTAGATTAAATTTTTCTACTCGAAAAAGGTCTTTAAAAATTCTATTCCCCGTGGGGAAAACTTTAAAAAAAACTGGAGTGGCCTGCACTCGACTTTCTTTTACGTAGTTTTTCTATAAGCCAAGCGTTCTACACATACATACATATGCGTATTTCCGTAGAAGAAACTAAAAAATAGGTATATTCGTAAAAAAGGACTTGCCACACACACACACGTATAGATATGCAAATGGCCATGAAAGTGTTAAGTTTGTATATATATATATATATATATATATATATGTTTTTTTTTGTGTTTTTATTTAAGGTTGTGTCTTTGGCATTAGCAAAAGGCAATCATACGACTTCAGTTACGTCGCGTATTGCTGGCTGCAAAATGTTGGGCAAAATTGCACAACATCCACAAATGAAGGCGATGGAGTAAGATTTTTTACACCACTAATTTTAATATTTTAATTTGGTTATTTACACTTTTCTATACATTTAGTATTCCAAATATATATTTTTAGTATGAAAAAAGATATTCTGCCATTAATTTATAGTTTATGCCAAGATGTTAGTCATAATGTCCGCGCTTGTATATGTGAACAAATCCCAGCATTTACCAAAAGTAATATTTGTTCTTAACATTATTTAAAATTGATTAATTTTTAAAATAATATTTTAGTATTGGGGCTAGTAAAAAATTATTTCCTGACTAACTTAGTCGAACTATGCGCCGATGAAAACGTAATTGTTAAGGCAACTGCCGTATCAGCTGTAGTACAAATTTCACCCTCGGTCGATCGAGGTATAACTTAAAACATCCCTTAATTACCCTTTAAACCACTGTTAATTTACTTAATTTTGCTTCTATAGAGGCGAAAGTAAACATAATGGTACCCTTAATCATGAATATATGTAGTCCTGAAGCCGATTTAGAGGATCCATCGCTAGTTATGTTAGTTAAAGATATTGGTATACTTTTAACATCGTTAGAATCGTGTTTAAATAAAGATCAAACGAATCAATTGTTAAAATTTTATGAGCGATTAGCACGACGGGGTTTGGATACGAAAGATATAAGTATTTATAATGTTGATTCGTCTCAGGTAATAATACGGGATAAGTATTCCTAAATCGCCATTTTAAGGGTTTTATTTCTGGGTAGGATGTTAAAGGGCGCGAATATTGCGCTTTTAACTTCCCATCGGTGATGGCGTTCGCCATGAAATCCTCCCCGGATAGCACTGGCCAATTATACAATGCTTTCAAAGCATTGTCATATGACCCATGCTACATGGTTCGTCTGACGATCGCTGGAATATTCCATGATGTTGCTAGAATATTAGGTATAATCAATTTGAATACAGAACTGCAATCCATAAAAATGTGTTATTTCATTTGTGCAGGTAATAAGAATCACATGATGAAAACGGAATTTGTCCGTCTGTTACGCGACGACGCTGAAGAAGTACTAAACGCACTAGTACCACATATTAGCACTACACTATTTTCATTTCAAAACACTGGTTTAATTAGTATAGAACGCACTGATCCACCCGCTCAGGAAATTGGCAAAGCTATGCTTAAGTGTCTCGCACAACTTATGTCCGCGTTCAATTGGCGCTTAACAACTACATTCCTACGACAATTAGAAAACTTACCGATGGTCCTTAAAAGTGATCATATCCATAACGAATTCACACCCCAAGTCGTCCAATGTTGCGTTAAAGGCGTAAGTATTTTACATGTGTGTGATTGGTTGCATTTTAGACGCCTAGTTCCGATTGGTTGCATTTTACCCGCCATATTGTTAGTACAGTAGTTGTGATTGGTTATTATTTGCTATATACTTATGTTTAAATGCATTTTTCTTAAAAGCTTTCTGTATGGATTATTTTCCAATGGTAAGTAATTTAGCTAGTTTGCGCGCGCGCTTTTATTACAAATTTGGTAATATTCTAAATACGCTGTACGTTTATTAGCGTCCAAAACCAATTCGAATACAATCTGCACGAACCCTATTGTTTTTTCTACGCTGGAACCCGAAACAGATTCAACGCACATGGTTAAGGGATCATTTAATACATGAATTAGCCGAAAATAAATGTTGCTACACGCGACAAATATTCATTGAACTCTGCAAAAATGCCATCGAATTATTCAGTAATAAATATTTCAAAGAGAACTTCTATCTTCCGTTACTTAGACTATCAAGTATTATTTACTACGTAAAGCCTCACTTTGTCATGAAAGCGTTTTGATTGGTTATATTTTAGCTACCATATTGCTGATTGGTTGTATTTTAGCCGCCATTAAAATAATGACTGTCATAGACAAGTGGGGCTAGTTTAAAATTAATTTCTGATTTATGAATCGTGTTCAGATGACCGAGTGTCAGTAATACGGTATTGCCTAGTGAGTTTATTGCCGCAATTACGTAAAATGCTGCAACTGCCAATGGATAAAAAGCTGTTGCAATTATTCGACACGACGTTAATACATTTGGAAAAAGATGACAAAGATCGCGATGTTTTGGAGAATATAATAATGCAAACAAAGGAGATGTCTAAACGGGGCATTACGGGAAGTTTGGATGACTCAAATGTGATTGAGAAACGTTTGCTGGAAGAAGAAGAGAATATCTCAAAGGGCAAATTGACTTTTAGTGTTGCTTCACCAATAAGTAGAATGGCTTCAATCAGTACTAAAGGTCTCACGAATATGACAGGTAATTCTTTATTACGGCTTTTACGCGGCCATTTTGTGTTTATGTAACAATGGTGGCTATAAGAAATATTAACATAGGCGATCTTGATTCATATTACAGCGCTGCGACGGTAACAATTGGAACAATCGGAGTTAAGATTCTGTTCATGTGTTTTATATAATTTCCGTGTAACAAAGTGTTTATTTATATAGTAAAATCATTGGACCTTATTACTTACATGATAATATTATTTACATGTAAATAGAAATTTACGCTAATAAAGGATATATTTTAGCTTTACAAATTTTAGATTATATTCGATTTATTTACAAAAGTATTGCTTTCATTTTCAATTCTCAAAGAATTTGATTACATTTATACCAAATTTTAAACTAGACTAATTCAACCTTTTTATCATGAAAATCTTATGTATTAAGTTGTTACCATTTTTGTGTTTTTCAGTTATAGATATATTTTTTGATAAAAGATATTTTAAATTAATATATATATATATATATATATATATATATATATATATATATATATATATATATATATATATATATATATATAGTAATAATATATGCAAATAATCGTTGTTCTTAAAATCGTCGTTTTGAAAATCATCGATTATTAGTCGAATGATCGCACAGCCCTAATCACATTAATAGTTCAATTTTTGCCATCTGATAGAATTAAGTTTCATTCACAAACGAAATTCGGTTAGATTTGTCGAAGTTTAACATACGGGAATATGTGTATCCGTTCACAGAACCAAATTTGAACACTGTAAACAGATACACATATTTCCGCATGTTAAGGTTCATTCATTCGTTGAAGTTTGACATACAGGGATATGTGTATCCGTTCACATGGCTAAATTTGGCACTGTGAACGGATACACATACTCCCGTATGTTAAGGTTCGAAATTCGGGCAAATTCGACTAAATTTGTCAATGTTAAGGATGAACCTTAACATACAGGGATATGTGTATCCGTTCACAGTGTTCAAATTTGGCACTGTGAACGGATACACATATTCCCGTATGTTAAGGTTCATTCACAAACGAAATTCCGGCAAATTCGACTAAATTTGTCAATGTTTAGGCTCATTCACAAACGAAATTCGTCGAAGTTTGACATACGGGAATATGTGTATCCGTTCACAGTGCCAAATTTGAACACTGTGAACGGATACACATATTCCCGTTTGTTAAGGTTCATTCACAAACGAAATTCGTCGAAGTTTGCCATACGAGAATATGTGTATCCGTTCACAGTGTTCAAATTTGGCACTGTGAACGGATACACATATTCCCGTATGTTAAGGTTCATACACAAACGAAATTCGTTGAAGTTTGCCATACGGGAATATGTGTAACCGTTCACAGTGTTCAAATTTGGCACTGTGAACGGATACACATATTCCCGTATGGCAAACTTCGCCAATCGTTCACCGAATTTCGTTTGTGAATGAACCAACGTCGACAAATTTAACCTTAGCGCTTAGCATGGATCGCCTATGTCAAATTATTGTTTTAAAATCATCATGGGATTCTGTATTCCATTTTGGGAATGAAATTCATTACTTGTTTCTAGCGGGGTTAGGGACAATGGTAAATCGCTCCAGATCTCAAAGTGTCCATAGAGTTTCAAGTGCTTCTAGTTCATCTTCAACGCGATCTACCAGTGTGCCAAGACCAATTAGTACAGCAGGTTCTCAAATAATAAGGTACTGCTCTAAATATATTTAAAACGTGAGGATATCTTCTCTGATATATCAATATATGTGTGAATGAAAGAGAAATGAACCGAGAAAGCATGCAAAAATATGAATGAATGACGAATAAATAAAGGGAATGTACGAGAGATGAACCGAGAAAGCAAGATCTTTTCAAAGCTAAACATTTTTATGAGATTTTATAACATAAATGAATTTTGCATCATATAAGTGCTGAATTTCATAGTGATTTATTCCAGCGATATGACGTTCTTAAAACAACATTTCTACATTGACGCTGGGGTCGATTTGCCCATAGAAAAGCAAAACTCAACTGATTCAATTCCTGAATCGTTGAGCCCAGAGAAAACAGTGTCAATGCCGAATTTGTCAACAAAACTCGAATCGCTAACAATTGAAAATACGCCAAACATAACTGACGACGTAAAAGTAAACTTACGCCGTAAAAAACTTGATACAAGTCGGCGGCATTCGCAGTCTGAAATTCCGACTGCGAAAGCGAAACGGCATTCAAGTATTTGCACCAGTAACAGTTTAAATAATTCTCCAATAAATAAACGTCGCAGCTTAAATATACAACAAAAGGAATTTAGTAAAATTCCTGTTATGAAAGAGTCTAAAAGCCAACTTAGAATCGATGAGGAGAAAAAGGAAGTTAGGCGACATTCAGGTCTACCTGTGCCTGTAAGGTAAAGCAACACTGGCCGCTATAAGAATGGCTTTTAGATCTTTTACGCCCTTTTCACACTAAGACTTTAATATATGGTGGACTTAAAGTATTGGTGTCAAAGTGAAGGGTTTTTAAGTGTTACTTAAGCGATTTGCTAATATGTTAATAATTACTTTGTACAGGAGAGCAAATGCCCCAAAGTGAAAGGATCGAAACCAAATCGCGTATTTTGAAACTTATTTATACATTTTTATAGTTATTTATTGTTGGGTTTGAATTAAATGTAACCAATTTTATTTAAATAATATATATTTATATCTTATTCATTAATACAGGACATGTTTTAATTTCTAGATAGTTGTCGTTTCTTCTAATAGTTTTTCAACAACTTCCGTGAAACTTGGGTAAAATTCACAATTAGGACATTTAGTTTCGTCGCCTTGGCGATATTTGCCGGTTTGTACTAAAATTGCTCGCATCCCTATGTTTTTAGCACCGATAATATCGTCATTTATATCCTAAATTATAACAATATATATATATATATATATATATATATATATATATATATATATATATATATATATATAGCAGCCGCCATTTTGAATTACACAGCAACCAGTAGAACTATCCAATTCAAAATGGCTACTGCATATATATATATATATATATATTTATATATACCAGCCGCCATTTTGAATTACCCAGCAACAACTAGAACTATCCAATACAAAATGGCTACTGCATATATATATATATATATACCAGCCGCCATTTTGAATTACCCAACAACTAGAACTATCCAATTCAAAATGGCTACCGCATATATATATATATACATCAGCCGCCATTTTGAATAGCCCAGCAACCAATGGAACTTACATCACCTATCATAACGACGTCTTCCGGTTTGAAATCTCCGATAGCCGATAAAAAGAATGCCTTATTAGGCTTGCCTACAATAGTAGGCTCACAGTTAGCCGCATATCCCAAGCCTTTGACGAACATGCCCGGCCCTAACGCCAGCCCATCAGGCCTCTTATAATACTTGCCTGCGTGAACACCAATCAACTCTGCCCCATCTAGTAAATACCTAACAAACACGTGTGACGTCATACACTGGTATGACGTCACTGGTACAACTTTATCTTACCGAAACGCAATATTAAGTTTATCATAATGAAATTCTGATGGGGCTAATCCTACAACAACTGCATTAATTTTATCACATTCCTTAACATCTAAATCGTTAAAATCTTCCATAGCCTCAGGTTCTAAAAATAGCATTGGTTTTAATTGTTTATCTAAAATTAAGTTTCTAGCTGCGATTAGTGAGCTGTAAATTTCATTCGGGGTTAATTTAAATCCTAATTTTATTAGGCGATTGTATAAGAAATGGCGACTTTCTTTTGTTGTGTTGGTAACAAATTTAATCATAACATTTGTTTTGCGTAATCTAAAAATAAATGAGGTTAAGTTACAATTGGTTTTCAACATATTTCACTACTTTTCTAATGCTTCGGCTGCTCCGCAAATTATTTGATTATCAATATGCAAAGTTCCACTTAAATCAATTAATACTGCACGAATCATTTTAATGACAGAACGTTTGTATCGAAGGGTTCTAAAATTTAGACCATAAAAAAATCGAATTTCTTGAATACTTTACATTCGTTAGTACGTTTGAACTTTAAATTTAATGAGAAATGCAATAAATTGTAACTGCTAATTAGGATAAAATAATATATAAATAATTGAAGGCTTATTACAATCATTTATACACCCCTAAATACAATAATAAACTAGTTTACAACAATTATATCATTTAGATGCAGTCTCAGTTAGTTTTTGCTATGGTTGGCAAAACTGATCAATATTTTAGACTAACTACTAATTAGGAAAAAATTATATATATACTAGTATATATAAATAAATGATGCTTAAGGATTGTTCACAGCGAAACAATTAGAAATTAGACTTAGATAATTACAAATAATAATCTAGTATCATATCATTTATACACCCCTAAATACAATAATAAACTAGTTTACAACAATTATATTATTTAGATGCAGTCTCAGTTAGTTTTTGCTATGGTTGGCAAAACTGATCAATATTTTAGACTAACTACTAATTAGGAAAAAATTATATATATACTAGTATATATAAATAAATGATGCTTAAGGATTATTCACAGCGAAACAATTAGAAATTAGACTTAGATAATTACAAATAATAATCTAGTTTGTATTATGACAAGCAATGTTAACATTCCAAGCAACACAATTAATGATAAATTTTGTTGCTTTGAATGCTAGCATTGCTTGTCATAATACAAACTAGATTGTTATTTGTAATTTTCTAAGCTTAATTACTGTGAACAATCCTTTATTACAATTATTTGTACATTAAATACAATTCTAAACTAATTTACAACAATTATAGCATTATTTCGCGTACTTCCATGTATGGTCTCAGTTTTTGCTATGGTTGGCAAAGCTGAACTACTGCTATCTAGAAAAAATAATATATATATATAAATAATAGAATGATGTTTATTACAATCATTTGTACACCCCTATATACAATAATAAACTAGTTTACAACAATTATAGCATTATATCGTATTTTTCATGTACAGTTGGCAAAACTGGTCGATGTTTTAGATTAGCATTGATTAGATGTGGTGGTGTTTGGCCGAGAAAGCAACGCACTTGTAAAAAGAAGAAGTGACTTGTCCTACAAATGTCAACGGTACAATGTCAGTATACAAATCATCAAAATGTGGTGAAATAAGATGAAAGAATGTTGTAATGTGCGAGTGTATAGTGGCAATAATGAGTGGTTTTATGTGTTAATTAAGTAATATATATGTGCGGGTGTCCGTAGACCGTAAAATTTGTGTGTAAAATCGAATCAAAATGGCAGGTCGTAATCGTCCTGCACAACATAAAAATTTATCCACGATATTTTCGAAGCTGCAAGGTGCGTTCTCGGACGCGGTGACGGCCCCTAAATACGCAACGGACAAACGAACATTGGATAAGACATGGAAACTAATGGACAAAGTGGTGAAACTGTGCCAACACCAGAAGATGAACCTGAAAAATTCTCCGCCCTTCATACTAGACATTTTACCGGACACTTATCAACGTTTACGGCTGATTTACAGCAAATACGAGGATAAAATGATCACGCTTCATTCGATCGAACATTTTAACATATTTATTATAAATTTAATGCGAAAGTGCAAACAGGCGATTAAACTTTTCAAGGAGGGCAAGGAGAAAATGTTTGATGAGAATTCACATTATAGGCGAAATTTAACAAAATTAAGTTTAGTGTTTAGTCATATGTTAAGTGAACTCAAAGCAATCTTTCCTAACGGGATCTTCGCCGGCGATCAGTTTCGCATCACGAAATCGGACGCCGCTGATTTTTGGAAAAATAACTTCGGGAACAGGTATGTAGCTCTAAAAAATTCATATCTAATTTAAAAAAAATATATATATTATTCTAACTTTAAACGTTTTTTTCTTGTTAAGGACCTACTTCTAAGCTACCATAACGTAATTACTTAATTTCCATAACCATTTTCATACAGGTGTACATTTTACCCTTTTAAAACTATATGTAAATATAATTGTTGTGGACTGTTAAATAAGCTGTCCTAACCTATTATTTCAATTATCAGAAACTGAAACGTATCAAAAAGTAATATTTTACAACGAACTTTCGCATAACAATGTTAATAAGTTTCAAATCTGTATGTATGTATTTAATTAACGACTTTATTTGCTGTGGACTGTTTAAATAAGCTGTCCTAACATAAACTAGCGTAAATAAGTTAAATTGTCTTGTTGGGGACCTCGTTATAAGCTGCCTTAACACATTACTGATTAAATTAACATAAACTTGATGAAAATTCATGTATTATGTATAAAATCATATAAATGCGTAGATGTTCTTGTTAAGGACTAGTGTTTAAGCTATCCAAACGTATTACTCAATTAAATTACCTTTAAATATCATATATATATAGTATTAGTCACCCCAGTTTAATGAAAATAAATATAAAATAGGTATGAAAATCGAATAATAATCGATTTTCTTGTTGGGGACTATTATTTAAGCTATCCTAACGTATTACTATATTAACTTATATTTAATAGGTATAAAAATTAAAATTCATTCGTTTTTTGCGTAGATTTTCTTGTTTGGGATTATTATCTATCCTAACGTATTACTGATTATATTAACTTTAAGTATCATTAATCACCTCAGTTTAATGAAAATAAATATTTAATAGGTATATAAATTAAATTACATTCGTTTTTGTGTAGATTTTCTTGTTGGGGATTATTATTCAAGCTATCCTAATGTATTACTGATTATATTAACTTTAAGTATCATTATTGACCTCAGTTTAATGAAAATAAATATTTAATAGGTATAAAAATTAAATTACATTCCTACTTTTGGCGTAGATTTTCTTGTTGGGGATTATTATTTAAGCTATCCTAACGTATTACTATATTAACTTTATGTATCGTTAATCACCTCAGTTTGATGAAAATAAATATTTAATAGGTATAAAAATTAAATTACATTCATTCTTTTGGCGTAGATTTTCTTGTTCGGGATTATTATTTAAACTATCCTAACGTATTACCGATTAAATCACCTCAGTTTAATGAAAATAAATATTTAATAGGTATAAAAATTAAATTACATTCGTTTTTTGCGTAGATTTTCTTGTTGGGGATTATTATTTAAACTATCCTAACTATTACCGATTAAATCACCTCAGTTAAATGAAAATAAATATTTAATAGGTATAAAAATTAAATAAAATTCGTTTTTTCTTGTTGGGGATTATTATTTAAGCTATCCTAACGTATTACTGATTAAATTAACTTCAAGTATCATTAATCTGTCCATTTTGGCGAAAATAAATTATATTACACGTAAATGTATTATAATAAATAAAATTTGTATGTTATTAAGTTAAGTTTAAGGTATTAAGTAGGAGGTAAACGACCTTAAAATGTAAGAAACGACCCTAAATGTTTAATTAGAGAGTATACATAAGTGAACATTCTTTCTCATATACTTGATAATATAATCAGTAAACACAATAAAATTGTATGAAAATGAGGCGTGTGGGAATTAAGTTTCGACATCATTTTATTCGTATAGAAATAACGTAGGAAATTTCCATTTTTAGATGCTTTTTATCTGTCTTTCATCATATTTCGTTTCATTCAATACTGTGTATAAGAAATGTTGTTTTGAATGTGAATGTGCCACGATTTTATGAATGAACTATTGATTGTCGTACGACCACGCACAATACGCCACCATGTTACACCTTGCCACAAGGTTGCCTTTCGTCTAACGCCCCCCTTTGCCATTGTACAGTTATATCGATATTGTTCTTTTCCTTGACGATTTTGTTTCATTTTGTTCGATTGAAATATTCGGGATAAATCTAGAAGTGGTCACTTGGGTGACGTCACAGGAAGTCCGTTTTTCATTTACATTCACGCATCCCGGATGTGTGGAAAATAACATTGAGTGTGTCTCTGTTTACATAGTATGGTATAAAAATACATTGGCATCGAAATTTGTTTCCGATTTTCGTATTTTTAACTTTACCAAAAAAAAAATACATCTGTTTATTACACGCGCATTTACTTGACTTTCAACATATTCAAAATTACTCATTCAATTATTGATTAATTTTCTTTTAATTAATACTGTTATTAGCCCATACACCATGTACAAAAGAGCTATAGTATTCGGTAACAATACAATACTAGTCGTGCTCTTAAGACCAAATTGGTGCCCTCTACTCATCTGAAGATACCCAAACGATTTGAACCAAATTTGCTACATATATTCTTAGGTACCCAATTTGTACCCGTTCGCAGTTTAAATGCAATCGCTCGTATATTTCCCGAGTTATAGGGCCCCAAAATTAAAATACATTACCCTTAGAAAAATAATTGGTAACACAATGGTTTAAAAATACCATATTTGTTATATGATTCCATAAATATCAAGTTTTTGTTTAGTTTGAGTCAGTAATAAAATATGTATAATAAGAAAAGGTCAAATGAATTATGAAGTTAATATATGGCGCAGTTTTTTTTTAATTTCAATTCATTTTATAAATAGTGTGTTTAAAATACAAGTGCGCATGAATTTCAACCATAATATATGATTCAGAACTTGTTAGTTTTAATTGAAGATTTAATTGGACCAGAGTCTTATAAATGTTCTTACATTTTGGTTGAAAGCGGCGAGTATAAATATAGATGCTCAGATGTTATATATGATTTTAAGCAGATATTTGAATAAATTGTTTTTGTTTTTCTACCAGCACGTTAGTACCGTGGAAGCTATTTCGCCAAGAACTAAACCTGGTGCATCCGATCAGCTCCGGTTTGGAGGCCATGGCGTTAAAATCCACAATAGACCTTACCTGTAACGACTACATATCAAACTTCGAATTCGATGTGTTCACAAGGTGAATTCATACTCTCAAACGTTCCTACAATCACTTTTACTCATCTAACTAACTCGTGTGCTTATCGAGATATACTTGTGTTCATTTAAACGCCCATTAACAGTAATTCGCGATGATTCACCCAATTGAACAACACACATTTTAATTTCTTTTAATCTGGTGTCTGTGTGACTAGATTATTTCAACCATGGGCGACGTTGCTGCGTAACTGGCAAATTTTAGCGGTTACCCATCCCGGTTACGTTGCCTTTTTAACCTACGACGAAGTCAAAGCACGCTTACAAAAGTACATCAACAAAGCTGGCAGTTACGTGTTTCGGTTAAGCTGCACACGACTGGGCCAATGGGCAATCGGTTACGTTACAGCTGACGGCGAAATACTGCAAACCATTCCGCAAAATAAGAGTTTGTGCCAAGCGCTACTCGATGGCTATCGAGAGGGATTGTAAGTTCATTTAATTTTACGTCTACGAACAATTCCACTTAAATAACACTAGCGTACACAGATTCAGGATAAAATTACACGTAATTTGAGCCCAAACTCGATATATAACTCTTAAAACTCAAAATGCATGCTCATTTAATATGTTGAGTTTACACAAGTCATATATGGGCTTAAATAAAATGCAATTTTATGCTGCATTTAGTTGACCATCCGTTTTATTTATCGATTTCACGATTTAGTATAAATTTGAGTTAGAGAAACTCAAAATAATGAGTTTCAGGAGTCGAGTTTGGGCTCAAACTATTGCGAATTTTATACCTAATGACGAAATATACAAGCAGAAGCACTTTTTGTCGATATGTTATAGATTATAAATGACGGTTTTAATTTTTAGTTACTTGTACCCTGACGGCCGATCAGTTAACCCTGACCTATCGTGGGCAGTTCAACCTACGCCTGAAGATCACATAGCGGTAACTCAGGAGCAATATGAGTTATATTGTGAAATGGGCAGTACTTTTCAGTTGTGCAAAATTTGCGCTGAGAACGACAAAGATGTTCGGATAGAGCCTTGCGGCCATCTTTTATGTACCCCTTGCCTAACCGCTTGGCAAATCGTAAGTTTTATATTATAAAAAATAAATAAATATGTTTATGTATATATATATATATATTTGTTTTTTCTTTAGGATTCCGAGGGGCAAGGGTGTCCGTTCTGCCGGGCCGAGATCAAAGGCACGGAGCAGATCGTTGTGGACCCGTTCGACCCGAAACGGTCCCATAACCGAGCGAAGTTAGCGAGCGCCAGCACATTCAGTTCGAGCAACGTCGACGATGAAGACTTCGATTTGGAGGTATCGGTTGGCAACAATGATTCATGCACGAATGATTACACGGAATGAAGTGCTTTGTATGTGTTTTTTATTTGAAAACTTTTTCTACTACATTTTTTTGGGTCTT
This sequence comes from Leistus spinibarbis, assembly GCA_933228885.1. Lineage (NCBI taxonomy): Eukaryota > Metazoa > Arthropoda > Insecta > Coleoptera > Carabidae > Leistus > Leistus spinibarbis. The sequence continues at coordinate 7,822,531 of OW121804.1, read as the reverse complement.
TCCGTTAAACAAACAAATAGAACCGTCATCATTTTATTGTTCGCTTGTGTGCGCGTGCGCTTCCTCAATGCACGAATTGTTTGTTTTTTTTTCTCTCTTTTTTATTCTTTCTATTTTCCGATTTTAATTTTGGTGCGAAATTTGTAAAAGATATGTGGTTAGTTTTATGCTTTTTCAATGCAAATGTACAAGTGGTGTTTTGTATATAATAAGTTAGATGAGTCGCGTGGCAGCCATTTTGTTTTAACTCAAGCTCAAACTTGGTTCATTGTTTTATCCAGTGTTTTAGTATTTTGCTTATATTTTTATGTTGTATTCAATTTAGTATTGATTAAGATTTTAAATTTGCTTCAATTTTATTTTGAATTGTGACGTTATAGTTGAATTTATAGTAAAATTCATTTTACTTTGAGGCCACACTAGTGTTTACTTACATTTATAACAAAATTAGAGTAACTGTTCTGGGATATCTCAAATTTGGAGTTAGGGATACTCAAATTTGGAGTTAGGGGTACTCAAAATTGAGTTTGGCCTCAAACTAAATGGAATTTTATCCTGAATAGTGCAATCATCACATATCTTTGAAATTCTAAATATGGGGTTTTATTTTAAATATATATAAATGTAGTGTTTTTTATTTACGAAAGCAAAGAGACTTTTGTATTTTTATATTTATTACAGTATTAAACGAAAAAAATACATTTTTTTTTGCGTAAACTCAGAAAATCGCTGTGCTAATATATATATATTTTTATATGATAATTTAAAAACAATAAATTTTTAATTTTTTCATTTTTGTGTTTTTTTGGTTATAAAATAAATTTATTTTATAACAAATTGGGCCCATTTTAGGTAATCCTCATTCCGTGTTGTCAATATTATTATTTTTAACATTGGCAACACTTGCCATAAGCGCCAATTATTAAAATAACTAATAAATATATATATATATACATATATTTTTTTACAATAGTTTTTTTAACCGGATATCTGCATTTTTCAATTTTTGTTATTCATTAATTATAATAATTAATATATCTTAATACATTCAGATATCCGGATATTTTCTGATACACAGATCCGGATGCGATTGGATATTCGGGTTTATCCGTTTTATTATCGGAAATCGGGGATTCCCAGATATCCGGAATTATATTTTCACGGTAATTGGCAACCACTGTTTTGAAGTGAATTCCATTTTCTAGCGCTTATGGCAACACAAATTTAAATTATTTGTGTATAAAATCATTCATAATACTCATAAATGAAAGAGGCGGTGGTAGTCATTTTTTTTTTATGAATCCCTTACCTAAAAAGTAAACCGCAGCCAATAGATCCAGGTAAGTTCTCTGGCCGATTTTTGTTGCTTTGCAAATTGCGCACGTGTTTTTAAACTGGTAGTTGCTGTACATTTTAAATGGCATTATATATATATATATATTAATTGGTGTGAAGTTGGGCGCGAAATATTTAAAATTTATATTTGTTGTTTTGGTAAACAGTAAGTATAAGTTTATTTTGCAATCATACGGTTTTTTATGAATTAGTGCCTAAGTGGATGTATTTTTATTTGGGGTAGGGGTTATCGGGTTTTATAAAATGGGGCCTTTTTGATTGCAGGATACTGGGGATATTTGGAATTGTGCGAGTAGCAGTCTGCAAGCGTTAGCATTGTCGCCTAGATCGGAATTATCGGTAAGTTCAATCAATCTACACATATAAATCTCTTTTTTTTTTAATGATTACAACAAAAACCGTTTTATGTATATTTCTAGAGTTCCGCAAGTCCGATGATATCACCGCGATCAAGTCCCCGGTTCATCCGGCGAAGTATAACCCCAAGCCCAACCACTTGTATAAGTACGATGCCGCCCCCCTTGCCGCCGCGCAAAAGTTCCCCCACCCTAGAGCAAGTCCCTGCTACCAACTCACACCAAAATCCCCCAACTTTACTCTTACGCAACGGTACTAATAACAAAACCAGTGAAAACGGTTTAAACGAAGCTCAATCAGTGTTAAATCTATCGCAAGCGCAAAGCGGCGATATTCATCAAATCGCGAAAAGTAACAGTATGCACGAAATCTTCTGCGACACAAATCTCGACAACGAGCCAACCGTTGTCGAGCTCAGCACGCCCGAAACAATATACGGCATCATTGATTCGCGCTACAATTTCTGTAATATTGATACGAAATCGCAATTGCAATTGCAATCGCGACACCAAAGTGTTCCGTCTGCCGGCAATCATATTAGTCTAAGCTGTCCGGTAAAATCGAGTACGACTCCGAATATAAGTGGTGAACATGAGTTAGGGGTCACGAAAGACCCGCCGTATGAGAATATTCGTATAGATTTGCCGCCGAAGAATCGGCCAAATCCGTTAACGGCGAAAGATATTGGGTCGGTTAGTTACGAGAATTTAAACATGGATTATATCAAGAAGTTAGTCAGTGAAGGGTATTCGAAGGATGCGGTTATTCGGGCTTTGGGCATCACGAGGAATAATGTCGATATGGCTTGCGATATTTTACATGAATTCGGTACGAAACATGGCTAAATATAAACAGTTACAGTGTTGCCAACATTATTGTTACGCAAAACCAAACATTCATAATATTCATATCTTGCAATCATCATCTTGTAACAAAGACGTGATGATGGCATATTTATTTATTTATTTTAAATCGTAAAATATTTTATTTTTTATCCTTATTGGGCTTTTTTTATTAAGAGTTTGGTTTCTCTTCCACTTATAATAAAGAAAAAGGACATGATCTGAGCAATACAGGACAAACCTAATAAAATCTCTCTTTTTATTCTTTTTTTCTACGACCATTCTCTAGGGTATTAGGAAAGTAATCACTTTTAACACTAGTACCATGAAGGTCACGAACGTAATTTTTAATAAAAATACGAATAAACCTATAAATTCACACTTTATTCATTTCTTCTACGACCATTGTCTAGGATATTAAAAGTGATCACTTTTAACACTAGTACCATGAAGGTCACGAACGTAATAATTAATAAAATAACGAATAAACCTATAAATTTTAAATTTTTATTAATTTTTTCTACGACCATTGTTTAGGGTATTAAAAGTGATCACTTTTAACACTAGTACCATGAAGGTCACGAACGTAATTTTTAATAAAAATACGAATAAACCTATAAATTCACACTTGTTATTCATTTTTTCTACTACCATTGTCTAGGGTATTAAAAGTGATCACTTTTAACACTAGTACCATGAAGGTCACGAACGTAATTTTTATTTATTCAATTATAACTATAATTCTTTTTTGGTTTAAATTACTTTTGACGGTTAATTAACGTAATAAATCTAGAAAATCGTAACTAATAAACAACTTAATATGCCCATATCATATACAGAATACAGTCCATTCCCCATCGATATTAAATTAATGTAAATTATAGTAAAATTAATACTCAGATGTATCTAGTTTTCTATCCGGAACGTAAATCTTATGTAGTAACATACACAAAACAAGTTAATTTTGTTTCTAATTTTCCTACTCGTTGAGTATGATTATTATGAAACAATTTTGTAACTGTAGTGACCATACAACATATAAATTAAACGTTCCGGATATAAATCATACATACAACAAAACAAAAGTTAAATAATCGGTTAATTTTGTTTTTAATTTTCACATTCGATAACTACGATTATTATGAAACAATTTTTTAAGTGTAGTAAACATGGATACAACATATAAATAAAACGTTCTGGATATGAATCATACACATATATACAAACATAATTAAATAAATGATTAACTGTCGAAAAGTATTTCAATTTTTTAATGTGATTTGCATCAGCGGTCGTAGAAAAAATAGTGTTAAAAGTGATTTTATTGTGGTCGTTGTACCTCTTGTCTAAAATGACACTTTTAACACTAGTTACGTACATAATTATTAATATTTTAGTGATATAAATTAACATTTTATGAATTTTTAATTCAGTTTTATTAGAACTGTCTTCATAAATCTTAATTTATAAATATGTAATACAACTAATGGACTTATCGTATAGATAAAAAATTGAACCGATACAAATTATTTATTTCAACGTTACATTACAATAAATAAATAACTTAAAATCATCCAAAATGATTAACTGATCGAATAAAAATGATTTATTTCAACTTAGTCGAACCATTTTCTTAATTAAAAAGGCCAATGGATACATTTAGTTGGGAACACTGTTACGCCCGGATAATTAAAAAAAAAGTCTGCAATAATTCAATACACAGATTTTGTGTAAGACAACGATTGTAATTCTTAGTTCATTAAATACAATCATAAAGCTGTAAATAAAACATGAAAAAAAAAATTATTTTCTCAGGAATGGATTATACACAAAAAAAAAACATTTAAAACAGATTGTTTATATGAGATCGCAATAGTGGGCTACGTTTTATAAAAAGAAATGTAAATATTTTATCTTGTATCTCTATGTACAACAAAATACAATTAATGAACTCCATTTTTATTGTTAACTACCCTTCCCATAATTTCTACGGAGACGCCACTGCCTCTATAAGCCTTCAAATATTTTTTATTTTAATAAAATCAATTTATATGATATAAATACATGAAAATATGTGGTTTTAGAGTAAAATAATTATAATTTGACTTAAATAAGTTAGTTTTAAATATAATTCAGGCTTTCCCGGTGCATTGCTTATATTATTTATTGTTAGCTAGTGTTACCAACTAGTATAAATAAATATACTTAACAATTAGTTATACTAAAAATTAATTATTTAAGCTTAAAAATAGAATAAACCATTAAAAAAAATGCTAAGATTCCGTTTAAAAATAGTTTTTTTTTGCTAAATTTATTATTTAGATGAAGTTTGGTATGTTTTGTTTTTCTAGTGGAATTTTCTTTCTAAATATTTGGTTTATTGTGTTGGCAACATTACAAAATTAAAATACTGTTAATCCACAGCGGGAAAGTTGAGGTTATTATCAAAATGATTGTTTTAAGTGATTTTCAAGAGCCCGACTCGGTGATTCGGCATCAACAAAACAATACGAAAGCCGTGATGGACCAGCGAGAATTAGGAGTGGGCACATTATACATCACTGAAAAGTTAACTGTCACATTTTTAGCCTTAACCTAGTTTTGAAGTTGCATCTCATGTTATAGTTTGCTTTCCTGGCAAGGACCTCAAGGGTTTTCAATAGAATACCCGCATATTTCGCTACATGCTCTGTCAAAGGACGTCAATTTGTACCCCAGCGAATGTTTATATCTTATGATTGATAAACACGTCAAATTACCAGGTATGGCTTAAGGGGGAGCTTCACACTACTAACCATACGAACATTAGGGGAATATTATAACTGTGTGCTTATTGTTTATATAAATATAAATACTTTTAAGCTATATTCACAGCGAACCAATTAGTAATTACAATTAATAATCCAGTTTGTACTATAACAAACAATGCTAGCATTCACAACAACAAAATTAATTGTAAATTATGTTGCTGTGCAAAATTTAGCGAACTAATTAGTAGTTAAGATTAAAAATTACAAATATGCATCCAGTTTGTATTATGACAAGCAATGCTAGCATTCACAGCAAATAATTTTTTTTGCTGTGAAAAATTATGCTGTATTCACAGTGAACCAATTAGTGATTATAAATAATCCAGTTTGTACTATGGCAACCAATGCTAGCTTTCACAACAACAAAATTAACGCAATTATAAATTAAACCAATTAGTAATTACAAATAATCCAGTTTGTACTATGACAAATAATGCTAGCATTTACAGCAACAAAATTTACGCAATTAATTATAAATTTTGTTGCTGTGAAAATTTAGCTGTACTCACTGCAAACCAATTAGCAATTATAAATAATAATCTAGTTTGTATTATGACAAACAATGCTAGCACTCACAGCAACAAAATGAACACAATTATACATTTTGTTGCTGTTAAAAATTTAGCTGTATTGACAACGAACCAATTATAATAGTAATTAAGATTAAAAATTACAAATAATTCAGTTTGTACTATGACAAGCAATACTAACATTCACTGCAACAAAATAAACCCAATTAATTATAAATTAAGCTGTATTCACAGCGAGCCAATTAGTAATTAAGATTAGAAATACAAATAATAATCAAGTTTGTATTATGACAAGCAATGCTAGCATTCATAGCAAATTAATTTTGTTGCTGTATTCACAACAAACCAATATAGTAATTAAGATTAGAAATTCCTAATAACCCAGTTTGTAGTATGACAAGCAATGCAAGCATTCACTGCAACAAAATTAACACAATTGCAATCTAAATCAGGTATGGAGCAAAATGCGGAACCAAACGACGACAATGATGACGATTCGGATAACGAGTCCGACAACGATGTATCCGAGTTAATATTCGTGCCGGACGACAAGTTAACGCTGCCAGCGATGTACGAGGCGATAAAGCAATGCCAAGAGTTGCATCCGGATCCGGTGGATGTGAGCACCGATGAGGATGAGGCATTCGAGGACATGATGGAGGATGCGTTTGAGGAAGTGCTGGAGGCGGTCGGGGACGGCAATGTACAGAACATGCAGGCACTCCGACTTGACGAACCCCAACAAAATGGCTTCCAACGAGCAAACATGGACGAAGATCAGTTCGAAGATGCTGATTGAGCGGGGGGACAAGGGGGGGGATCACGCTAATTCATAAATATTAACTTTATATCACATCTATTTTGTGTATCGACTGTCATTTTTTATAAATAAATAATCATTAACAATAAACTACGGCTATTTTTTAATAATTTGCCGGAAATTCGTTAGTAATAACAGATATCTAGCTCATTGGTCGTATGTCTGTCACATTGTCGGATAAAAAAAAAATCCTTAGTTCTTGTCTTAAATCCAAAAAAATATATTTCATATACTGAATATACCAAACCGATTACAACGAAATTTTAGATCCAATCGTCTGTTCAGGTCTCAAAATTTGGAGTCCTACAAAATTATTAAAAATACCAATAAATTCTACATCAATTTCTAAGATATTTTATATCTATTAAACGTGTATTTCCGTTAAAATCCCGAATGATTACAAAATTCCTTTTACCCTACGTCCAAGAAATATCTATTAAAATTGCAAACCCAAGTTATAAATTAATAATTTTCAATTTTAATTATAATAAAAAATTCTAATTTTGTCGGCAACAGTTTAAGATCTCTTCCTTTAAATCTTCGTCCAAGGAAGTAAAAATGACTCATTCACAAAACAAACAATATTTAAACTTATTTATTTAGAAATAAACATGTATCATACAAAAAAAAAACTAAAAACGTCGTAATAAGAAAAATTACCGAACTCGTTTCGGTCCAAAAATCAAATCAGCATCCGGTGCCCCCTTGGGGTGCTGATATTTTTTGCGTTCCCTGTTTAAATTCTGCGTCGATGGTCTTTGTTGTTGCTGCAACATCTCCTGATAATCTTCCTCTTCTAACCGTTCCGTAATGTTAAGCGTCAGCCGTTTAACCCGTTGTTTCTCTTCGCGCTGTTGCATCTCTTGGTCCCGCAAATTTTGTGCCAATTCCGAGTCGACATTCGCCTTAAAACTTCGGTAAACTTGCTTGTTACCTTTCCGGATCATTAGCGTAAAGTCCATCGTGTTTAGTTCGTGGATTTCAGAATCCTAATCACAAAAATCGTATGTAGTTTGTAGAGAGCGGTTTATATGTGTGCCGCATACTTCGCATTGTATTATTTTTACCTGTAGTTGTTCGTAGGTTTTCTTGCCGGATCGAACAGACATCGGCACTGAAATGTCCACTTGTGTCGGCTTTACGCTCTCCCTCATCCGATCCTGTATGTTATCGGACACCATTCGATCTAAAGCGTTTAAAAAATCGTCGTCTTCTGCGCACGTGACATGCTTTGGCGCACTCGGCAAAGCGTTCGACATATTCTCCGCTTCTTCCTCTGCTGTTCCGATCTCTGCAGAGTTTTCCTCCGTGTCCGATAAATCTTGAGCTGATTTCACGGATTTATTATTAAGAATAAAAAAAAAAAATATATTATGCATTATTAATATATTATGTATATATATATATATATATATATATATATATATATATATATATATATATATAACTAGGTTAACCCGTAAGCACCATGTGCCCATATCATATACAGAATACAATTCATTCGCCGATCTATTTGTCTGATTTAAGAAAATTAATTTCACGGATTTATTAATAAAAAAAAAGTTATATATATAACTAGGTTAACCCGTGAGCAGTATGTGCCCATATCATATACAGAATACAATTCATTCGCCGATCTATCTGTCTGATCTAAGAAAATTAATTTCACGGATATATTAAGAATAAGAAAAAAATAAAGAAAAATAACAATTACATAATTATTTTGTATATACACTGTAGTAACCAATAGAAGCATATAAGCAAAGCGTTCTACACATACATTCATACATTAACACATGCGTTTTTATATATATATATAAAAATATAACCACTGGTTCACACACAATACATGTTTAACATACTGCTTCTATTTGTAGTCACACCATATATTTATTTTGTCATTTAATAATTAGTTTAACGTTTACAAACGTACCATTTTTATTTATTTTTAATAAACAACGCGTTCTACACACACATTCATACAATCTCACATACATCTAAATATTTATATATATATATATATATATATATATATATATATATAATTTATTTTAAGTATTTAATGCTTTCTAAAACCCTAACACCTTAAATGTTAAGGCAGACCTAATAAGCTGCACCAATTTACTATCCAGTAAGAGCACAAACCTTCTTCATCACTTTCTGGCCTGCTGATATCCGGAGCCTCATCCTCCGTAGTAGTTTCATCAGTTAAACCAGGGGCGGCTTCCGAAACTTCCTCATCAATTTCCGTATCAGTTTCCGCAATACTATCCAACCCCCCCACCGTCCTAGTGTCCACAGACTCGCCAGTTAAACTCATTCCTTAAACATTGCAAATTAAAAAAAAAAAAAAAAACCCCATTAATTTGCGAATGTTACCCATTCCAAGCGTTTTGCGAACATTCTCAATCTCCTCCTGTGTCTGCTCATAGCTCTCGAACAATTTAAGCTTTGGCCGTAGCGCAGTTAACGTGTCGCGCAGCAAATAATCGACGTTAACCGGGAAATTCCCAAGCCAGACAGGGTCAGACCGTTTGAACCAGTAATACGCTTGCAGGAACACTAAATAATAATCTAAACGGCGTTTAGAGCTGCCACTACTAAAATAAGTGCCACTTGTCTCTAGTAAAACACACGCTAACCGGATACGGAAGGTGTTGTCAGGGGGGTCGAGGGGCGAGGGGGACTCGTGCGTCATTGTAACGCCAAATGTTATTAGTGAGTAGAGAACCTAATGGAAATTAGTTGAGTGTAGTGGCCGCTAGATGGAACTGTCAATATTCAAGATGGCTGACTCGAGTGTACCTTAAATATGTCAGCGGATTCGACCATGCGATAATTGTAGAGTTCGCCTAGGAATTTCACTTGTGCAACGCGTCTTTGGTAATATTTTGTTAAATTTGTTTCCATTCCCAGTCGAATGTCTTCGAGAACGCCATCTACTACCCTAGTACCAACTTCGTCTTGATACGCAACTAAACCAGCTAATAAATTAGCTAGACACCTATTAAAATGGTCACCACATATCAAAATGGCGGCGTTAACATAAAACATGCATCGATGACTTCATTTCTTTTTCTTTCAATTTTAAAATGGCTATAAGTCCCAAACAGTTTAAGTTACCTATATTTTTTACTCTTCCAAATCGGTTTAAAATCCTTTTTTGATATAGTATTGCTCAAAATAATTTCAAAAATAAATGTATACATGTTAAATTATTAACATAGACTTAATTTTAAAATGGCTATAAGTTCCAAACGGTTCGCGATATTTTCAAAATAAATAATTTTAAATGTTGATTGTCTCAGATTTTAAGAAAACTAGTGAGAAACGCAAGAAGTATTTAGTATTAAGTGAGTGAATAAAAAACACTTACCTAATGTTGAAATATTTCACGTTATGCGCGTTGGTTAAGCACTTAACCGCGTAAGCGGCAATATCGTCATCGTTCCAATCTAATTTCCGCATTAATCGCAATATTTTATCCGTATTATTCTTTTGCAAGTCTTGATACAACAGCTTCCGAATAAATTTATGCATAACCGGCCGTTCCTTCCGCGGCACCGCCACCGATTCCGGAGGATTCACATAATAATAAGCATTCTCAATTTGTGTCACATAACGCGAATCAAGCGCCATTACAGCTTTTTTACGCATCATTTGCTCCAAATAAATTTTAGTTCTCTGATGTGTATCAACATTACAAAACAAATATCGCCCGCAAACTTCCAACAAATTGCACGCCATTTCGATGTGATGGTGCGAAAAATCGTGTAAAAGGACTTTTAAGCAAAATAACGCCTCGATCTTTGAATATAAATTAAACTTAACCAACTCCCCGATATACCGTACGACTTTTATTTTCGACTCAATATTAATTTGATCTTTTTTCCGCACATGATACTTAAAGTCTTGCCGTAACATCTGGCATAGTTCGTTGCCGATTTCCGGTAAGGCCGGGTGTAAAATGGCGACAAATCGCGCGTAAAACGGTAGCAAGTCTAAACGTGTTCGATTTACGCCGAATAGACTGCGTACAATTTTTTTACGGTTGTGTTTATTGTTTAAAGTAACTAGGAAATCGATAGCGGCGTTATCGATCATTTCGCGGTTGATGCAATTCGATAAATTGTTTAAAAACGCGTCTAAAACTATTTTATTGCTTATAGTTGTCGAAGTAGGGTCTTCGACTTCGTCTTCTATTTGTACTTCTTCAGTTTTACCTAGTACATTAGTTACATTAGGTCCGCCATGTTGGATTAGTCCCACCTACCTAGCAACGCCGCTAGATGGCAGACTTATAATACAAGATGGCGAATGTTACTCTTACCATCGTCTTCAAGTTCTTCTTGCGGTATTTCACTATCTAAGACTTCTTCAGTGACTGTTTCTTCGACAACGGGTTCTGGTCGCTGTAACGGTTGGTAACTTGCCGGTAAAAACACTTGCAAGTCCGGTAGTTCGCAATAAAAGCGGCGCGTGTCTATATCGCACCAAACTGACTCAGCTGCGAAATCAGTTTGATTCTCATTATCCGTCGTTCCAACACTTACAACTACACTCTAAACATAAATTCAAATCAATAATCAATCCGTAATTTATTTTTATAATATACTTCATCTTCTTTGGTTGTTGTTTCTATTGCAAGTTCAGGCATTTCCTCGTCCAAGACTTCGCAGAAGTTTTGTGTGGTCACATACAATTTTTCGTAACTAATTCGCATTGAGTCAAGTTTATCTTTACGTTCTTGATTTAATTCGCCTTTCGTTTGAAGTATTCGACGATTTTGCCGCTCGAATTCCTGTATATCATTGTGATCCTTGAGCAAATGGCGACTCAGCGAATTATAATATTCGCGCAACAGTGTGCGAACGTTATGTTGCTTTTCAGGCGGTAAAAATGAACTGCGCGGGATTTCCATTGCGTATTTTTCGGCCAATTTGCGGAATTTACGCGGTACCAATCCTAGTTGTACACATATTATTATTATTATTTATTCTATACGTAATAATAATAATTAACTTAAGATTCTATACGAAATAGATGGCGGAGCTATAAATTGATGTATTAACTAGGAAGCTGTTTTATTGAAATACGAAATTCGTAATAAACGAAACATTAGAATTAGTTTAATAACAGGAAGTCGGCCATTTGAAGCACAATTCAAAATGATGGACCTATAAATCGATGTATATTCATAATGTATTAATTAGGGAGAAATTTATTTATAAGCCGCTTTATTGGAATAATGAAATAAATTTAAAGATTCTATACGAAATTTGTATTAAACGAAACATTAGAATTGGTTTTATAACAGGAAGTCGGCCATTTTGAAGTACAATTAAACGAAACATGAGAATTGGTTTAATAACAGGAAGTCGGCCATTTTGAAGTACAATTCAAAATGATGGACCTATAAATCGATGTATATTCATAATGTATTAATTAGGGAGAAATTTATTTATAAGCCGTTTTATTGGAATAATGAAATAAATTTAAAGATTCTATACGAAATTTGTATTAAACGAAACATTAGAATTGGTTTTATAACAGGAAGTCAGCCATTTTGAAGTACAATTAAACGAAACATGAGAATTGGTTTAATAACAGGAAGTCGGCCATTTTCAAGTACAAATCAATATGATGGACCTATAAATCGATGTATATTCATAATGTATTAATTAGGGAGAAATTTATTTATAAGCCGCTTTATTGGAATAATGAAATAAATTTAAAGATTCTATACGAAATTTGTATTAAACGAAACATTAGAATTGGTTTTATAACAGGAAGTCGGCCATTTTGAAGTAAAATTAAACGAAACATGAGAATTGGTTTAAAAACAGGAAGTCGGCCATTTTGAAGTACAATTTAATAAATCGATGTATATTTATAATTTATTAACTAGGGAGTAGTTTATGTATGTGCAGTTTAATTGAAAAAAAAAACAATTCTTATGAAACTAAACATTCAATTGGTTTTATAACAGGAAGTCGGCCATTTTCAAGATGGCGGAGCTACAAATCGGTGTATATAAATAATTACCTGCGTAGTCTTCGCCACAGTGTCGACAAAACGTTAAAATAATCGAAATATTAAAGTGATCTTCGCGATCCATGTTTATCAGTGATGTTAAGACACTTCCCAATAGTGAAAACGCAGTTTTGTTATTAAACATTCCCGCGTTCACCAACTCCGCGTAAAACCGCAAATCCACGCGTAATTTGCTCGGATTGGCGATTTTATCCCCGACTTTGATCGCCAACACTTTTTGCCAGTTTTCAAATAAATGGTGAGAAAAATCCGCGTACGTTTGGTGCAACAGACAACAAATTTTAACAGCCGGCGCGATATCCGTCATTTTTAATTTGGCGTCAACTAACGCGGACGCAACTTCCGAAATGTATTTCGTTAAATTTAACACAACCATATCTTTGATCAGTGACTCAACTTGCGACGCGCTGAAGTTCTTTAGTTTCTTTACGTAAGTTGTGTTCTTTTTCAAACTAGAGTCGAGTTTCGAGAACGACGCTTCGCTCGGTCTGCTATTCGCTGCATTTTGGTTCTTTACGCGGATTTCCGCTTTTTCCGATAGCCGCTGATCCACTTCTTTCGCATATTGTTCGATGCTGGATCGGTCTTCGGTGTCATCATCTATTTGCTCCTCTGCCGGAGCTGTCTTTAATTCTTCTACGGTTTCTTCTGTGGCCGTCATTTTTATTTAATATTTATTTATTTTACATTATTCGTTGTTCTTTTCGATTTATATTACGAATTCGATACGAAAACTTTGACATTTCTTACGGAAATTAGAAATAACCTAACTTTATGTACAGTGGCGTCCCCTACATTATTTTCTAGTAGGGCGGTGGGGCCATTTAAAAAAATATAAATAGCAAATAATTAAATACATTTAATTTTTACATTATTCACTGTTCTTTTCGATGTTACGAATTCGGTACGGTAATTCGACATAACTTACATACAGTGGCGTCCCCTATATTATTTTCTAGTGGGGCGGGGTAGGGCCATTTAAAAATAAATACAGCAAATAATTCAATACGTTTCATTTTTAAATTATTCGCTGTTCTTTTCGATTTATATTACGAATTCGATACGAACATTATGACATTTTTACGGAAATGCGACATAACCTAACTTTCATACAGTGGCGTCCCCTATATTATTTTCGAGGGAGGAGGTGGGGCCATTTAAAAAAAATATATTTATAGCAAATTAAATATATTTAAATTTTACATTTCGATTTATGTTACGAATTCGATACGAAACGTTTAGCATTTCGTACGGAGATTCGACATAACTTTCATGCAGTGGCGTTTCGTGTATTTACTATTGGGGTCGTAACAAAAAATTACACACACACACTCACAAAGCCCCATATATTTAACCCTTGGCTGTGAACGCAAGTCAAATAGTCAAACCTCATACGTAAGCGTTAAGGTTACGTACAAAGGGTCTTCTATTTAAAGCAAATAAGTAAAACTATACGAAAATAATGTCTTTAATAGTTTGCATATATTTTATTTCCAATTTAAATCAATTAATTAAACACCTATTTATTAATATAACTGGGAATAAATATTATTAATTAATTTAAAAAATCAAGAGTAAACGAAAGTAACCGTAACCAAAAGGAACCAGGTTACACATATCTAAATAATAATATAAAAGTCATCAAATATATTTGTACAACAATACATGTATAAACAATAAAAGAATCTATCAAAATTACAAATACTAATTACTAAACTCAATAGTAAATGTCATTTATTTATACCCTAAAAATACAAAACATCTAGAAGCCTAATTATCCCAACCCAACGATCGTTCAACCGCCATTTTCCATTTCGAGTACTTCATATCGCGTTCATCCTCTGTAAAATGGCTCGTGAACTTTTTACCCGGTATCACCAATGGCGTCGATAAGTCCCAACAGCCAACCGCAGCGCCAGCGACCATAGCCGCACCTAGCGCAGTAGACTCAACCATATCCGGTCTAATAACATCAATGCCCGCCAAACTCGATTGTAGTTGCATCAGCAAATTGTTTGCAGTCATGCCACCATCCACCTAATACACAGTTATTACAAAAATGGGGGTAAAGAGCACGAGCAATTTTATACCTGTAAAGATGCTAACGGATATTTACAATCTTTTTCCATTGCATCTAAAATATCACGCGTTTGGAAGCAAACTGCTTCTAACGTCGCACGGATAATATGGCTGGATTGCGTGTCCTCAGTTATACCGCAAATTACGCTAAATGAATCATTTTGCATTTAAATATTTAGTATTTGTGCTTAATTTCAATATTAAATGAGCTATAATATAATGTAGCGGCCATTTTGTATTTAAAAATATTCAATACACTAGTTTAGTTAGTTTTGTGGCCGCCATTTTGAACTGGCCAAGATATAACAATAGTTAAATCCACCATTTTGTATTTAAAAACAAACCACTCGTCCTAACCTCCCTATACAAGTATTCAATACTCTAGTTTACTTTATAAACTGGCCGCCATTTTAAGCTTACCCTCGAGCATCTTGTTGCCAATATGGCGCGTACAGTCCACTAAAAGCAGGAACGAAGTAAACATCGCCGCCATCAGTCTCTTCGGCTTCTTCCGCCAATCGGGTGAGTTGCTCAACATCCGGCAATAAGCCTAAATTATCTCGTAACCATGACAACGCAGCGCCTGCCACTGCTACAGAGCCTTCAAGTGCATACACTGGTGGCTGTTCAGGGCCTAACTGATAGGCTATAGTTGTTACTAGACCATGTGCGCTCTCAACTCGAGCTGTACCGGTGTTGTATAGCAAAAAACAACCGGTACCATAAGTAGCCTTAGCCTAAACGAGAAAAGTGAACGCTGATTGGTTGAAATAATACTCCACTTAAAGTAGCTAACCAATCACAGTGATAATTGAATTGATCTTGTGTTGAATGCACTTACTTGGCCACGGTTGAGACACTGTTGCCCTACTAGGGCAGCTTGTTGATCACCTAGGCACCCAGCCAGGGGAATCCCACTTAAAGGGCCACCTTTAATAGGGCCGTACACCTCAGAGCTACTTTTAATAATTGGTAGCACTGATGGGGGAATACCAAAGAATTTAATTAAAGTCGGGTCCCATTTAAGTGTTTCTATGTTCATGAGCATTGTACGCGAAGCGTTACTAACATCAGTTATGTGCAGGCCGCCATCTTTCCCCCCAGTTAAGTTCCAAATAATCCAAGTATCGACTGTCCCAAATAAACACCGGTTTTCATTCATTGCCCTCTTCACTTGTTGCTTATTATCATACAACCATTTGAGTTTAACTGCACTAAAATAGGGGGACAAGGGGAGCCCGCATAGGGGCTTCAAATAGTTTTTATTCCTAGTTTTATTCGGGACATTATTCAATAATTGGTCAACTGTTGACGCAGTGCGCATGTCTAACCAAACTATCGAATTATGTAATGGCTCCCCGGTAGTTTTGTCCCAGACGATAGTCGACTCACGCTGATTGGTCACCCCTATCGAGACTATATCGCGCGCGTGGTACCCGACCTCCCCTAGTTTTTTAACAGTCTCTGTCACACATTTAATGACCGCACCCAATATTTCTAGCGGGTCTTGTTCGACCCAACCTTCTTGCGGGAATGTCTGGGTTAATTTCTCTTGATGTGATGCCACAACTTCTGTGGTACCTGCTTTAAATACGATGAAACGCGCACTGGAGGTCCCCTCGTCGATAGCGCCCACTAGGGCGTTCGGGTACACTTCTTTTATAGAGCCTTGCCGCTGGATTAGGGGCTGGGAGCTCCTACTCAACGAGAACCTACCCACTGGCATTTTGACACTGTATATGATTACTTAGCAATAAGGGGGAATATATATTTCGGTTTTCAGCGTATTTTTACGGGGCAATGTTCAAGGTTCACGTTGCATAAACAACTTTCTGTTTTAATTGGACTAAGCATATTTTTTTTTTAATCTTGAAAATAGTCTCTAATCGTAGAATACACAGGTGACAAATATTAGTAGACAAAACATATATTGAGAGCAGCTATGTTTACATGCGACACTTGGCGCGCACTATTTTCAGTCTACTATTGACCTCTAAAAATGCTTAGAGGTCATCGCAATTTAGACTATTCAATATTTAAATTTAGGGCTCATACAATCACAATTTATACTAATCGCAATAGAATAAGTAGTTAATGTTTTAAATAGGCGAATAATGAATTATTTTTTGAGTCCCAGCGTTTGTTTATCTTGGCGGCGAGTGCCATGGGACTTGCGGCCAAATTATAAACATTCCCCGGTTAATATAATTTAAGTTTAAATGAGTTAAAAAACGGCTAATTGACAAAGTTTTGCTTTCGTCTATGATAGACATGACTGAATCAATTTCATTATTCATTATAATAACAAAAATTCAACTTGTTATCAATGATTTCACAAGATAAATAAACAGTCATCGCAAATATTGGATAAGATAATTATAGATAACGTTAAGGTGTAAAAACATAATAATATTACGCTAAGTTCTCAAAATGAAGTTTTTAAAGTCGTTTTTCTACTATTTAGCAATTATTTTAGGTAAATTACTATAATAAATTACAATTTTTCAACAACAATAAATAATATTTAATAATTTTTAATAGTTATAATCGCTGTATTCAGTGAAGAAGTCGAGGCTCGTCGTAGAATTCTACGCGGGCGTAAAACATTAACGCGAACCTATTACCGTAAGTTTGAGTGTAAAATATTTTTAACAGTGTATTAATAGTTTGGTGGGTATTCAGGTGATTTGGGAATTCCTGGATGGGCTATTGTTTTATTAACAAGTATAGGTATGCTTGTATTTGGGGGCATTATGTATGCGGTCATGAAAAAAGTAATGCTGGATACGCCTACTTCGAACTCGTATAGTCCACCAGCGATGCAGAATGAAGTTTAGAAATAACCAATTTCTGGTTTTAGTTTAACATGTATGTCATTTGTTTATATGATGTGCAAATTGTATTCTTATTTATTAATTTAATAATAAACATTTTCTAATTTAACTAATATATTGTATGTAATTGAATGAAACATTTAAGCTGCTTTGAAATAGCTCCGCCATGTTGCAATGTAGCAAGCTTATATAAAGTACCGCTAGATGGCATTGTCTTTTTCAAGATGGCTGTCAACTATGTTTGTTGCTAGTAGGTTTCTTATACCGATGTCAAATGACAAATGATTCGAGATAAATTTAAATATGTTGTTAATGTAATATAATATATGTAGTTTATTATAAATTTGTCTACAATTAAAAGTATTAGTTAATTTATATCACTTTTAAATTAATTGACACAACAAAAATTGTACTTATATGTAACAAATATATCAATAAAAACGAAATTTAAGCTTTATTTACACAAAAGTAAACGAAACTGGTATAAAAGATAGTGCGATACTCCATAACCTCACATCGCTACACGTAATATATGTGATATTACATACAGAAATTGTTAACATCGGGTTTTGTTTAAGACTGCGTTCTCTTGCCAGAAACAATACATTTGGTATTCAAGTGTATGTAACAACTGATCACATACAATTTTCATGATAAAAAGGTTTCATTCGACTACTTTTTATTATGAGAATGTTTGAATACCAAATGTAATGTTTCCCGGGGAAGAGAACTTCGAACGCAGTCTTAACGCAAGGTTTAATCAAAATCATATATAGTATATTTTTGTAGGTTATGTTCAAATTAATCGCTATCCATTGTTGCGTTTTTTAACGTTTCCCAATTAACCGAAACTACCATTTGTTGGGCCGAATGCCATTGGACCTTCACATTTATCGGAGCATACAAATCCTTATCCAAAGGTGTCCAACCTGTATACTAAGGACAAAATATATAATTATATCACCTAGATGTATGTGTTTATATGTAAATGTAGAACGCTTTCTTTCTTCTTTCTTTTTATAAAAATGCAAATTTGGTATCATATATACATAAATAATCACTCAGAAGTATGTGTTTATATGTATATATGTATGTGTAGAACGCTTATTTTTCTTTTTTGTAAAAATACAAACTGGTATAATGTATACATATATAATCACCCACTATGTGTATGTGTAGAACGTTTATGTTGTTGCAAACTGTGTTTAAATGTATTAATGTAGGTGTAGAACGCTTTGTTTGTAGAAATGCAAATTGGCATTATATATAATCACCATCACCTAGATGGCATATATATATATATATATATATATATATATATATATATATATATTTCATAATAATAGCTGGGTCATCGAGTATCAAAATTAATAAAAATAATAAATGGACTATGATATGGGCACATGGTGCCCACGAGTTAACCTATTTGTTAAGATTCTATTCGAAATTCATATTAAACTATTCATTAATTCGTTTAAAACCGAATTTATAACCGTCAGCCATTTTGTGTTTAAAATATAATATAGACTCAAAATGGCGGACATGACTCAGCTGTTTACATAGTTTCGATTAGAACCCTGTTTATACGAGTAAAAACAGTTAAAATAAACTTACAACTGATGTGCTACGATGTAATTTTTTGCCTTCTTCATCGTAAAATTCGTATTTTTGTAATAACGCTTTCCCGTCTATCCGCCACAAACACGGCGGATTTTTTGAGTCACTACTTTGTACATCCTTTTTCGCTACTAAAAAACCACCTGCCTACAAAATTCCCCCATTAACATACAAATACATTTAGACTAGTCCGCCATCTTGAATATCACGCATAATTGATATAAACAGCACTAGATGGCACTGCCAAACCCAAGATGGCGTAACCAAAATGGCTGAAGATTAGTATTCAATGCAGTATCTATAAAAAACATACCATAAAATCCTTATTGATGATTTTCATCCCAGTTTGTAACGCAGTTTTGTTGCCTCGCACCGATGTTTGTTTCGATTTTGATTTTCTCGCCGATTTAACTTCAGTGTCACTGTCACTCGTATCGCTTGATTCCGTTGAAATGCGCGGCTTTTTTCTTAGCCTGTGCGAAGTGCGACGCGTCGTACGTTTTTTCTATACAAAATAATCGATTTAAAGTCACTTTTACACGTTTTTCGTATGATTCATACTTCAACCCATTCTTCTCCGGAACTTTGATACACTTCTTCTGATAATTCATCGATTATATCACTCATTTCTAACGTAAATTGAAGACTTGTTTACGTAAACTCAACAAGAACATTTAGGTTAGAGTGTATAATTAAACTTAATATATAATTCAATAGTAGATAATAGGCTTTATGATTGATTATTTGTTGATTTAAACTAATATTTAATATTTATTTTATATTCTTGACAAGACATGGTACAAATACCGACAATAGCCGTATTCTTTTTACAAACAAATCTCAGCTTGTTTCTGTTAAAACTCATCTTCTCGCTCTGTCCACACATGCAGCAGACAGAGCAAAAACATGAGATTTTGTGCAAAAAGAATACAGCTAACTCATTGCCACCAATCTAGGAACAAAATTATATTCACGGAATTGTTAAAACATTTATTTACAAAGTTTAGCTCCTTTATTAGTGTTAAAAATAGATTTGTGACTAAAAATACTACAATATATCAATATTTACTGTAAATATGTACTATTTAGCAAATATATATTGACAATTTAGTAATATCTTAGATGTGAGTCTTGTTTAAAATCGCCATATTGGATTTGGCAGTGCCTTCTAGTAGCATTTATATTAAATATACTTAAAATTCAAGATGGCGGTGTGTCTATCCTGAATGTATTAGACTATTAATAACAAAATGTATTATATATGTGCATATATTACTCATAAAATAAAAATTAAACAATAATAACCATTTATTGATAGAATAATACATATAAATTTCCTAAAAAATCAAATTTTTATTTAGTTTCTTGGCTCAAGTCGCACCAAATATTTTTGGGGGGTTAACGTAATACCAGGCACAGGTTTAGGAGTAGGCGGCTCACTTGAGGGTACAGGACATATTTTGTATTTCCTAATAATCCCCCCAAAAAATATAAATATACATTGTCGAGCTAATAGTTCGCCCAGGCATCTTCTTCGGCCTAAATATAAAATTAAATTTAATAAATTTAAATATTTATTATCAGTGTAAATAATTTACCTAAACCAAAATTTAATATTCGTTCATTATAAATGATATTACCGTGTTGGTCTAAGAATCTTTCGGGTCTAAAAACGTCTGGGTCTCCCCAATATTTTTTGTCAAAATGTACCGAATGAACATTAATTAAAATAGTAGATTCCTATATTAAAAATATATATAAATATGAAAAATATTATTTAGAGTACTGTGATTTATTATTTGAAAATCACAGTTGTTTGTTTAGTTACTTTAGGTATGTTATATCCTTCTAAGTTGGTAGTTTTTAAAACGCGCCTAGGTCCCTGGATAGGGGCAACCCCGTACCATCGGGCCACCTCTAATATTACAGCTTCTACATAAGGGAGCCTAAAATAAGTTTAAATTTGTTCATTTTTATTCTAAACCTAAATATATATAAATAATACTTTAGTCTGTCAGCATATGTTAGTGGTTCCTTTGTACCCAATATTTGTTCAATACTTTGGTACGTTTTTTCTTGGATATCCGGATGTAGTAACATCCGTAAAAACATAAAATCTATAAAACTACTTGTGGTCAGTGAGCCAGCAATAAATAAATCTAATAATATTATTATTAATTGGTCATCTAGAATATAATAAATAATAATATTAAATTCACGTTTGCGATTATATATATTTATTTGTATTTCAAATTGCTAGATTAATTTAAAACCATTAATAATTATGCAGCAAGACTTTAATGGTATGGAGGACTATAAACTACACCGGTGTTCCATATTAAATTCTTATATTATATTTATATTATTTAAATACAATTAAAGGGGTATTAAAAGCGCTTTTGCGCTTTGAAAAAGAATAGAATATATACAAAATATTTAAAATCAAATAGTGGTACTCAAAATGTACCTATTAGGGCTTCAAAATTAAATAAATATTTTGGAATCATGTAAACTTACTAAAATTATTATATATTTAAACAATAAAAGCGGTTTAAAAAGTGCTTTTAAGCAGCAAAAATGGTTGTAATATATAGGAATAGTACTGAAAATGTGCCTAGGAACACGCAGATTAAATTATTCATTCATTGAGCTCATATTAATAGAACAATTCGTTTCGCAGAAATAGGAGGTTTAAAAAGCGCTTTTAAGGGATGAAAACTAGTGAAATATACGTAGAATAATTTGTCTTTATTTAAAATAGCGCTTTTATATCTGAATTAATTTTGAAACGAAGTTATAATTAATAGGAAGCGGATTATAGATGCGCCGCTTCATTAAAATACCGTATATACCTGTATACTCTTCATTTTTTTTCATTTCACTAATATACGCGTAAATTAAATCATCATCTCGTCCAGGATACCAAGAAATATGATGCTCCTTAATAGTCTCCATAAAAAAATCCCTTAAACTTTCATTTATACGCAACAAGAAATTATACCCGATTTTCTCGGGTATAATAAACCTCAACCAAGGCAATTGGCTCATTGTCCCACCCGCCATGTCAAACGCTTTCGACCTTTTGTATAAAAGCGCTATAAATTCTTTTAATTTGGGGTCATCTCGCGATAATTTCATCCCGGTCGTCATTGTCCATATAACATTTAGGACAGACGGTGCAAAGACTGTGCCAAGCTGGACATTCGTTTCCTGTTCGCATAAAACGGATAAAATGTCGCTAAGCTCTGCGTCTATCGCGTTTTCCATGGGTTTCTTGCCAAAACCGATTTGGCGTAAATGGCGCACGACGAAACTTCGCTGGTCCGACCATATAGGCCCGTCTGTGCAAGTTATACCTGTAATTTAGCTAATTGTTTTGACAATATATAACATTTTTATATTAAATTATTATATTTAATATGTTACACTGTTAAAAAATGAATACAAATAGAATCAAAGTAGACTACATTTTGTGTCACTTCTGCGGCAAACAAAAATTATATTATATAAATAATACCTCTTCTGGTGCCCATACATCGTAACCGGATAAAAAAACTATTAGGGCGCCCAATATATTCGTCGCTAGTGAATATTTTATGTACTGTCTCATATGAGGATACAGTATATACATATTCGCCCCCCAATTTTAGGCCCAGTACATTTGTTTTGTACTTTTCGGCTAATTTTGTCAAGGCAATATGTTGGCCGCCATATTGCTGGCTTAAGTTTTTTAGTTGACGCATATTTCCAATAAACGGCAGCCATATTGGACCTAAACGATTATAATGTATTATTTAGGCACTAAATATTTCCGAAGAAAACTTATTTATTACGCCTTATTTCTTAAACAATTGTTTTATAAAATAGCCTTGGAACCAAATTAAAAAAAAAAATTATATACGTAAAATAATTAGAAGTTATTCTTTTTAATTAAAAATATATTATATCCCTTATTTCTTTCTAATAAGGCATCTACACAGTAAAAATAGATTTACTGCTACATTACAAAAAAAAAAAAACATTGTAACTTTACTAAATTTAGTAAATTTAAATGTCAATATGTAATTATATTATGATTCAGGGTAATTACATAATTTTTAATTGCAATTTTACATCCATTTTTATAGGGCAAATTCAGCAACATAATTTTATAATTAATAATTTTTAAAGTTATATCAGTAGTCTAAAGTTTCAACTAGAGCTAGTTACACTGGTAAAAAAAAATACAAACAGAATCAAAGTAGACTACATTTTATGGCACTTCTACGTCGAAAAGAAAATATATTTCGATTTTAAATTAAATCAATATATTTCTAACCTCTAATACCATTAATTTATTGATATATTAACAAAAATAACGTAATAATATTGTTTATTTAAACTATCAATATGTATATTAAATACTTCCCTGGTGGGAAATTTACGGGGCGTTTCAGTTCACAATAAATATACACTAATATACATATAACAAATGCACTAATTAGTATCACAAACGTGGCCATACCGTACGGTATAAACAGCATGTGTGAAACTGATACTGACTAATTTAGATTAAGTGGGAATTTAAATTAAATATTTCAAGTCTATTTGGACGTAGGATGGACATGCGTCATAGTGGTCTTGAATTAAATTTACATAAACTATCGATTTGTATAATAATACTATAATTATTTCCGTATATGATTCACTAATAGTTATATTTATATAGATAACTTATATAAACAATTTTAATTATGAATTTTTAATATTTTGATATGTGTGATGTGCTTTAAGTACGCCATATTGGATTTAGCATTGCCATCTAGTGGCATTAAAATTAAGTATAGTTAAAATTCAAGATGGCGGTGTACCTACCTTGAGTGTATATTAATAACAAAATGTATTGTGTATATATTTATTTGGAATTTCTACAGCATATTTTAATTATAAAAAAAAATCAATTAGTTTCTTGGTTGAAGTCGCACCGAATATTTTTGGGGGGATAACGTAATACCAGGCACGGCTTTAGGTGAAGGTGGCTCACTTAGGGGTACAGGGCATATTTTGTATTTCCTAATAATCCCCCCAAAAAATATAAATATACATTGTCGAGCTAATAGTTCGCCCAGGCATCTTCTTCGGCCTAAATATAAATTAAAATTTAATAATTTAAACTTTTATTATCAGTGTAAATACGTTACCTAAACCAAAATTTAATATTCGTTCTTTATTAATGATATTACCGTGTTGGTCTAAAAATCTTTCAGGTCTAAAAACATCTGAGTCCCCCCAATAGTTTTTATCAAAATGTACCGAGTGAACATTAATTAAAATAGTAGATTCCTATATTAAAAAATTATATAAATATGAAAAATATTATTTAGAGTACAGTGATTTATTATTAGAATATCTCATTTTTTTTGTTTAGTTACTTTAGGTATGTTATATCCTTCTAAGTTGGTAGTTTCTAAAACGCGCCTAGGCCCCGCGATAGGGGCAACCCCGTACCATCGAGCCACCTCTAATATTACAGCTTCTACATAAGGGAACCTAAAATAAGTTTAAATTTGTTCATTTTTATTCTAAACCTAAATATATAAATAATACTTTAGTCTGTCAGCATATGTTAGTGGTTCCTTTGTACCCAGTATTTGTTCAATACTTTGGTACGTTTTTTCTTGGATATCCGTATGTAGTAACATCCGTAAAAACATAAAATCTATAAAACTACTTGTGGTCAGTGACCCAGCAATAAATAAATCTAATAATATTATTATTAATTGGTCATCTAGAATATAATAAATAATAATATTAAATTAACGTTTGCGATTATAAATTTTATTTGTATTTCACATTGCTAGATTAATTTAAAACCATTAATAATTATGCAGCAAGACTTTAATGGTATGGTAGGACTATAAACTACACCGGTGTTCCATATTAAATTCTTATATTATATTTATATTATTTATATATAATTAAAGGGGTATTAAAAGCGCTTTTGCGCTTTGAAAAAGAATAGAATATATACAAAATATTTAAAATTAAATAGTAGTACTCAAAATGTACCTAATAGGCTTCAAAATTAAATAAATATTTTGGAATCATGTAGACCTATTAAAATAATTTCATATTTAAGCAATAAAAGCGGTTTAAAAAGGGATTTTAAATGGCAAAAATGTTTGTAATATATAGAATAGTACTGAAAATGTGCCTAGGAACACGCAGATTAAATTATTCATTCATTGAGCTCATATTAATAGAACAATTCGTTTCCAAGAAATAGGGGGTTTAAAAAGCACTTTTAAGGGATAAAAACTAGTGAAATATAGTAGAATAATTTGTCTTTATTTAAAATAGCGCTTTTATATCTGAATTCATTTTGAAACGAAGTTATAATTAATAGGGAGCGGTTTATAGATGTGCCGCTTCATTAAAATACTGTATATACCTGTATACTCTTCATTTTTTTGCATTTCACTAATATACGCGTAAATCAAATCATCATCTCGTCCAGGATACCAAGAAATATGATGCTCCTTAATAGTCTCCATAAAAAAATCCCTTAAACTTTCATTTATACGCAACAAGAAATTATACCCAATTTTCTCGGGTATAATAAACCTCAACCAAGGCAATTGGCTCATTGTCCCACCCGCCATGTCAAACGCTTGCGTCCTTTCGTTTAATAACGCTATAAATTCTTTAATTTTGGGGTCATCTCGGGATAATTTCATCCCGGTCGTCATTGTCCAAATAACATTTAGAACAGATGGTGCAAAAACTGTGCCAATTTGGGCATTTGGTTCGCTTAAAACGGATAAAATGTCGCTAAGTTCAGCGTTAATAGCGTTTTCCATGGGTTTTTTGCCAAAACCGATTTGGCGTAAATGGCGCACGACGAAACTTCGCTGATCAGACCATAACGGCCCGTCTGTACAAGTTATTCCTGTAATTTAATGCACGAATTTCATATTTAATTATTATTTTTAATATGTTATACTGGTAAAAGAAAAATACAAATAAAATCAAAGTCACCTCTTAGTCAAACAAAAATTATAATTATATTTCTGTGCCTATTAAAATATCAATTCCAATTTTATTAGATGTGAATACCATTTCTATTTAATTTGAATGTGTAAATAAATAATAAAAAATTGATATTACCTCTTCTGGTGCCCATACAGCGTACCCGAATAAAAAAATTATCGGGGCGCCCAATATACTCGTCGCTAGTGAAAATTTTATGTACTGTCTCATATGAGGATACAATATACACATATTCGCCCCCCAATTTTAGGCCCAGCACATTTGTACTGTACTTTTCGGCTAATTTTGTCAAGGCGATATGTTGGCCGCCATGTTGTTGGCTTAAATGTTTTAGTTCACGCATATTTCCAATAAATGGCAGCCATCTTGGACCTAACAATTAAAAAATATTATTTAGGAACTAAACATATTTTACATAAATTATTTTTTTCACGATGAAATTCCTCAACGATTCTAATATATAAATTTAATTACCGTAAAAATATGTATATTAAATACTTACCTGGTGGGAAATTAACAGGTCGTTTCACTTCGCGATAAATATACACTAATATACATATTACAAAAGCACAAATTAGTATCACAGACATAATTCGGTGTAAGAATTGAGGCTATTTTCTTGCGATACATTGATTTGATACTGGGTCGAGTTTGTTTAAATCGCTTTATATTAGCGAACGACTCCAATTGAAACAATGACGTCAACCACGAATCGATATCAATCATTTTCGGATCGGCCATTTGCTGCAGTTATTTGTTATCTTGTCATTAAATGTGCGAAGTTATATTTAATCAAATATGATACTGAAAGTTGACAAAGGAACTGCAGACGTAATTAAATCTTGTGAACGTATGATAAAATTGTATTTTTATGACGCCGTACGAAGTACAGGGAGAGATAAAGCAATCGGACGTGCGTATGTAGCATTTTCGGATCAAAAAACTTAAGAAACATTTTCTTTGAATTGAATCCAAAAATATTTATATAACATTGTTCGTTGTTGTTCAAAATAAAATATCCATAATTATATGTAATCAACACAACTAATTTGTTATCAAAATTTTTTTTACGAAAATCTTGTACATTGGACTTCTAAGAAATTAGATTTATTATAATTTTTATAAATTTAGGTCGTACACTAGTGAATTTACCATAACATTTAATTAATATACGTTAATTTTAAATTAATCTATATTCTATAAGGATAAAGTATTTAAAATAATATTTACGTTATTATTTCTAAATGCAACCTGCATTACATTGCTGTAATGCAAGTTGCAACTATTTGTGTAAATAAAACACATAATAGCCCAGAACAGAATTTTGAACAATTATTATTTAAATTAAAATTATTTTTTAACCCTTCCAGCCATGTTTCCATTTAAAGTTATGGAAAAATGTAATATATAAACTTAAACTAATTTAAGCGTGGTGTTATAGTAACACTGTACGGTTTAGGGGATAATGTTACCCCATCTAACCCTTCCACACAAGGCGGAGCGTTTCCATTAATAGTGGAAACGCTAAAATTATGGAACAATGCAGTTGTAACTAAAAATAAATTCGCTTTCGCTAAAGATTCACCAAGGCAGCGTCTTCTTCCTAGAAACATTATTAGTTTTGTTTTCTCCAGCTTTAGGGAAGTTTCCATAAACTTGGTAACTCCAAGTCCAGAACTAACCGTATCCAAAAGGTGCAAAGTAAGTATCTTGGCACTGGCGTTTCCGTTCATTTTCCAGAAATCGTTCAGGCCGAAATACGTGTGGATCTGTCCAGAATTTCTCATCCATATGGATGCTGTATAGATTGGTTAGTATGGTGGTACCTTGCGGGATTTGGTACCCTAATAGATTGGTGTCTCGCATTGCCCGGTGGGCAATGCCCACCGGGGCAACATTGCATATACGCTGGACTTCGTTTATTACAGCGTCAACATATGGTAACCTAATTTTCGATATTTATTTTCTCAAAAACTAGCACAGATATTACGATGCGCGATGCGGCGTTGAATTTGTTATAGTTTTATGTATATTTCGTGAAATTTATAATAAAATTGATCGCAAATTGTAAGAATTATACAATTATTAGTAAAATCTTATACGAATGGATTCTAAACTACATTTTTAGCAATTTTTTTTCAAAAATAAGGAAAGATAGAGAATGGCGCCCTAGGAAATTAAATCCTAAAGTACATTACACAATTTTTCCAATATAATTAATTACTAAACGTAGCGGTTACAAATTAATTTATAAAACTCGGTTAAATCAGTTGCTGTTTAGGATAAAATTAACTAACACTTACCGGCATCTGTCCTGGAGGGACGGCCACCGATTCCGTCCTACAATTTCGTCCATTTCATTCTGGAAACGTTGCTGGATTTCTGGATATTTTACTAAATATAACACAATAAATTCTAACGTATTACTAGTGGTTTCGGAACCGGCCATAAACATATCCAAACATAAAGATAATAATTGCTCATCTGTAAAAAAACAATATATTATTTATATTACCAAAAATTTGGGGTAACAATTACGATTAAAAAAAACATTAAAACGTGCAACTCAGTAATTACGGAACATTTTTATACCTGTAAAAGTAGATTCGACAGTTTGATTGGTTTCCATTTTGTGCAAAAAGGCGTCGATCAAATCGCGAGCATGACTTGTGCAATGCGATTCTTTATGCTCGGTAATTGTCTCCTAAAAAGCAATTAAAAAATTAAAAGAAAAACCCCGATTTGTTATTATGTCAAGTACCTGTAAAAACGCCCACATCCGCTTCAATATATCCACGTGTTGATTGTAGCCGCATTTCTCCGGAATAACAAATCTTAAAAACGGCATTTGGTTTAATAACCCTCCCGAAATATCGGTGCTGCGAAACGCGTCGTGGATTATCCCTAGAAGTTTTTTTAACCGGTTATCCTCCAGTTCGAACCGTTGGCCAGCCATCATGGCCCACAGCACGTTAATAACGCTGACATCGAATAAATTGTGGACTTGCACCGCGTTTGAATGTTTTGCGTTTAGACTTTCGATTAAGACTTTAACTTCTTCGCCGATTTGCTCCTCCATTTCGCGCCGGCCGTAGCCGAATTGTTTGAGATGATGTAAAGAGAATTTTCGCTGTTTTTGCCAAATGTGCCCGTCGCAAAATACTATTCCTAATTGGCAAAAGGATTTAAACTGTATTAGAAAATTATAAATAATAATTTAATTTGTTTGTAACAAAATTAACACAAATAATTATAATTTTTTTGCTGTCTTACAACAAACTGGAATTATTTGTAATTTCTAAACTTAATTACTAATTATTTCGCTGTGAATACAGTTTTACAAGTAACAAATTCATTTAAAGAGAACATAGAACTCATATACATATATAAATAAGCCCTCCTTAATACTGCCCTGAGAAAAAATGTTTAAAACTCCAAAAATCCTTAAAATAACAAATTTACAATAAAATTTATTCTTTTTTTTTCTTACCTAATCGTTTCCCGAAAGTCCGTAAGCGAAAGAAGAACCCGTCGGGACGTCCGTCGAATTCTTCTTTAGTAAAAACATCACGGATTCCCTCAACATTTGAAACAATTACGATTAAATCACGGCCCAAGCGTAATCCAACAATAGGGCCGTATTCTTTCGATAAATTGTCCCAAACTAAATGGTGATAGCCTAACGTTTGCTTCTTTGAGGCAATTGTTGCAAAATTGCCTACAATCGGCCACCATTTTGGCCCTTAGTACAACGAAAACAAAAATTAATAACAGTTTAATAACTTAACGCAAATAGATTAATTTGTCGATATATTAAACAGTGTAGACGACCCCTTAAGTGTTATTAGAGCCCCTTAATCTTCTGATATTTAGTAATATTTAAAATTGTGTACAAATTGTTTACCTGGAGGAAACCTGTTAGGTTTCTTAATGTCTTTGAAAAGAATTGCAAAGAAAACACACAAAAAAATGACCACAATTAAATACATGTCAGTGTCCAGCGCCCAACTGACCGAAACTGACCACGACAACTTTTAGGATGCATTTTGTGTGTTGCTAACCTTTTTATACCCCCCGAACAAACACTCAAAATTCTAGTCCAATTAACATAAGAAAAAAATGGTTAAAATAAAACTGTCTAAAAATAGATTAGATCTCTTATCTTATTTTAACAATGAAAAAAGTCTTTAACCATTGTTCAGAGCGGGTTCTAAGGCCGTAAGGGTCATTATTTAACAGTATATCATTAGAATATATTACCTAGTAATTAAAAATATAAGTTTAGATTAATTAAAAAAAAAATGTTGTTTTACTGCATTACTAAAAATATTTTAAATATGCACATAATTTCCTAAGTGGTTCGTGGTAACAATATTTGTTACTCTTTTGGTATAAAACTAAACAAATTATATAGAAAATAAAAATAAATTCACTTTTTACAATATTTAACATGGATAAAATTTTAAATTGGCTATAAGTTCTAAATGGGTCGAATTACCAATATTTCATACTCTATAAAATCGATTTAGAATACTCTTTTAGTACAGTTCTGAACAAAATTATATCAATAATAAAATAAAAATTAAATTAACTATTTTTAACATGGATAAAATTTTAAATTGCCTATAAGTTCTAAATGGTTCGAGTTAACAATATTTGTTACTCTTCTAAATCGGTTTAAAATACTCTTTTGGTATAGTATTGAACAAAATTATAACAAAAAAAATATATATATATAATTCTCAATTTTTAACATGGACAAAATTTTAAATTGGCTATAAGTCCTTAACAGTTCGTGTTGCCAATATTTGCTATTTCTCTAAATCGATTTCAAATACTCTTATGATATAATATAGAATAAAATTATATCGAAATTAAATAAAGTTTGCATTTTCAATTTTTAACATGGTTATAATGCCCAAACGGTTCGAGCTAGTGATATTTTTGACTCTTGCAAAACGGTTTTAAAATTTATTTTGCTATAGTATAGACAAAAATAATAGCGAAAACAAATAATTTTACTATTCATAGTTTAGGGGCTCAAACCGGTTAAATACGGGCCTGCTAATATAGTACAGTTATCTATTAGAATTCTAACGACTATAAAATAATAAAATTAATTTTGGGGCACCTGTACATAAGATAAGAATCAAATATGTTGAGGTCACTGGAGTATAAACTTATAATAATGACCTACCCTAACAATCGGGCCCCCTATTTTATTTTAATTAAAAAGGGGGGAATCTTTTAATTGTCTATGAATTAAATTACAATATATGTATACATCTACCAACTAGCCTTACCTATTTTCTTCAAGTTATATCACGTGTATTATTACAAAAAAATAGTTATATTTGTATTTTTGCTGTATTTAAAGCTTTTTGACTTTAATTAGAATTATTGTAAAAAGGTATTTTTATACGTTTAAAATCACATTATTTAAACTTAATTTAGTTTATATAGATAAGTGTTCACATATCTTAATATGCCTTACCCAATATTTCAATTTATATCACTTTATTTACTATAATAAACAAGCATAGGTGCACCAATACCTTTAGCTAACCGTATTATCTACTCAGGGATTTTAATTTTTTTAATTTAATTTAGTTAACAGTTTTTTAACCATTATGGTTTTTAAAAAAGAAAATCTATTTTTAACCACTGAATTTTGAATAGATAATTGATTGCAACAATAACCTTTTAATGCGATCGCTACAACGTTTTTAATTTCAATTTATAGGTGCCTGTACCTAAGCTTGTTTGATTCGAGGATGTTACAGACCAACGACCAAACACTGCTAAAAATAGAAATATATTAAATTATTAAATATATAACTATTTTGTACCCCATTTAGGACATCATAAACCCTAAAACTTTGATTTATTTTGGAAATATTAACATTTTAAATAATGTGACACATTGTTAGTTAAAGATAGAAATAGATTTAAACCAAATTCAATCTTTAACTAACAATATAACTTCGTAATAGTTAATATATCCTTCGATAAACGTTTGGTTTGAACAAATTAGCGATAATAACGTTGCAATTTTGTTTTAAAGCACAAACCAAATCTTAAACTTAATTTAGTTAATACAGAAAGGGTACCCAGCGTTCACACATGTCGATGTAACAGCTCTGATACGTTACAACTACGTCTAAAGTATCACAGATGTAACAGTGACATCTTTTGTTGTGCGCTGGAAATAAGACAGAGTTTCAGATTAAATTTGTCTTCGGCAACAATGTACAATTTAAAAGGTACAGGTACTTTGTTATTAAACTAAAGAGATTGTTAAAAATAAATAAATTAGACAACTAACACTACGGTTTTATCCCACATAAACTTCTTAAAATTAATTCATTGGTCCATATTCACTTTAAACATCGTTTAACTGAGAATATGAACTAATTTTAAACATATATGTTACATTTCTGATACATATTGGACCCAAAATGGCCGTTTAACTTGGATACTTAAGGTAGCTTCCATAACAAAATGGCTGCCTAAATACAACCAATGGTAGACAAGTGGGTCAAAGTAAGAGTTTCATTCATAAAAACGTATTATAAATAGATTAAAAATACTGTATACTGCTGCTTAAATGCATCCAATTGGAGGCCAAGATATTGAAAAATAACTTTAAACATATTTGAGACACTGAATCAAGATGGCTGCTTAAATGCGACCAATAGGAGACTATGTTCATTATTAGAGTGGTAAAAACGCGTACTTTAAATGTATTTGATAGGTAAAAACGTATTTTGAATGTGTTAGAGATACTGTGGATGTTTCCAGTATAAATATGGCCGCTTAAATGGACCAATGGGAGGTTGAGTGTTGAAACTAGATGATACAAGTGTGATAAATGTAATGTATTAGATATGTAACATAGATGCGTGTATGTGAAAGATTGGAAATGAGATTAAAGATACAAAAATACAATTGTTTTTAATAATATTTACCAGTTTTAATGATAAATCTGCTAAACAACAATACGATTGGTAGTTTTTTTGACCACAGGACTCTTGCTATTGTTTCATACTAAATAAAACATTCACAATATATTTTCAATAATAATTATAATTTTAATAATATCTATCTATACGCTATTATGTATATACTGTATATATAATATATATATTTATGTATATCTTTACTAAATATAATATATAACAGTTTTAAATGTATTTTTTTATCATGTTAGTCCATCACCAAAAAAAGACTTGTATTAATAATATAATTTACACGCACAAGCACACAAAAATTGGTGAATTCAATATTTATTTATATAACAATAATATTAAAAATATTTTCTGTGCAGTGCATTTTTTTGATTCGCTGTTGCAACTGTCTTTATTATATATTTATTTATAATATATATATATACTCACACAATTATCACGATTTATGTTTTTAGGTCGTTCATTCTCACTATTATTAAAAATTGTTTTTTTTTTGTAGTTTATCAATTATTAATTATAATTAGAGCGCTAATTAACAGTACTATCTACAAAAATTATGAATTGTGGTATATTCGCGCACCAGAATAATCATAATAAAACTCAATATCTGGAATGTGACATTCGAAGAAAAATAATAATAATAATAAATCTCAAAATATAATTAACATTTTGTTTACAATTAGTTAAAAATTAACAATAATTAATAATAACTAAGCAAGGGTAATGTGGTCGTTTTTTTATCATCTTCATTTCATAATTCTAAATATAAATATTTTACAGTTATGACAAGTACTACCAATGGTAGCAGCTTCAAATCTAAAATCAACACATTTCATTGGACACTGAACAGGTACGTCATCAACCTGGCCAATCGCAACCCAGATTAATTAGACTAACTAAATCAAATATTATTAGTCAACCAATCAAAACGTAAAGGTCCCTAAATGAGACCAATCACACTCCACGCGTTAAAATCGAACTAGTTAACAAATAGAATGTTGAATGGACCAATCAGAGCATTTAAGTGTTTAAATCGAGCCAATCGACGGCTAGTTTGGTTAAATTCAACCAATTAGAGCGCATGCACAGTTGATATTGAGGTTCAAATGGCAACATTGGTGACGAACGCAGTCGGTGTCCAATGTATTCGGATAATTTTCGTTATTTTTGTTTATTATTTTATAAAAATATGTCCTGGCACTATTCTTATGTTTCTTTTGTTTTAAATATAATATTCTGCCGGATCCCAACACTGGCCTGCTATTTTGTACTTGACGAAAAGGCATCATTTTCAATAAAAAGTTCAACAAAATCAATCAATCAATCAAATAAAGAGATTATCATTCTTTTAAAACGCTATGTACACTTAAATAAAATATATTTATATAATAATATGTATAGTTAATAATAATAATAATAAGAATAATAAGAAGCCAATCTTCACAGTTTTAAGAGAGACAGAGAAGACAAACGCTACGGAAACTGGTGGGGGGTTGGGGGTGGTGTTGAGGGGTAGGGGGCAGTTTCGAGAAACCTCAAAAATATTGTTTATTGCACACTAGGTATAACAGCCACACACACACACACTAATATAATTGTTTCTTTTTTATATTCGTAAAGTGAAGAATTTTATGATTGGTTAACTTTGAGTGTGACTTTATGGTAACAACCAACCGGGTAACGGGCGGGGGCGGAGGACGGCGGCGTGCGGTAATATATATATATATATATATATATATATATATATATATATATATATATATTTATAAATATATATATAAATATATATATTAAAACTATATATGAACCAGTTTTACTACTGCTGGTGGTCCTGTTGTTATTTTCGCTTTGCATGCAACATTTCCATCAGCAGTGTCTGTGTTGGCGCACCTCCATTACAATGTTTATGGTAAAGATGGTCTTCTCCTCGACTGGCCAATGTATGAATTTCTGGTAATACACTTAGAAGTTTACCGAATTTGTCCTAAAATTATAAAAACACATACGTTATTAATATAATATACATATATATATATATATATTGTTTTCATTGTTATTTGATTGTTTAAACATGGCGACAGTTTGTTGCATATCGAGTTGTGTAAATAATAAAGAATGTTGGAGAAAACAACGAAAATACAAAAATGTGTAACACTGTGTAGGGAAAATGATTTATTTATACAGTGTATCCATGATTTACAAAACAATTTACAAGAAAAATAGCCAATTGTCAAATTATTCAATTAGATGGATTGGTGGACTGAATTTTGTATATAGTATGGGCACATGGTGCCCAAGAGTTACCCTAGCATATATTCGGTCTAACAGTTCGTATTAATAGATTTCAGACTTATTAAGATTTATATAAATAATCTAGAACAATACAATATATAAAATATAGCGTATTTTGTACAGCGAAATTTAATTATTGTAACTGTTAATTAGTAATCCAGAGTGTGAATAGAAAGAATATACAAACCTGAATTTGAGGGTAACATGTGACGGTATAGTCCAGTAACGCCTGTTGGACTTGTTCGTAGCCTTCTTGGACATGGCGTTTATTCGCAATGCCTCGAACGTCAGCTAAAACGAAGTAAAATGGGTAAAATGAATGAATCAAAAAAATGTTTGTGTTTTTCTTACAATGGTTAACAATGCCTGGATTTAATAGCAACAGGAACTTGACGCAGATATAGTCGCTGACGTCGAATTTCAGGTCTTGCAGCTTAGCGGTGAGGTCGTTGAAGTGGTCGGCGAGTGAGGGCACGCCCAGCAGGCCCAGGGAGAGGAGGTCGAACTTTTGGCCGTTGTGTAACGTCGTCTCGTCGGGCAGGTTGTTGTGCATCCGCTGGTGGAGGTGGTCCAGCACTAACATGTCCGACCACGAATGTTGCAACAGTTTCATTTGATCGTCCACCTGAACAGAGGCAAACACATTAATGCAAAGCCCCTTACAGACTCGTTACAGCTATTCCGCCTGTCTTTTTATTACACCAATTGTTTGGTAAGGCCCTAAATATTACATTCTGTGTACTTGTACAGTAATTATATGGTTTTTAAGCACCATAATTAAAATGTGGAAGTGACAAATTTAAAAAAGCTGGCGTGTCCTACACTTGACTTATACTACTATTTATCTATATACTTTTTGTTTGTTTTAAATGCATACTTCGATTAACTTAAATTACAAAAAGCTGGAGTGGCCTTCACTACTATTTATCTATATAATATATTACTTTATTTAATTTAAATTCATTCTTATTCATTACCATAAAATAAATTAATTAAAATAAGAAGCTGGAGTGGCCGTCACTTGACGTCTACTAAATATCTTTATAATATAATGTATTATTTTGTTATAAATTCATTCTTGTATTACCATAAAACTATATTAATAATAATATTTTTATCATTTATTAGAATCATACTATTTCTCTAAATCGTGTCTCTTTCGGTATATGCATAAATTAGCAGGAGTAAACAAGCACTTCTGGTTGAAAAATCCTTTTCAAAAATAGATAATAGGTTTTCTTAACAAATTTATAATATTAATATGTTTAGAGCGTTCATACACACATACATATATATATATATATATATACACACATACATACATACATACACACACAAAGACGTCACTGACGAAATGGGCAATTAATTAATTCAAGAGCCCTCAAAACGAATATTTCCTATAAGTATCGTAAACGTTTTTTTTTTTCTATTTTGATTACATATTACTTTTATACATAGTGTATAAGAAAGTAAAAGGTGCAGTTGTAGTAAAGTATCAAAATCTTGAAATGTAGTAACAAAATTGATAAAATCGTAATTATGAAATAATTCTTAATTCGGTTACCAAAATTATGATTATGAAACAATCAAATTATAAATCGCCTCATGGCTAAATTTATGACTATAAAACAGTGAAGTTGCAATAGAAATATTCCATAAATATCTTTTAAGAGTATCGCAACTGCGGGACATATACAGAATCAGTTAACACAGACACACAGAAATATACATATATATACATAGGGTATTCAGTATTGTTTCACGTGCGTGCCTATAGATACAGAACGATAGCTCTGTTTGTGAATTATGCAAAACGAATGAATCGCTGTTGAAAGTGAAATTTGTTAACTCACTGATTCCG
This sequence comes from Leistus spinibarbis, assembly GCA_933228885.1. Taxonomy (NCBI): domain Eukaryota; kingdom Metazoa; phylum Arthropoda; class Insecta; order Coleoptera; family Carabidae; genus Leistus; species Leistus spinibarbis. The sequence goes on along the minus strand of OW121804.1, from coordinate 7,785,082 downwards.
CATATTGAGGCCAAGTTCAGCAATAGCCATACACACACAGACAAACACACACATAACCGTCACTAAAATAAAAAAATATATTACTACACACACACACACACACATATATATATATATATATATATATATATATATATATATATATAGTGCGTATGTTTGCGCAATGCTATCATTAGCGATAATGTGTATCCGAAAATCTTCGGGCGCCATCTTGTTTCGCATGTTTCAACAAAATGAAACTGTGTCAACATTTCAAACTGCGCCAAGCCACTTATCAATGACTTATCTTTACAAAACAACCATATATACATGCACCAAAGTCTACAGCTCACCATATAATATATTTAATGCATTCTTAGCTCGCCGTACGAAGTACTGAACAAGCTACATCAATCGGTCGTGTGTCTGTAGCATTCTCGGATCAAATAATGTCCATAACAAAAAGTGTTTGTCTCGTCGCCCTGAATCCAAATATATATAACTGGATGTTAGTCATTGGTCGCTCGACCAAATTTATGCTTTCTACTCTTCTGAAATATTCATATCATTCATTATGAACATAACTATTTCTGCTGTAAGTGCAGCCGTTTAAGGGATATTGGAGAAAAGACCAAAAATGCATAGAGTAAATATGTACTTTTGGTTTGAATATTCTTTTCAAAAATAAGAAGTGCACATCAAGTCTTAAGTTTGAAGTTTCACAAGTTCTCATTCGATAGTTTTGGCTCTAGAGCGTTTACAGACACACACACAGTCGTCATTCCGAAAATAGTCACATTCGAATTTAGTATAGGTAGGGGTTAAAACGTGTATATCCGTTTAAATCTCGAGTTCTTCATATTGTATGATTACAACATATACTAATTATTCCGTATAGGAAAGTAAACTAATTTAAGTAAATTGGTAATATTTGTAACTGAATATGCTGAAAATGTATTCTTATTATTAAAAACAAAGATACAAAAAATACAGAAGCGAATCGAGTAAAATGAAATGAATAAAACGATTTCTAAATTAAATTGCGTTGACTAATAACATAAAAAAGTTAAGAAACATTCAAAAAACTAAAGTTTCTTTTAAACATTAAATGAATTCAAACCTAATTACATACTTCCTATTGGTGTCAAGGATTTTAAATAAACAATGAAAAACCTATAACTCTAAAATAGTGGCAAAAAACAGAAAATCGGATGGTTACAAAATCATTTAAATCATCATCATCATCATCACATTGTGGCATATCACGTATGAGAAAATTATCGGAATCGAAAGTAACATTTGTTATTATTTTTCAAAACAATAACTTTCCCTCTCGTTTGCCGATTAATGTAGAACACTTTCCATTTTTCTTTGCGTTCTTGACCGACTAACATTGACCTCAATTCGCCGATTTTTATTTAGTTTTATTAAACCTTTTAGGGTTGTAGTAATGTTCCCATAATTCAGCACGGTTACACAAACACCCGGTTTATGCCCCTAAGTATTTTATATATTGGCAATATGTTCTTGCAAAGTGCTGCCACCCGTGAGTTATTCCGGAACTAAAGAACACTAATGTTACTTGTCTGATTTAAAACTGATTAAATTATAATTTGTAAGAGACACTTTACATATTGTTTTAAATATTATTTTGAGTTTAGTTCGCCTAACCTGGTTAAATTATGAATTGCAAACCCTGAGGAACATTGTATATGTTGTTATTATTATGCCAAATAAATGAATTTATAATTATATGTTAGAGGCGCCAGTGTTTCAAATCTTAATTATAATTGATATTTGACACAATTTACTTGTACTTTTCGTACTGCTTGAGTAAGATTAGTTTCTTTTTTAAATTAGCAACATTAATTAAGTCCAGAGTACACACATGTGTTTTTGTTTTTAAAATTATCTACAGATCCCCCCCACATTATCAACTAAGATAAAAATTACTTATATTCGCTATTAAAACCCTTTTTACGTAATTGTAGCTTATTGCATGTCAATTTATAAAAATATATTACAACAATGTAATCATTTTTTAATAATTGAAAAAAATCTTGTAGACATACAATTTTAGTAGAATTTAAAGGGGCCCTATAACTCGGGAAGTATACGGGCGATTCGATTTAAACAGCGAACGGATTCAAATAGGGTATTAAATAATATGTGTAGCAAATTTGGTGTAAATCGCGTTGGTACCTTCAGAGGAGTAGTTATATATATATATATATATATATATATATTTGGATTCAGGGCGGCGAGACAAACACTGTTAAAGGCATTTTTGATCCAAGAATGCTACAGACACACGTCCGATGCTTCGTACGGCGAGCTATTGACCAAATATAATAAATGGGTTTTATACAACGTAGTCCGTTCAAGTTGGCAACAGTGTTGGGGCAATTACGTAACAGTGTACGGTGGGAAAATTCGTGTTAGCATGAAAAGGAGCAGCAACGTTGCCGATTTTCCCCTTTCATTCATAATCTAGGCTCACAGCTCACAGCGCACACCAATGTTACCTTGAGATCCTTGAAGAATATCGAATTCCGCGCCCAGTCCACTTGCGAGAACAAATTCTGGTCCAACACTTTGCACATAAGTTCAAACAAGTCCACTTCACATTGATTGTACGTTTGACTTTGCAGCAGACTGTACAGCGAATTCTGCCATTCCCGGTCGTCGACAGCTTGCACAAAGTCTCTAATAAGCGGGGATACTTTAACCGGGGAATTGTTCGATGCGGCACTGCCGCCCGGCAGCACCGTTTCGAACTGAAACGTTTTGGGGCTGAGCGAGTGCGGCGACGTCGTCGTACTGTTTGCGGCGCCCCATAATTTGTTGTCGGGGCCGCCTAAGATCATCCCAGAGCCGGCTGGGGTGTTGTTCACTATTTGGAGCGCGGGCTGTTGGGCCCCCGACGACGAGGCCAGCGACGAGGCGCCCACCTGGCCCAGAGCGACCGCGATTGGACTTGGACTCGAGTCGGGCGAAGACGTTAACGATGACACTTGCGGAATCTGGATTTCCTGTTTTATGTGAATGTTTGCGAATGGCGAACTTCCCGGTTGCGAATTGTAATTTATTGGTAGTCCACCGTCGCCCATTGAGCCCCTGATTGTCTGGACTGCCAGCTGCCGTTGTCGCATTAGCTGCAATTTTCTGGCCCGGTCCCGTTTGTACATTGGCCCGAATTTGTTTCGCCCCCCTCGCATACGATCGGCTCGAACCGCTAAAATACAAAATTACATCAATACTAGCGAGCGGTTTACGTAAAAATCATCATTTTATATTCTCGAACCGGCTATATAAAATTATAATTATTGGGGAGCGGTTTATATTGGTGCCGCTTCGTTGAAATAATAATTTTATATTCTATGTAAAATTAGATTAGTTTATTTAATTTTAACGTGTGTATTATGTGTCTTATGGCGCTACATACAAAAGTGAAATCGATTCTAAAGTAAAATAAAGTTTCACTGTTGAAATATTTGAACTTTCGTTTTTGGGAGTTGAATATATGGCGTTAAATATACCCACAGACAATTATGTAACACTACACACATACATTTAGTTCTTTAAACAATTATGTTAACAAAGTTGTTATACTATAAATATTCAACCCAAATATTTAATTTAACCCATAAAGTTGCAAACTCCGAATTTTATCGGCTCCTAAGAAAAAAAAAAGAGTTAAATGGCCAATTTTATAGACTAAAGTAGCTTCTTAAGTCACAAAAGGAATAATGTTATACCCTTAAGTCATACGAAAGTGAGCTTTATTAGCTTCCTAAGTCACAAAAGGCGTAAATGCCCAAATTTAGACTTAAGTATTAACCTTCGAAGTCACATAAAATGTAAATGCTCGATTTTATAAACTTAAGTCGTTTAAATATATGAGCTTTATTACCTAACTAAGTCAGTAAAGACGTAAATGCCCAAATTTATGGACTTAAGTCACCGAAAAGTGAACTTTATTAATTTCCTAAGTCACAAAAGGTGTAAATGCCCAAATTTATAGACTTAAGTCACCGAAAAGTGAACTTTATTAATTTCCTAAGTCACAAAAGGTTGTAAATGCCCAAATTTATAGACTTAAGTCTCTGAAAAGTGAACTTTATTAACTTCCTAAGGCACTAAAGGCGTAAATCCCGAATTTTAGAGGCTTAAGTCACCGGAAAGTGAACTTTATTAACTTCCTAAGTCACAAAAGGTGTAAATGCCGAATTTTATAGACTTAAAAGTCGTATATCTAATATAAATTCGTATTGGAGAGGTAATTAGAGGCTCCATTTGAGTTGGTTTAAATGGAGCAAGTGTACCAACCTTAAAATAAATGGTAATAACGATATAGCTCGTTTGCTATCCAGCAATATAAGTTAAAGTATGATTACGTCAAAAGCATTATGAAGCAATCAGGTCTTACTAAACCTTCACGAGATCCATGGTGCGTAACAATGAAAAATTTATAACATTTATTTTTCTTATTCGTTTGCTATATATGTGTGTGTGTGTGTTATGTACGCAACTTTAACTAAACCATTTATCCACTACTTCATTCTATTATACTATTTATATATATATATATATAATAGTTACATGTCCTAGTTTTCATTTATATGACAACAATTATTTTTTATAATATAAATTGTATATTATAGATTATTATTTTTATTTTTCAAAAACCTTGGCTATAAGTACGTGAAGTAATGCCGTCCACAAAGTGGCCTTCTTTATAAATAAATCACTTTAATAACTGTCGCGAATTTCATTTGATTACATTTGCATAAATTGCGGAGAAAATTAATAGTGACCGCCGCCTGCAACACACAATAACCGACAAATACCAAATAAAACCCATTATTTGGCGTGCTAAACTATAAAATACAACATAATTTATTTTCAATATTATTGTTAAAGATTTTTTAAATCGATTTGTAAGAGTGAAAAATAACGCTAACTCGGACCAGTTCGGATATATAGCAATTTTAGTGTTAAAAATGATTTATTTTCGGTGTAATTTTGCGGCATAGGCAAAAAATAGGCGATTATCTAGTGTTTTTGTGCAACTAGTAATACAAAAACTATAATTTAAGCAACACCGATATGTTATGTATGTACCCGTTGGCTGGGTTATATCCGGTTGACCTTGAGGACTGCGTCGGCGTTGCGACGTCGTCCAATTACCCGCCGCGATGCTCGTGCGGCACACACACGCATAACCTTACAATATTCTGCCAGTTTTAATATTTTCTTTTCAGACATATAAAATTGTCTGATTTCGAACATAATGTGAGGTTATGTATGTGTGTATTTAGAGCATGGAATCAACTGCATAACCAGATCCATCATCCATGTCTTGTCTACGATGTAATGCAAGTGTTTCAAGGCCAAGAGAAAGCTATTAGAAATAGTTCTACATCGTCTCAGTATAACATTGCTTCGTTATTTTTTGTTTAATGTCTTTCATATATGATGATTTTTATCGATCATTCGGTCACGTTTCCTCAATAATTTAACAGAAATACACACCGAAATTGTCCCCTGACACAAACTAAACTTCCCGAAACAAATACATACTCTTGCAAATCGGTTTTTGGTATAATATTGAGCAAAATAACACTTAAATTAAATAAATATAACATGGACCTAATTTTAAAATGGCTATAACTCCCAAACGTCTTGCAAATCGGTTTAGAACACCAATTTGCTATAGTGTTGTGCAAAATGGTCCCCTAGAACGTATTTTTTTAATCTATAAAACATAATTAAAATGCAATATCGCAAAAGTATAGATAATATTAATAGTCTGTAAATGAGTAAGTAGCGTAACTTGATATACTATGTCCACACCCGCGTCTGATGGTATTGGTAGGTGTTTATAAGGTGTTAGGGGCCCCGCGCAGCCAGGGCGCGCCTGTCCTACATGACCAGCGCACCGTGGAACCGAACAAGGCCCCACGAGAACACACACACACAATTATATCTACGTTCAATTAAAATTTACAACTGTCTACACAGACTTAAACACTATCAGAAAAAGTTATTAATTTTCAGTATTATTTATATTTAAAAAGAATATAAAATTTGTTTAAAACAATTATATGTTCGGGTCGCGCGATATTTTGCAACGTTTATTATAATAACTGGACATAGAGATGGGAGACTTGCGCAATGTGGCGGGCAGCGCTGTGCCGGCAGCGCAGAGAAGTGTACAGCGAGACACGGGGGACTTTAAAATGACTTTAAAATTCAAATTGGTTGCGCGTTCTCAGTGCTGTGTGTTCTAATCTGCACCCACACAGCGCGCAAGAAGTTCACGCCTACAAAACTAGGGAACTAGATAAATGGAGATATCCTCACGGTATGCGTTACCAGTAACATACATCTCTGTGTCTGTCACTCTATGTATGTGTGTGCGCGCGCGTTGGATATGTGCAATTTTTTTCATGAAAACTCCATTGTATTAAATTTTATTGTTACGAAATTGTGTTTCAAACCAATGCTTTTATAGCCACAATTATACATAAATTATTGTTCCGAATTTTATTTCTATATTCGTCAACATTTACTCGTAATATTTTGCAATAACCTTGTTCGAAATGTTTTATTTATTATTACGATTTTCATTTTAGCAACAATACAAGAGTTAAAATAACTATTAGAATCAAACTCGGTATAAAATGCCGTTTAATTTAAGCCCACACACGGATTTTATCACCAAAATTAGGCTAAATGAGGGTTTAAGTTAGCCGGGGTTTAAAGAAACCCGCGTTACCCCCCTATAGTTAATAAGCACATATTAAAATATAGTTTAACTTATACAAGAACTAGAAGTTTAATCATACGAGTGCAACCAACGAGTAACCCCTACGTAAGGGTTTAAGTTAGTCTTGGATACAGATTAATGTAGCTTACGTGTTATTACTTATTATTAGATATTGTCTACAATAGTTGTCTAATAACAAGAGTATAGCTGCTTAGAGTAAACCCTACGTTGGGGTTTAAGTTAGCCTTGGGGTTAGCTTACTTAACTTAATATATAGATGTTTAATCACACGAGTATAACAAACAGAGTTGAGGTTTCAGTTAGTTATGGTAAGGGTTTAATTAGCCTACGGGAGGGTTTACTTAGCTTAGGATGTGATTAAAAATCGAGTTTGGGCTTAAACTAACCGGCATTTCATCCTGAGTACGTCTGTACTATATAAAAGTATCTACGATTAATATTAACCCAATTTTTTAATTGTTTTATGTATAAATAATAAATAAATGAATACTTGATGATTCACATTCATAATTTATGTACTGCGGAAATACAACAAATTTTATATATCGGTAGTTTTTTTGTTTGCTAATCGTTGCTTACCTTCTAATTAGCGCCTTATTTGTGAAACTACTTTAGAATTATTATTACGAAATGATCACAATAATAAAATAGTTGTTTATATTTTATTCAAAAACAATTTACGCGTCCAAAATGTAAGGGTCCCCTTGAGGGGGGAGGAGGTTTTAGAAAGAACATATGTACTATGGTGTGTTTAATATGTTTAGAACATGGTTTTTATCGTCAAGGCCAAAGTGCCGTTGTATAAAAACAAAAATTGGATTTATGTATATTTTTTTACTTCCTAACTTTTTGGTTGTTTTTATTGTCGCATATTTGACGATGTCTTTTATGGTCTAGCAGCCCTAGGCGCCGGGTTTAAGGCCCCTACCACATTACGGGTAAAATTCGTATATTTTCAGGGTTTGTCTGTGTAATTATATGTGTCAATTGACAGAGGGGGCATATTCGGTTTGTGAGACTAGGCCAGGATTATTTCAGTTTAATCTATCTAGGCGGAACGGAAGGCAACAAAATAGGCCAAGGCTACAACATTTGGCCTAATTTCGCACTACGAACGCCCTTGCGTGGCCTATTTTTGAAACGCGCGATGATTCGCGTTCATTTTAAAATGTTTAAAATACTTTTACTATATTATTATAGTAAACAGTTTGGCACTTAGATAAAATATACATAAATACACAAAAAAAAAGTCTAATTACCTATAAACAAAGGTGGCAGATTATTTATACACGAATTGATTGGGAAATAAATATTTTAACAACAACGGTGTTAAATATTTTAACAAGCCCTCAAAATGAGGCAAGCGTTCAACATGGCGGCAAGCTTTTAAAGTGGCGGCAAGCCCTCAAAATGGCGGCAAGCCCTCAAAATGGCGGCAAACCCTCAAAATGGCTTCAAAACCGCTTAAAAAGGTTTCAAGCTTTCAAAAATAACTTAAACGCGTAAAATTAACAAATAATTTAACCTATAAATAAGTTACAAAATTTTTACCTACAGATGTTGTTATTTTAAATACTACTTTGACCTTTTCAATCCAGCAATATTACTTATTTAAATTATAAATGTTTATTACAGGTGTTTTAACAATTTTAGACTATGAAATAAATAGTTAAAGAAATGGAATATTTTAAATTTACAGGTGGTACCTTTTTCTTATGTATTAAATGATTATTTTAACTTTTAACTCTATTCGGTAAATAATTACACCGACATATTTCTTTGTATGTTTTTATTTTATTTATCGTTTAAACAGCTGTGGTAATAAGATATTACTACCAGCAGAATTCGGAAAAAATCATTAAATTTAGCACAAAAACACACCAAAAATAAAATATAATATTAATTTCCGTTTTTGATGTACAAATAAACAAAATGGTGGCGCCTTTTAGTAGAAATACAAGTGTATAATTTAATTGCTAGGCGATTTTCGTAAATGTACGAGTGATACGGCAGGGAAAGTGTTAAAATAACAAGAAGAGCACGTTTTTTGTGTGTGTGTGTGTGTGTGTATATAAGTGTTTTGCAATGCACATGTTGCCGGCATATGTTTTTCATTGGGCAATACCGCAAACACAAAACATTATTTGTCTGTGCATATATATATATATAGAAAAAGATTCGCACGCCTCATTTTTGATATCATACTATATCATATTTACATAAACATTACATACAATGAAACTATGTGAAGTCTTTTGGCCTCAATACATGATTTCCCCCCGAAATATTCATTCAAATTGACCCGAAACATTCAATATCATTAAAATGGCCAATATCACCTCAAAAAAAAAAAAAAAATCTTAAAATCAGCAATATAAATAATTTTAAATTACAATTAAGAAGACCTACAATATTTTTTATATGAATTATAGCACCAAAAATTGACATAATCGATCAAAAAATTACAGTAATTAGCAAATTAATCAAGAATAACGTTAAAAACATATATTATTATAATTTCTTTCCCTAATTTTTCCTTTTATACATTCCAAAAATGGCCTTTTTTTGATAAGAAAAACTACAACAATTAGCAAATTAATCAAAAATAACCTTTTAAAAAAATATTTAAAACCGAATTATACGAATTAAATTATCAAAATTCATTATGAAATATTTAGTTAGATTAAAAAGTAAATTATTTGTATTCAATGGGGCAGTATGGAATAAAACAAAGCATTATATATATATGTATACATGAAAATGATCATTTTTATAATGTAGAGTAGGCGGATATCCGGTAATTTTGGTCAAAGTTCAGAATTGTCGTATTATAAACAAATAATATACGCATTAAAAAAAAATTCCTTTAAAATCTTTGCCAAGTAATATTTAAAAAAAAATTAAATATATATATATATATACCCCAAATGCTTTATTTATATGTTTCTATGGTTACTATCAGTGCCGAAACCAGCCCATTTTTACAGTGGGTCAACTGGTAATTTATTTAAAAATAAATATAATAATGATTACAAAAATGGAAGCAGTAAATTAATTTTTAAACAGATAAATTGATGAATACAGAGTAAAGAATAATTTCTGGACGGTATATGATATGGGCACAGCCTAGTAATCAAGAAAACCTATGGTTATTTATCAGATAATTGGTGTAACCAATGTGTTACCACGCTTCGATGTTTATGGTTATAGCGTATTAAATTCTGATAATAAAGTTGTAACCGAAATATCGGTTAATTTGTGTAACCAATGCGTAACCACGTTACTGGTAACGCATGTTATAGAGCTAATATACAAACTAGGGAAACAGTAATTATTAAATGTATTTTTTGTTTTGAGCTAAATTAAAAATAAATTTCCTATTTATAGACATTGAAAAGACATTTTCAAGATCACGATTAGTTTTTCTAGTGTCTAGTCACATCATTAATGTAATAACAACGTATAGACGAGAACTTTCACCTGACGAAAGAAAGTAACACTATTATTTAATACGTTACGTTAACTAAAGATTGTTCATGTTAATCATTCCTTGACATTGGCCTATTTTAACAATACATATTCGCGTTATATCGTCTAACAGACGCATACAAAGTATGCACTGGTGCTTTCAAATTGTTTATATTTTATTTATTAAAATAAACGAATTCAATTATATTTTATTACAAATTAAAGCAATATTAATATTAAAGTATAAGTCGAGTAATGTCCTCTCTAGATTCTTTAAAATAAATGTGTAAACAACAACAAAAATTGCGAACGGAATCCAATACACGTGTGTGTGCATTTTAAAATAGATAACAGGAATGTTTGAACCGTCAAATATTCAAAATAAAATTGACCTTCGGGATAATAATGTATTAAAGGAAGTGAATTGTATGTTTTAAAATTTAAATCAACTGATAAATGCGTCAATAAAAATGCATAAGGACACAAAAATCACCGTTTTTAAATTGATATAAACATAACATTTTTGTTGCTTTTCTGTTCAAATTGGCGCTATTTTATTTTCATTGAGAATATTTTTCTTTTATTCAGATTTAAGAATATGATTGTAATAATAATGAATAATGGATGTAAATTAATGTATAAGTAACTGTAATTAAAATTCAGTCTTCCTGTGTGTAATATACTAATTAGTTTTCCGTATTTTAATTGTCTTGAAAAATTAAATATATTCCTGAGAAAAATAAATAAAATGTAAATTTTACATATTTTTTTATTGATTCCATATCAGAATTGGATTTAAAATCGATTTTATCCTAGTGGAAAAGTCGTTAACTTTACCCGTTTCAGAGTTATAACCGTAAACAAATTTGGGCCCATGTTAATTTTGGGCATAATCAATATATAGAATTTTTAATATTATTTTAATTGATACTGTATCAGAATTGGATTTAAAATCGATTTTATTCCAGCAAAAAAGGCGTTAAGTTTACCCGTTTCAGAGTTATAGGCGTAAAACTTTTTGAGTCCATGTTATTTTTGGGCATAATCAAAATTTAGAATTTTTAATATTATTTTAATTGATACTGTATCAGAATTGGATTTAAAATCGATTTTACTCCTGCAAAAAAGTCGCTAAGTGCAACCGTTTCAGAGTTATAACCGTACAACTTTTTGGGTCCATGTTAATTTGGGGCATATTCAATATTTATTATTTTTAATATTATTTTAATTGATACTGTATCAAAATTGGATTTATAATCGATTTTACTCTTGCAAAAAAGTCGCTAAAATCAACCGTTTTAGAATTATAGGCGTAAAACTTTTTGGGTCCATGTTAATTTTGGGCATAATCAATATTTAGAATTTTCAATATTATTTTAATTGATACTGTATCAAAATTGGATTTATAATCGATTTTATTCTAGCAAAAAAGGCGTTAAGTTTGTCCGTTTTAGAGTTATAGGCGTAAAACTTTTTGGGTCCATGTTAATTTTGGCCATAATACAATTTTTGGATTTTTTATATTATTTTAATTGATACTGTATCAGAATTGGATTTAAAATCGATTTTACTCCAGCAAAAAAGTCGCTAAGTCCAACCGTTCCAGAGTTATAATAATAAAACTTTATGGATACAAATTAATTTTTGTTTTAATTAATAAAATGGATTTTTAATTATATTTAAATTAATTCTATATCAAAATTGAATTTAAAACCGATTATTACTTTTACAAAAAGTTGGTAAATGTAACCAATTGTAATTGATCAAAATAATTTTTTACTTTGATAAAAAGTGGATTATTAAAATTATTTTGATTGAAACTAAACAAAAAAGGAGTTACTACGTCACAGTAAGCAATAAACATAAATCCAATGACACTATTGGTCAAGCAATGTAATATTACTATACAAACATTATTTTTTTTGTATAATACATACATAGTTGCGCATGGTTGACGACCAAAACCCACTTTACACTGCCCTAAAATACCCCCTTCATAAACTCTAAAGCCGCATCATTTGTAATCTTAAATCCCAAACTAATATTAAAAAAATTCGCATATTTTAAGCCAGTTTTAAACGCATCCGAATTATGGACTGTCGCACCGCTAATTATTGCTTTGTAACACAGACTTTGGGTTCTGTGAAGTGGGACGAGGTCGCTGGAATAACAATATTGTAATATCCGATGGTAAGACATGGCAACACTGTACGTGCTTACCTGTTCAACATCTTAACGTGCTCTTTCGTCCGTGTATCCCAACGAAACCAAGACCAATTTGACTACAAAAAGCGTAGAATGTACCTAAGCGGTCTTGGTTTACCATATTTTTTTTTACAATTATATTACACTTAAATTTCGATTAAAAATTAAGAATTTTTTTTCCCAAAATAAATAATAATGAAAAATAGACTATATATGATATGGGCACACGGTGCCCACAGGTTAACCACTAGATTAAAAAAAATATATATATATATTTTTAGGTCATTAAATAAACAGTGTAATATAATAACATATATCCACTCGTGGGTTTATTGGCTTTAAAAGTGTTAAGTATGTATAAAATACAAGTGTCAATTGTCCCTTAGTCTAAACTTAAAACTATAAATAAATATTCCGAGAGATTATTAAACTATGCATAAAACATCTCAAATATGTTGACATTTGATTATTATAACTGCAAGTCTTATCATAACCGCTGATAACTCTAAAGTAGGCCACTAGGCCTACTAAAACTACGATTTGGCTAATCCTAAACCCCTTCCCCCTGCCCCCCCAAACATACTATATAAATATTAAATTTTTATTTTTAATACCGAGTTCAAAGTTTGACTATTCATTCAACAGTGTATTTTTTTCATTTAATATTATTCACATAGTTGAAATCTCTATAGATAATATTAATTGAATTGTTTTAAATTTTCTTTATCTAAAATAAACATATTTTCTTTTGTACAACCCTTACAAATTGTTTGATGAACATTTTATAGTTAAATTTGAAACCAGGATGAAATTCTAGTTAATTTAAGCCCAAACTCGATATTTTATCACTTCCCAATTAGATTCATCTAACATTAGCACGCGGAGCGCTAAATCAGAGTTAGCACAGGCAACCAAAAAATCGTTGGCTTAATATTTATTAATAGAACCTGAGTTCAGAATGAAATTTCCGGTAATTTGAGTCTAAACTCGATTTTTACGACTTCCAAATTGTATCTAACTAAGATTAGCATATGGAGCGCTAATTTGGATTTAGCACAGTGCTAATATTAGTGATGGGAATGTGGGCTTAAACTAAAAAAATAAAAAAAATCTGGGTATACATATAGGTTACACTCGATTTTTAGGACTTCCAGGCAGAAATCAGCTAAGATTAGCTTATCTGGTGTTAGCACGGGGCTAATATTAGTGGTGGGAATGTGATAAAAAGTCGAGTTTGGGCTTAAATTAAACGGCATTTTATTCTGGGTACAAATATAGGTATGAGAGTTACTACTTAACGGTTGTTTAAGCGTGAATCTATAATATAGTTTGTTTTAAAATAATTTTGCAATAGTACTATTTATAACTTGTGTAAGAAAGTGATTAACCTTAATATTTATAAAATATAACTCATTAATAACCAAATATTTATGTATTTTTGAGTGTGTAATATAAAATAATAAAAATGTTTTTTTTAATTTCGATAATAGTTTTGTTGAAAGTTGATTATAAATTCAATAGTATATTTCGGTGTTACTGTGAAATTTTTTAGCGCTTGCCTATTTTTGCCTATAAACAAGCGTGACTCGCCGTTGATTTGTTTTACGAAATTGTACAGCGACACTCAGGGATATTTCAACATTTAACAACACTGTGTTTTAATGTTCAGTGTTTGTACATCTGATTGCAGGCCATTTGGTAATCTCATTACTTAGTAATACGTACAGTTGACATCTTTGTCAGTACTAGCAATATTTAAACCGGGTTTAAATATGACAATATACTATATTACCCTAAAATTGGGGTGGTAATACAATTCTATTGTGTTATATAGTATCATTTTGAACACTGGTCCGAACAAGTTAGCCAGGTGTGTTCCGGTATCGCCATTTTGTTATTTCAAAACCGCTTTTGCAGTACACTATAGTTCAGAAGGTACTAAAAAAACGATTAATTTTTGAGGTACAGTCAGTGTAATTATTAATAAATTGAGTGTTAATAACAGATGCCAAAAACAGACGTATTTTAATAAGACTATATAACTGCCGGTAATACAGGGACCGCTTGCACCTGAGTCATAAATTAACACAATGTATTACGCAACCTCCGTTTCCTATTTACATTATTTACAATCAACAAAAACGAAATTTCATTATTGTATTATTGCGCGTTGTATTTCATTCAAAAATTTGTCAAGGAATTTTTTAATTTTAACCAAATTTTATACATACACAAATAAATTTATTTTTAAATAAGACTTTCTGCAACATATTTATAATTTAATTTCTGCTAATAATTACTAATAATAATTAAAAATCTCAACGAATGCGCTTAAATTTAACAGTTTGTTAGTAAAAACAATTAAAAATTACCTTGACATCATTTTTTCCAACAATTATGACACAGATAAGTATCGCAAAAGGATTTGTTTAAATAAATTTTCTGCATGAAATAAGTCATCCTGTTATTTTAATCTAAGATTATTTTCTAATCGGTTTTTGATTGGAAGCGCATTTAAACACAGTTTTTGACCAAAAACTCAATAGGGTTCAAGCTAAAAGCAGTTTTAACTTCAAAATATTGTATGATTCTTGCTATAATAATTTACGGTTTTCAAGTTTGTTTTTTTCGTAGAATTAATGCGATTAAATAATTTTTTGATAAATTAACAATTGAACGTCGTAGCAACTCGACGACACGTGTAGCAGAATAGATGTGAAAATTGCACAATTATTTCCCATAAATTTAAACAATAGCCTAAAATTTTGCGCACTTTAAAAGCAAATTCAACAATTAAACTGTTTACTTTCTTGTACAATTTGTCCGAAGTTATACAAGTCAAATAATCAGGCCCGTCTTTACCCGATATTTATTTCCGCAATTATTTTGGGCAATACTAAGTGCTTGTTACAAACTGCACATTCAAAAATGATCTATTTTCAGTATTATTTTACACAATAATATAGCAAAAGGGTATTTTAAACCGATTTGGAAGAGTAAAAAATATTAGTAACTCGAACCGTTTAAGACTTATAACCATTAAATTAAATGCTTCTTACAAACTGCACATTCAAAAATTATCTATTTTCAATAATACATTGCTCAATACTTTATCAAATGAGTATTTTAAATCGATTTGAAAGAGTAAAAAATATTAGTAATTCGAACCGTTTAAGACTTATAGCCAGTAAATTAAATGCTTCTTACAAGCAGCACATTCAAAAATTATTCATTTTCACAATTATTTTCCTCAATACTATAGCAAAATAGTATTCTAAACCGATTTGGAAGAGTAAAAAATATTAGTAATTCGTACCGTTTGGGACTTATTGCCATTTAAAATTTTAGTCCATGTTAGAAATGGACTATATTTTTTTTAAATATTATTTTACTTAATACTAAAGCAAAAAGGTGAATGTTTCTGACTGTATAAAAAATTCTAGATTATTTAAGTAACGATTCATCATTTTAGACTCAGAATATTGGACAATTGAAAGTGTATTGTCTTACGAATTTGACACATGCCATCAAATTGTATATATATATATATAAATAAATAAATATATATATATATAAATACGTTTAGTAAGATACCTGTTTATGGTGTAACGTTTATGCAAAATGTTAAAAATGTCACACACACACACACACACACACACACACAGGGAATCAGTATTGCATCGAATACAGCTTACAGATATTTTGTAATATATAATAGCCGAGACGAAATTCATAATTTGTTTAGACCAGTGGTACTTCATAGACATAAAGATGTAGCACTTATATATATATATATATATATACATATAAATAAAACTATGTTTTCGATACAGCAATCCAAAACAAAACAAAAAAAATATATATATATATATATATATATTTACACCTTTCACTTTCCGTTGTTAAGTTAGGTTAAGTTATACTTATAGGATTCGCATGATCTTTGGATTTTATCTATTTACCAAGTCTGGTAATACGGAATCGACAATATTACAAATATAATATACTATGTTGAAACCGAACACACCCATAGCAAAACATAACCATACTTTTTTCCTCATTTTTAAATTATTTTTTACGGCCTTTGTGTTAACAATATGCAAAATTGTGTAGACATAAAATATCTTAGAATTACCAGTAGATTTTTTGGGTGTTTAAATTATTTTTGGGGCACAATAACTCGGGAAGTATACGGGCGATTAGATTTAAATTTCGAGCGGATTCAAATGGGATGCTACAGACACACGACCGATTGCTTCGGAGAGCTAAAACTGTTTATTTAAGGGCGATTCTGTGCGGTACCACTGGTCGTAAAGAGTGTACAATGTACGGAATGTACGCTCGACATTTATCATCGAAACGGTGCGAGTGAGACAGCTGTATTGAGAAAGAGTTGAGTTCAATTTTGTTTGGGCACGATTTAAAATACCAAACCAACACACACACATATATACACACACACAGATACGAGAGGTTCTCTGAAGCCTGACTATATTATAAACGCGCGTTCGCGAGAAAGATTTTTGTATATTATAAGTTACACCAGACTCACACATTGGGCAACTAGCGATAAGTTAAAAAAAAAAACAATATTTTAACTTTTTTTTTTTCACTTCTAAAAACATTTACTACGAAACACTAGTAGCGCACATGCTGCGATTGGGGTCAAAACATGACCCAAATTACACGCACATTAAATAGGCTACTCGCACATTTGCCGTTTGTGCCTTGGTTATGTTTTTATACATGTTTGGTTACGTTTTATATATGTTTTTAACTGAATTTTTTAATTAATGTGATTTTTTGAGTAAATTAAAGTAATTTTTTGGATGTATAAGGAAAAAGTTATGGTTTCATATATGTATGGTTATGTTTTTATATATGTTTGGTTATGTTTTTATATAAATTTGGTTATGTTTTTATCTTTAAGGTTATTTTTAACTGAATTTGTTAACTAATGTGACTTTTTTAGTAAAGTAAAGTAAATTTTTGGGTGTAAATGGAAAAAGTTAGAAAAGGTTATGTTTTTATAAATGTATGGTTATGTTTTTATATAAATTTGGTTATGTTTTCATCTTTAAGGTTATTTTTAACTGAATTTGTTAACTAATGTGATTTATTTAGTAATGTAAAGTTAATTTTTGGGGTGTAAAAGGAAAAAGTTAGAAAAGGTTATGTTGTTATATATGTTTGGTTATGTTTTTATATAAATTTGGTTATGTCTTTATCTTTAAGGTTATTTTTAACTGAATTTGTTAACTAATGTGATTTTTTTAGTAAAATAAAGTAAATTTTTGGATGTAAAAGGAAAAAGTTAGAAAAGGTTATGTTTTTATCTTTAAAGGTTATTTTTAACTGAATTTGTTAACTAATGTGTTTTTTTTTTTTTTGCAAAGTAAAGTAAATTTATATATGTATGGTTATGTTTTAATATATGTTAGGTTAAGTGGCTACAAAATGTATATATTTAATGCGTTTATTTTATTGCTAGCATTGTTTATATCATAAAACAACCTGATTATTTGTAATTTTTAATCTTAATTGGCTTATTGACTCGCTGTGAATGCAGTTTAACTAATATTAGTATATAAATGATTATTTATACTAAATATTTTAACAATTTGATCGCAAAAATAAACACACGTGCCTAGAAAAAAAAGAGGTAACTTTTTGAAACTATACAATTACAAAATAGTATAAAAATGTCGCAAGTTCGTCGGTAAAAAAAGTTTTGGGCAAATTGCGCAAGATTGTCAAATTTTTGTGTGTAAAGAGTGAAAGACTCGTGTGTATATTACACACTCATATGAAGCATGGATACGCGCTATAATAAGAATCCATGGATAACTGGGTATGACGCTATAGTTAGTATATACACGAACATGAACACACACTCTCAACTGTTTTAAGATCAGTTTCTGACCCAGTTCCATGCTATGCACGGTATGGTTGGATAGTGTGTATATGTCTATGACGATTGCGAATTGCATAATCGCTTTTCGCAGACTCACAATATATATATATATATAATCATTCGCTATAAAGCACATCTTATAATACTAGTTTTGTTCATTGTTACATTTTTGATCTTTATAAGTGTTCAATGTTTAAATGTAATTAGGTCACTGGTTTCAGTACGATTTTTCACCGGTAGATGGCTCACTCTTAGTTTTATTGACAGTTTTAATTCACTTTTAATGTAAATACAGCTAATACGCTATATAGATATTTATACTTTCTTAATTAGATTAGAAGACTGAAAATCACGTTGAAATTTAGTTGATTACTCAATTTTTTTCTTAAAGAATTAAAGAACTAACGTTATAAATATTTAAGGATTGTTCACAGCTAAGGAATTAGTAATTAAGCTTAGAAATTATAAGTAATAATGCCAGTTTGTTGTATGACATACAAGGTTAACGTTCACAGCAACCAAATTTATCATAAATTGTGTTGCTTGTGGAATGTTAACATTGCTTGTCATAATACAAACTAGATTATTATTTGTAATTTTCTACGCTTAATTATTAATTGTTTCGCTGTGAACAATCCTTTAAGCTAAACCCATTAAGGGTACAATAACTGATGATCATAATCTTAAGTCAAACTTAAGCTATAATTTCTTTTTGTACAGCAATTTTACTATCCCATAATAAATGTAATGTTTTCTATAATTGTATTCCTCAGTGAAACACACTAATTCACCTAAAAATTACAATAAATCCAGTTTGTCTTACGGCAAACAATGCTAGCGTTCACAAACAAATGGAAAATTGTGTTCATTTCGATGCTGTGTCATACAAATACAAACTAGATTATTTGTAATTTCTAAGCTTAATTGCTACTAATTGGTTCGTTGTAAATACAACTTTAAAACAAAAAAAAAACTTATGCATTGGTTTCAAAAATAAGTTAAGTTTGACAGTTTAACCAAATAGTAATTAAAATAATAATCTAGTTAGTATTATGACAAGCGAAATTAACGCAATTAATTATAAATTTTGTTCCTGTGAACGTTAACATAGTTTGTTATACAACAAACTGGAATTATTACATGTAACTTCTACACTGAGATAAATAGATAAAATTGCGTTAATACTTTTTATTTTTGATATAACTATTTACGTTTTAAGTATATATATATTATACTTATTTGTTATTTAAATCAGTATTTATCTATAGTCTAGATAATAAATAAATATATATATATTTATGCTTAAAACGTCTAGATTCTAGACTATAAGTTCATATACGATCCTCTGTATGCAACTTGAAATAAAATATGTTGTTAAATATCTATTTTATTATTAATTGTTTCGCTGTGAATGTACTTTAAAGTATTAAGAATAGGACTGGTGCGATTCTGAGCTAGTTTATAGATCTATAAAGGGAATCTGTACTTATTTAAGTGTAATGATTGACTTAAATCGATATAAGTTATATAGAATGAGTGTATCTTACCTTCAAGTTTCATGCCGACTTCCAGACATTTCTGAAACCGGCAAAATGGACACCGCTTCCGCTGCGTCTTGTCTATATGACAACTCCGTTCCGCGACACACGTATACACCTTCTTGTTCTGTACGGTCCGCTTGAAGAAGCCCTTACAACTCTCACAGGTCAGCAAGCCGTAATGGTAGCCACTAACTTTATCACCACACACCGGGCACAGCTCCTCGATGCCGTCTTTCGTGTCCGGCGTGTCACCGCTGCCTGTGGACGCCGTCTGCACCGCGGCACTCGCAGGCGCACCAGGCAACTGATACCCGCCGCCACTAGACGTCATCTCCATGCCCGACAACGAACCGCCACCTGGAGAAAACAGATACGACGTATCTAGATTAGACATGCCCAACATCATCCCTTGCGACTGGTGCGACTGCTGGCAACTGTACGCGGAGCCTAAGGGCGGCGAACCATATAATGGGGGTGGTAAACCCCCATGGCTAGTCTGAGGGGACGAGGAGACTGTGGGCTGGGCCGGGGAACCCCCTGGACTTAAGTTAAACGGAGACATGTTTAAAGACATCAGGGCCGAATGGTGCTCCATATCTAATAACATTGCCCTTTATATTATATAAACCACACTTAAATGTGCAATGCGACACACTAATTTAGCACTAAGTCCAAGCCAGTTCACTATTTGCTAATATTATCATTGTCAGATTCGTTCCCTAATCAAAATGCGTTTAAACACTTCACGTATTACGTTATTAATGCCATTGTTGGTACACCTAGTCTGGACTTCGCACTGTATTTTGTTCTAAAACAGAACTTTACACGAAATAGTCCAATTGTGTTAAGACAGTCCAAATATGCCTAACTTTTACCCAAGCACACCGAATTTAACTACACAGAATAGTCCAATTCGTGCGACAGTCCAAGTCAACGATTTAGCACAGTTAGTACCACACAACACGAGCCCAAAAGCTTCAATACACAATAAAAGTCCAACTTAGTTCACATTCAACCCAGACTAATGTCCATATAATAAACGAATTAGGTAATATTCCTGTATGTGCACTTCACAAACACTGTATAATCCACAAGTACAAGTGAGAGAATAAACCACTGGGCCGAAAGTCGAAGCCAGAATTCCAATATGGACTAGTAAGGCGAAGCCGCGAATTGGACAATAAAGTTCACGATGTGATTACAACACGTGCGTTGGGGCAATCGCGCAAATGTCAGTGTGTGTAAAAGACGACGAGTCGAGGAATATTTGAACACAGCGCGCTTCTTGCAGCATGCTCAGTCAACGAAACACTAGTCGTGCCCGTGTGCCTGTGTTGTAAAATGGTGGCTGGGGCCAAACCCCCCTACTTTGTCAGTGTGCACAAGTGCGACAGAGACAACCAGAACGCGCGCGTATAGTAGTATTCGTTCTGTGTGTATATACAATGGACACAATGATTAGGAGTCCGCCATGTAATAAGTGAAAGTGAGTTTGGGATTCGTGACCTACTTTCCCGCAACCAGGTCTATGTTAGTTGGTTGGTAATACAGGCGCTGTTGGTGCGCATGCGCGTCCCACGCACATACGTGAGGTTAGCAAGCACAGGGGTGTTTGAGTGTGTGTAAGATGGCGCAGCAGCGACGCCACCGCCGCGTGGCCCACTAACCTAGTTTTGGCGGGCGCATCGCAACCGAACTAGCGCAGGACATGGGCGCTGCGTGCGCCATTTGCCATTGGGAATCACCTGTGTTTCGTTCGGGGAACACACACACACGTGCTCGCCTGATACACCCGACACAACACAGCTTCCACACGCAAGACGCTGCGCCACATTCTGCTGCCCTAATACCAAATTTGCTCCTTTACGTACATTTACGCGAAATTCATACCCAATATCGAAGGCTTAAAATCTCGTTTTAAAGGGATAATGAATCGATTTATCGAATTTTAAGCAAACTAATTATAACTAAATATGCCATTTGAGGCTCGTTAAATTCATTACACATTCATTACAAATTTTGTTGCCGTGAATGCTAATATTATAAAACGAAATAAAAATTTGTAATTTCTAATCCTAATTACTTGCTGGGAATACAGCATTAAGGATTGTTCACAGCTAAAGAATTAGTAATTAAGCTTAGAAATTATAAGTAATAATGCCAGTTTGTTGTATGGCATACAAGGTTAACGTTCACAGCAACAACATTTATCATAAATTGTGTTGCTTGGAATGTTAACATTGCTTGTCATAATACAAACTAGATTATTATTTGTAATTTTCTAAGCTTAATTACTAATTGTTTCGCTATGAACAATCCTTAAAGCTGTATTCACAGTAATCCATTTAGTAATCACAAATAGATATTGTAAGTACCCAGTAAATTTACTTCGTATCTAATATAAAATTACACATAAAATGGAAGTAATTTTACTAAATTATAGTAAAATTACCATATTGCAGTAGAATTACATGCTTTATAAGTGTAATTTTACATTCAAAGTGTAATCAAGGTGATTTAAAAGCCCTCAAAACGGATATATCCATTAAAATGTCGAGATTCTTGGACAAAGTCTAATATGAGATAATAATGAATTTTCGAGCTCGATATATTAACGGAAATACACGTTTTGACCATCCCTGAACCGAAATTTACATCTATGTGTGTGTGTGTAAACGCTCTAAAGCCAAAATTGTTGAGGCAAAATAATAAAACTTACAATTTAAGACTGCTTTATTTTTGAAAACCATATTTTATCTGTTACTTTTTCAATATCCCGGAAACTCCGAAACTGAAAGGGCAAGAAAGTCGAGTAGAGGCCACTCCAGCTTTCCTTGTGATCATAATAAACTCCGTTTAAAAAAAAGATTCGTATAAAAGACGAGGATATTAAAATAGGTATACAATTTACTGTAAAATCTCATTTGAAAATGGCAATCCATAGGGTGAATTTAAAACAAAATATAAATACAGTGAAAGGGCAAGAAAGTGGAGTGTAGGCCACTCCAGCTTTTCTGGTGATCATAATTTACAAAAGATGTTGTTAGGTGCCCTGTTTGTATGCGCGCCCAACACCAGCTTAATAGTGAACACTGAATGTATTTAGTGTAACGAAACATAAAAACCGATGCAAATAATTGCAGACATGCGAACTAATTTATTCTATAAATAAGTATTTATGAAACAGCAGATGTTTGCAGATAGCGCTAAATCAATCGTCTAAAGTAGACTTATGTGAACATAGCTACAGTTATATATATATGTATATATATAGTTTATAGTCTCGTTGTAAACTATGACAAACCGTCGATGTGAAAATTCCCAAAAATATTGGCCCTTGGAGAGAAAGTTAATTGCTAATATCGTAAAGTAAAAACGGCAAAGGTGCCGACAAGAAATTTCTCCTCAACAAAACTAATAAACCGTGCGCATATTCGTTTACGAAACGAAATTATGACTATAAAGTCGACCCTTTGTACTATAGTAGCAAAAGTGAAAACTGATTTTCGCCAGGTAATATTGTAAAATTGGGACGGACGCAGTAGCGCAAACTAATAAAATACAGAGGCTTCTAAGAATTTAGCATATTCTGGGTCAAACTAGCACTAATATTATGTACAAAACATAAAATTCGTGACAGTATTCTAAATAAGACACAAAGCCTAACAGAAACACGATTAATATTAGGACAGTCTCGTAGATCTGGTGGTGAAACTCAGAACTAACTAGTATAACCTATATCAAGCATTGTAGAATATAGGGGTATTTAAAATCGAAGACGTAAGTCATCATATTTGAGAAGAAAGTCGGGTGAAATTTCGCTTTTACTCGAACGAAATCGCAAGTAATTCAAAAGTATCACACACAATGCGCGCAGACAACAAGAGAATCGCAAGTTTCTCATCAAACCACTTACGATTTCAGCGCCGTTCTTACCGAAGTTGCAGACACGTGGAATTAACACACACACACACACACAGGCAAACAGAAACCAACCTGTTACCTGTGTGCCACCAATGATGATGGTGATGTCATACTTAGCCCCGCCCACCTCACCAGTATCTTGCGTAACACTTACTGACACCAATTCGCACTTCGGCACTACTCGGCTCCGTACGTCGTCGCCACGAACTAGTGCGCTTTGGACGTACGTTCTCTGACTAACTATAGGCCAATATAGGCATCCCTGTATTGAGCTCAAGTGTACTAGGTTTCTGGGTCAATGAAGAATATTTATATATATATATAAGATTATTATTTATAATACTCTCTCAATATGACTATCAGTAGATAAACACGACTGATCATATAAAGCTCAAGTATACACTGTAAATAAAACACTTTTACTACTAAAAATGCAATTTTATCGAATTTTGTAAATATTTACATAATTCTGTATAATTACATGATTTTAACTGTAGTATTACATTGCTTGTACAGTGTATACCAATTTTTTCACGTTATATTAGGGCAGCTACCCGGACAAGTCCCCAACAAGAACATTACATACAATAAATGTTTTAGAAACGTTTTAAAACTCTCAAATAATGTTAAATCAGTAAAACAAAATGTAAAATTATGCAACAGGGTAACAAAACTATTTTATTTCAAGGTTATATTAGGGCAGCTGTTCGGATAAGTCCCCAACAAGAATATTACGTACAATAAATGTTTTGGAAACGTTTTAAAACTGTCAAATAATGTTAAATCAGTAAAACAAAATGTAAAATTATGTAACAGGGTAACAAAAGTATTTTATTTCAAGGTTATATTAGGGCAGCTGTTCGGATAAGTCCCCAACAAGAACATTACATAAAATAAATGTTTTAGAAACGTTTTAAAACTCTCAAATAATGTTAAATCAGTAAAACAAAATGTAAAATTATGCAAGAGGGTAACAAAAGTATTTTTATTTCAAGGTTATATTAGGGCAGCTGTTCGGATAAGTCCCCAACAAGAATATTACGTACAATAAATGTTTTGGAAACGTTTTAAATGCCTCAAAATAATGTTAAATCAGTAAAACAAAATGTAAAATTATGCAACAGGGTAACAAAAGTATTTTATTTCAAAGTTATATTAGGGTAGCTGTTCGGATAAGTCCCCAACAAGAACATTACATACAATTAATGTTTTGGAATACGTTTTAAAAGCCTCAAATAATGTTGAATCAGTAAAACAAAATGTAAAATTATGTAACAGGGTAAAAAAAGTATTTTATTTCAAGGTTATATTAGGGCAGCTGTTCAGACAAGTTCCCAACAAGAACATTGCACAAGGCCAGGTCTATTCTGTATCATTGGGATTCTATATTCGTACGAGATACAGTTTCTAGTCGACTAATCTTGCAAGAATCTTAAATTATAAGTTATTGCTGTAATAATTTATGTTAAATACAGTTCACTTATGTCTAATATGTCGGTGCAAGTATCAGTTACTCTAATTATTATTATATATATAACCTGTATACATTCCTAAATTAATCAGCTATAATACTTTTTTTTTTTTTGTAGTATTTTAAAAATATAATTTGTTTTTATTCAAAAAATATATATATATATATTTTTTGTTAACAAACCCATGGTTATTTGCGCAAGTAAATATTATCTTTAAATATATTTACTTTACTTTCCATTCGTAGTTTTCAACTGATTTCATCATTTTTGTTTTCAACTTTTACACAATTGTTATTAACAGTTAATTATTAGCTATGTGTTGATTACCGTTGTTGTAAAACTTCGAAAAGGTGTTATTTTTACTGTTGCGGATCATAAACAGGCAGCTGCCACAACGCAAAATGTCTAAAAACTCATTTTACTGCTGTTTAATAAATCCCTAATACAAGAAATCAATTCATTCGCCTTCAATACAACCAATAGTTAATAGTACTTGTTCCTGTTAGTGACGTCACAGCTAGTACTACGTTTGGCCACCAGATCTACGAACGTTAACACCAGTAACGACATAATTTATATTTATTTTATGAATTATTAGCAATAATTTTGCAAAAGTACAACGATTATTCTATATATGTTAACAAATAGTTCGTAGAAAATACATTAAATATTTTTTCATAGCCTCTGTGTACCTAGTTCAGGATTTCGCCACCAGATCTACGTACTTTGAAACCGAAGTAATGATTTAATTTATAGTTATTTCTTTATTTACGCGCATTGATTTTGCAAAAGTAGCACAATTAATCCTACAAAAACTGTAATATATATATATATATATATATATATATATATATATATATATATATATATATATATATATATATATATATATATATATATGTTTAATAGTAAACAGGTTAGGGGAACCCCCGTGTTAGGGTGTAACCAAGTGTACAAAATATGAAATAGGCTATCAGGCGTCTCGATTACTTTGCTACAAAGATTTATGTATATTTTCTGGTACATCTGTGATAAGCTGTGAGAGCGTCGCGGCGCTCGTGTTCTTCTGACCTACATTTCCCATCCAACACTGACCCAATGCACTTGAACCAGATCTACCACCCTGCCCACAATATTGATCAAGTATAAACACACACACACACATAGATATTTGTAAATTCACGAGAAATGAGGCCAAACGAAAATCCAATAACATTTTTCTGTACTTGCGATTTTATTGAACACTACGAGCGCATAGAAAATGCTTTGAAGCAAATATTACTAAATCTGTGTGGCCCAAAATCGTGTCTGCTAGATGACCGGAGGATAAAATTGGAGTATTTAAGTATAATCGAGTCCAGAGAGCACAGAGAGTTAGTGAAATATATATATATATATATGTGTGTGTAATACGAAAAAACGCCGTCGATTTCAAAAGCGTAGTTTTTGTGTTGAAAAATTGTGTCAGAGAAGTGCAATCAGTTACGCTCAGATAGACGCGCGCTTGTCCTTGGACGTGCAATAAACGAAACAATAACAAATACGGGCACACAGGCACCGACACAAGGAGCGCGATCTCTGTGTATTTGTCTGTTTTTGTATGTGTGTTTACAGACACGCATTGTTGACACACTAAATTGTCACAATACTCTCCCTGAAACGCCAGGAGGTACAACTTATACAGGTGATAAAATTCTCCGTTTTTTTTTTGTTACAGAAAAAATGTGAATTCCAGTTACCGTAATGGTAATTTAGGGTACTGAAAGGGTACCGATACGGTAACTGTACTAATATATTAAAGCAACTGTGAAAATAAATGAAAAGAACTGTATTTATTTTTAAACTAGCTTAGTTCTGGATTTCGCCGCCAGATCTACGAACCTTAAGACCTTTACGTATTTAAACAAGCGATAATAAAACGGCTTAAATAGTAAATAAAAATTAGTTTTTGATTCTTTATTATTATTTTAGTATCTATCTATCAATTTCGCCGACATATCTACGAACTTTAGGGCTATGGCAATTAAACAAGCGAAAATATAGGCTCAAATAGTAAATAAAAATGAATTTTTGATTCTTTATCTTAGTTTTGGATTTCGCCGCCAGATCTACCTACTTTATGATTGCCGTATTGACATGGCGATTAAATAAGTGACAATAATGGCTCAAATAGTAAACAATAGTAAATAAAACTTAGTTCTAGTTTTATTATTTTTAAAATAGTTTAGTTTTGGATTTCGCCGCCAGATCTACGTACTTTAAGACTGACGTATGAACGATTCAACAAGCGATAATAATGGGTCAAACAGTAAATAAAAATTAGTTCTAGTCTAAATTCAGTGACAATAAAACCTGCAAATTGAAAATAGCACAATTGCTTTTGCTTTCAATGTTAGTCAACTAAACACACAGTACATGTAAATAAAAATTCGTTCCACTTTTCCCAATGTTTACACCTTAAAAGCAGGGTGGCACACGAACGAAAGTGTGATTTATATACGAAATTCACTTTTCACCTGTCGGTCTCACGCCATAAATTGTCAAATTTTCGGTCACCTGTCAACACATTGGCCCAAGTGCACGTAAATATTTGGGCCGGAGCCTTTGCATAATGGCCCACCCGGGAATATTGTCAAAATACAATACAGTCAGGTATATAATTCGACGAAATATAAACGGGATCATTTGTTATACCGCACCGGTTTTCCCATTAGAATAAAAAGGAACAACATTGGAAATTGTAATAAAAATAAAAAATGCGTACAAAAAAAATCATAAACCTGAATTTAAAAGTCACCATTTATTAATAAAATTGTGTAAGTGATTTCGCAATAATAAAATCTAGTTGAACTAAATTATAAGGTGAAGACATTTTTTTTTATTAAACCATTAAATTTGAATTTTAAATACTACAAAAAGAGTTGACCTAGTTACGAGGCAATATAGGGCAACCGGATATAAGAATAAGAATACGTTTATAGTATATAAAAAGGGCAATTAGATATCGCTATTGAATAGGGGATGGGTGTCGCAACCTAAGAAGGGCCCAAACAATTTTTTTATATTGTCCCGATTTCGTTAGGTTCCCATGCTCCAATTTTTCGACTGTCTTATTTTTTTTGTGTCTGTGTGGGAACTGTACCTACATACAAACACACACACACACACTAAGTACAAAGATTGCAATATATATATATTATGATTTCGTACAAGCATAAGTACAAGCACCCATGTCTTCAGCAATTTATTCTATTTTATGCAAAAAAAAAAAAAATAATATATAATTTATGTACCGAAAGTATATATTATGAATTGACACATTTAGAATACAAAAATTGATTGTTGCAATCATGCGAACAACGCTATTATATTATTTCGTTTAATTTTGAACAAAACAAACATAAGCACCAATGCCTTCAGCTGTATATTCTATTTAATACAATTTTTAATTATTTACGTAAACATTTTCAACCATTTATTCTTGAAGAAATTATATAATAAAAAACAATAATGAAATTATTATTATTATTAATTGACAAATTTGGAATACAACATTTATTGTTGCAATCATGTGAACAATATTATTACGTTTATTTTTGAACAAAACTAGTATAAGTACAAGCATAAATGCCTTCAGCCGTTTATTCTATTAATTATAATTTAAATTTTTTGTATTATTTATGTAGAAAATACTTTTGAATCACGATTGTTTAAAAAAAAAAACAATAATAAAAATGAAAGTAATAATTATTAATTAACAAGTTGGAATACAAAATTGTTTTTTGTTTAAATTAGCTCGAGAGTACTATGTGCCCAAATCATACACAGAACACGGTCCTAATCCTCACCAAACCTTCTGTCTAATTGAATTATTTAACGGGTAGCGATTTTTCCTGTTTTTTTTTTTTTTTTTTGTAAATTTAAATAATCGAATGATTTTCAATCAGAATAATTATTTTGACGTTTAAAAAAAATTAAATATTCAAATAGTGTCGCCACTGTACAGGAGGTTTGGTCCCACCACTAGTAGTAACCATATAAACAGATAAACCAAGCGTTCTACACCTACATTCACACAAACACATACATCAGGGGGTTTATATACATATATATATACATATATATATATATATATATATATATATATATATATATATATATATAAATAATTCCAAAATTAACATTTTAAAATTGAAATCAGTAAGTAAATAGTTGCAAAAATTGTAATATCGCGAATATTTCGGTATGAATGTTCAAAAGTGATGTTATATGGTTAAAAATGACGTGTTATATGATGATGTTTAGTGTTGTGAAGTATGTCCCGGCCTTGACACACTTAAACGGATAGGTATACCTCTGAACAGAACCGAACCGCTGTGCTGCGAACTGCGATCGCTAAACCATAGCAGCATAAATCGAAATCTAACGTCGTATAGCGCGCAAAAAGTGAAAACGAAACAATGGCGGCGACTAGCAAGGTTCACACTGTGTGTGTCTCATCATCATCATTAATACACCCGTATGTCTGTGTGTACACTTGCCCACCATTTCGAGCACAGGTGAACCAATTTTGGACAATCTTGAAGAATGCCCGGATGTGCGTGATACGATGAAAAAATTACTGCTTTTAAATCATAAACTAACTTTAATTACATTTCAAACATAATAATATCTACACTTGTACACCGCCATCTTGTTTATAACAACAACAAAAATATATGTACTGTTTTTCAAATAAAATTTAAGATAGTATTTTCCTCTAAAAGAGTTGTTGTAAGTTGATTTAAGCAAAAGACACGGTTAGAACACAAACCGGATATGGTCGGATGAGTGCGCTACATCCGGTCAATTAAGCGAGCCGAAAACAGTGGCGATACTGCCATCTATTGAGTCAGGAATGTAATAAACGAAAATACGAACTATACACTCGTATTCAACTAAATGAGTGTGTGTATGTTTGTATGTATGATGAAAGTTAAACTAACGCGTGACGTATGTCGAGTGTTGCGAAACACGTGCCGGTAATTGGTCGTTGATTGAGGCATGCGTGCTATAAACCATATAATAGGAATTATTCGAAATGTGATCAAAACATTGTTCGAATCTAAAAAAGAACAATAATATAAAAATATTAAAGTAAATATACTTTCTCTCGATACGATTACGAAATAAACAAAAAATCATTTCACTTTCGTTTGGTTGGACCTTGGGGGCCCACGGAGACGTTAACTGGGTCTAGTGCACTGGGTAAGTGGGTCACCGGGGCCTCGCTGGCCAAACGGCCTTAATTCTATTATCTAATCTGACTAGTAATAGAGATTGTACTCTATGTGTGTGTATGGGTAAACACTTTCAATTGTTTTTTTTTATCAGACATTTACGCGAGTTTGTATTTAATTTTAATATTTTTTAACGAAATTTTGAATTTTATGGGTAGCAGCCATTTGGGACAGTGTGTCAAGGTCGTTTTTCGTGTGTGTTTTTTTTTTAATTTAATGTTGTAGTGTGATTGTCATTTTAATTTTTTCGGGCGCGATGAGAAATTTATTTATTTTTTAATATTTGCGCGCGTATGAAGCAACAATAAGCATTTTGAAATCGCTTTTTAATTATATTATACATTTCTAACTTATAGCAGTAATAGTAAAATATGTTTAGAAACTAATAAAACCTCGAATAAAGAATAAATTATTTTTTTAATATAGATAGAAACTTCTCTTTCTCGGGAATTAAATTGTTTATACAAACATATTTTTTTTTAGATGAGTAAACAAAATAAATAAACATATATTATTACGTGTTTTCCCTATTAAGTGATTTGTGAAGATTTCTAGATTTCCAGATAATTCTATATATATTTCAATATAGTTCTAAATATGTTTTATAGATTTCTAGAGAATTCAGACATATTTTAAAGATTTCCAAATATGTTTTATAGATTCGTAGAGAATTCAGAATTATTTAAAGATTTCCAAATATGTTTTATAGATTCGTAGAGAATTCAGAATTATTTAAAGATTTCCAAATATGTTTTATAAATTTCTAGAGAATTCTGAATTATTTTAAAGATTTCCAAATATGTTTTATAGATTTTACTAGAGAATTTAGAATTATTTTAAAGATTTCCAAATATGTTTTATAGATTTTACTAGAGAATTCAGAATTATTTTAAAGATTCCCAAATATGTTTTATAGATTTTACTAGAGAATTTAGAATTATTTTAAAGATTTCCAAATATGTTTTATAGATTTTACTAGAGAATTTAGAATTATTTTAAAGATTTCCAAATATGTTTTATAGATTTTACTAGAGAATTCAGAATTATTTTAAAGATTCCCAAATATGTTTTATAGATTTTACTAGAGAATTTAGAATTATTTTAAAGATTTCCAAATATGTTTTATAGATTTCTAGAGAATTCAGAATTATTTTAAAGATTTCCAAATATGTTTTATAGATTTTACTAGAGAATTTAGAATTATTTTAAAGATTTCCAAATATGTTTTATAGATTTTACTAGAGAATTCAGAATTATTTTAAAGATTCCCAAATATGTTTTATAGATTTTACTAGAGAATTTAGAATTATTTTAAAGATTTCCAAATATGTTTTATAGATTTCTAGAGAATTCAGAATTATTGTAAAGATTTCCAAATATGTTTTATAGATTTCTAGAGAATTCAGCATTATTTTAAAGATTTCCAAATATGTTTTATAGATTTCAAGAGAATTCAGAATTATTTTAAAGATTTCCAAATATGTTTTATAGATTTCTAGAGTATTCAAACATATTTTTAAAATTGTGATAAATCCAATAGATTTACATTGTTTGCTCAGTTTAGTAGCATATACCGTGTATTCAAAGCCACATATTTAATTTACAATGATTCAAGTATTACACAGTCGTCAAAAATCAATTCACTTTCGTTTTCAATGTGGAACACTAGCAATATGCGTGTGATAGCAGCCAGCGCGACATATTGAGAGTAAGAGATGTGTGTCACACTCAGTGTGACACACTGACCCCATAAACCTGACACATATTCGTTCATCTTCTGTGTCGAGGTTACTATATCCACCGCCAGCCAGTGTTCTACTAGTAATAGGCGGCGCTGCAGTCGACCTTCAAACAGGTGACTTTAAAAGAGACACTATGGCTGAATTCGCGGGCTCAATAATGTCAGTAGAACAGAAAGAGAGACAGAGCGAAAGAAAAAATATCATATTTTTATGACCTGTTTTGTGGTGCAAATTTGGTAACGCGCGAAAATAAATCGCGGCACACACTGGTCAAGGCAAAATTATTCGCATTTTACTATCGAATTTTTAGCAAATATTTTAATTTTATATATATATATATATAGTCAAGCGAGCGCGAGTTGTATATATGGGCGACAAGACAAACACTTTTTGATACAAGAATGCTACAGACACACGACCGATTGCTTTAGCTTCTTCGGTACTTCGGCGAACTAATTATATATTCAACCCTATTCAACTAGGCCAAGCAACAACAAAAAAAATATATATATAAATGTATAAATATATATTTATATACATAATAAAACATGGTTACCTACATTTTTTATCTGCCACTAAATAGGTCAAGTATGTAATATTTAAACATTTATAATTATCATGTACTCTAAGTACATATACTTGACTTGAATAATTATATAAAACACGTTGAAATTGTCAAGTGATCTTTGATTTTTATTTATTTTCCTGTTCATTCTTTCTTTTAATATTAAAATTTATTTCAATTATTCGTATTATAACCTCACATCTCTAGTTCTGGATATCGCCACCAGATCTATGTACTTTTAAAAAACCTCAGGTTTTATTTCATAAACGATTTTAAATATATTTATCAAGTATAAATAAATAAAAATAAGTATTACTTTATAACTAAATAATCTGTATGTATAATATAAAAAAAAATACAATAGTTTTATCTGTCCTAAATAACGTGGAAAATGGGTCAATGTTAAAATGATAAAATATATTTGTTTGAATAAATTATTGATATGTATTCAACATATACGTACATAAATAATCTTAAATGAATGGGAAAATATTGAAAATGCTTCCCAATCAATATTGAAAAAATTTATCCTAACATCATAAAATTGAAAATAATGTGAGTTGAGTCTTTGTTATATAATAAATATAATTTCTTTATAGTAATTTTGAAAATCTTATCGGAAAGTAAACAAATAAAAATTATTTCGTGAAATTATGTCCACATATTTAAGATAATAACGTTATACACTAAATATAGTAACACGTGTTATCTAAGTTATCTGTTAAATCTTTCATTATTTCGTGCCGAAAAGTAAATATTAACTTAATAAGATTTTAAGATATATAGCTAAGAAAATATAATTCTTGTTATGTATAGATCTGGTGGTGAAATTAGGAACTATTTTACTGAAGCGCCGTAACTGATTGAATAGGAAAGATTATATCTACGCAGTATTTCGTCGATATATATATATATATATAAATAATTTAGGAATGAATAATTTAAACAGCACATGACGAACATAGAGTCGAAAACGCGTGTGGCGCATTTCGAAGAAACTGAGAGTGTGTGTCCCACTGACACACTTACCTACTGACAGTGACACCAAGTTTTGGTTTCATTGAGAGATGTGCGTATATATATATATATATATGTGTGATACTACATACAATCAAATTGCGTAATACGTATTATTGTTAATAATAATATTAAATGTACAAGCTCACGCAATTACACATTAACGTTACTAACGTTTTATAATTACTAATAATTTTATAATTATATATATATATATATAGTAGATAATAGTCAAATTACATTAAACAATTTTTATATTATCACGCAAAATTAACCTATAACCAACAAAAGAGAATGTGACACACGTCTTATGGTGTAACCACATAACATAGTTTAGCCACTGGCTTAAGCACTCACAGCGAACCAAGACGTTAAACTGCAAACGGATATGCCAAATAATATGTGTACCAAATTTGGTGTGAATCGCTCTGGTACCTTCAAAGTAGAGTATAGGGCTGAAATTTGGCCGAGCGAGTCATATATATATATATATATATATATATATATATATATATATATATATATATATATATATATATATATATATTTGGATTCAGGGTGCGAAATACTAACACTTTTTGTTCTATGACGTGATTTAAATTATTTTAATGATTCGTAATGAAACATTGGATAGAAATGTAAAATATTTGGTACACCGTACGCAATTATTGAACAAATGACACCAGGAATAATAATAATGTTTATTATTTGCGTAAAAGATAGGATTATGACGTGTGTTCTGTTCCGATTGCGGATATTTTCTGACTAACAAACATTCGAATTATGCAATTTGTACCATTGAATATATTCTAGATAAATCATTCTAAAGATATTCTCATTCAAATTATTTTAAAGAGATTTTTATGTACTACATTGTAAAACTATAAGTAAAGGAGATAGAATAATATGATTCTGTACATAGAAATGCTAACAAAATTAATTTGAAGAGGTTCTAATCTACTACTTTGTAAATCTATTCGAAAAGGAGATAGAATAAGCTCAAAGTGCTGTAAATATGACCCAGAACCTGTATAAATATTACACCCTGGTGCCCAATATTATTCGGGAAACGAGTGGCAAGGTTAGTAGGTCACTGTGCCACCGGTGACCTAAAATGCGCGCTCCAAGACACGTGTAGCACGTAGAGAGGCTCGAAAAGGTGGGGAATAGCGTGGTGCAAGCGCAGAGGCGACTTATATTAAAAGCGAAGAGAAATACACACAGTGAGTTTGATGTGTGTGCGCCACTGGGGCGGCGTCGCGACGCGCGCGCTGACGGTGCACGCGCGCGCGCGACTCTTTATTTTCTATATATCGGTTATTTTTAGTCGCGAAAGTAGGCCAGGGTGAACATAACTGGCCGGAGCAACGCGAGCCAGACCTTGGCGACGGACATGCTGCACATTCATGCAGAAAATAAATAAAAATAATGCAAAACATAATAATCATCGTAGACATAGCACTAAATAGTGCACGAAAATACACTGAATAGCGGGACACAAAGCGCTACTGCAACCGAGAGTCTACACGTTACGTAGATCTGGTGGCCAAATTTGGTACTATTGCCGTTAAGACAAACCATCTGATTTATGTAGTACAGAGTAATGCCGCTACGCACCAGAACAAGAATATAACCAGGTTTGGAAACCGTAAAGGTGGTTACATAAAGTAAAACGGTGGAGAAATTAATTTAAAATATAGATAAACGAATCCAGAACACAATTGAGCTAATTGCAGAAGAGAATTAACGGCTAATTTGAATATGTAGTTCATAGGTTGCTCTGGAGTAATTACAGTGCATGTTCAGTGCATATACGACCAATTACTGTTCGTACCACTAATTATAATTATTTAATTGATAAACCTATCGTGATACCATGAATTGCAAGAGTAAAAATTTTCGCCAACTGAAGCCGTTTGGGACTTATAGCAATTTTAAAATTAAGTCCATGTTCAAAATTGAAAATTCAAAATTATTTATTTTCAATTCAATAGTAAAAAGATATTTTAAACCGATTTGCAAGAGTAAAAATTATCGCCTACTGAAGCCGTTTGGGACTTATAGCAATTTTAAAATTAAGTCCATATTAAAAATTGAAAATGCAAAGTTATTTATTTTCAACATAATAGTAAAAAGATATTTTAAACCGATTTGAAGAGTAAAAAATATCACTAACTCGAGCCGTTTGAGACTTATAGCAATTTTAAACTTAAGTCCATGTTCAAAATTGAAAATTCAAAATTATTTATTTTCAATTCAATAGTAAAAAGATATTTTAAACAGACTTGCAAGAGTTCAAATTATCGCCAACTCAAGCCGTTTAGGACTTATAGCAATTTTGAAATTAAGTCCATATTAAAAATTGAAAATTCAAAATGATTTATTTTCAATACAATAGTAAAAAGATATTTTAAACCGATTTAGAAGAGTAAAAAATATCGCTAAATCGATCCGTTTGGGATTTATAGCAATATTAAAATGAAGTCCATATTAAAAATTGATTATACATGATAATTGTAAAATATCGTAACGTAACTAATTCAACAGTTAAAACAAATTTTGATGAGAATATAATAGGTAATTGTTGCCACGTGGCAGGCGGGGGGGTTGGGGGCAGGCGACGCCCTAGGTCGTGTAAAGCGACGCCGGGCGTCGAATTGGGGTCACTGGGTCAAAGCGAACTTAATAACTACCCTAATAATATATCGATGTTTCTACGTACGTATTTTTCTGCTTATCGAACTTTTGAGTCTGTTCAATATTTATTGCAAACAAATCAATTCAAAAGTTTGAGTACGTTTTAAAATGCGTAATACAGCAAATTACGCACCAACTGATTGTGTATACGTCAGTAGTAAAAATAACTATATATATAAAGTGGACTTTTACGACAAATATCTACAATTTCGTTAGAAACGATGCGACGTGACCTCGACGCCTTTACGCGGCGGCGACAAGGCAAGGTAACAAATGTTGTTCGTTGTCTCATGCCAAGTTCCGGTTGTTACAAATAGAACACTGTGAGAGCCCGGAGCCAAAACACAAGACAATGCACCCATTAATACCACGCGGGACAAAGATCTATGATATCGCGGCGAACGAGAAGGCCCTAGCGGCCAATTGAATCTTATACGAGTCAGTATTTAGAATTGTGATTCACACGTGTAATACTTTATAAATCAATATATGGCAAATGTTTATTTTATTTGTTTTTCCACGTATTTTATATACATGTTTATAACGTTTACGAAGTACAGGAGAAGTTAAACCATTCGGTCGTGTGTCTGTAGTACTCTCGGCTCAGGACAAGGTACAACGCACCTCGGCGTTCTGCTCGCCTGATACGTAATATTGCGATGCGACCAACGGTTTTTAAAAAAATGCTACAGACACACACGACTGCAGGTTCTTTGCTACTTTCAGTAAAATTACACTATAAATCCAGTATTTTTCAAAATTTTAGTTCAAGAAACTTTGACACTAAAACTGCATTTATAGCAAAACTAAACAGGAAGTAAAAATAGTTATAAATACATTTTGGCCAGTCAAAATATTATTGTATTTTTAACTTCCTGATGCATTCCACCATTTTTACTAAAGAACGTAAGTGTTCAATCATATTATATGGTACCCTGGGAGCATTAGTGCTAGCACCAATGTTTATTTCGTTGCCTAACGTATTTATACGTGTATAAATAATGTATAATCAACATTTTAATGGAAATATCCGTTTTAAAGGGCCTTGAATTGCATTCAACGGTGTGTGTGAACGCTCTACAGTCTATACAGTTGAACATAAAAGTATGTTTAAAGTTATTTTTAACTAATTTGTTAATTATTGTGGTTTTTATCGATTTATTAAGAATATGTATTGAATTTAAATCAGAAATGCTTGTTTACTCGTTTAATTTTTTAATTATCTCGAAAACGGCACGAGTTAAAAGAAAAGTTTTCATGTAAAAGTTAAAGATATTAAAATGCCAAGTGACTTTTGTTTGAAAAGTTTGTATATAAAATTTACCATTTAATAAAAAATCGTACCTTTATGTAATTTTACATAACAAGTAACAGAAATGCTTGTTTACTCATTTAATTTTTTAATTATCTCGAAAACGGCACGAGTTAAAAGAAAAGTTTTCATGTAAAAGTTAAAGATATTAAAATGCCAAGTGACTTTTGTTTGAAAAGTTTTTATATAATATTTACCATTTACTAAATAATCGTACCTTTATGTAATTTTACATAACAAGTAACATAAATTCTTGTTTACTCGTTTAATTTTTTAATTATCTCGAAAACGGCACGAGTTAAAAGAAAAGTTTTCATGTAAAAGTTCAAGATATTAAAATGCCAAGTGACTTTTGTTTGAAAAGGTTTTATATAAAATTTACCATTTACTAAATAATCGTACCTTTATGTAGTTTTACATAACAAGTAACAGAAATGCTTGTTTACTCGTTTAATTTTTTAATTATCTCGAAAACGGCACGAGTTAAAAGAAAAGTTTTCATGTAAAAGTTCAAGATATTAAAATGCCAAGTGACTTTTGTTTGAAAAGTTTTTATACATATAAAATTTATCATTTACTAAATAATCGTACCTTTATGTAATTTTACATAACAAGTAACAGAAATGCTTGTTTACTCGTTTACTTTTTTAATTATCTCGAAAACGGCACGAGTTAAAAGAAAAGTTTTCATGTAAAAGTTAAAGATATTAAAATGCCAAGTGACTTTTGTTTGAAAAGTTTTTATATAAAATTTACCATTTAATAAAAAATCGTACCTTTATGTAATTTTACATAACAAGTCTACATGAATTTTTTACAGTGTAGCCAAATTAAATATTTATTAGAAAAACTAGGTATTAGTCGAGTGAAGGACACCTCAGATTTCTTATCAAGCCGTAAGTGCGTACATTTTTGTGTGTAAACCATTTTGATATTTCCTTATATTTAATCCCAAGGTGAACCAGGTGTATATATACAAGTTATGTACACATTATATACATATATATATATATAAAAAACCGCAAAATATAGCTCTATTTTTAACAAGACATATTTATTAATATAATATTACGTGTAAATATGAAACAAATGTAGAATAAAATGTCTAGAATGTTTTTTGTATTGTATTTAGTTTAGACTCAAACCAGAAATGAATTTTTATTTACTAGTTTCTTAAAGGAACAAAAAATAAATAAATACATTCAATTAAAATAAAAAAAAATTAAACTAATTTGTTCTAGAAATACTTTTTATTTAATTTCCGTCCTTGTCCAGTTTACGTGTGCATTAGTCGTTTTACCCTATTAACTAAGGTATGACGCCGCTGTCCAGGTATTTCCGCATGGGAAACCCTGGATTTTACAATTTAACGAATTGTCTGCGAAATAACAATCAAAAGTTCGACGTCATCGCATTTCAACAGGTCCGTCATTATTTATTTGGCACAAAACGTTTTCTAAGACGATTTGGAAGAGTAAAAAATATTTGTAACTCGATTGGAATTTTAATTAATTTTAATGTACAAATCATTGTAAAAAAAAAAATTCCAAACCGATTTTCAATATATTTGCATTCATTAAAACAATACCGGATCTATAAAATATTATATGAAATAAGTTTTATAACAATAGACCCTATTGTTAATAAAATCAATTGTTTTTATTTAAATATATTGCAAAGTGCAGTACTGTGTTTTAAGTAATTTGTTTATTGCAATTATTAATTTTTTTTAAATACCATAAATAATAATTATAGATTAATTATTTACACAAAAAAACGGCAATTATATAATTAATGGCGAGTAAAATTTATGCTTGAATTCAAATCAATCATGCGAAACTTAATTTTTATGAAAAACAATTGCAATTTTCTTTCCCCTTAATACGGCCCTGTACGCCGCAAAATCCTTGCTCTAATTCCATATTTATTATGAATCGAAATGATGATTATAAATTATTTATATACACTTACAAAGTACTAAGTATTTATTTATAGAAAACTATTTTGGAACTTATGTATATTTACTATTAGGGCCTAAGTTTATAAGCAATTTGCACCTAGGGGCACACCTTACGGGACTAGAATACCCTTAAAATTGTACACGTGGCGCCATCAAGTACGGGGTAGCTTTACTAAATTGTCCTAACTTTACGGATCTAACTATAGGACGAGTAAAGGCACACCAGATATTAGTTTACATACACAGAGAACCACACACATACAGAGAAACACACACACACAGAGAAACATAAATACACATAGAAACACATACACACACACGCACACACAGAAATCATTCCGAAAAGTCTGGTTCAATTCAGGGAGGGTAAAAACGTGTATTTCCGTAAAAATCTCCATTAGGAAAATTACAATACTTCGTTTTAGACTTTGTCCAAGAAAGTAAAAAACGAATTATGGTTCGAAAAAGTATAATAAACCACAAAACAAATGTGTGCCATTTAACTAAATGGAAAAGCTATGTATGTTAACGGATAGATAAAATATAAGTAAACAGACGCGCGCGTCACATGGCAGCTATTAAATGCATAAAATGTACAATTTTATTTCGTTTTGATAAGATGCGGAAATAAAATAGGTGTATTTAAAACACGCGGAGACGAATAACGATTGCATTTAAAAATACAGAAAATATATTTACGATTTGCAAATGTTGCTTCAGTAAAAATAACAACATGATGACTAATGCACACACACACACACACAAAACGTTTTGTCAGCAGATTATTTGTTTGCCGGATACGAAAATACGGAAATATACACAGATAACTATTGAAAATACTTCCGCTACAAACATATATTCTATAGTTATTTAACCATTTCCAAAAATAATCACTCGATTCTTTACTTGTGAAAAATTGTAATATAATTATTGTTCGTTTAAACGATTTTTCAATTTTTTTTTTAAACTAGCGTTATCCTGGTAACCATGGCCGAGTCAGCTGACCACGCATTGTCAGCTATAACAGCCATGGTTACCAGGATAACGCCAGTTCAGTATTTCGTTTATTTTACAAATAAATCTATGTAATTTTACCGAATTCTGTAAATTTCGTCGTTCACAGTTAAGTTGGTGCGCAGAAAAATTGCGTAATGTAAAAATGATAATAATAATAATTTAAATACAGTAAAAAAGTAGGTCATCCCACCAATGGCATTGACACAGTTTTGCTATACTAGAAGATAGCATAACTATATATTTTTTAAACGATAAAAC
This sequence comes from Leistus spinibarbis, assembly GCA_933228885.1. Lineage (NCBI taxonomy): Eukaryota > Metazoa > Arthropoda > Insecta > Coleoptera > Carabidae > Leistus > Leistus spinibarbis. The sequence continues at coordinate 7,743,939 of OW121804.1, read as the reverse complement.
ATGAAGAATTATATTGATATGTGTGCGATTAACGAAATTACGCCTTTTATAGTGTATAGAAGTATGCAATCGGCGCATGCGCAATGCGCGCCGGAGCACTTGGTTCGATACCAGGTCGAGTTGCACTTGAACTTGGCCTAAAATGAAGGGTAGACCGCACAACCCTGAACATAGTGCCAAGGGTCCCGGACCAAGGGTTAACATAACCTTCAAACCGTCGCATTCCAACCCAACTTAATAGGAATCAATTTTAAAATATGTCTTACACTAAACAAAAGCGTCTAAATGCACTAATGTGCAATGCGTAACATGTTTTATAATAGTTATTAAGTGAGCGAATCGCAAGCAAAAGTGTTCTACTAACATTGTTTACGAAGCTAGAGCTAAGCTAGCGAAAACGATTTTACTTTCTTCTAAGCGTCGTCATAAATATTATAACATAACGAAAGCGAATTTTACGAAAGTCTGACAATGATAATATAATTGTTTGGCATTTCTGGCATTTGTTCTTTCGTTGTTATGGGAATAACTTGTTGTTTTAGGGGGAAAACTACTTGTTATTTCAAGGAGCATAGATATTTTGGGGTATTAGGTAATTAGTTAACTTGTATTAGGAATATAAGTTAGCTTGTTGTTTCAGGGAATTTAAGTTAACTTGTTGTTTCAGGGATTATAAATTAACTTGTTGTTTTGGGGAGGTTTTATTAGCTATACTGTAATTTATTGTATTAGGTAAAATAAGTTTACTTGTTGTTTCAGAGGATATATTTGTTGTTTTAGGGGATAGGTTTATTTTATTGGGTATATGATAATGTGTTATATTTGGGAAAACAAGGTTATTTGTTGTTTTAGGGGATAGGTTTGCTTTATTGGGTATATTATAATGTGTTGTATTAGGGAAATTAAGTTAATTTGTTGTTTTGGGGTGGTTTATTTTATTGGGTATATTATAATTTATTGTTTCAGGGAATATATTTGTTGTATTAGGGAATAGGTTAATTTTATTGTGTTATATTTGGGAAAACAAGGTTATTTGTTGTTTTAGGGGATAGGTTTGCTTTATTGGGTATATTATAATGTGTTGTATTAGGGAAATTAAGTTAATTTGTTGTTTTGGGGTGGTTTATTTTATTGGGTATATTATAATTTATTGTTTCAGGGAATATATTTGTTGTATTAGGGAATAGGTTAATTTTATTGTGTATTATATAATTGGTTGTATAAGGGAAAATAAGTTAAATTGTTGTTTCGGGGAATATTTTAATTAGTTGTTTAGGGGAATAGGCTTGTTGTTTTGGGGGGAAATTCAATGTGTTGTTTTGGGGAATAAGTTAACTTATTGTTTAGGGGAATAAGCTTGTTGTTTTAGGGAAAATTCAACTTGTATTGACGAATATAAGTTATTTTGTTGATTTGGGGAATAAATAAACGTGTTTTTAGGGGGATAAGCTTGTTGTTTCGGGGAATAAATGAGTTTGGGGCTAAGTTACCTGTGTTTGAGAGTATCCAGCGATGTTTTGGGAATAGGCAACCATGAATGTAGTGGAAATAGGCAACGGAATGGATCGGGAATAGGCCACCATGTTTTGGAATGGGCAAGCAGTGACGTAGTGGGATTAGTGGGGAGTCGGTTAACCTGTAAACGTAGTGGGTATGAAAACTGGGGCAAAACATATGTGCAATACCTGCAGAATTCGATGAATAGGACACTTGTAGTTCAACGTTGTCCGAGATAGAATTATCGTTCGCAATTGGATCCAATTCGATTTCCACAGCGGTGGCTGTGGCGGTGGCTGTGACAGTCCCAGTGGTCCCAGTCCCATTCTGCGGCGGTTGCGATTGTGTCGAAGCGGCAACAGAGCTCGGAACGCTCATACTTGTCGCCTCTTCATGCATTGTTTATAATAAAATAATTTCACACGCACACACACACACAGACACACTCACAATCCAGAGCCTCGCGGAGCCCTGCCCCTAAGCCCAAGGTGCCACAAATAACGCGTATTTATCCCGCCGTGTAAAAATCGAACGTTTCAATAAATGTAGGTCTGTAGGCCACTTCACTTACACTTTGCATTCAGACATGACCATGAAGTCAAAACAGCAACCATGTTCATAATACATTTATATACTTACAACCGAATTGATATCAACAAAATATTTGCACATATGCGTGTATTTCGTCGTGTTTCACGCGCGTTACAAATTATTTACATAATTCTCCAGTGTTATAACAGCCGTTATAGTCATAGTTTTTGTTTCGTTGTTTCGAGAAATGTCATATTCACTTTCACGAACACAATGTAGGTCAGACGAGAAAAACGTGAATTATCTATGCAGATGCTAAATCACCGATGCAAACGCACAATTACTGATAAAATGCTATTTTATTTGCGCCATTTCGCGTCCAAAACACAAAATAACAAATTATATTACGTATAAATGCAAACCAAACTTGACTAGCAATCACCTCATTGAACGGCGCACGCGCGGCGTTACCTCACTTCAAACCGCGCGGCGCCAAAATACCCTCAAATTAACGAACCTGTTGATTTTTCCCCCAACAACAATTTAACAGATTCCCTCATCATTTAACTATCACTAAGGGCTGTTATTCGACAATTAAGTATTAAAAATTAGCGTTTTTATAAATTAGCCATAATATAGCAATTTTGAAGGACATCCATTTTGTGTTCGGCCAAAATTTGCATTAACTAAGGGTACTAATTTTTTATTCTACAAAATTACCACCATAAATCATTTGCTTGTTATATTATTAGAAACTGTCTTTCTTATTAAACTAGACTAAAGAAAATACGGTAGTAACATAATAAAATGTTATTAATTATTATAATCCATCCATTTTGTGTTCGACAAAATGGCCGCCAAACTTGCATTAACTAAGGGCAGTTACTATTTATTCGACAAAATCACCACCATAAATAAATAATATATAAACAGCTAAAGAAAATACGTGAGAAACATAATAAAATGTTGTTAATTATTATAATCTAGCAATTTTGAATGACATCCATTTTGTGTTCGACAAAATGGCTGCCAAAACTTGCATTAACTAAGGGCAGTTACTTTTTATTCGACAAAATCACCGCTATAAATAAATAACATAAAAACAGCTAAAGATAATACGTGAGAAACATAATAAAATGTTGTTAATTGTTATAATCTAGCAATTTTGAAGGGCAGTCATTTTGTAGTCGACAAAATGGCCACCAAAACTTGCATTAACTAAGGACAGTTATTTTTTATTCGACAAAATCACCGTCATAAATAAATAACATAAAAACAGCTAAAGATAATACGTGAGAAACATAATAAAATGTTGTTATAATTTAACAATTTTGAAGGGCATCCATTTTGTATTCCGACAAAATGGCCGCTATAACTAACAAAACTTGTTTGTAATAAAAATAACTAAGTAAATCTATTAGAAACATAATTAAATGTTGCTAATTATTATAATTATAATCTAGCTATTTTAACCGGTGGTTATTTTTTTTCTAAAAAATGGTTGATTTAATCATTAAATAACAACTCGTCATTAAGTTCCATTTATTCCGTTTTGATTACGTTGGCACAGAAATATAACTTTCTGATCTATAGTTACCAGTATGGCGACCATTTTGTTACATGAAAATCCATTATTTTTAATAAAATATTTATTTAATCTTACAAGCTACAATCTTAAATATATATTATAATTTATACATAAATCCCAAAAAAACAAAAAAAATTGATAAAATGGAGCACCAGCCATTTTGTTTCCGGTTGCCATGTTGTGTCGCTTAAGCCTTCTGTTTGGCCGCGGTAAGAATCTCTCTGGAGATGATAATACGTTGAATTTGCGATGTTCCTTCGTACAATTGATAAATCTTCGCGTCACGCATTAATTTCTCAACCGGATAATCGCTGTTGAATCCGTTACCGCCGAATATTTGGACGGCGTCCGTAGCGCACTTGTTAGCCATGTCAGACGCGTGGCATTTTGCGATACTAGCGAGATAACTGTTACGTTTTCCTGAATCGACTTCCCAGGCGGACTTCATCCAGGCCAAACGAGCCGTTTCGACGCCAATGGCCATATCGGCGAGCATAAAGGCGACTGCTTGGTGATGAGCGATTTGAACTCCGAATGTTTTGCGCTCCAAAGAGTATTTCGTGGCTTCGTCTAAGCATCGCTGAGCCAAACCGGTCGCACCTGCCGCTACCTAATTTTTTTAAATTTCATTATTACTGGTTTTCGGTTATTTTAGGTTCTAAGGTTAGGGCGGCAGGTTCTTGGTTTAAGCAGGTTTTTGGAATTTTCGAGTTAGTTACACAGATTTATTTTTGTTGTCATTATTTCAGGATAAACGTTAGGTTCTTATTTTATATATATATATAAAACGGATGCGCATGAATACCGAGAAACACAAAGCCATCTTGTTTCCAGCCGCCATGTTGTTTCGTTGTTATTACGTTACAAGAGAACATAGTATATCCAAAATCCAATAAGACATTTCACACAACACACACATTAGGACAGTTTAGTAGGAACATCCCGAACAAGAAAAACAATTCTAGGCGAATTAATGGAAATTTTACACAGTTCACGTTAGGACAGTTTAATAGAAACATCCCCAACAAGTTCAACAATTTCAAGACACAATAAAACAATTTCACACAACACACAAATTAGGACAGTTTAGTAGGAACATCCCGAACAAGAAAAACAATTCTAGGCGAAATAATAAAAGTTTTACATAATTCACGTTAGGACAGTTTAATAGAAACATCCCCAACAAGCTCAACAATTTCACGACACAATAAGACAATTTCACGACACAATAAGACAATTTCACACAACACACAAATTAGGACAGTTTAGTAGGAACATCCCGAACAAGAAAAACAATTCTAGGCGAATTAATAGAAGTTTTTCACAAATCACGTTAGGACAGTTTAATAGAAATATCCAGTACAAGATAAGCGCAGTTTAGTAGTTACATCCCGAACAAGAAAAGTAATTAATGGAAATTTCAAGCATATTAGGATAGATTAGTAGGTAGGTCCCGAACAAGAAAAATAATGGAAGCTTAATAGGAGCATCCCTAACAACAAGTACTTACTGGTGGTCGGGTGCTGTCGAAGGTGCCCATGGCGATTTTGAAACCGGCCCCTTCGCCAATTAAAACATTTTCTTTTGGCACTCGGACGTCCTCAAATGTAATTCCGCGAGTGTCAGACGCTCGTTGGCCCATATTAATCTCTTTGCGGCCGGGGGTTAGTCCGGGCGTATCGCGTTCTACGATGAAGCCAGTAAAGGCCTTGTTTGCGGGGGCCTTTGGGTCGGGGTTGGTACGAGCCAATACGAAGTACCTAACCAACATTAGATAAATTAATATTATTTTATATATAAATAATAAAAAAAAGTGCATTTCCGGTAAAATGTCGGGTTTGAATTAAAAAAATTAAAAATATGTTTATTTTAAATGAAATTATATACCAATTTGCTACTCCACCATTGGTGATCCACATTTTTTGGCCGTTTAAGATCCATTCGTCACCTTTTTTCTCTGCTTTTGTTTTTACGCCATTTACATCAGAACCTGCACCAGGCTCCGTTACACAATAAGCCTAAATAGAAAAAAAAATAATAATCTGAATATCTACAATAATAAAATTAACATCATGAAAATGAGCAAATGTGTTGTGAGTATGAGGGGTTAAAAAACTTACAGCTACTAGGGGCTCGTCAATCAGGCGCCCTAAATACTTTTTCTGTTGTTCCTTGGTGCCAGACAGCAAAACTGGTGTTTGCTGTAATAATAACCAATGCATTACTAACTGAACCTTACCTGTTAACCTACCGGCTCTTTATAGTGTTAAAATAACGGTAATAACAATACTTACACCCAGTCCACTGGCTTCAATGGCGGTCATAATCCCAGAACACCCATATGCGAGCTCCTCAGCCACTAAACACCCATCAAATACACTCATACCCAACCCACCTTAAAAAAAAAATCGTTAGTTATATTTCTTATGCCCGTTTCACACCAAGACTTTAAGATCAGCGAACTTTGTCTTAAACTCTTGCTGTGAAAATGTATGATTTAACATACCGCAAAACTCTGGGATATGGGTGTTCATTAAACCCAAGGCCCACGCCTTCTTGACAATATCCCATGGATATTTACCGGTGCGGTCATGTTCCGCTGCGACTGGAATAATTTCCTCGCGGGCGAATTTCCGCGCGGTGTCTTGGAATTCCTTTTGCGTGTCATTTAAATCTAAAATTATTATTGCCCAATGAATTAATATTTACGTATTTTAAATACATTAAACACAAAAATGACTGTAATTTCTGGCCGGCAACGTGTTAAATAAATCGTTTAATGTCTAAATAGTTCTCATTAATTAATTTTGAAATATAAAATAATAATTGTCTATGTGTATAAAATACAATTGTAGACAAAATGGCCGACGGCAGCCATTTTGAATCTAGTGACATTTTACTGTAGTTAACCTTTAGATTAGTAAATATAGCGACCTAACTAGGCTATTATTGTATTTTTAGATACTTTCTCGATGAATACTTCAAATAATAAATATGTACAAGCTAAATAGACCGCCATTTCGATTATAGGGACATTTTACTGGAAATAACTTTAAACTAGTAAATAAAACGCCCTAACTAAGCTAATGTAAACGTTACAAGAGTTATCCTTGTATTTTAGACACTATCTAAATAGATAAGCTTAAAAAAAATCACATTTAATTTGTACAAACAAAATAGTCAGGCATTTTAATTTTTAGGGACATTTTACTGTAATTAACTCACTAGTACATAAAAGCTACCTAATTAGGCTAATGTAAACGTTGCAGAAGCTAACATGGCATTTTTAAACACTAATCTTGGGAAAACCTCATAATATATATAATAAATATAATAAAGTAAAATAGTCAGCCATTTTGAATCTAGGGACATTTTACTGTAATTTACTTCAACTAGTAAATAAGTGACACAAATCGGCTAATGTAAACGTTGCAGAAGCTAACATTGCATTTTTAAACGCTAATCTTGGGGAAAACCTCATAATATATAATTGGTACAAGCTAAATAGTCAGCCATTTTGAATCTAGGGACATTTTACTGTAATTCACTTCAACTAGTAACTAAAAATGACCTAATAAGGCTAACGTAAACGTTACAAAAGCTAACATTGTATTATTTAAACACTTTTTAGATAGAAAATCTTGAAAAAACTAAAATATTTTACGTGTAGAAACTAAATAGTTAGCTATTTAGAATCTAGGGACATTTTACTGTAATTCACCTCAACTAGTAACTAAAAATGACCTAAATAGGCTAATGTAAACGTTACAAAAGCTAACATTGCATTATTTAAACACTTTTTATAAAGGGAATCTTGAAAAAACAAATATTTGAATGTAAATAGTCAGCAATTTAATTAATTTCTAGGGACATTTTACAATAATTCAAACTAGTAAATATGTGACTAATGGAAACGTAGCAAAAGTTAATTTTTTAGCACTTTCTAGGTAGAAAATCAGTAATTTAAAATGTTTAAGCTAAATAGTTAGTAATTTTGTTCCTAGGGACATTTTACTGTAATTCATTTCCTTTAGTAAAGAAAAGTGACCTAAATAGGCGTTACTGTATTCTTTTTACAGCTTGTTTCGGTTAAATTTATCTTCTCGCTCTGTCTACACGTTAGACAGACAGAGCCAAAACATGACCTAACTGAGATTTTGTGCAAAATGAATACGGATTATATTTTAAAGTACTATTAGGTTAATACTATATTAGAAATGTATAAGCGAATTAGTAAAATAATTATAATTACCAAAATGATAACCGTTCGCTGGAGCAGTATGCGAGGAATTCAATTTATTTGTCGTAGCAATAGATCGCGTTCCAGTTTTAACTGACGAACGACATAGCTGCAAAACAAATTTATAATTCTATCCAAAAATATGCTTAATTTCATTAAATACCTGATTGAAAAGAGCCATACTGTAAATTGGTCTAGTTTGAAGCACTGATTTTTAGAATGTACTTTGTTCCCTTACTAAAAGTGGCTTAAATATCTCAAATTTCTAGAGTGCTAGGTACAATTTCTACACCAATAAAAATTTAGCATAAGTTCAAAGTCTACTTTTTCACTGTCGCCAATCGATTGAACATAAATTTTAAATATTTCCCCTATCTATTTGGAGGAAACACTCTTTTAAATAATAGTATTGATAATAATATTATCATTTATTTACTATTATTGTTAAGTACTGATTAGAAATAGTTTAACTGCGTTGTTTGATAATTAATGTTTAGTCATCGTTGTTGGTAGGTCAAATTTTAAAATTGTTTTATTTTTAAATGTGTACTTTGAGCAGAGGTCAAAAATTGTACGGCTTAAATTAATTGTTTGGCTTTTCTAAAGGAATTTATTAAATTTTGATCTATCTTTAAATTTCTTTTATAGGCAAACTTACGCACTTGCGCGTATGTACAACGGTTATTATATTATTCCACATTTACATTGTGTATTAATCACAAAAAAACTCGTTTTTTTTTTTGTAATATTAAATATTTTGATACTTTTAACTTAAATATTGAGTTTTGACTAACTGGTAATACTGGTGTATTACCAGTTAGTCTATTTAATAAACCGTAATTAACCATTAAAGCCATAGTTTATCCGGTTATGTTCCTAAAGTCTGGTTCAACTAGAATAACTAACCAGCCAAACTGGTTACGTTTTACAACTCAAATATTTTATTTATTATTATAATTTGTTTAATAACAATAAGTAAATGAGTTTTAAACCGTAACCAGCTTTTCTGGTTAGTTCTTCTAGTTAACCAGACATTTTAGAACACAAATATTTTATTTATTGTTATTGAAATATCTATAAAAGTACTCAATTTTTTTTTTATTATTATAATTTGTTTAATAACAATAATTAAATGAGTTTTAAAACGTAACCAGCTTTACTGGTTAGTTCTTCTAGTTAACCAGACATTTTAGAACACAAATATTTTATTTATTGTTACTGAAATATATATAAAAGTACTCAAATATTTTTTTAATTATAATTTGTTTAATAACAATCATTAAATGAGTTTTAAAACGTAACCAGCTTTAATGGTTAGTTCTTCTAGTTAACCAGACATTTTAGAACACAAATATTTTATTTATTGTTACTGAAATATATATAAAAGTACTCAATTATTTTTTTAATTATAATTTGTTTAATAACAATAATTAAATGAGTTATGAGGTTAGTTAACCAGACATTTTAGAACACAAATATTTTATTTATTGTTACTGAAATATATATAAAAGTACTCAAATATTTTTTTGTTATTAAAATTTGTTTTAATAACAATAAAATATTTGTTTTAAAACGTAACCAGATTTACTGGTTAGTGTGAACTTTAGAAACGTAACCGGGAAAACTATGATTTGATAATTTTACATCAAATAGTTATTGTTTAAAACGTAACCAGGTGTCTTGGTTAATTTGTTGTGCATAACCAGACTTTAAGAAAGTAACCAATGTATTAACCAAATTAGCTGGTTATGTAGAACCGAGTCGTTTGGAATGTAACAATTTTTAGGAGTATTAGGATATAATTCGGGATGAACTTATAGTCATAACATAATTTATTAATAACAAAACATATTCCATTATGGACTATAATTTAAAATATATATAAAAAAAAACATGTACCATTTTAAAAGTGTTCGTTTTACAAAAATATAACTAACCCTTGGAATTTTTAAATTAAAATTAAAATATTTACTTACTAACTATTATGGCTAAAAACCTCGTAGATATTCGCTCCCAGCGTTTTCAACTTATCATCCTTAATCAATTGTTGTGTAATCGTGTCCGGAAACGAATGTTGGGACAAAAATCCGTTTAGGATCGGAATTAATTTCGCTAGCGGAATTTTTAGTTTGGCCGGATGTAAAAATACAGCGTCGTCTTTCGAAGTAGAGCCATTTGGTACATAAAATTCCGATAATTTATCGATTACCAACGAAAAACCACGATTCGTACAAGTTGTTGCTAACGATTGGACTTCTTCACTTTCCAGTAAATCGGCAGTCTCACGAACCTAACAGAAAAACATACTAAGTTCATTAAAAAAAAAAGTAATATTTTTAGCAGAACCTATGAAATTATTTAGTGGGATCAATTATTGATATTACTAGAAAACCCGTGCAACATAATCGATATTATAATAATAATGTACACTTTAATATACATATATATCAAGATTCATCAGTGTATGTATCTAGTTTCTATCCTGAACGCAAATGTTACGAATTAACAAATAATTGCATTGCTTGATTCAAATGGCCTGTCTCAAAATGGCCACCGTATCTAAGATGGCCGCCGCATATAAGATGGCCACCGTATCTAAGATGGCCGCCGCATATAAGATGGCCACCGTATCTAAGATGGCCACCGTATCTAAGATGGCCACCGCAATCAAAATGGCGCCCATACGTAACATTACGCAATACAACCGAAATAAAAACTCACCATGTTACTGTACAAGTCCGAATTGTCGCCAATATCCTCCGGAATAACGTATTGCCTAAGTTTTTTAATCGGATCAACCTCATTCTCGCATAATTTCACTTGAACCGTCCAAAATATTTGCTCAACATCATATAAATTCAATGGCGTTTTTAATGCAATCTCGTCCAATATTTCTACAATCTACACAATTATGAATAAAATAAAATCGTGAAAATCGCTTAAAAACCAACCTTTTCATTGATATTAGTTGCAATTTGTTCTACGCCGGTTTCTAATAACGTATGACAAATCGATAAATAATTTTCTTGCATACTACTAGTGATTGATTTCGTATCTTTATACAAATAACCGCCAATCAAATTTAATTGTATTCGCAAAACAATAACTAACATAACATTCACGTAGATTAAAGTGCAAATCCGGGTAAAAACCATTAATTTTAATTTACCCCACATTTCCACCCGATTATCCGGATTATTCCGTAATTCTAATACTAATTCGTCTGTATTTAATAATCGGGCTAGCGCATTATTTAAATTCGATGAAATACTAATAATTGTTTGGTTGCAAGTACGTTCGGTACTTTCGAAATGTTGTTGCTTACGCGTACGGTCTAAAAACTCTTTCGTTTCACGTTCTTGCCACTCGCGTAATTTATACTGTGCGTATTTACTAGCGAGGACTGCGCCCCCAACTAGAACACCGCTAACAATAAATTTGTTGCGGTGTCTAGTCAGAAAATTACGTACTTTTGAAAATACACTCATGGTTCACCACTTAATTTTTATCTATCTTAAAACATGACAATCACAATTATCTAACCTTAAATTCACAACTACTTAAGCTAAATTACATAAAAAGTAATTTATACTTTGCGTTTTAATGGTTTAACAAGCTAAAAACCATGGAAATGTAAAAGTTTTGGCTAAATACCACGATTTTGGCATACAAATATTATTAAAATGTTACTATAGCTTGAAAAAAAAATATATATACAGTTATTCCGAATAATAACCGGGTAACAGAAAATTTAATTATTCATAGCAAAAGTAACCGCTTTTGTTAATAAACGTTTCATGCTACGTAACCATAAATAACTTTATTACGTTTTGAAACGTTAGATTGAACCGTGACAGAAAATTTAATTATTCATTGCAAAGTTTACTTAAACGTTTCTTATTACGTAACCTGGTTACGTTTTGAAACGCAAGATTTTCGCGGTTACGATGTTGGTTATTACTTATTATGGTTACGTATTTAAAACGTTTAATAACAAAAGCGGTAAACTTTGCAATTAATAATTAAAATTTCTGTTACGGTTATATTTAGTTCAATTTCGGAATTATATATATATATAGTTATTCCGAAATGGAACTAAACAATAACCGTGATAGAAAATTTAATTATTCATTGCAAAGTTTACCAATTTTGTTATTAAACATTAAATGCTACGTAACCATATACGGCCTGGTTACGTTTAGAAACGTGCGAGATTTATGTGGTCACATTTTATTATTTTGGTTACTTGTAACCTGTTTCATAGAGTTTAGCGCTTTTGGTATTAAACATTTTTTGCTACGTAACCATATATATAATCTGGTTACGTTTTGAAACGTGCGAGATTTCTGCGGTCACATTTTATTATTTTGGTTACATGTAACCTGTTTTATAGAGTTTACCGTTTTTGTTATTAAACGTTCTTTGCTACGTAACCATAAATAATTAGGTTACGTTTTGAAACGTAAGATTTTTGCGGTAACGATTTTGGTTACTAATAAAGTGTGACTGAATATATATATATATAATTATTCCGAAATTGAACTAAACAATAACCGTAACAGAAAATTTAATTAATCATTGCTAAGTTTACCGCATTTGTTATTAAATGTTTTTATTACGTAACCATAATAACCTGGTTACGTTTCAAAACGTGCGTGATTTATGCGGTTACGTTTGTTTATTTTGGTTATATGTAACCTGTATATCCATAGAGTTTACAGTCTGTTATTAGACGGTTTTTGCTACGTAACAATAACCCGGTTACGTATTGAAACGTGCGAGATTTTTGCGGTTACGTTTTATTATTTTGGTTATATGTAACGTAATGATAACCTGGTTACGTTTTGAAACGTGCGATTTTTGCGGTTACTATTTATAATTTGGGTATAGTAACCTGGTTATGGTTTGGAATTAGGATTGTCATTTTTAATTCGGGATATAGTTTGATTGAGTCAAAATATGTATTTAATAAATGCCAAATGTACAAAAATATACAACTAAATGATCAAATAAGAAACATAAAAATCTTGCGACATCCGAAAACAAGTCGGAATTAGTCGACACATTCGATACAAATGTTCTAAACCTTTAACCATCATTGGCTTCGAAATACTTAGCCGATTCACCTGTATATCTTTCAACCAATCACTAACCGTATCCGTAACTTCCGAATCAAACCTAAACAACACTTTCGCAACCGTAATCACCCCATCATTAACATCATCCAAACCATTAACATACAATTTTAAACCTTTTTCTAAAATCCACACTGACAAATACTCGAAATTATTATTCTCGTAATTGCACGCAAATAGAAATTTACAAGGGCTCAACATGGCGTCAGCGACCGCCATTTTGATAGTAAGTTGAAAATCCGCAAACGCTGTGGTAGCGATTAAAACCTCCGATTGTACCGAAACGGTGTGAAACCAGAATTGGTACGTGGAGCTTTTCGCTAAGCCTAACCATGCGAAACATCGGCGACACACCAAAACATTTTGGGAACTATTTAAAACGTTTTTAGTGTTGCTTTTATTTAAATGGTAATAACATTTCGAGTAGAAACAATCGGTTTGGTTTGGAGCTAAACTAAAGTGGGATTCATCGTGATTATGGCAAAACCATTCGGATGGTTCTACATTTTCAGACGGAAGGGGTAACACACGGGTAAATTCAAGGTCATTGGATAAATTGTTGTTGCAATTCAGGCAGTTTAGGCGGTATAACGTGTTTGGGGTCAATTTGCTACTGGGTTGAGGGGTATAATTGGGGTCGTTGTACAGTAAGACTTCTGTTGCGAATAGACCGGAAGTCTTTGTGATGTTTTGAGTTTGGAAACGGAAGTTAATGTAGTTTTGGTCAACTTGTAAACATGATAAACTATTTGTAATGATTTTAAAGTTTGTTGTTGGTATTATATTAAATGAGGTATTAGATTGAATCATGATTTCGTTTTCTTTTAAATGGATTTGTAGTTTTTCGTTTGTGGGATTTTTATAAATTATAAACACGTTTGCGGATTGTAAACGCGGTCGGATTTCCATAACGAAAGTTTCATACAATTTAGACATTTTTAAGTACACCGTTTTCTATTAAGTTCAAGTATAAATTATCGGATTCTCGGACAACAAAGGGTAAAGTGATTTTTTGGTAATAATCACTTAGTAATTTTATGTTACTAATAACGTTAGACAACATATGGGATTTTTCAGTGAAAATACCTGGGGCTTCATGGCGTAAAAACGTAAAATGTACATGTAAATGATAGAAACTAGGGTGATAATGTAAATAAATCCTTAATTGACTCTTTGGAAGTCCAAATTTGTCTTCTATCGCTTTCTGAAACAAACAAAATGCGATTTACACCATTATATATATATATATTATGTATGTGTTTATATGTATGTTTATAGAAAGTTATGTATGTGTTTATATGTATGTTTATAGAAAGTTATATATGTGTTTATATATATAAATATATATATATATATATATATATATATATATATATATATATATATATATATATATATATATGTATATATGCATTTATGTATGTGTTTATATGAATGTATGTGTGGAATGCTTCTTTTTGTAAATATGCAAACGAGTATGAGCAGGGATCGAACCCCGACTTTCACAGTGCCTTTCGAGAATATTTCCCTTACATCTTGAAGGCTATAGAAATTTTATATTTAATAAAAAATAATATATATATATATATATATATATATATATATATTACCTTTGGGTCATAAAACTATTCGTAAATATTTAAAGTTTTTTTTTTTTCTAAGAGGAGCTCCAAATTTAGTTGTTAAAAAGGCCCCAATTTTACCAAGATTCAAATAATTATATATACTTTCAAATATTGTCCAATAAAACAAGATTAGGTCCGGGAAATTATGGAATTCATTGGAATTTATGGAATTCAACGGAATTTTTTTTGGAATTAATTGGAATTTACAGAATACATTGGAATTTACAGAATTCATTGGAATTTATGGAACTTGTTTGGAATGTATTGAATTCATTGGAATTTGTTTGGAATTTATAGAATTCATTGGTATTTATAGGAATTTGTATTGAAATTTCAAGAATTTTTTGGAATTTAATGGAATTGGAATTTAGGTGTAAGCATTTTCGAAACTGATGCGCCCCTAGCTACAGCTCGCCTTATTATCACCCAGTTGTATGTGTTTATATGTATGTTTCTATGAATTCATGTACGTTTAAATATGCAAACTGGTATGAGCAGAGATCGAACCCCAACTTTCACAGTACAAGTCGAGAATATTTCCCATACGCTACGGGTTATTGTATTTTTATAAGTAATAAAAAACAAATATATATATATATATATATATACTTTTTTTTTAATATCTTAGAAGTTTTCGTAAATGTGTTTTTTTAAGGGGAAATCCAAATTTAGTTGTGAAAAAGGCGCCAATTTTACCCAGATTCAAATATACTTTAAAATATTGTTCTATAAAACAAGATTAGGTACAGGCACCAATGCCTTCAGCTTGCCTTATAGATAATTAACACTATACGAGCCACAGACTCCGCCCTTTCACTCTGCGCTTGCGCATAAAACTTGTTTAAAATATAGTTTTGGTGCATATTTTAAAATTCAAAATTATAATTCTTACAATTTTTTATGGCTTTTAGATTACTCATATGAAAATAACTTGTAGATATAAAATAACTTAGAATTCGTTCTAGAATTTTTGGATGTTATAATTATGTTTCTAAGGGCAGTATTAAGGGGGGGTCTACATTTTAGGGCCCTATAACTCGAAAAGTATACAGGCGATTAGATTTAAGCTGCGAGTGGATGCAAATAGGATATGAATATGTGACGCCATTTTGTTGCCAAGATGGCCGACAATACTTACGGTGCCATTGGTGTAGATGTTCTCCAGTAACGGTAAATGTAGTTCAGTTAAATCCCGCAAGGATTTAATCCCTTTCTTGTGAACAATAGCGCATAAATACAAAGTTTCAATGGTTTTACCATCCCATTTTAGATCTGGCAACAAAATAAACCCAGTTTCGGGATTTTTATCCTCAAAAATAATGCGGTCGCTCTCTTTTTTATGCTCTAGTATATTATAGACCCACTATAAAGTTTAATTACATTTAGAATTTAATTACAGGTAAACAATTAGCTAAATTGTTATACCTGTAAATTAAATTGTTCCTTTGTTATAAACGGCAAAGTAATATTTTGATAAATATCAAATGTTTCATCGACTAAATGGATTTTTTGCGCAGAATATTTTTCGATGTGTTTGTCAGTTGCTGGATGAATTATCGTGGCTTTTAGCGCTAAATTTAATCTTATTAGTATACAATATGTTACGCACATTTGAGGTTACCGTTACCGTTTGCCTCGACCGGAGGGTAAAAATGGTAGTTCCCGTATATATCATTAGAAAATTCTTTTTTTAACTTAGACTCGTCAGAAAAATAAGTTTTTGTTAAGTCATTTTCGGAAAATGCAGATTTTTCTAAGAGAACTAACGCTACACCATTTTTACCGCTAAATGTGCCTTGTAAACAAATCGTTTTACGATTTGTGTTGTTTGTAAGAACTTTGTCGATTTCAAATGCTTTTAAATGCGATAAATGATCGTGAATTGAGTCAATTGTAGTGTCTAATTTGATTTTCTTTGTATTATTAACTTGTATTTCGTTATTTTCTGCCATAACGTAAGACATAAACAAAACACTGAGTGTTGCCAACACAAGGAATTTAATTTTTGGTGGAAAAACGGTAAGGGCACGTGAACAACTGATCGTTGACCTAATTGTTAAACACACAAACATATCACCAGTGTTGCCGCAGCGAATTATATTTTAGTACCAACTTTTACGAGAAAACGTACCACACTAAAAAAAATTGAATTATGGCGCCATTTTTTAAATTTGGCGCTTATTTTTAAATAATAAATTTAAAAACAAATAATCATATGGATTAAAAAACATTTATTAATATAATATAATTTATAATTATTACAAAAAAAAAAAAACAAAACTCTACTGCTTATCTTGAATTCTAAGTTATGGCATATAAAAGTAAAACAAATTATAAAAAAAAAATCATAAGAAAAAAAAAAAGAAAAATAAGCTGGCATACGGAAATCGATGTTTTTTTACCGTTTTTATGAACCTTAAACTTAAGACTTGTATATATGCCCTAGATGTGCACATCTCCTATTTTTGAAAAGAATATTCAAACCGGTAGTGCGCATGTTTATTCTATACATTTTTTGTTTTATCTCCAATATCACTAGAACGGCTACACTTACAGCAAATATAGTTATGTTCATAATGAAAGAGATTAATATTTCGCACAACTTTTGTTTAAAACATTTCTTCAAAAAATGTACCAGTTGCGAGAAAAATGCTACACGAAACATTATAAATACATATGTTGTTTACGTTGCCATGGATTCGCATAAAATCGGATATTTCTGTAGAGTATTGGTTAGTTTGACTGTTTGTTTTGGTTATATCTAATGAAAATGCGTAAAAGGAAGTACGAGTGCAGGCCACTCCAGATATTTTCAAATTGTTAACCAAAAGGCCATAATAATTAAAAACCACTGTTCGCCTAAAGGCTCTACGCATTGGTGCGTTATACGCGTACCAAATCTAGACTTGATTATTTTATCTTTATATTAGAAATATGTATTAGTTTTATTTATTGCATAATTAAATAATTGAATAAATATACAAGATGCCCATACGATAAATAGAATACTCCTACTACTACGCCTAATTGATATTAAAAATAATGAAAATTATAAAATTATAAATACATAGAGCCATGTATCTGTGTATCCAGCGTTCTATCCGAAACGATATATAAATCCTACAAACTAATATAAAATTGTATACATTGTAAACAATTTTTAAATTCGAAAACACTGCCGCTGTAATTGTAATTAAACCATTTTGTAATAACCTTGGATACAAAATAAATAAAGCGTTCCGGATACATACATAAATTATGATGAAATAGCTAATAGTGTAACAAAATATGTAATAATTTAAATAAAAATGACCTCCAAAAAAAAAAAAATTGAAAGCCCCGTTGGTCACCAAGCAGCTAGTTTCTTTATGTTGTATGATGACCGAGGCTTATATATGTATAGTATATTCACTGTATTCAAACAGCAACGTTCTTATTGACAGTTTAAGGTTAGGAAACAACAAAACGCTTAATTTTATTTAAAACAGCGCTGTTATTTACGTAAAAATGGCATTTAATAATTTAGAAACCGTTGAATTAAATAAAATATGTAGAACTTGTCTATCTGATACAATAGACTTAGAATCACTATTTGAAACATCGATAAACGAAATGGTTTCAGCTTGTTTAGAAACACAGGTTAAAAAACCGTTGTTTAACGTGTTTTTTCGCAATAATTAACCAGTTTTTTACAAATTAGATTATAGCAGGCGATGGTTTACCCGAATCAATTTGTAAGCAATGTATTTACCAAGTAAATATTGCGTATAAATTCAAAAAAAATGCCGAACAATCCGAATTAACGCTTCGAAATTACGTGACGCATAAACAAACAATTAAATTTGAGTTTGATTCGTTAAGTGATGAGGTTAAAACGGATTTTTCGGATTCGGAATTTTGTGAACAACCGAAAAGTTTACGTAGATCGCAAAGGTTTTCAAAATTGAGTGAAAATAGTTTAAAAGGTGACATAATTTAAGGTAATTGGTGTAAGACTAATTAAATATATTTTAGAATTGGATTTAGGACCAGATTGCCAATTTTGTGGGCAAATATTACGGGATACTAATCAGAAATCGCACGATAATCTATATCACCAACCTGGTAGACATACGTGCTTGGTTTGTGGTAAAGTTTACCATGAATTGAAGCTGCTTAAGCGGCACTTAAGGGTACATAAGTAAGTTACACTATATATTTGCACACAGTACACTATAAAACTTATAATGGCCGCGCAAAATGGCGGTTCAATATGGCTACCAAAAACAAAATGGCAATCCAACATGGCTACTACAAGAAACTCCACCTAAACCCCTAAAACTCATTTTAAATGGCACAATACCACAAAACCATTCCATTTTTCCACAATTTATCTTATAAAAATATAGATTACAGAAAAAACATTTATGTACAACCTGCGGAAAAGGTTTCTACGGCGCAAACGACCTAATGATCCACACTCGGACGCACACAGGCGAAAAACCGTTAATTTGTACGACCTGCGGTAAAGCCTTTTCAGACCCTAGAGGTTTAAATTCTCACATGAAGATCCATACAGGTATTTATCTTTTCATCATAAAATCGCTATTTCATTTCATGGTTATATTACGCGTTAGGGGAGAAACCGTTTACATGTACTGTATGCAATAAAAGTTTTGCGCATTCATTTGTGTTATCGACGCATATGCGGACACACACGGCCGAAAGGCCATACGTGTGTTCCGTGTGCGGCAAAACGTTTGTTTATGCACATAATTTGGCGATACACACGCGGTCGCACACGGGGGAACGGCCGTATCCATGCTCGATTTGCCAGAAAGCGTTTTCGTCCAGTAGTACGCTATCTGCGCATATGATGACGCACACAGGCGAAAAACGGTAAGATTTACAATAAATATGGTAAAAAAATGGGGGTTACTAAAAAAGGCTTCAATTGCTCAAAAAGGCTTCAATTGCTCAAAAAGGCATCAATTACTCAAAAAGACTTCAATTGCTCAAAAAGGCTTCAAATTCTCAAAATGTAGTTAAATCACGAATATTCTCGATAAACCTCATTTAAACATATAATTAAGCTCTAAACTACAGTTAAGCGTTGATTTTGAGTGGTACAAATGGCCATAATGCGTTTAATTGCATATTATTTCGTAATTTTACTACCCTAAATTACGAAATATGTTTATATAGATTTATATGCAGTGTTTGCGGTAAGAAAGTAGCACGGTCCGGTGATTTAGCGATTCATATGCGTACGCACACTGGGGAGAAGCCCTACGCGTGTTCAATTTGCCCAAAAACATATCGAATGTCGTGCCATTTAACAGCGCATATGAAAACGCATACGGGTATTAGATTTAAGTTAGCTTTTTGGACGATTTTAGTAGGAAATATTTGTTTTTAGGGGAAAAAGACCATATTTGTGCAATTTGCGGTAAGGCTTTCGCAGATGCGAGAGTTTTAAAGTCACATATGACTACGCATACAGGGGAGAGGCCCCATTCTTGTTCTGTTTGTCAGAAATCGTTTGCACACTACAGTGCATTGAGTAACCATCGGAAAATACATATCGTTGCACCGAATTAATTACTATTAGATAATTTTGAAATAATCAATTGTATTATTTAGTAATTTTTAAGAAATATAACTTATTTATTTAAGATACAACAAAAACCATTTTTACGTATGTTTTAACCGTAATAAAAAAAAAATCAACATTTTTTCCTAATTAAAATTTCCCCTAAAGTACTATCTAAATTCATTAAACTATATACATAATTATTTTCATGACGAAATCCTGAAAACTTTCGGAATAATTCATAATTCTCCACGCTGGGGTCTTATGAGACCCGAGTGACCGTAACGTTATTTATAATAGACATATTTGAGGTTAGGTTTGCGAAATAAACACGCATTGATAGTTTAATAAAGCATAAAATATTACATAATTAGCATAAATAATCATAATTCACCCAAAACACTGCCATGGGCCCCATTCTCGAATATTGCATTAGTCCCGCCCATATTCACGTTCGCTCCGCCCATTTTGACGAAATAATCAACCATATTTAATATAACTCCTGAGTTGAAGAGAGACAACAGTGTAAAAACCACAAAAAAGAAGGAATCTAATTGTTACATTCAGAAAAACATTTTCTTCACTACGTAATTTGTTAATAAAATTTATTTATGAAGGATACGTATAAAAACTCGCTCCCAATGTTCAACCATGTATAATTCAGTAACTAATAAGTACCGAAAGTACCCATACTTAATCAATTTTATGATAGAATCGAACATTTTCGATATTTAAATTAGTATTTGACAGCTAAAGCTAGTCGAAAAGTACAACGTTTACATGAGAAAAATCATTGGTTTAGTTTGAAGGTTTGCCACTAGATGGCAGTAACTACGTATGTAAATTTTAAATTAATTTTGTTTAATATCTCAGTTATGGTAATAGTAACAATATAACATATATTGCAAAAGTTATTCGTATATTAATTATCTATAACTTTTATAATACGATATTTTAATATATTTTGCAATTTTGTAAAAAAGTACAACGTTTACACACTTAAGAAAGCGAAAGCAACAGAATAATCATTGGTTTAGTTTGAAGGTTCGCCGCTCGATGGCAATAGTTATCATGTTAATTTTTTTAAATTAATTTTGTTAATATCTCAGTTTTGGTAATAGTAACAATATAACATATATTACGAAAGGTACTCGTATATTAGTTATCTACAACTTTTATTATGATATTTAATTGAATTTTGCAATACCAATTTTTATATTTAACTTTAACTGTTTATTCATAAACGGTACAACACTATTTAATAAATAAGTATTGCTTATAATTTGTATATCTACAACTTTTATTATAAACGTTTTGCTGTATATTAAAGTTTTAGTATTTAAAAAAAATTCTTAGTTCCTCATTTCAGTACTAGAATGCAGCATATAGCGTTTGAGATTAAATAGTATTAAAATCGCTGTGAATATATCCTCTATTATATATTTAGAACATTACGCTCAATTTTAGAGTAAATCGGTGATATTTACATATATATATACAATATTTATTTATAATTAAATTGATTATTTGGTATAAATTATCGATTTAATGTTCAGTTATGCATAATCTTGTACACTACAACGGTCTATGATGTATCTATGAATAATAATTAGTAATATATAGATTATTTATGTATATCCCTAAGATATACATAGCATTTGTACTAAATTTGATGTATGTTAGTTCGAGATTATACGTTTCGGTTTATATAAGTATACCCCAAATACGTAATTTCAAGCACAAAATAAATTTTGCTAAATTGATAACAAGGTTGAAATTGAAACACGCTTTTGATAAAATAAAGTGGTGGGAGTAAAAAATAGTTATATATGCATGTTTTATAAATGTATATGTTTGTATGTGTGTGTTTGTAGAACGCTTCTGTTTGTATAAATGCAAGCAATTTAATAAATATTTTTGGTTTGGTAGTAATTCTCTTGTATATGAGAGATACGTTTTATAAATCATTGTTCAGTATTAAAAAAAGGAAAATGGCGACAGTCAATATTTAAGGAAATTGCAAAATCACCACAAAAATTGATTACAAAACCCAGTGGACCAAACAACCACAATATACATACATACATACATATACGTTGTTCAATTTAAATTTGCGCCGGTTTAACAAAAATAAATAAAAATGGACCCTTAAAAATATATCACTTACTTTTCGATATGTTATAAAATATTCGATTATTTTCAACAGTTTTAAATAAATTCTGGGAAAGATATTTTGCTATTAGGAAAACATATATGTATAATAGTTGTTGTGGCCTGCACTATTCTTTCTTATAAACAAAAATAGGTGCGCCAACGCCTTCAGCTCACCCTGTTATCCCATCAGTGCATTATTTAATATTTCTATTGATACAGATATTTTTTATAATAATTAATTAATTTTATAATGCTATTGTTATTGATTAATTGCAATATTAGCAGTTTTAAATGAATAACTGTTCTGAGACAGGTTATTATATTTTTTAACAATTATATGTGTGTTTGTAAAAGTCCTTTTTTTCCGCAAAAAAAAAAAAACAATTTCTCGTATAAGGGTTAGAATATTTGACAGACGGTATGGGTCTCAAGGGAGTTGAGAATGATGGGGTATACCGTGTGAATTGTTACACATAAACGGGGCGCGAACTCAGTCCTCTGAAGTGGAAACTCTTGTCTCTTCGCTAATAGCTGACACTTTCAATACATGTACAGAATCACCCCACTTTTTGCACCCCCCACCGCACCCCCCCCTCTACACACCCACCCACAACTATCGGTCTATATAGCACTAGGTTAAGTCACTCAATAATTAATAGTAGGTCATTAATTTTTTAAGTAATATATATGTGTGTGTGCATCTTGTGCCCATATCATACACAGAGAAAAAGAAATCAATGGCTACGAGGCAGACTGCTTGCAATTAAATATAAATATAATTAAAAAATGCCTAAAATGCGTGATTGAGCCATAAAAGCATCATAAAATAATATTCGGCTCATAAATTTCAATTTCAATTTGCACCCCAAAACAATAAACCAATAAAATTCTTCTGGGCCATATAACACGGGTCATTAAACACATAAATAAATAATGAATCATTTAATAATGATCTAGAAATTAGTAGCACTACCTCCCCGCTCCCCCTGCGTTACCCCAAGCTCCCCAACTCGGGGTGTTATCAAAATGTAATTATATTTTGTCGAAATTTAGTCACAGTAGACAGCGCCTCGCATACAATTCATTCTGCGATTAAATATTCACGGAATTCAGCGACGAGGAAAATATTATTCGGGTGTTGTCAGTCGCATATAACACGATTTAACACCAAGTCGAATTCAATTGGTTAGTTAAGATATCCGAGTCCTGGTTCCTGCCACACTTTTGCACTCACGCCACATGTGCCCATATCATATAGATACAGACACACAGATTGAAAAAATGCGATATTATATTTTAATTCAATCGTGGAACATTTTTCGTCCAGTTTTATTACGAATTTGTATTGGTTTATTTGATTTTAATTTAAAACGTGACAATTTAAAAAATAATGTATCTCTATCTCATTCGTATCCCCTATATAAGACAAGGATAGTTGCGCAGTATTTTATGGCAATGCAAAGATTCCCAAGACCCGTCTAAATTACATGCAAGACTACGCGTTGTGGGGGGACGGGAGGGGAATAGCTTATTAAAAATCTGTTTGCTCGTTAACAAGGCGAGCAAAAAAAAATCTCATCATTTCTCTGTGTGTGTACATAATAAAATGTCATCCTCTTACGAAAAGCTAAGCTTAAGACCAACACTGAGCATCATACACATTTTGTTGACACGTAGAAAGTAAAAAAATGAATAAGAAAGTAAAAGATATGGGTACAAGTGGTGCTTCGCTTGCCGCCCATACATAATTGGCAGCGTTAAGTGAGGTATGCCTCGATTTGATTATTTGTGCAAATCAGTATATTTGAATGCCTCCTGCTTCCTGCTTCCGCCCCCCCCGTGTGCCGTTGGGGGGAGGGGGGCATGGTGCTTATTTTGGCGTCTATTCTATGTGTGCTAGACGGTGATAACAAGGCGTCGGCGTCGGCGTCGCAACTGTACTAGAAATGGTTACATTCAAGTTGTTCCGTCAAGTTGAAACTAAGACGCTCTTGCTTACAACGTGTGTATTCAATTCGAGTAATAAGCTTAGAAAATGGTCCCAGTGTGAACTCGAACGAGTTAAAAAGTTAAAAATACTTTAAAAAAAAATCATTTACCTTCGATGTGTCACATCGTATAATTTAAATACATTGTAAAAATGATTTAATTCAAGTTTACATATATAAAAAAAAAAAAATTAGTTATTTATTGCACTTTTTAGTAAATGTAATCTACAACGGAATACAAATATGTTGTATTTCGCATAAATACGGCTAAGAAATCGTTTTAAAAATGCACTAAGCGACTGTTTGCAATATTTAGTTGTAAAGAAGAAGATAACGGTGTATACCGGTAAAATAAGACGAAGCGGTTATGCTTTGCTTATAATGGCGGCTTTAATTCGACCTTATTCCCTCTTCAGTGGGTGGGGGGGGGCAAAGCGCAAGGCGCACATCTAGAGGATTTGAATAAACAGGGTTCTACGTTGGTGTGTTCGGATTTACATTTTCAGAAATGAATCAGTACAAAGTGGTTTCAAATCTCATATATATATACATATATATATATATATACAGAGTGTTACATTAATAACGTGCATATATAACTAACTTTTTACTTTCTTATACGCACGTATACGACCAGCGGTTTTTAATAATTATGGCCCTTTTTGTAGATTATTTTAATAATAAAACATTTATTTAGTGCATATACTTATAATATTAAATATTTTTTAACGGCCTTTGAGTTAACAATATGGAAAAATCTTGTGTAGACATTAGTAGAATTATTTTTATTAGGGTGTTATTAAGGGGGGTTCCAAATTTTGGGGCCTTATAACTCGCGAAGTATAGTGGCGATTGGATTTAAACTGCGACCGGATTCAAATAGGTTGCCTAGTAATATGTGTAGCAACTTTGGTGTGAATCGGTCTGGTACCTTCAGAAGAGTAGAAAGCACAAATTAGGTCTTACAAACGACGACTAACATCCAAGTATATAAGTTATATATATACATATTTGGATTCAGGGCGACGAGACAAACATTTTAGGTTTGCCGAGAATGTTACAGACACACCACCGAATGCTTTAGCGAGCTAATTATATATATATATATATATATATATATATATATATATATATATATATATATATGTGTGTATAAAGGGGTGTTCTCGGGTGTTTAATCGGCTGCGTGTGACAGATAGCAGTGACAAACTTGCAAAAACAATGAGGCGCTATCATCACGCGCTTGAGCTGCCATCTGTCGATTGGCGCACGTCTTAAAAGCGGACCAACTGAAATAATTTGATTAACAATAAAGCATCAAGTCCTCTATCAACTCGAAGCCATGTTTATTTTAAACTGTTTCGTTCGACTGACACACGACAGACAGACACTCCCTATACACATTTCTCGCACTTCATGTCAGTTAATTTTCTAATTTTCACGACTCGCAATTTTATTACCGCTCTGTTAGATACTTGTCACTTGTTTAACTGCTTATTACTTTGTTGTAATCAAACTTGAGTAGTTGTTATTCCGAAATCTGAACGTTTTACAACATACATTTAAATGCTCATTAAACAGAAAACGAACTTTATTTACGTTGTAAAATATATCTAATCTAGAATAGCCTACACTCGACTTTTACTTAGTTTTCTATATATATATATATAATAATAAATTTGCTATTTGCGCATTAATAATTTAAGATTCGTATATTTGGAATTGTTTGGTGCAGATCCAGGCAACTTTGCATGAAAATTTCATTAAAAAGAGCTGGTTAGTCGTTATATCAAAAGTATAATTAAAAATCTTTAGAATGAATTTCGCGGGGATTAAGAAAGCAGGCTATGCAAATTAAGCCACTTTTAACCGTATAATATCATAGTACTTAAGCGCTTTAAGCACTGCGCCACTTTAGATAAGCTGCAAAAGAACGAAAAAAAAAAACAAAAAAAAAAAACAAATATATACCAACCGAAATTAATTAGTTCATACTTATTTATATTCTAAATAGCAAAAATTAACTTTTTAATAGGCAATAAGAGTTTTGTTAAATTTATTACGTGTACAACGTTGCAATGACAGGACTTTTCTAGAGACTAAATTCAATATGGATTTAATTGGATTTGGTAAAACATCGATTAATATTCATTGGGAGGATGTCGACTCTGTAGATTTAACTTGATTAGTTTGTGTCTTCAAGCCTTAGGACCTTTCATGGACATCCCATCCGAGGGGCCAACGAATATTTAAAAAAAAAAGTATATATATATAAAAAAAATCGCTTTTAAGTTCATAGGAAAATTAAACATGGACATGCCACCTTTGTGTTCTAAGAAAAAAGAACGAGTATGTGTATTACTTTTGAATATGAGAATAAAAAAATATATATATATATTCTTTTCATATAACATGAAAATAAAAAATAATAATTCTCGCAAATCATACAAACAAAATAAAATAATGAAAAATGCCAATTTAATTAAAATATATACATATATGCATACATATGCGTTTTTAATTAAGAACGGTTAATTAGAGATTTTAATGAGTCATTTGCCTGGAGACCTAAGTTCACCTCCCACCCCGTACACCCCTTTGCTGTATCTTTTATTTCAAAAAATCTAGGGCAACTGCTTACCCAATTAAATAAATGGTATTTTTGCAAAGATAAGGTTTTGCAATAATACACACAAAAAATAAAATATTTAAAAGGATTTTATAACAAAATAATTGGGTTGATTATTAATTTATTTTATTGAACGTGTACGAAATAATTTTTAATAATGTATGTATTAGATGTAGAATTGACTGTATATGATATGGGCACAAGGGTTAACCTAGTATATTAATAATTACTCATAAAATATTTAATACAATTACCATGTTCACATGGAGGATTCAATACTGGAATGAGATTGAACTGACTACCTCGTGTGTTCACATCTCCGGGATTGAATTTTCATTTAAATAAGATTAAAAGTTCTTAAAAATCCCGATAGATGCGCTGTTTGTCAGCTGATTACAGTTGTCATTCAGGGGCGTCGTTAGGATTTCAATTGCGTGCGGGGGGCGCAAAAATTTACTGATTCACTTACGTAATACAAAATGTGAATTTGTGATGGATATTCCGTAGGTGTGTCTATATTTAAAGAATACATTTTGGGAATACTAGGTTTAAAAGAGAGGGTACGTGCGCCCCCACTGAAATGTCCTATCGACGCCTCTGCTGTCACGATACTGCGCATGCCTCATTTCAATCCAATCCTTGTTTTTTGTGTTCACACGCGGGATTCAATACCGTATTCAATCAGTCATGTGAACATGGTATATGTTTACCTAATATATGAGGTCTCCTGGTAACTGTTACCAGTACCTGTAAAAATAGTGGTGTACCCCCTTGGCGTGTGGGGTCTCCTGATATGATGAGAATATTAGCCAGCCAAGACACAATACACAATATGATTATACAACATTATATAATAAACCAAATATAGCGTGTTCGGTGGCATAGTGTGGAATATTTGCATAAGTAACGAGTGCCCGAAAACCGGAGTCTGTGTGCTAGCTCTGCTCCGGGAACCATTCACCGGCTAAATTAAACCCACGGGAACACTTTGTTCACCCGGACCCTTATCCAGTGCGGCCCCAACACTGTTGGTGCAGGACCGGACCCAACCGAATGTTGTTAAAACAATTTAATGATGCCAATGATTTGCAAATAAGATTTATTTTACGTTTTCTATACTGGGTGCTAACTGCTTCGCCACCGCCGTTCTATCAACAAGGGGCCCATCACAAATATTTCAAAAATACATGCTTTGCTATTAGAGCACTATGGTGACATGTGCCTGTTTAATAAATATGGTGAAAATCTTAGACGATATTTAAATAAGTATGAAATAAATTATGCATTAACGAAAAAAATGTAGTCTGTTTTATACATGTGCCATTGTGGGGGGATATGTGTGAATTACAATGCAGTGGCGTGCAAGTAGGGTGTGATTTACACCTACTGATATATCAGTGAAGCTCGTTTATCATAGTCGTACGTGACCTGTTTGCCAAACATTTCCCTCACCTCGCCACACCACTAGATCTTACATATATAAAAAAAAAAATGAAATGAAATGAAAAAACAGCAGGATTTAAATCTATTAACTGTCATAGGCAGCGCGAACATTTCTCAAACGTTTTGATAGAATCAGCCTTTTGACAGAATCATTTTCTTCCTGATTACGTTCTACAGGACTTATGTGTGGTTATTGTCCTTTTTTTTTCAGCCGTTTATATGAAAGTTAAAGGTGAAGTAGGGGGTCGCGCGCGGAGACAGTATATCTACTCTGTGTATTGACCGGTAAAGTCCAAGACTTTGATTATTGTCAGATGAGGTCGATCGGAAAATTGAAAAGTGAACTTGTATTCAAAAGTTTTTGGCACGTGCAGGGCCGGCCTCACCGAAATTTAAATAAATATATTCGTAATTCTAAATAGTACGTCGTATGTTTGTAAATTTCTATAGGGCGGCTGCGCATTGAGCCTTGAGGTGAAACTAGCTTAAGACAGTCCTGTAAAGGCGAGGTGAAACTTTGCCAACAAAATATGGAAAGACGTGATGTCTTCCCAATTGAGTTTCTTTCTGTGACTATATCCGAATAGATATGTTCATGTCATAACCATAACACAGATACGTAGTGTAGTTTACATTCATATTATTCTATCTCCACCCGAACTATTCGTTGTTCCACGGTAACGGCACTAGTCACATATATTCTACACTACATAAGAAATATGTTTAAAAAAATATTGCTTTATTTTGTTTTAAATTTTCCATTGATAGGGATTTATAACTAACAAATTGTTAATTTAAAAATAAATTTTAAACAAACGACAATGCACGCTTTTAAAATCTATTGTACGATCCAATTTCGTATTACTCGGGCCAGACAAAGGGGCTGCCCTTGGCTATCTGCGCTGAGGTAAATGGCGGTTGGGGGCGGGTGTAGAAGACCGTGATATGTAAGATAGAACCCAGTATGCTAAATAGAATACGACAAGGATATGAACACGTCATTTCTCGGTTAACCACAAAGATATACCCTTCTCACTCGCTCCCTTAGATTTGCATTTTTCTCCGTGTTGCAAGAAATGTATTTTACTAAAAATATAACGGAAATTACACATTTTTCAAATTTCTCATATCACATTTTTGAATATTTCTAAAATGTAATACATACACACGTGTTGGATATTGAATAGTTAATTTAGTATAGCGGGAGGTGTTAATTTCGGTAGCGATTAAAGTAAATCCTACAGAAATGAGCAGGGGGGGCTCACTGAGAGCTGTAGGGTGGTTGGGGCTTGATGGTTCGATTTCCGGCCGCTGTCGGCACTAACAGTGACAAATGGAAGGAGACATGTGACCATGTACCCCATCTCTTAACTATATATATATATATATATATATATACATATATATATATATATATATAT
Source organism: Leistus spinibarbis (assembly GCA_933228885.1). Classification (NCBI taxonomy): domain Eukaryota; kingdom Metazoa; phylum Arthropoda; class Insecta; order Coleoptera; family Carabidae; genus Leistus; species Leistus spinibarbis. Next base: position 7,714,116 of record OW121804.1, on the reverse strand, counting down.
ATATATATATATATATATATATATATATATATATATATATATATATATAGATTCCCGTTGCAGGTAGAGGGAGCAATACATGCTGTTTTAAACCCAAACGCGTAATATATGTCTTGATTCCGTTACATACGACATCAGTGGCGTAGAAAGTAGGGCTATTTTATCTTTATATTAGGAATATGTCTATGTATTAGTTTTATTTATTGCTTAATAAACTAAACAAATATATATATTCAATTTTTACTTTCTTAAACGCAGTATACATAATATATTTAATAAATCGTATGAACTATGCCTGCTAACATTTCGACAGACAGTCTCAAATATGTATAAATATATAGACTATAAGCCAACAAGTGAATCGAATTGGCAAAACGGGAGTGTCACACAGCTCGCAAATTATTATAAATGAGTCGCGGTTGCCCGGATTTGGGCCACTTATCATCGCCCTAAGAACATGCAACTTGTGGCGACATGTTGCCTTTGCAACATATTCTCACGTCACACAGTTTAGACAGAGACAAATTAAGTGTAATCACACAAAAAAAAAAACAAAAACTATTATATTTACTTATATCAATTTCTTGGACAATCTTGCTCTTGAATATTGCTGTATGAACATAAATCACTTGTGTTGCTGGTAATGCATGTCACAGGGATAATTATTACACTATAGTTACAATACATACTGATTTTGTGTCATAGTATAATCGTAGAATGAATTTAAAGCAAAATAAAGCAATATTATAAATATAGATAGTCAAAAAAGACAAGAAAGTCGAGTGCAGGCCCCTTAAACACGTTTCTTCTTCTAGTAAAATATAATTGAGTTATAAATTATTAAATATAATTTTTAAACTGAAGATAATGCCGTAATTGTTAATTGTAATGAGTAATTAAGTAATAATTTAGTGCAACATTAGTGCAAGATAATGACCATATAGCTACTTAGTCTGCGGTAAGATTAGCCGTAAGGAAAATACACTAGGGAACCATATTGTCTGCGCTAAAGTGCATGTAAGATACGACAGGTAACGCCTACCTAGCTATGTGGCAAAAAAAAACGAACCAACATCTTTATTACAAAGCTTTTACCCCACATCGTACCCCCGCACCTGCATGCTTCTCGCGGCCATCAACTTTTATTCATAAACTTTAAAACAATAAATTATTTACGAAAAAGTCGTACCTGCACACGAATCAAATATAAAATTCATATATTTCTAATTAAAAAAAATTTATAGGTTGGATATATCACCTTTGCGCCCTTAGCCAAAATATTGTAGGGCCGCCCCTGACACTCATGTTTTGTCAATATAGTTATGTTACATTTAAAACGCCTAAATTTACAAAAAGAAAAAACCTAACGCAATAAATCTCGTATGCATTGCCAAAGTTTTCGGGCTACGATTTAATTACCATAATCCTAGGGTGACAAAGGCCCGTGCGCGTGTTGCGTATGATTGAATTATCTCAAGTGAAATCGTCCTGTTTCACAGTGCGCAAGCGCGCCAGCCCACTTTCTCACCCATATTCCTTCGAAACCAAGAATCACAATTCAATTATGTAGAGTATCTAGTTTAGTTTGTAGCTTGTTCATAATTACATATATATAGGCCTTCGCCCCCCCCCCGTTTCTGGCCCCCCCTGCAGGGGTGGTATGTTTCCTTCATATTGATTACGCTGTAAAGCGCCACTTCTGACGCTTGCCTAGCCCAGTGCCGGCGCATAGAGGCCGGAAGCCCCTCCCCAAATATATTAATTACTATATTCACTTTCAACACTGTTTCAAAACCAAATTAATATTGTTTTATATATTTTAATAAGTATTAACTTAACAAACCTATTTACGTTAGTTTAAATAACTTAAATGAATTCTAAATAAAATTCTGGTTAATTAGAGCCCAAACTCAATTTTTTATCATAACCAATCCGGAGTAGCAGTCCGGGTTACACCCATTTTATATTCCGGAATAACAACACGATTAAACAAAAACAAGAAAAAAAAGTACCAGCTTTAACACATTCCGTGTTTGTTTCTCAGTGATACTCCAGGTGTATGAGAACATCGACTAATTATCACCGGAATGCAAACTCAAACTCAAACCCCGGAAGTATAGATAAAACAACGTATTTGGGCTCTAAGTACTCAGAAATTAATCAGGAATTCAATTCAACTGCAAAACTACCACTAAACAGTTTCAACTTCAAGTTAGCGTTACTCCGGGCGTATGATAATTTAAACTGATTACCACTGGAGTCTAAACTCAGGAGGTATAGATATAAAATCGTGTTTGGGCTCAAATAAACCAGAATTATATCAGGCAATTTAGATTTTAACTTTAAACCAAAACAATTTTCGGAGTGTGTGATAACTCAGATTGATTATCTCCGGAGTGCAAACTTCAGAAGAATAGATAAAAAATCGTATTTTGTGCTGAACTGTCCTGGGATTTTACCAAGGCTTCAAATCTAACTGCAAAACTACAGCAATTCAGTTTGTTATTCACGAGAGTGCTACTCCGGTTGTGTGATAACTTACTACAGATTATCACCGGAGTATAAACTCCGGAGGTATAGATAAACAACGTGTTTGAGCTCAAATTAACCGCAATTTTACTAGGAATGCAAATGTAACCACAACAATTCGAGTTGTTCGTCATGTGATAGTGCGTATGACATCACAGGAGTATAAACTCCGGAGGAAAAGATAAAAAAACGTGTTTAGGCTTAAATTACGCGTAATTTGGTCAGGAATTCAAATCTGACGTTGAAACTGGAACAATTAGGGTTGTATTGGGGGTAATTGTGGACAAGAAAGGGTATCTCCGTCACTGTACAAACTACAGGATGTTTCATGTCGTACGTTGTGTGCCATCTGGTACACACCAGTGTATCTTGAACGCAACATCACTCAGATCAACGTGACTTACGCCAAACTTGGTTATTTTTCATAAGGACGTCGTGGGGGGCGGTAGCAGCAGGCGGCAAAGGGCGGGGGGTACAGTAAAGCGTCGAGCGTCAAGAACGCCGTGTCTAAAATGTACTAACTTGAAATTATATTATAAACTTTCAATTGACTGACTTGTAGATTGAAATAATGTATATATGAAATACTCTGAATATAGTAATTAAAATTGAATAAATTAGATCGTAAGATTGTTTCCCTAAAAGGGGTGGTAAGGACCGCTAGTTTGAGTATATTACCAGCAATATATATAGTACAGACATACGACCGAATGTTTTAATTATTTTGTACGTCCTACGAGCTAAACATCAAACGATTTTATAATACAACTAATATAAATATACCAATATATGTTGTGTGTATTTAAATCGAAACGAGAATTAAAAAAAAACTAATTTAAATTACGTCTGCCTCACTTTAAAAGAGAGTAAGCGCTTGTACGCTGTGTGTGTGTATCATTTAAAATCGTATTTATTTCATGTATCTCATTCGAGACTATTTTTGGTCGTTTTTATTTATTTATTTATTTATTTGATGCACTGATGTGCCAATATTTCCATTTGAGTGGCCGTCAGTCCGGAGTTTCCGAGTCCGCGCCGGAAATTGGTCACGTGGCGCCACATGTCGACACATTGACCAGGCGTTGAATAAAAAAATATATAAAGGACCACAGGCTGAAATATCGCTGGCACAGAACATATGGCCCAAATAATATGAACGATTCCGCGATTGTTCACATGATTGACAGATCTGTCAGTGCAATAGGGGCGGAAGGGGCAAGGGGACGGTCCGAATTATGTTTTTTTATTCCTGTCAGTTATTGGCTGAATTTATTTCGTATATATATATTATTTTCAGTTTGAAATATTGTTTTAGAATATAATTTAAAGGTCAAGGTTCTAGGCTCCGACTTAGATCGTTCTAGAGCCTTGTTGTATAGAAACTATGTATACGATATTTAGGCATGTTAATCTGGTAGTTAGAAGGAATAAATAGACCGCCAGAGTGAGCCAGAAATCAATAGTAGGAAAGAGATAAATAAATCGTGTGAAACCAATAAATTAATAGCGGTTATTTAATAGTTTAAATTACTAACGATTGTTACCATAAATATGGTTGCAGTGTATTTCGATTATTAATCGATTGTTAATAGGTTCTATTCGATTATTAGTCTATTTTTTCGGTCTTAAATACTTCATTAACCGATTTGAAATGGATCTTTCATTCGTATATCGCTTTTATTATTTGAAAATTGACCAGGCTTCATATTTTTTATTTAAATCTTAATTTCTTATACGTAATGAATAAGGGAAAGTATAGTGCACAAGTCTCGCACCATAGTAGATAAATATCTTGTGTGTGTGTCGGTTACTCTAATTTAAGAGATTCAATTAATTGTTTTTGACAGTTATGAAGATGGTGTGAAACCTCAGGCGTTTCACAGCGAAATAGTTGAGTTATACACGTAATTTGTAAGTTCCTCTTTCTGCTAAACTTTGAATTGCCACATTTAAGCGTACACCTTCCCCCCCCCCCCACTCCCCCCCCCCCCCTTTACGCAACAACTTATACAACATAGAATCATAGGCGTAGAACAAGATATGCATATATTAAAGTAATAATAATTACAATAAATCAAGATATATTTCATTTTTTTCACTCTGTGAGCACAAAAGTTACATCTCCAAATACGAAATATTACATTCTTATACGAAGGTTTTACTGCATAAAATCAGATTATTTACGGTAGGTGTGTGTGTCTGTGTACGCGATGTAACAAAATGTAATATTCTAAAGTTTTCGCGGGATATATAGCGTTATACATGTTTGTTTTATTTACTGGTGTGTGTGTGTGTTTGTGTGTCTTCAAAACAATGTCTTAAAAGGGCTATATTCATCAAAGAAGAATAATTTCCTTAATTACCCCTATTCAAACGCAGTGTTGCCAACCAAACAATATTTATATTATATACACTTGTTCGCGCAACACAAACAAATCAATTGTCTTTTCGTATAATCAACGCCCAAATTATCAAAATGGCGTCATTAAAAAAAACAAACTTATTGTTATGTTTGTCGCCAATTTGGAGGGCTGTTAGTATTTGTACTGAAATAGACGAAAGTTTTGGGGCAACAATTTCAATGTTTATGTATTGGGGGTCAAAATACTCGTGAGTATTGGTGGTGTCGAGTGACCCTGTGGTCATACGTTTGGTCTTTGTGGACATAAATTAGGAATATTCGCCGCAAATGTGTAACTAAGGGATGGTAATTAAACGTAATGGCTCCAAAGACATTTTAACCCCCAGTTATATTATAGCCAGCATTTAACTACTATTATATACATTAAATATACATACATATATATATATATATATATATATATATATATATATATATATATATATATGTATATATATACTATTTTTTTAAATCTCAGTAACGATACGAGATACAGAAAAAATGATACAGGTTAGGTTAGGTATATATATATTTAATACGTATTTTAAGGTGTAATGTGTACGCTTATATAGTTTTATATGTATTTGATGTGTGTTTGGTGCAAATAAATGTTCATTTCGGTTATAAGCCGACAATAACCAGTGACCGTATTTCTCTTTGCACAGTTATAACCATATCCCATTCAATAGAATTGGAATTTGGAATTAACTGGCTAGTATAGTGTGAGCCAGAGCTTTCGCTTGTCAATTTTCTGTCACTATTGCTATTGTGGTTATTATGGCCATGACGTGTTAATCTTGATTGGTTCATACAAAAAATTACACACACTAAATAAATATTCACACAAAAATACACTGGATACAAATTCCGAAGTGTGAAATCTGTTAGTTTTTTCAAGTAATAATAGGTTGAGGATTTGATTGTCGCACTTTTATTTGAAAAATTTTGTCGAATAATGTACCATTTAAAGATGCTACAGACGTACGAACGAATGCTTTGTACGGCGAGCTAACATTAGTGTATATAAGATTGTTAATGGTTATACAGCTGGAGGCATTGGTACCTTTTTATTAATTACAATTAATTTATATAAACATACGTACATTAACTTGCACATTGGTAGTCAAATAGAACATATTTTGATTAAAATAACGCAATAAATTCATTCATTAAAATTATATTCAAAAAAATAAAACACAATTTCATTTATGTAAAATACCCATTGACTGCAAATGACAACTGTTACCAATATAATTTTCATTTGTGTCTATTGTATTTCAACACATACATACATATAAATACATACATAAATATACTTACATATAGAATAATAATTTTCTTTCCGAATCGGAGCGTCAGTAATGTACAAGTGCACAACCAATACTGATTTCAGTCAGTTTGTCATATATGAATAAATTAACTAAGATAGAACCTGCATAATTTTTAACAGTTATAAAAAGAAAACAAAGCCACAATACATTCAATTCGACAACAAATTAAATTCGGTTTCTAACAAGTTTATACCTAACATATTAACTCGGTACCGGGCGATGCCAAGGCCACGAGACAGGCTATGGCTTGGGTGTTACCAGTACATTGGCATTGTTTCGTCGGGGTGGTTGAATAAAATAGTGTATACGTTTAATATTGTGTGTTTTATTTCTGTATCTTAAATATATATTGTTTTATCAAATGTTATAATAATACAATAATTGTTCGGTTTCGGTGTACAGTTATTATAATATAAGGTATGTATTTGGATATTACACCTAGAATAATAATTATTACTAAGTATTTTTCTTATTTTTCACATTTCTAACGAAAAACCCAATGTATTTATAAACTGCGTGTGTATATCTCAATTGAAAACGTAAATAATGCTATTCTATTGATAGTTTTTAGGGGGCTTTATGGCCCAACTGTTACTTAAGTTGCCTATGTTTCGGGGGCAAATATCACTAGTGACAACTAAAGAATTGTTCACAGCTAAAGAATTAGTTAGCTTAGAAATTATAAGTAATAATTCCAGTTTGTTGTATGACAAGGTTAACGTTCACAGCAACAAAATTTTTCATAAATTGTGTTAATTTTGTTGCTTGGAATGCTAGCATTGTTTGTCTTAATACAAACTAGATTGTTATTTGTAATTTTCTAAGCTTAATTACTGATTGTTTCGCTGTGAACAATCCATTATACAATGATTTCCGTCTTAATAAACTCCCTAGTTTTTGTGTTTTGTATAAATTGAAACTATTTAATTGGAAAACGTGATTTTTTCTTCGATTTCTAAAGTCCGGCTGCAATTACAAATATACCATATTTAGCTCAATGTTCAAAGTACAAATGTACACAATGGAATGATTTTAATTCTATAACGATTTAACTTCCTTATACGAATGAATTTAAGGAAGTATTGTAATTATGATACATTTCGAACTCGAATAGCGGAAATACATGTTTTGACCATTCTTGAACTGGAATTACGTCTGTGTGTGTGTGAACGCTCTAGAGCTAAAACTGTTGAAGGAAAATAGTTGACACTTTAAATTATAAATAAAACTGGATTTATAAATTGTAATGAATATTTCCTTCGCTGTAATTACACTGCTAACAATTATTTGTAATTTTCAATCATTAAGCTGTGAATGCACCGTTATGGTGTATTCACAGCTAACTAATTAATAATTAAGATTAGAAATTATAAATACAAAACCAGTTTGTATTATGACAAGTAATGCTAGCATTCACAGCAACAAAATGAACACAATTAATTATACATTTTGTTACTGTTGTCTGTCATACAAGCAGCTGGAATTAAGGATTGTTCACAGCTAAGAAATTATAAGTAATAATTTCAGTTTGTTGTATGTTGCTTGGAATGTTAACATTGCTTTTCATAATACAAACTAGATTATTATTTGTAATTTTCTAAGCTTAATTACTAATTGTTTCGCTGTGAACAATCCTTTATTACTTGTAATACCTAAGCTTAACTACTAATTGTTTCGCTGTGCACCTTTAGTGCATGTAGTTTGCGTATAAGAAAGTAATAAAAGGACGATTGAAAGAAAATGGTTTGAAACCGCGTATTTCGGGGCGCACTGTATTCAGGAGGTGTATGGCTGGTTGCATTGAATGGAAGTGGTTATTTGCCAAGGTGCGGGTTCAGTTTGATCAGTGTGTCCGTCTCTCTCCCCCCCCCCGCCATGTCCCTCTTTGCCAGATACCCTGCAGCAAAAGCGTGTCCCCGTTTAGATTCCAGTCGAACGGTGCGGCGCTGGCGTCGTCGTCCGTATTACCTGTACAGGAGCGAGTACCTCTGCTCTGTTTCAAACATACGTTTGATTCAAATCACGTACGGATGTTTAAATGAACCTGGATTGATAGAACGTATTGTCTCACACACACAGACACACAGACAGACACACACGATAGCCGGAAAGGCAGTAGCTAGTGCATAGGCTCAGCCGTGTTCACTTGGTCTTTTATCATCCTGGTTGCTCGGTCGGTCGGGTTGGCTTGTACACTTTTGTTCTGTTTTCAATCAGACTTGCAGACTAGGAAACACACATACACTTAGACAAACACACATACACTTATACTCGCACGGACACAATTCACTCGTATTCGTCGGTAAACATTTATTGACCCACTAGAGCCCACTGGTGACATATACATAATATTAATGACATGGTACACTGACTTGGAGAAAAACTAATTTATATTAATAATTTATACGACAGTTTACTAAATAAATAAACACTTTAAATAAAATGATAGTTTACGTATTTGGTATCAAATTAAAGGGCTTTTTGAAACCATTAAGAAAATTTAGGTTTCAAGGTGTTTCTTTATTTTTAAATCTCCGGTAACTTACTGCTATGTTACCTAAACATGATTTACGGTTTTTAAATGTTTTTCTGAAGACTTTATAATAATTTGAATCAATTTTGGGTATACGTGAGTTACAGTTTTTATTTAAATTTTGAATATATGCGTACTATTCTCTTTAAAACGGCGTCGTATATATATATATATATATATATATATATATATATATATATATATATATATATATATATATATATATATATATATATATATATATATATATATATATATGTAAGTTGAAATGACAAAGAGAAGAGATCGTTTGTAAGAGATGGTAAGGCCAAGCACGTAGCCACGAACCAGTGAATATATGAGAGATGAGAGATAACCTGAGAGACAAGGAGGGCGAATATACCTCTACCGCTACCTCCTATTCATCATGTATTGAATGAAAGCGTACGTGAGTTAATCTAGCGGTGGCCGCCGATTCTATAACCAGCCCACACGGCACTCAACGTGTGATCATTCATTTTAGGACTAGAATCCATTCTCTGCAAATGCGACACCCTTAAATATATCTTTCAAACTAATATTGATTTCTCACGAACTCTCTCCAACTATTGTATTCTGGCTCACTCACTGGCTCTCTGCAACATATGCACGCTTCTAGGAAGCATCGATGTCTCTCTACAAGGCTCTAGAATAATCTAGTAGATTCGGTTACAATAAATATGTAAATTAGCATCTCTTCAAGATTGTAGAGATTCTAAGAGGTGATTAATGGGATTTGAGACTATTAAATAAATGTTGTTAAGGACATGAATAGTAAGCTGCTGTATAATAAAATAAATTCAAGTATTTTCAATAAATAATTCGTATTTTATATGTTCTGTAGAACTTGTTAAGACAATTTACAAGTCAAACATAATTTTCTTGTAGCCTCAAGCGTTTTGCAAAATCAATTTTAATATCTGTTATATCTACACGTTTCTCTATATCCATGGAATTGGCTACATGGCGTATTTAACTATTTGCCTCTGAAAGTATATTTTATGATTAAGGGCGACGAGACGAGATATTTTTGTTACGAAAATTGTGTTTTTCGAGAACCTAATTATAATTTATGATTAATATACAGTTCATTAAGGACTTTTTATATAAAATACTTTTTTAATAAATTACATAAGTCGATTAATTGAAAATATTATTTTCTTACAAATGATACACTTTTTGAGGAAAAAAATTAAATAGAAATTGTTAAAATCTTTCATTTTAAATGTATTTTTTTGTAAGTGTTTTTAATATTATTCGCTTAGAACTTTATTAAAAGGTACGAAGAAAAAATAAAAGAGATAGTTTAGTAAACGACAGCGTAAATGAGTTTTAGTTGAATTAATTTCTGTGTAATGTGTGTATGTGTGTTTGTATGTAGGTAACGTACACATGTGTTTTAGTACGAGTTGTATTTGAAACAGATATAACAAGCCGTTTATATGGATTTTGTGTGTGCTTAAGGGCTTTCTGGGCAAATCTTGAAAATGTCGACTACGTCGTCGCTGTCGACGGCGTATGAACGAACTGCTGTTACCGCCACTATAGCGCTAGCCTTACATTTCACTGATAAAGATCTTGGGGACGTTTACTTTCCATGTGACTCACGTGGGATTGCCGTACCCCTCCGTCCCACCTCCCACCTCACCTGTGCGCCGAACAAAATTCTGTTCTCAGTTTTCCGCAAAAAAAAATTGAAGTGGCCAGCATTTTTTGGTTATTTCAGTTTCTCTTCGAGAATATAAACCGAAGAACCAAATATCCGAATTTAATTATACGTATTATAAGTGATTTAGGGACTTTCTGATTGGTAGAAATTTTGAATAGATGAAATTAGCTGCTGATCAAAATTGAATGAATAATTTTATATACTCCCTGCTCCCTTTCACCCTCTTACCATTATGTCTGGGTGTTTTATGCTCCATACAGGGTTTTCGATGGGTTTGATAATCTAATATAGTATGAGAATGTGATAGGTGTTGAATAGGCTGGGGCGCGCGATCAGAGCCTGCAGTAAACTTGCTCCTTTAGCCGTGTGTCTGTGGCTGTGTGTGTGTGTGTGTGTGTGTTATAGATTCGTTGCTACCTCTGCTATATAGAAAGGTAATGCATTGAGAATCCAATAAAGCCATTCTTTGCCGCCGGAAGGCACCCGGTTTGGGTGGGGCAGAGGGCCAAGGGGGGTGGGGGGGTGCACCGTGGTTTCGAACGAATTCCATAGGGAACTGTTCGCCTTGCATTCATCTCTCTTTCTCCATTCACCTATCTCCCTCTATTTACTTGTCATGGAAGAATTTGAATAATTACATAAGATTCCGACCGACTAGAACTCAAGTGAGTTTGTTGTCCTAGTATCCATGGCTCTACTCGGTATTGTTACGTTAAGCGTCGTTTAGTCTACTACGAGCATTATGCTGTTATCCATGGTTTATTTAAATAATAAACAAGCTTAGGTACAACGTACACTTATGCGTCCAGCTCACCTTATGAGTAATATATGCGATGGGAGCATCAACTTTTAATTATTAGAGCCTTTTATTTAACAGTTTGAAAACATGTTATAGATTTAAAAAGTGTTACAATTTTTGCAAATTTATTTTAAAATTCAAAATTATAATATTTAATTTAATTTTTACGGTCTTTAGGTTAACAATATGAAAAAATCATGTAGATTTAAAATATCTTAGAATTATTAGTAAAAATTTTGGGTGTTTAAATTATTTCTATAAGGGCAGTATTAAGGGTATATGTATGTGTCTTTTGGCGGAGGTGCCTTTATATATAACGAAATTTGTTCATATATTCAGTTGAATGTGTGTGTGTGCAGCCTTTATGCAAAAGAATCGAAGTGAAAAATCATTCTTTCCAATATATCTCAATTTTCAATTTCATTCAGCACCTCTTAGCTGTCGGTTTTACGTACCACCTCCCTTTGCTACCGCCCCCAGCTTGCCTCCTACTCCTCTTGCCCCTCACCGCACCAATGATATCTGAATTATTCATTTTAATTATCAATCGACACGCTATAGTTTATCTCCTACGGAAGTCTCAATTTTCAGTGTGAAAAAAGCACACGTATTCACAGATATGCAGTAAAAAAAATTGTATTCAACTCACAAATTCACAATATAAATTATTTTGGACGAAGTCTAAAAGAAAATAAATATCTCAATTAATTTTTGGTCTTTTAATTATTGAACAATTGACTAACTTTTTCATGGCCAAATATACATATTAGTAAATAATAATTAGGGGTTACATTGATCTCGAAGTAAATGTACCGAAATCTTAAAGTTATAATATAATGAATTACGTTTTAACATCGTTATTTACAGCGGCCCTTTCGCACATAGATTTTCCACTATAATTTGAATGTATATAGTACGGCTAAAATTGGTGTACGAAACTACACCTACAAGCATAGATTACACCGGCTCGACACTTATTTTACACCGGAACTAATGAGCCCAATAAATTTCCGAAACAAACGGCGCACTGTGTTTACTTTTGTCATTTAGACTATTGTTATTTACGCGTTTTTACTTTTAAACTACTCTCATTATAAGTATTACTAAAAATGAATTTCACAACATTATTGATATGAAACTGTTTATACTTTCTGTTACGAAGTAACGGATTTACACGTTTTAACCTTCCCTGAATTTTATTCAACTATTTCCAGAATGTCGTCTGTATATGAAATAAGTAATAACAATTTGTTATTGTATATGTTATAATTTGGCGACTTACACGCCATGCCCTTCTTATAATGTTGCTATGCTAACGTATGTCTAGGATTAATATAAATATAATATTGAATTTTTCGTAAAATAGGAAAAATACTAAATTGTAATTCTACTTAGATTAATTATAAGCTCACTTTACAGTGAGCTGGAGGTATTGAGGCCTGCAATTACGCTTGCTATAGTAACGTATGTCTAGGATTAATATAAATATAATATTAAATTATTACTAAAATTATAAAAAAAAACGAAAAATATATATTTAAATAACGTATTGTATTTATTAACAAATGAAAAACATATAAATTCACCAAAACATTCGATATTAATATTACTAAAATGTATTTTCCCTGTTGTAATTTTAATATTTTCAAATTGGCCTCCGGCCATTAGTGTATTTCAAAACATTTTTGGCAAACGTAAATTTCCATAATTAAAATTAACAAATTTGCTTACATTTCTGATATAATTAAGTAAATTAAAGTTGGTGGGTGAAGGGGGGGGGGTGGGGTAAATTTTCAAAGACGTATATAATAAGTAATATTTTATGTTTCAAAAGGGGGGTTGAATGGGGGTTTGTTTATAAATTAGGTAAAGGTCTGTCGACAGGTGATAAATTATGCAGCAACAAGTGTAACAACAAGCCCCGTTCATAGTGTAACTTTCACGCCAAGTTACACGGTGTAACACCGACTTTGTACGTGTACCAAGCGACATAAACACTACTTCGTGTTATGTATTAAATGTTGGCTAAATTACAAATTTTGCATATTCCATAACTACAAGTTTATATTAAGATTATAGTTTATTATTAATTACATGCAGGATTTAAAATATCTAGTGTGGCCTGCACAATGATAACTTGTAAAAAGATGACTAAATCCTTATATTGCCTTAAATTCTTGGGTACTCATTTTATTTATGTACCATATTTGGTTAAAATTAGTCGGGTACCTCAGAGAACATGTGACCTCAAGACTTACATGCAAGTAATAGACATTTTCGTAGTCAGGAAAAAGTGATTCGACTTTCTGTACGACAAAGCAATAACGGAAAAGCCCGTATGTTATTTTTATAAAGCCTTAAGACGTTGGTTTATCATTTTTGTAATAGGTTATTGATGGATGCGTCTATGTTCGTAGGTAAAAAGAAATTTTGTTATTTTTATTGAGGTGAAATTGCATTTTGAAGATCTGTCTCGTGTGTCGGAAATAACCAATTTCTGGCGTCTCGTACTACGAATCTGAAATTGGGTGCGTGTGTGCGAGTTGTTTGGCGACTGCTGATCACGCGCATCCGGTTGCCCAAGGGCCCAACGCCTTGACCAATCAGCGTAATCACAATTCGAATCAAATTAAGGGACACAACCAAAAGAACAATTATTTTGAATAGTGATTAAATATTTTTACTTTACGCCTAAACATACATACGAAACGTTGTAATAATGCAAGTGAAAAAGATATTGTTGTATAATTTAGCATAAAGAACAGAGTAAACAAATCGCAGTGTAATTTTAGTAGCGATAAAATTCAATGCGTCCGTTTTGTTGCTGGTGCAGTTATAACAACAAATATACGTCTGTAACACCGTTCGATCATTATAGACAATGGATGAATATACTAGATTGAGAATAGTGCTTGCAGATATTTTCTATGCAAACAATCGAACGATTTTACAAAATTTGCTTTTCAAATATATTAATTTATACTAATGTTGTTTCCATGTACTAGTTTAACCCTACAGTGTTTTACTCTAACCCACATAAACACCTGATAAAATCGATATCTAATAAATAAACATAACCATCAACTAACATTATTACACTGTAAGCACTATGCCTCCGGAAAGAGGACACTTTTCATTTTAATAAAAGAAATATATATATATAAATATATATATATATATATATATATATATATATATATATATATATATATATATATATATATTAATATACAGACATCTTGCAAATAGTCAATTTTAATTTAACTTCAGCTCGCCGTAAGTAACAATAAACTTTTTTTAAATGTTGAATAACTTTTAAGTATATTAATAAAGTCAGGGTAAATTAATTTCATGATAAGTCTATCTAATTTCTAGAGACTTGTTGATGTTAAATTGTGTATGGATATATTAAATAATTAATAACGACTTGTATATGTGAATTTAAAAAGTTGAAAACAAGTTGCCGTTGACTTTTTCAGCTGGTAAATATTTTACGATCACAGCTTCCCCGGACTCTTGACATTTTAATACAGCCGTTAAACTTTTACATACATTTATTATTTATAATAATAATCGATGAGGTACATTACCGAAATAGCTACGAAATTATATATTTTTATATCCGAATTTTATTTATTGCTCTTTTTATTCTATTGGACAAAGTCTAAACTTAATATTTCCTACTATTTAACGAAAAAACACGTTGTACCATCCTTGAATCGAAATTGACTATCTTCGCAATGCCGTCTATGTGTTTTATATTTCAAATATCTTGAAAATGGCACCAGTTAGAGAAAAAGTGATATTTATAAAAGTTAAATATATTGAAATTTTAAACAAATTTTGTTTGAAAAGTTTATTTGAAATATGTACCATTTACTAATGAAACGTATCTGAAACTAGCCTAGTTACATTTACGTTTCCCTGGACAATAATATCTTTAATACTAAAAGTAATATTTTTATATATCAAATATCTAGAAACTGGCATCAGTTACAGAAAAAGTGATATCTATAAATGATAAAGATATTGAAATTTAAAACACTATTTGTTTGAAACGTTTTTTCGGAAACGTTACTATTTACTAATAAATCGTTTCTGAAACTAGCCTAGTTACGTTTCCCGAGTCAATATCACGTTTCGGTTTCCATAAATTTATGATAATTATATTTAACTCAATTATGGTAGTTAGACATTCCCAACAAAATAGAGATGGCAATAGATTATTTAGCAGCCCATCAAAGTGGTGTTATTATAAACAAAACTTGATTATAACTAATGTAACTAATTTATGTTTAGATGGATTTACAGTTGTAGGTATCTCGTATATAATGCATTGGTGCAATTTCAAAGTCTGAATCAATTTACATCACGTAAACGTCATAACCATATGTTTGGCGGGGGATGGGGGGTAATTACGGGGTGTCTATATCCTCACGCATAGAGAACGCTTGCTTTTCAGCTGTAATTCCATATATTATTCAGTGTTCTACACCGGTGTTTGTGGCTGGTATTATATCAGACATTTACAGGTTACCTAACTTACCGGCACAAGTCTAACTATACAGATATACCTACACATTTAACTAAATTTGATTTCACACAATTAAATTAGATTGTTCATATACACATGTTTACTATATTAAATTTAGATACTTAGATATTACTATATTGCATGACATTTATCTTATTTGTGTAGCAAATTTGGTGTAAATCGCTCCGGTACCTTCAGAGGAGTAGAAAGCACAAATTATGTCGAGCGAACGACGACTAACATCTAATTATATATTTTTGGAATCAAAGCGACGAGACAAACACTTTTTGTTAAGGACATTTTTTGAGCCGAGAATGCTACCGACACACGACTGAATGCTTCAGTTTCTTTGGTGGCCTACACCCGACTTATACGTTATTTTTACTAGAAATATATATTACTAAACAATCCTAATACTGCGTATAAGAAAGAAAAAAAAAAAGTGGGCGAATATAAAGAGAAATTAATATAAGAATAGGAGAAATTTAATGGGGAAAAATGTATTGGTATTGCGGCGGTTCGCGTCGAGCGACCGACGTTGAAAATGTTAGACGCGGTAAATATATAAGAGACGTAAAATCGTTCGGATGTTGAAATAGCCGGAATGCCCGTTGCGGTATTTAAGTTATGTGGAATGTGTCCGCCTGCTTCAACCCCCCACTGCCCCTGCACTAGCCGGGATATGTGATTATGTCCTGCCTGAAGAACTCCACTTGCCTTTGCAAAAACGATATTATTAAAACACTCGCAAAATCTTGCTTTTTAGGTAATATTTAGCCATTAAAATTACTCTGGATAAGCTACGACTTACGGAACAAGAGTCAATTAACACACTGAAGCTATTTAGCTAGAGCTTAAATGTATTTACGTAAAAAAAAACTACTTTAGCAGCCACGGATATCAGGATATACAGTGGTGCTCGTGTTTTTAGGTTATAACAAGTGGGTTGGTGTATTCCTGTGGGTATTAGGCATCGTTTGCACTTTATATCCGGTGTATATTGATCAGGGCTTTGGGTCGCCGACGACCTGAAGATCCATGTGACCCTGTACACAAACAAATTCAACTTTTCAACGATAAAAATATATATACTATGTTAGGACATCCCTTGGTAGTACAACAAATGATATTTTGCGACACTTTGTGTACACTCGTACACTGTTAAAATACTAGTAGTTTTATGCTAAATTCTTAGACTTCCTCCTCCTTTAATTTGAGGATTAGAGACTTGTATACCTCCTTGCAAAAAAATACCTATTTAAAAACTAGATACCTTTACTGGAGGAGGTAGATTGACTTTCCCTTCTCGTAATTTGAGAACTTGTATTGAAATAAAAGAAGGAGGTATATATTTACAAGCAACGTTGGACTCCTGTTACATATTTCATGAGCTCTTGGTTACTTATGAGTGCTGTATAATATATATATTTGTACTACAAGACATATTTGTTCGTGTCCAAGCTTAGCAATTATTAATTTTTGTCTATGCAAATGCACTTTGTGATTTTAAATATGTATTATTACGTCTTTGATTCGCTAACGAATGATTTTAGTATAAACAAAGATTTGTATTTTGATTTCGTGTGTAGTTTTAGTAGTGTTCCAGTGGCGCTGGTGTACCTTACCTGAAATTACAACGTAAACAGTGTTTAATTACTTAAATAATTGATGTAAGCCGCGGCTGGTGCCCCAAGTTTCGTAATAAAACACAATTAAATTCCTCTTTTAATTTATGTTGCGTACGAGAACGGACTACCCTGCCGCCTTACACCAACAATCCTTCCTGCACGCCTTATTCTTTGCGCCTCAACAACACAAAACGAACAAGCATTTGTTTTTCATAAGACAAAGGGTGGAGAAAACCGCCTTCACATATATATATATATATATATATATATATATATATATATATATATATATATATATATATTTAATTTTTTTGTGTTCATTTGAGTTCAAACAAAGAACAGTTATTTAATTATCTAAATGGTAAAAAATAATAATTAATATATTCATATATAATAATAAAATGCGGAATATTAAAAAAATGAACTGTTTTCGCGTATCTATATATATGTAGTAGTATATGTATATTTAATTAATTTTGCGCAAACCACAACAAATAGAGTGTGTGTGCCAGTGGCAATAAAACATCAAAAGAAATGGGTGTACCTCCTCCGCACTCTATTCTCTTAATCTTCTGTTTGTGGCTGTAATATTTGATTTTGGTGGTGAGTGTACTTTCTGCTCGGAGCCCGAATATCAATTACATACTAAATATAGCGAGCGAAATTTAAATTGCTTTACTGACGTTGTAACAAGATGGCCGCCGCCGCCGCCGACGACTATAAGAACGGTCATGTCATTACGTTGGCGCACATGTGATTACCAATTACACCGATTTAATTTTGCGCAAGGTGGTACCACTGCAAACTTCTATCATAACATTATTTCCAACACTTGACATTAAATTATTAATATTTACGTATTAAAACCACAAAAATGAAATCGATCGCGAATTTTATTTATAATATGAGGGTTTTGAGGGTCTTTGTCTGTCTGTGTGTGTTTGTGTGAATGTCCTATAATCAATATCATTGAACAATGCAATATAATGTATATTTCGAGAAAGTAGCACTTTAAACTTTTTAAATAAATATATACTTGTACTTGATTGTGTAATTTTTTGTATATCTCAAAAACGACAAGAGTTACAGAAAAGGTGTATTCTATAAAAGTTAAAGATATTAAAATTTCTCACAATTTTTGTTAAACCAAGTTTAGTGTTAAGTGTAACTGTTCTCAAACATGTGGGCTGTATTTAACACCTAATTACGTAGT
Organism: Leistus spinibarbis; assembly: GCA_933228885.1. Classification (NCBI taxonomy): domain Eukaryota; kingdom Metazoa; phylum Arthropoda; class Insecta; order Coleoptera; family Carabidae; genus Leistus; species Leistus spinibarbis. The sequence continues at coordinate 7,695,461 of OW121804.1, read as the reverse complement.
AGTTGTCAATACGATGATGGTAAAATTTGGTATGAAGTACTTGGGTGTGTTTATTAGGTAGATTAATCAAATATGTTAGTATGGTGGCCACGAAAATGTTTGTTATTCAAGGTAGTTGGCATATTTGCGAAGCGACACCTCCAAACTTAGGGAATTAATAATTAGGGTCACCTGGTCTTCGCTTCTCCTTGACAAAGCCACTAAATATTTGACGAAAACTTTGACTATTCACCAAGTTTACACATTCATATATTTTAACGTACAAGAAATATGCGGTCACATATAATGCTCTGTAAGAACTTACATATTTTACACCTTTTCACTTAACTGGGGTGGCAGACAACCCCGTTACTTATCCAACAATAGTTGCTAGCCATTTTAACGTATTTACTGGAAATGTAATGTTGCTGCATGGATACAACATATAAATATAGTGTTCCGGATGCATATATATATATTTGTAAGTGCAATTCAATTAGCATATGTTCATCTGCATCGAAATTCGTTACGTGAGAAGCATTTCTAATCTAGTAATATTATCCTCGTGCTAAATAGCTGTTCTTACGTTGGTACCACATTTACCTGCCTTGAATTACCAATTCTCCTGTATACATATATATATATATATATATATATATATATATATATATATATATATATATATATATATATATATATATATATATATATATATTAGTTTTCTGCTAAATGCTCACTAAATACTATTAATAATTTAATTTGTGGCTCCGTGAAATTTAATTTTAGCGTCCATAAAAATTAAACATAGAATTTTAGACTATTACGATTAATATGATCGATATAGGAGAAAGATATCGATCAAACTCAATTTTTCAGTAAATAGTTTTTCGATAAACTTGATAATGTTTTCAATATGTGTAATTTTAAATAAATCATTTGTAATATTTACCCAATTCATTTAAATTTGTGATATTCATAGATGTTGATTTAATAACTAATTTAAAATTTTGCCAAATATATCAATACTATTACCAGTCAATATCATCGATATACATGTACAGACACACACACACATATATATAGCAGCAGTGCAATTAGTGTATGACGTCACTTAATAACCATTTAGTTCGTCGAACGTACAACTAAGGAGTATCTGTGTGTCTGTGTGTGTGTATGTTAAGGAATTGGGAAGAGCGAGCAAGGATTGAGACAAGAGCAAGTGGAGTGAGAGGGGAGGGAAGAGATGGTATGCCAGGAAATGATCGCCTGTAGGTTCTCTAATTACTTCCGTTTGCCGCCAGCAGAGCGCTCTCCTATCTATGCCTGGGGGCGCTCCGACTGCGCGTATGTGTGTCTGTGTGTGTGTGTCTTTGAATCTCTCGTCTGTCTGTCTATCTATCTGTCTGTCATACACACATACCCTTGAACGCTAGTCTCAATTGTCTGTCATCAACGTCGGTCGTGTTACGCGCTTGAAATATGTCAAAATATTGCAAATTTTAACAGCAGATTGTTTTCATTTTGTATTACTGTATATATATATATATATATATATATATATATATATATATATATATATATATATATATATATATATTCCTGCATTCGTGGCCTGCACTCACCCATAATTGGTTTAATAAGACGAGTGACAGAGGTGAACTTAATCGTGAAAGGCGAGACAGAAAATTAGTTTAAATCATTAGAGAAAACAATATTATAGGCTGCGTTAATACTAACGTCTCGAGGGGCTAGCATACTGAGGGGAGGGGGGTACATTTGCTCAATTTTGTCATACGATACTTCTTACTTCGTTAAAATTCTTATATTAGTAAATATACTCAAATTTCTATAGCGGCTCAAATTATTTAATCAACTTAAGGTTGTCGCTTACATAACCCTTATTTTTGTTAATATATTAATGCTAAACATCTGGAGTAGAATTCACTCGACTTTCTTTTGTACATAGTAAAGCTAAAATTCATTCTACCATTACCATGATATATTAATATATGAGTTAGCTAGAGAAACGTATATGTATTATTCGGTTATTTCCAAAAGCGATTTCTTAGTAAATGGTACATTTTTTGAAGAAATATTTCAAACCAAAATTGTTGAAAATTTAAATATCTTTAACTTTTATAGAATACATATTTTCTGTAACTAGTGTCGTTCTCGAGATATACCAAAAATTACAAAAGTAATCTAGCACTTCCAATTTATTTAAAAGTATTTCTTCCCCGAAATATACAAATATTTTATTGTTCAATGATATTGGCTATAGGGCATTCATGAAAATTTAAGCTCTACTTAATATTAAGTGTTAGTAGTGCAACTATAAATATAATTGTGAAACTATTTTAAATTTAAAATTGTTGTACCAATATGTATAATATATGTTGGACATACAATGATGAAGCATCGATATATGTGCGGGTATTTCGGTCAGCCTGAGGTCCTAAGGACCTGGGTCGTAAACAAAAACAAATTCCTGGCGGAGCGATTCCGAAGCACCTGAAGCGTGGTAATCTTGCTGGTCTTACTATATCTATAGATCTACGGCAAGTATTTTAAAATTTAGATATAAGATGCTATGTGTATGTACTTTCTATGTAAATTCAATTCTATTCAAAGCAACCACACACCCCCCACACCCCCCACAACCACCCGTCATATTAACTGAATTGCTTAAGGGGCTAGAAAAGCAGAAAAGATTCCAACTTGGTAAAAAAAAAATGTTATTACTAATAGTGATTATTAAATAATAATAAAAAATTAGTTATCACTTTCTTGTACGTAGTACAAAGAAGGTAAGATTTTTACATTTGTGTGTTTATATAAGATTTATTATATTTACTAATCCTCTGGGATGCGGACTCAGCCTGACAAACACACAATAACTTGACCATATTTACTTCTGTTATAGAGGTAGAAAGAAGAGGTTTTATTGTGTATATATTGACACTGTCTTCGCTTCTTTGTTACGTGAAAACTAGGGAACTCATATCTACTGTTTGATTTAGAACTGAATCGAAAATAACAATTTTTTATTTCATTTTTATCATCTTTACAAAAGTCAAGTATTTTTATCTTTTTATACGAATTATCTCCATTAAAAAAAGTATTATAACGGAAATATACATTTTGATTATCCCTGAAACGAATTTGATTATTTACGGATTTCTGTCTGTGTGTGTGTGTGTCTGTTTACACAGAAAACATATTTTTACTCTTACTGATTTATGAATATTTTACATTCATACAAAGACATACATCTGTGGATGTTTATATATATATATACTTATACATACTTTATTCTGTATATGTTATGGGCACATGGGTACCCCTCTTATATATGCATACCTTGACTATTTAAATATGTAAAATGTACCCAATATTTATTATTGTCGTAATTCTTAATCTTACTTAAAGTTTAGTAAGTAGAACTTGTTGAAATTAGTTTCTCTGCCCAGTAAATGAACTGGCAATGTTCAAAATTCGTATATACACACATATACATACATACATATCTGTGATCCTCTCTTTTAAACAAATGTCAGATTGAATAAAGTTCAAGCGAAACTTTTTCCATTACGGCACTGCCGTGCCCAGCTCTAACCCTATCAAATATTCAGCCCCTAATCTAACCAAAACCCATCTATCCACCCCCACCCCCCTGCCCACCCCTTGGTACGCCTACATAATCCAAACAAACCTTAGTCGATTTCAAATACTCTGTATATTTCAAAACATCTCATATTATTTATGGACAAGGAAAAGTTTTACTTATTTCGATTTATATTAATATTTCAAGGAATATTTAATAAACGTTAATAATTGAATTTCGTATACGTCGTGTATTAAAGAAAGTATTGTTGGGCCACAAAATAACGATATCGAAATATTCGATTTTCTGATTAAATGCGGGTCCAAGAGACCCGCTCAATAGACCCACGTACAAATTAATAACTTAGTCAACCACATGATGGGACAATAATAAAAATGGCGCTTTCCTTTCACGTAAATTTCCCGAATAAATTAAAGTTAATTTGTAGTAAATTGAAACTCCCCATTAAGTTCAACTCAAAACTCGGAATATCTTAATAATATATCTAATATTCTGGTAAGTTCAAAGTAATAATAATAATTTTTCAGCAAAGCCCCCGCGACCGAAGCTTTTATACTAATGAATTTCCGAATAATAACAATAAGTGCAACCAGCCAATTAATGGATTTAACACTCACTCATCCAATTCGCACTTATTCTTCTCGCTGTATTTTTAATATTTTTAAGTAACGTGTTTTTATCTCACCGGAATACAAAATTTTATATTTTATCTTATGGTTATATTAATTCGTTGATTAAGTCCAGGACAATGCACAGTCATTTGATTTTATTCGTTTATCTAACACGTAATGTTATTTGGGGATTCTTTTTTTTTTTTTAACTGTGTATGTGTGTTTGTATGTGTAGAAAAAGGTACGTGGGATAAAAAGGAAAATTAAGTTAACTAGCCCCAAAGGATAGCTATAAATTTGACATGTAATTGATATTACCGAGAAAAAACACTCATTTTTATTTTTTATTTTGATACATACTAAAATTAAAATGAAATAAAACCGTATAACTGAATTTACATATTTGTGAGATAAAATGTAAACTAATTAAGGTTTCTATGTGGCCTAGTTATTATTTTTAACCAAATGTTAGCCGTGGTCAAGATAATTAAACTCTATGGCCATATATATATTTGTTAAACAATCAAAAAGAATGTACACAAAAAAAGGCAGCTGCCTCAGTTTAATCGATTTTAAATCTTCTAAGAACACATCAGCAAAGGCAGATGATGTGGAAAACTGGTTGAGGAATCTGTCTTGTGCAGAGTGTTGAGACCCGCGCCCCACCGTCACGAAAACGAATTCAAAATCTATTCAGTAGTAAATCCCTTGCCCCCGTTATCCCACCCCCACCTACTAAATTATACATTGGACAGGTATGTATTTCGCAATCGTGCTTTGCCTGTGCAATTGTCTCAAAACAGTTCCGTTTTGTTTTCTTTTACAAACACAGGCCGTTCGGTTGGTCAGCTTGTAGCTATGTGCTGCGGTTACCGAATTTATGGGACATTTAATTTATATCTTTAGATATTCTTGTGGTTTACGGAGGGACAAAGCCGGAAAGGGCCTAAACTAGGTTTAACGATTACAGTATATATATATATATATATATATATATATATATATATATATATATATATATATATAAATATGTATTATATATATATAATACATATTTAATAGATATTGTACGTATAAGAAAGTCGAGCGAAGGCCACTCCAGTTATATAGTAAATATGTTTTGTAACAAAAATAATATTTACCATATGGGCAATGGCATAGAAAACAAGTGAGTTTGCAAAACTAACAATCATATTTCGTGCCGGTTTTATTTCGCAATAAAATGGATGCAACAAAAAATTCAATAAACTTAGAATATCGACTTGAACAAATATTTGTATATCTGTAGAAAAATACCGCTTTTTACAGGGTTATGCATACATAAAAATGTTTATTCTGCAAATAACGCGATGTTTATTAATAGTATGATGAAATCTTTCACAGTGTAGTGATTAGTTTGAGCGGTTTAAGTGCAAATTTCGCGTCTTTGAGGCAATGTAGTCACACATGAGCCAACAATGGCTGGTCAAAATGTTTAGCTAGCTGACTGAATCTCAAAACATCCAATTTTACACTCACGTGCACAAAATCTACTCCACTGTAACTAAAGCGAACGTCTTATACGGACCACCCCCTCTTCCCTACCCCCCGATGCCTCTGCACACTTTCACACTAGTCTGCACCCTCGTGATTCTAAACATTTATTGTTAATCAGTGGTTATATGGACTAAATTATATTTTAAATTAAATATAATTATTTGAAAGTTAGGAAAATTAGGCAAGTACACTTTTGACCTTGACATTCGTGGACAAGGCTATACAAAAGTGTAAAAAGTATAACATACATTGTATCGAATGTTTTTTGTAGTAAAATCAATTATAGTAACAATAAAGATGTCAGCAGTACAAATTCTAACGTATGTAAAGTAATAAATTCGGATTTGTGATACGTTTAAATTTAAACAAAACGTGGAAGGTTAAAGTGTGCCGTGGCGGACAGACAGAGAGAGACAGAAACAGAAAAAAGCGGGCCAAAGAGACACCCGGCCATATTTCACACAGAATTAACTATATAGTGACATTCCATTTATACGATTCTGAATACGTGTATATAAGCGAAAGCTAACACACACACACACACACAACGTATTTATATATATGTGGGGACATATGTTTTTATTACCCCAAAAAAGTCAGAATTTCATACGAATTTTGATTCAATTGTGATTTGTAACTTTTATGCGTGTAAAAGTCTTTTGGCGGAAGTTATTTATTTTAAAATATAATTACTAATCCAAAAATTTGGTGTGGTGGTGCAATCAGGTTTGAATCGATCGATTGATAGGCCCCGGAGTGTACCGGAACCCGTACCTATCCGATAATTAGAGCGCTACGGAAACCGGAAGTTCGCACAAGACTCTCCGCAATGCCTTTCGGGCACCACCTCAACGGAGACCAGCCAAGAATGTTGGTTTCTTGGCTTAAACCCCGCCCCAATACTACCCCACCCCTTAACTAACCCTATCATAATTTATAATTAAACATATTTTTACTTGGACGAATATATTATAATTTAAAAGAAAATAATGCATTATTACATATATACAAATAAGGAATGGAAAAGTCAAGTGAAGGCCACTCCAGCCTTATTTATGTTTACATAAGTCAGCACAAATAGTGAAAAAGAGAAATAAAAGAAATGGTTATCTCCAGAGTCTTTTAGAATTATCTCTATTGGAGAGAGCGTAGTCTGTAGTGTAGTGTGTTTCTCGCAATGTTGGTATGATTGAGGCGAGTGAGTAAGGGTAGTGGTTCGTTGGTTCTTTGGTTGGACGTTCGTTGGAGTTTTAGTAAAATACGAAGTGAGATGTCATGTACATACACAAATAAAATAGAAATGCATTCAATAAAATTGTCGCAAATGGCTGAGATTTATCGCCAGGACATGTACGAGCGAGGCGACCCACTCACCCGCCCACCCCAACGCGAATTGTTTCCAACTATGCACACACACAGAACTAGCACAGAACTGCAGGCACCAATGCACCCAGTGCGCAAAAAAACCTGCTTATATATATATATATATATATATATATATATATATATATATATATATATATATATATACATACATATATACATATAATCTTCGCAGGTTGAGTGGGGCTAATCTGTGGGGTAATAAGAGCTAGTGAATATACAAAAGTGAGTGTCGCCGAGCGAATTTATTTAAATTTATGTGAAATACATATGCATTGACGGAGAAGAACTTTTTTCCATGGCTAATTTTAATGGAAGTCCGTATATACGTCGTTCCCTGTGGAGAATTAAATATTTTAATTACTAGAGTCGTCCGCGAGTGGCGCGTCAGTGTCTCCTTTGAGAATAGTCAAAAAAAATAAAAAAATGAAACTACGCAGAGACACAAGAATTTAATATCTTGGATTTAACACGCGCTCTATACATCATATATAATATCAACGAAATGAAACTATACAAAAAAATACCTTTTTTGTACCCGCAAACGTTACAGATGCACTGTTTGCCTTTGTAAATAACGCACCAAGTCATTCAGCTTGCCAAACACAAAGAAAACCATAAAAAAAGTAACCATTACTATAAAAATATTACGTTATTTATAACCCTTATTTTACATTTAAAACCACAGATATTTTTAACAGTGTACTAAATAATACCCGAAAAATAGGCTAAAAAAGAATTCCTTATTATTTTTAATAAATGTTGTACCTTCATACACAGATTTTATGATGTCTCCGACAAGATGTTCTCGTGTTATTATTAAATAAATATATTAAACAAATCTTGGGCATCTTCCCGGAGAAGGGGGGTGAAGGGAGTGGGTGTGTGAAGGGGGTTAGTTTAACAATAGATCCTTCGCGTTTTTCTGTGCGTCCGTTCGCTGTGTGTCGTCTCTTAAATAAGGTTGAGCAGACTGAGTGAATGTGTACAGTGTACGACGATCTACAGAGCACAATAGAACCACCCCTTGCCTCCCCTGCCCCCCTCCGCCGGTTGGATATGTCCCCCCCTTGCATAAAAGTCCTTACGAGGCTTGGAGGACAATCTGACAACAAGGGAGATATTCACTTGGGGAATTATGGTACTAAAGTTGGTACGTTGCGAAATAATGAAAGATGCAGAATAGACGTAGAGGACAATTGGAGGTTGTTTGCCAGATAATATTAGAGGATGGTTTTGGTTAAATTGAAATTTCGGGTATGCGAATTTTTGTAATCGACTTTTTCCAGGATATAAAAGTTCTTATATCAAATTTAGAATATTTTCCTTTAGCTCGACGTACAGAATAAACACATATCTGGTGTGGCTAGCACTATACTTTTTAAAATAAATCTAGAGTGCCCTACACTCGACTTAGTAATTTCTTTTATTGTATTAAATTAATTCTATCATTGCCATTTTCAAAGACGATTTCTCAGTAATTGACATGTTTTTCCAAAAAGTCTTTCAAACCAAACTTGCTTGAAATTTAAATATATTTAACTTTTACAGAATACATTTTCTTTGTAACTCGTCTCGTTTTCGAGATATACAAAAAATTACAAAATCAAGTAAAAAAAGTATGAATTAATTGGTTATATCCAAAAGCGATTTTTCAGTAAACAGTACATTTCTTGTAAAAATGTTTCAATCAAAAGTTGTTAAAAATATTATTTTCTTTAACTTTTATAGAGTATATTTTTTCTCTAACTTGTGTCATTTTCGAGATACTTAAACAACATAGACAGAAAAACAAAACCGAGACATTATTGATAAAATAGTCAAAATTGATTCAAGGAACCTCAAGACGTATATATCCATTAGAATTTTGAAGCCGATATTGTTTTAGTGGTCATTACACTTGTATTTGTAAATTATGTATAATTTTTTTTTTAAATACATTAATTTTTTTTTTATATTCACCTATGCTATAACATGGAGACCCAGACGTTCAATTAAGCGACGAACCTTCTCATCTAAGCAAATTATGAAATTTATAATGTAAAAAATAAAACTGTTAGGTTTTTTTCAGTTGTTAGTGCTTGGCCGTGCTGAAATTATAATTCAGGAACTGAAAAAATATTCCAACTTAAATATTTTGATTTAATTTTCATGGAAATGTATGCTATATTAATGCCAAGAAAATTTTGTAATTTTTTTCAGTTTCAGTATAGATAAGAGGTTTTTAACCATGCTGAAAGAATCATTTCTATAATGTACCAGTGCCATTAGTAGTTGTATATGTCCTGAATATAATATTCAGAGAAAGTCGTGTGCTATAAATTTAATACGTTCATCCTGAAACATGTATATAGTACACTGAAAAAAGTCGCTCGCTGAAAAAAGCACGCGCTTGTTTATATATCGTTTCCTGAATGTTACTTGCGTTTCAGTAACTTTCAGTATATATTCTGATTTTTTTTTCAGGTTATTTACACATAAAAACACGAATATAAAGAGAACGCAATACAGAGGGGTGGGGGGGAAGGGGGTGCACGTGAAAATCTTTTCTTTCAGTTTTCTGCGAATTTCTTTTGATGATGAGTATTGGAGTATGCAAAGAACACAAAAGATTATTGTTATATTTATTGTGTTTTTTTTTTAAATATATTAAATATTTATAATCAATAACAAGCAAGTACAAGCACCAATGACTACAGATCGCTATTTAATCTATTAGGTGGATGTTTAAATATATTTAAAATGTTTTATTTAATATCACTGACATTCAGAGATATTATAATAGACAATAATTATAATTTTATTGATTGATTGCAACAATAGCCAGTCAACGTGCTATAACATCTTAATTAATTATTCCTACTTTGAAAAAAAAAATAATGTAAAGTAATAATAATTATATTTATTAATATTCTCTAATTATATCCAAAAAACTTCAATATATTCTACGAGTTTTTATATCTATAACGGTTTTCCAAAATACCATCCTGAAGGCCAGAAAAAATTAATTAAAATCATAATATTTGTATTTAAAATGATGATTGTTCGAATGATTGCAACAATTAGTTCTGTACTCTAACAATTGCATAAGTTTTTATTTCATCTCTTAAAAATATGTGGTTATAAATAATTTTTCTTCCTTAAAAACATCAGTGGTTATAAATAATATGATTTCTATACATAAAAACCCAAAGTATATATATATATATATATATATATATATATATATATATATATATATATATATATATATATATATATATATATTAAATATTTTATATATACATACTAAAGAATTTTGAGTATATAATAAAAGTAGGCCGATTTTTTCGTACATTTGCTATAAATAGTAATTATATATTGAGGGTGATGTCCAAAGCGAATAATGATGTCATGTGTGTCTGTGTGTGTGTGTGTGTGCTTCTCATTCGCGCCGTGTCATCACAGAGTGTTTATTCATGGGGTCTCCCCCCATCAATATTTATGTGGTGTCCATATATATATATATATATATATATATATATATATATATATATATATATATATATATAGGGACAGGGGTGCTCCCGTTGGTGGGTAACTGTGGAGGAAGGGTGTCAGCAGTTTGATGTTGTGTTAAGCACAGAGAGGAAGAGAGAGACAGATTGTTGTGTATGTGTTATTTGCTTCTGTGCAAATTGACCGGTAAAACGTTTGCATAAAAATATCCTATACATATATGTAACCACATGTTCTTGGATAGTTTAGTTTTCGTGATATTGTTAATTGAGTGCAATATATATGATAATTAATTTTGTTTGGCATTTTTAAACTAAATACCTTAATCCCTAAAGTCCAGAATATCTCAATTAAACCCAGAAAAAATGAATAAATATCCTAACAAAAAAAAACTGGTCCCATAATGGAGCATGAAAGAAAATGCGGAAGAAAAATTGTATATAGCACACAATGATTATAGATTATTATGGAAGGACAACACAAAAGGGAGCACTTTCGCATTCCTCGTCCCTATATCCTTCTGTCACCCCTTATGACAGTCCTGTGCACAGAAAACGCCCGCTCTGAATCACTGTGTGTGTCCGGGCAATAAACAAACTCATAGCCATCAACGAGCCTACGTTGTCTCCACGCCCCATCCTTCCCCATACAGGGAGGAACCACCGAAAATACTTAGAAAGGAGAATAGTTGGTTAGATTGAGAAATTTCTGGGAAATGGAATCATCGGATTTATTATTGTATTGTTTTTTTTTTATTTTTTTTTATTATATTGTTATATGAATGTATATAATATCTGTGTGTATGTGTGTGCACTCTAAAGCTAACCTTATTGAAGAAAAAACAATTTCGTGTGCAATTATTTTGATCGATATAATAATTTCATTACGCAAATTAGTCGTATTATTATTATTAAATGTAATGTACAGTGGGCATAGTTCACTAAATAATACCACATATTTGTCAAGTACAATTTTATATAACATGCAATTGTATTAAATTTAAAAGTTATTGTATTGATCGACTATAGTCGATATACTAATTATATTAAATGTCATTTGCAACTAATTAATACGCGCAAACCATATGCAACCGACAACAGAAGGGGGGACATGGTAGTTGAGGGGGTAGGGGGCACAAATGAGCATTTTATTCAATTCAAAAATAATTATTATAAATTTACGAAATAATTATTGACTTACACATTAAATTCCGGGGCTAAATCCTGACGTATCGAATAATTTATTCCATGCTTCACCCGCCTTGTTCATCTTAAGAGAATGTTTACTAACAACTTGGTTTTGTGATAAAATTAAATTCGTGTTTCAAATTACTAACATTTAAAAAAGAATTACAAAAAAAGTGAAAAACTAACAACTCAGATTTCAATCAAATTTATCTCAATCGACTGGCCGTTCGATTGTTTTTGTTTACATTGATGCAAATTCGATGTGAGTGGGGTAGGAGGTGGAGCACCCCGTCAATTTAGTGCAGCAATAGCGGGCGGGAGGGTGGCAGGGGGGTGGTAAAGATCAGTACTTCAAGGGCTTCGAACACAAATTGCTAAATCACAAAGCTCTTACGCAGGTGTCCAGTGCGCCGGAGCGAGTAGTCGATGCGATCAAAGGGAATGGGGCGAAGGCGTGCGCTGGCCGACTGCAAACTAAAAAGTGTTGGTGATTCCATAAAGGAATGATCGTTTGTGGATGTACAAAGGTTCAAATAAAACACACAAAAGTGGATAATGATGCTTTTTCTACCCACCTCCTACTATACCTGTAGCTTGTTTACAATAATTAAATGAATAATTAAAAAAAAAAACGGAAGCGCGATAACACAATTAAACAATTATAGCATTTTCTACTTTCAGTTAGCAATTTTTTTACTGTTTTATACGTTATATATATATAAATAACCTAACCTAACAATTAGCCTAGGATAGTACCAAATAAACGATTGATTACATATTTATATCAGTACTAAATTGTACAAGTGTACTATAGTATTTAAACTAACCTAATTGAAAGCTAACGTACTTGGTATGAAAAAAATGTGTTTACATCAACAAGTGTGTAATTGTATTAAAATGAAAATTAGACGCACAAAAAATGCGTGCAATCTCAGTGAGGAATTCGTTGGGGCACGTGGCGCCGCTTTTACAAAAGCTCAATGACGTCATTTCGTCCACGGGTATACCGTAGTTTGTGGACGTGGGCTACATATATGTTTCATTTAATATTATCGACGCCGCTCGCAAAAGAGACGCGCCACATTCCTGCGAACTATTCACGCGCGAAAATCTATCAAACTCACCCCCTATTTCTATTACTTTTTATAAATAAAAATAAAATAGAAACAGTAAGATTATTTGTAATCAGTTTGATGAATCAGAATTGATGAAATAAAATGATATTATTCTTGATTGAGTTAATAGTGCATGAACTGTAGGTATATGATATGGGTACATGGTGGCTCCAGGTTGACTAAGCATAGTATTATGTGTATGTGGCGCCTCTGGCGGTGGCGTGGTTATCAGTTTCATGATCGATAAGCCGATGAAGGCCTGTGTGATACGTGTACAGTTATATAGCGATATTTTGTGTAAGCGGATTATTACTGTTGGTACTGAGTACCAACGTAACGTTACGTAACGTAACGTAACATAACATAAATACGATTTTGACTATGGATTCATTTCTGCCGAATTCGTCGTTTGATAATAATTGGTATGTATAGCCTCAATACATCGATACGGGTAATTAACCCTGTACATAGATTCCCCACGAGGCACACAGACACACACACCCTCTTAAATACACAAATTTATATATATATATATATATATATATATATATATATATATATATATATATATATATATATCAAGTCAAATATACATATTTAAATACCAACTAGATTATTATAAACCCATGAATAATTCTGGAAAACAAAACTCAATATTATTAACGAGTAGAGCCATGGATATCTAGACAACGGAAATTATTACAGACACACGCACAACTATGTATAATAAATTTAATATACACTTATAACACCTCCACCATTTTTTTAAATTTCCATACTACAAATTGATTGAATGTGTTAATTATATTCTGGTTTTCTCTCGTAAATAATAATAAAAAAGCTATAGTGGCCTACATTCGACTTATATTCCCATTATTTATTTAATAATATTGCTTTACTTTGTTTTAAATTCAGGCTAACTAGGAAAGCTATTTTCAAAAGCGATTCTCTCACTAAATAGAATATTTACAAAAAACTAAACAACTAAAAGTTGCTAAAGATATAATCATCTTTAACTTTTATAAAAATCACTTTATTGTAGCTGGTGTAGTTTTCGAGATATATAAAAAATAGGTGGTAACTGTTCCGGTTAAGATATTAGTCTCGTATACGATAATAAATTAGGTATACATAATTTTATTCTAATTTAACTAATTGCTTAATGTTGTACATATTTTGTTGTAAAATTAATTATGTTTATTATAAAGAAGTAGACACTTAGTATTCACGTATTAACACACACACAGTGAAAGGGTCCATCGGAAGGACCCAACCAAAATGTAACCATAAAATAAATTTGTATTTTGAGGGTCCGCAAAGGGATGATAGTATCAAAGCAACCCTTTGCTTAAACCCTTTCTGCTGTTAATACCTCTATAGAATTAAATAACTAAATATATCAGAATTAATGTTATTATACTAAGGCCTCTAAGGACACAATACTATCACAATTTATTATATTATTACATAATACCTGAAGTAGGGTGACAAAAGCACTACAAATGTACCTAATATTTCACATGAATCATTTACCAATATTTATTAGTGCTCGCCACACCAAATTTTTATGTGAGAATGGACTGTATATGATATAGGCACACGGTGCTTACGATTTAAAATAATTAAAATAGTAATTTTAATCATATACATATCCTTATGTAAGTAGTTTAAGTAAATATATTAAATGCCATTATTTTTAACAGTGTACCAATGTTTCTACGAGTAAAACTAATAATAATATAAATTCACTAAGCAGCAACGTATAAAATATCGTTAACATGTTAACATGTTAGTATTTATTTTACTAAAACAATATCTCGTTCTATTTGACAAATGACTGTTCTGTAAAATACTGCAGATGCTAGTTGGAGCTGAGAGAGACAGAGACAGAAATAAAAAATAAAAGTAGAAGAAGAAGAAGTGATGGTGTATCTAGAGTGCAGCTTAATACGGGGTAGCAGTATAAATATAATGCGGTGCATCACAGTAATGTGTGTGTGTGTCTGTTACTAAAAGTTAAAATGACTAAGCATTGTGTCTGACAGTACATTAACCGCGCACACAGCGACGCTCAGCGACGCTCAGCGTCACTAAGATGGCAGACGAATTCATCTTAAAATAAACACACACAATACAATACAAAAATACTCTTGCTTAACATTAAGAGCTATGTGAATATCAACAGAGTTCTATTTTTATTTTCTTGGTGGTGGGGGGGTTTGCCTGTTAGCCATGGATACAAATTATGTAAAACGTTTCCCTAATAAATATATATTATTATTAGAAAGGCAGTTTTCTATTACATGGAATATTTTGAATTATTTTTTAAAAATGGACCAACTCCGGCCCTGTACGGGGCCCATGGATAGCACGATAACACAGCACATGATTTAATATGCAACATTTTGATTTTATGCGAGTAAATAATAATAAAAGAAAAAACAGTACAGTCAGCCTCATAAAACAAATTGTAAACAAATAGCTGACTCTGCCCCCGCGAAATTTACATAATAAATAATTTCGTATGTGATGTGCACATTCTCAATGGATATTTAGGCAAATTTTATACCCCTTCCCCCTCACCTACCCCTTCCTCTACACATACACACACACACAGGGACACATATGTGAATATCTTTCGCTCCAGAACTGAATTGACATAAAACAATATACTTGAAAAATTCATAAACTTCAGACGTCAGCTGACGCGAGACAATTTCGCCAGGGCCGGCCTTAGATTTATTCAGGAGGGGTGAGTAACTGTATTTCAAGATCACATACATGGTGAGTCAGTAATTAAACAAAATCTCGGAAACGGTTTGTTAAATATTTTTGAGTTTTTATTTCGGAGACAGGTTCTTTACCCTGAAGTGGTAATCATATTTCTTTTGACACAGAGGTCCCAAAACAAGTTTTATATGTGAATATCTTATAGTTTGATCTGTGCAAAAACAAAATACGTTTATTTACATAACAATAATCCCAGTGTAACTATAAAAAATGCAGGCATTTAGATGTGGGAAAGAATGTGTTTTTATTATCCCATTCTTGTTTTTAGTTGAGTTGGTGTTTCGTTTTTCCTCGAGGCTTAAACAGTGTAGTCTCGCCTGGTAAAGGTCTTGATTTATTTGTTTGTCTTACACTCCGGGCGGAGTTCCGGTGCGCAGGGGGTAAGTGGGGCGCCCGGAAACACCTCCGGGGACAAACAATTTATCTATGTATCATCTTTTCGGATCAAGCAGTCAACCCACATTCAAACAAAGGCACTAGGTCATTTCTCACCAAATTTCTTTGATTACTTATTTTCCAGTATTTATTTTTGATACACTCCTAAAATTGCTCTATGCTTTAGTAAAAGTGAAACAGAATTTTACAGTGTACGCTGTTAAATAAAGATATCATTCATTGTGTTCCCCCTTACACATTATCTAAACCGAATCAAATTTGTTCTCTTCTGAAAGTATATTTTGATTCATTCAAGCATAGCGGGTAACTAATTTCTAGAACCGATCGAGCGTGTTCTCCCCCCTCCGAGATGGCAATGGGGGGGGGGTTCTGAAACCGGAAGCTTGGGGACATCAATAGTCCTGTGTATCCCAGTGACATTTAAACCAATAGTTCCGCCGGTCGTGGTGCTACCAGTCACAAAAACTATATTTAACTATGGTTCAATGGTTATGCCTTTCGGCTAAGGGACATAGAAAACTGCCAGAATGAAAAATTACTTGAAATATATTTGATTTTTTATTACGCGAATGAATCCGATTTTTATTTATCCGAGTTTGGATAGAATCACGTATTTACTCACACATAATCGTACTAGCAGAAGATTATAGTGCCACAGCCATAGGAACACGTATTCTCCCGCTGGAATTTAATTAAATGTTGCATTATTAGAATTGATTAATAAATATTTTTTATTGTTGTGTAAATAGACCTTTAATTGAAGTAGTCGTAAGGGTTCATTTAGGGGCAACTATTATCTCTATTATAAGGGTAAATATTGTGTGAAAGACCGGATGTTAATTATTGACTGCAAAAAGCAATCTATAAAACTGAAATTGCAATAAAGTAATTTCGCACACAGACACACATTATTATTATGAAATATATTTGCAATTTAGTATTTGCTCGACCTATATACCCACACAGCCGAGTCGGCAATATTACAACTCTTTGTAGATTTTGTAGAATTCTTAGAATATTATTTCGCAGAAGCCACAAGCAATCATGTTAGATATGTATATAATTTTAAAACTGTATTTCTCCGATAGAGGCACTTATACCGTTTGTGTACCATATTTTATCGTGGTCGTCATCTTAACTTTTATTCCGATAAGTAACGACCTCATATTTATTAAGTTTTCTCAATTCTTACCAACAATTTCGTAAAAGTAAGAAATCTAAAACGAAAAGTATTGTTAAAACTACAAAACATGTTAATAAAATGTTATCGATTCTTACAGAAATAAACGACAATGATTTAACTATTTATTTAAAAAAAATAAACAATTAATTTTGTTTCTTATATGATACCGGATGACTAGTGAGAGCTATTGGTACCGGAAGACAGTCTGAACCGGAAATGGTGAAAAGACGCCACTTGTCGTCAGTAGTCCTAATGACCTGAAAAAGTAGACGCTAGTAATAGGGGGGCTTTGCGAACGAACACGCCCCTTCCACTTAAGTACGCCACTGCATCATTTTGATATATATATTTAATGTACTGTTTGTTTTGCTAATATAGCCCGTCCTAAGACGCTTCATGAAACCTGCTCATATAAATGCTATACATCCATAAACAAATTCATATAGTAATAAATTAAATTATTCACTGAATTGATAATACGGTGAGCTAAAGGCATTGATGCCTATGCTTGTTATATAGGAAACTAATGTAATTAGATTGAATTCCAAAGGATAGCAAAAAAGATAGAGGATGATAGAAACAATTGTAAATGAGTAATTATAATCAGAAGAATTAACAAAGTGAATGGTCGCAAATAGGAAAAATAAAATTCGCAACAAGAGATTGAATTCATTTAGGACGTACGAGTAGATGGATGGATAGATACATAGATACAGCAGCAGCAAATATTACAAAATTTGCCGTTGTGCGATATATTGAATTGTGGGTAGTTACTGTTTATAACACACACTAACTCCTCGCTATATTCAGACGAGACTGAATGAATAAAAACAAAAAATATGAAACAGTGGAACAGTTGACAAAAAATCAAATGAAAAAAAAAAAAAAAACCTGTACATCCAGATTTTTGATTACATTCAATAATGCCAACGATACAAAACGCTGGTGACACTATCTCTCCTCCGTTCTGCCCTGCCTGCTCCGTCGGTAAAACATCAATAATTTCCATACCTGAAAGAATACGCGTGTATGCCTTTCATAAACGATTTTTTTTACTGATTCCATATTTTATTTTTGCCTAAATTCACAATACTGCTACCAGGAGCACAGGTACATCAAGCGGTTGTATTTCTGAGAGGCTTTTTGCTCAATAAATACATTAATGTTGTATCAACAGCGCAGAAAACCCAAGAGATATCTTTCGACTATAATAGCAAACAGACATACCTCTTATATAAAAGAACAGAGGTATTGTTTCGACTATTTACCACATTTTGTACCAGGAAAGCAGACATCACTATCATATCAGGAGCACACAAAATGCTAAAAGGTGTAAAAAAGATATTTTTCAGAGAGATACATTTAACAGTATTTTAAACCAATTATTGCTGTATGCATTCATAAATATAAAATTATTTATTAATTTCAAAGACCTTTACGGTATTATTTAAGTGTTTAATGCTTCGTTAAATGTCCCATTTAAGTAGCAATTTCATTTTGTAAAATATAATATTTCTGCTGCCGACATATATGTATGTCGGTACTTATTTCTGCTCACTTTTCTATTTGTACCAGGATCAGTCCAATTAAATCCTTTAGAAGGGGGCGGTGCAGGGGGTGGCGGGAGATAGGTATCTCTCAGCATGAGATCGTTGGGTGATCGTCTCTTGTTTCAATCAAAGCATCCAATCCACGATGGCACAAGGGGCGTTTGGGGGTTGGGGGGGCAGAGGGAGGTAGTGTGCATCCGACAGCTTATTGCATTTTCCGTTTTCTCATTTGTTGTTACTTATTTTTGTTTTATAATTTTTTATCAAGTTTTGTTCTATCCATTTTATTATGTTTTCATATCGTAGATACATTACACTGTCTACTAGGAGTTCGTTTTTTTTTTGCATTATTATAAAACGTTATACAATCACTGGTTTATGTACGAAGAATACGGAAGAATTTTATTTTTTCAAATTGTTTACCAAAAGGACATATGAATTAAAACCCGTTGCTCGCAACGCATATATTACTTATAAGGCGAGCTGGACGCATGGATGTACCTATGCTCGTTTTATTTATATATATTACGTAAAGAATGTTACATTTTTTTTCGCAATTTCTGAACATAAAAACGTCCATGTGTCCAGAGTAAGATATGATATATTCTGTGCGGCGAAAAGCTGCTTTGTCATGTGTCCTGTTGTGAAAAGCTTTGAGTACAAATTTCTGATTTGTACCAATTTTCAATTGGTCCAGTGGCGTCCCACTGGGGGCACGCTAAATGCGCATGGGAATAACACACATATATATATACCAAATAATAAGAAAATGGTAAAATGTTCTCTGTATATGTACGAGTAAAAATTGGTATTTCTATGTGGAACGAAGTAATGCTTGTAGCAAACTCATATTGTGTGTCTGTGTATCTGTGTGTATGATCTAATGAGTGTAGTTGTAGTGGTAAATGCAAGTATATGTACATATAGAGTAATCAGTGTCCTAGTTTCGCTAACAATGCAACCCGTAGCGTATTGGGCCAACTATTGTCTTCTTATTACCGCACATAGAAAGTCATACTACTGTGTCTTAATAACGGCACTGCATATTGTAAGAAAAACATCCCCAACAAAACATCCCAAACATATAATTCAAACAATTCCTTAGCTAAAGTCGTATGTACAATAAAGCTCGTGTGTCTGTAATAGTCTCAGAAATAACAATTGTTTTTGGACAGAAATATATGTAACACTTTCGTATTTATAATTATTTGCCCTTAAAAATTTGCCCATAAGAGCAGTAATCACGAAATAATTCGGATACTTTACTGAAATACACGTTTTGATCGTTATTGAATCTTTTCAAGAGCCAAAGTGAAAATATTTCAAAATTATTATTTTTAATTGGACTGGAATAAGGAAAAAATTGAGTTTCTTGGGAAATAATTATGCCATCTTTAGGATTTTGAAATAGTCAGAATTAAGAAAATAATTAAAACCTCTTTCTTTTTGGGCAAAACTTTTTTTTAATAGCTTAAAGTATTGTAAAAATCGTTTAAGCCACTGGAAAATATAGTACAGGCAATCAGTCTGCCTCGAAGCCAACGAAGATGTTTCAAGTTATAATCAACTGTCGTACAATTATTAAATATCGTTTTTGAAGGTCAAAATGTATTAAAATGTACATAATTATTAAATCGAGAAAGATTGAACTGTCTATGATATGGGCACATAACTAATATTTTTTTCTGTGAGTGTATACTTATACATTAAAATCAATGTGTATTTATTAAATATTTGAATATTTAAATCTATTCACAGCGATTAAATAAAAAATTATAATTAATAATTCAGTTAGTTAAAGTAAAAATAATTCCAGCGTTCACAGTAATAAAACTTATAATTAATGCGTTAATTTTGTTGCTGTTGTCATAAAACAAACAGGATTATTAGTAATTTCAAATATTAATTACTATAATTGTACATATTCAGACAAATAGTTGAGGATACTGACTGAATAGTTACGACACACGAATTTGCATTTTCCAAGTGTTGTTCTAATATTTACTTGTCATTTTACCACATAATAACTTATATATGCATAAGTACGTATATAACTGTGAGAGGAGCGGATATTGTTTATAATTAGATGCAAGTGCAATGAATGCATCTGTAAGATAAATAGTGTGCAAAATTGTGCTTGAATGAACGACTTAATTAACATGTACATACATAGACTAGCGAGTAGCAAGAAGAAGCAGAAGAGGAGGATGAATGTAACGACGAATCGTAAGGTAACGAGCTTCCCGATGCGCAGAAACGCTCTGATCCATCAGACATTTTTCAGGCAGTCATCCGTGTGTGTGTCTGTGCTCGCCTTGCTAATTTTCACTAATTAAATGCACACTGCGAAATTAATATAGATTGCGCTCGACAATTTACTAAACGAAACACTAATCAACAACCTATTAATTATTCTACAAAATACTAACACTAGCACGGACACTCATACTCAGACTCCTATATCTATATAATTATGCTTTATTTTGTTTTACATTTATGCTACCATTGCCATGAATAGTAGCTAGGGAAATGTACATGAAATAATAGACATGTTTTAAAAGCATAAAACATTACATAATAGTATCAGGCAATATCGACGTTAAGCATATCCTGGATTTGTTAATCAGATCATCTGTGGAATTGCCAGAGATCTCCTGCAGAACGCCCACCTCCCTGTAAAAATTCAGCACTGGCTTCCTTTCCTCCTCATGGTCCATAATCTCCGAAATGATCTCCTCCGACGACAAATCCTCTTCTCTCACCAACTCCTCACTGGTCACATCATCCTTCCCACCTCGTTTAGGGGGATTGAACTCCATGCTGTAGATGCGTCCACTCGCCGGATGAATAAATCGGATTTTGTTGCACTGCGAAACCAAGATGTTCATGGGCAACCGTAAGTTCATGACAATGTGGCATTTTTGGGCGTTCCAGAGTTGTTCGGCTTCCGGTTTGGAGCGAGGGAAGCCGTCCAGGAGCCAACTACGGCACAGGTTCTTGTTCAGTTCCTGGAAGATGACGGGCGCGATGTCGATCCCCTTTTGGCGCACTAGCTCGTTGCTGGAGATGAGTTTCAGTTTGAAGAGTGCAGCGATTTTCCGGGAGATCAACTCTTGATTGTACAATGGCGGTGGTAGCAGAATGGATTTGAATAACTGCGATGTGGATTTGATAATCATTTATGCGAATTTTATTTTATGACAGCACCTACATGAAAATTTCTATTGACAGTTTATTTGTTTTTGTTTCTAAGCGGATGAGACGCTGATTTCTTTACTGACGACGAAATTGATAATTATTTTGGTAGACGATCGATTTTTGCCTCGCTCAAAAAACATAAAAATGTTCGAGTTTAACATATTTTTAGACGTATTTTTCTTTAAGACTTCTATGAATAGTGCTCTAATTTTGCTGACATTTTGCAACGTAACAATTAAAAAACGAATGTGGAAAAATGAGTATAATATTTCACTTGATTGTACTTGCTACTATCACATAACAAATTAAATATTCACCCCGGTGAGCGTCGCCGTCGCCGTCGCATCGTCCTAACTTACTTATAAATGAGAAATAAATTACACCGAAATATCATATTTCAGTTGCACGCTTGAAATAAAATTAGATTCTCCTTAATTTTTTGACATTTTTAAAGATTATCTTACATTAAATTATCAATTATCGCTACACCCTTACGATGGGCGAAAAAATAATTAAAACACATTATTATTGTTCACTGATGAGTTAATGACTGTATACTATAAACAGGACATAGAATAAAATGTGCCTGTGTTGTATGGATACAGTATTGAGTATTGGAACGTTTTGGAGGACGTGCAAACACGATTTCCTCTGGCACAGGAGTAAGAAGAAGTTGTGTCGTACGTGCTCTGCGCGGCGATCACGTTCATTCTCATTCAATTGTTCTTAGTGAGCGTGGGGTTCATGTGAAATTGTGAATTTCGGTAAATTTTACCCTTTTCTCCACCTGACCCAGAACGGGAACACTCGCGTACCAAATTTAAGGTAAAAAGAAAATATTTGAAACCCTGAGAGATTGTAACCACATATCTGAAGGCATTAGTGCCAGTACCTATGCTTGTTGTAATATCAATTCTTTGATTATTGAACTAGAAGGTTTAATGAATGCCCAAAAACACAAGTCTGTCCAGGGGATTAGAAAAAATGGCTTCAGTAGTAAAATGAAATGCACAAATCAAATAGCGGTAACACGGGGGCGGTTCGCAGTGGTTCCGAATGCAAATGTGCGCGTCCCAGCAAAAACAATCGGCGACCAAATTGTCGAAATCACTGTGGAACACGTGTTAGTGGTCCGACAAGTACGGGATGTTCGTAAAGGTAGAGTTGGGTTAAGTACGTTTACCGTCTGGGTAATTAAGTGTTCGATCGGGCCGGAAATTAATCATTCGGCCAAGTTTTCGGTTGATTTTTTCTGTTTGGTTCACTTAAAATGCAGATGGGGGCGGTGGTCCACGGCTCAATTGTCAGCCACGCCTTTTTTCATTTGTGTAATTTACATTGAGTACAGTTTAATTTGTTGGATCGAAATTTATTCGTTTCTAGATTAACTCACGCACGTCACTTAATGACAAACTGTTCCACTGATTGTTGATTTACTATCGGAATAGTTACATTCAATTATGATCATAACTCAATATTAATTTATTGCTACGAACTAGAATTATCGTTAAATTCATTTTCTGATGCTTTAGATATCTTTCCCTATTTTTAGTTTCTTTATATTGTAAACCTAACGAAGAAGCTAAAGCATTAAACACATTTCCTAAACAAAAAGTGTTTGTCTCGTCGCGGCGAGCTAAAAATTCAAGTTTAATTATAACTTTATTTGTGTTTTGAGCTTAAGGCAGTTGTTCGATTCGACTTTGGTATCAAGTAGACTATTCGGTTTTACAACCGTTGAAGAGCGAGTTGGTCGAAAGTTCGTGTAATAAAATAATAATGAAAGTCGATGACATTTGTTTTGTGTATAGAATATAGACGGAGGGAAGGGAATCGATTTGGACATGGACATTGTTCCTGATTTTGTTTACGCCATTGTTGGATATTTTATGGGCTGTTTACGCTCGCCTTTTTTTGTTTTTGGCCCTGTTCTTTTTTTTTGTGCGTGTTCCCAACAAACTATAAAACAATCCACTGACGAATAGTTGGTTTATATATTTTTTCCGACGAACCCGACAAATATTCAAATATAGAGAGTACTTGTTCACCATTTTATTTTTCGCCTTTTGTTCCCCAAACAAACAGAATTCGCATTTTTATTTATATTTAGAAAACATTTTTATCGGCTCATTGGGCATATATTGTTTATATTTTACTGGTTTTACTATTTAAATTGACACATGCAAGTAAGCATCAATGCATTCAGCATATTTTGGAAAACCAATAATTTAAATTTAAGTTTAAACCAATTTTAGAAGATTGAAAGCGTAATGAAAGCGGACGAAGGGATGTCGAAGAAATTTGAAGTAGACCTGGTGACAAGTAGTATCTTCTTCTACTTTCATGTGTCTTACAAAAGCAATCTAGCTGCCATCTTATAATTAAGTTATCCAACTATATCTCTCTGTCTCTGTGTCTGTCTTTCTATTCTGTGCGTTACTTGTTCCTGTAATTAATGTTAAGAACTTGCAAAGTAAAGAAAACTCACCACTGTACTCAGTAATTTATATCAAACTCAAACCTAAATATTGACGAATTCAAATATATTTTTTACTTTCTTCTTTATTTAGACAATTCATATTTTCTTAGTCGAAATCCTTTTATAATTTGTGAAGAAATAAATGATTTAAGTATCAATATATGTTATAGGAACTATATTGTTAAAGAATAGAGTGTTAGTTGCTATGTAAGTAATAATGACTAATTTAAAATTGTAAGATTAAAATATAATTCCGTCTTTGCTTTTTCACAACAAAGAAAATGTTTCGTTGAAAAACTTCATAAAAAATGTATTCGACGACAACATTAAATTTTTTATATCTAAAAAAAAAAACAACGCTCCAGCAAATGTAAATATAGAAGCATAACTTCGTTTATGATAATTAAAAATGTGAAAGAATAAAAATCTAACATCATAAAATTGTATATTGTGAACTGCGTTTGTTTTTACGACCAATTTTTTTATACTTTATATAAATCTTTTATCTTTAAATTTAATAAAGAAACTTCATCTAAACCGTCTTTAATTATATACTGGCGTGGCCTACACTCGACTGTCTTGTACCAGTTTACAGAATGCCACATTCTTGGTTCCTGTGAAGACAAAACCGAATAGCCACAAACCCATTAAAAAAAAAAAATGCAAATATCACTTTGACAATTTCTTCATAACGGACTTTCATAATATTACATCCCCACTAGCGTTCACACCTATTCTACACGCACACACGTCAATAATAGCATCACTACGGTGAAAGTTTGCCTTATTTTTTTGTTAGGCCTTCGAGGGAACGGTAATGTTTGTTTTTTATTCGTTCCCCTCCCCCCCCCTCCGCACCTCATCTCGTTTAGTAGGAGAAAAGATATTTGCATTTTTATACGAATTACTTTCTTTTTGGGGCTGTTACGAAGAACTGATCAGAGGTTTTGCTTTGGTTCGCTTTATAGGTTAAAAGTTTTCCGAAAAATCATACAGAATAATGTTTATTTTCGAGAAAGTTTCACCGCAGAAAATTAGTTTTTAAAAGTTTGTATATTTAGCTATCAAATAAAGAGCGAAGCGGTTTAGTTTATAACCAAATTTTAGGGCCAAAAATACGAAATATTTCACACAAAATATTTTGAAAATAATGGAATTGTAGTAGGCCATAATAAATTAGCTAAAACTATGAATAAACGTAACTTAAAACCAATGTATTTAAATTTTAAATGATTCTCTGTTAAATAATTAATATTTGACGGTCCAGAGAGACTGCAAATGTTCCAGTCTTATTTCAGTCTAGAATTTCACCGGTTAATATTGCATTATTGACTTTGGCTACAGTTGAATATTGTATGAATGTTAAACTGCCAACGTAGTCCCCCAAGAACCCCTATTTTGTCTCCTAACCACCCCCAAACTCACATTGTCGACTATATAACCGATATATAGCTCCATCAATATCTCGTTGGGGAAATACAAATTTACCGGATTGTCCTTAACGCGCTATAATTGACTTTTAGGAATTAATGTGGGTGTACTTGTGTAGACGGTGCTTTAGGAAAACTTTCATATTAAAGAACCGATGCATGTTCAAAGCAATAACCGTTAGACATAGAAATAAATTTATTATATTCATATTTGTATAGCAACGCTCAAAGCGTATAAGTACAAATACATCGTAAATTCAACTTATGAGTTCACAACAATTCAAATTTAAAAATTCTTCGCGCTGCATTTCAGAGAATAACGACCTTTTAAAATATATAAAATTTTCCACTTGTCGAGTGTTAGCACCAACGCGTCCAGCTCACTAATTGGCAATGTTTCGTGCATTTTAATCGTACTATGTTGTATATTTTTTATTTTTAATAATATACATAACCGTGTTATCGTAAACATTTAATTTTTATTCTGCGATAACACAAAACGTATAATCAAAACATCGTTAAGGTACTTTACGATATTGATTCTAGAATTAATTTGCTAAAACATTCGGTCGTGTGTCTTAATACTGCCCTTGTAAAAATAATTTAAACACTCAAAAATTCTACTATTAATTCTAGGATATTTTATATCTACAAGATTTTTTCAAATTGTTAACCCAATGGCCATAAGAATTATTAAATATAAATTTTAAAATATGTATAATAAAATATTTTTTATGAAAGTAAAATTCTGCTTCTTAGATGTTGCACACACGAGAAGTCAAATAGTAGATATGTTAAACGAAGTATGTGATGTGGGCCTTTGAAATAAGTAACTTTCTTGTAAAACCCTTCAAAGGCAATCAATGTAGTGGTTACGTTGGGCAATTCTTTTGTCCTGTGTTACAAAGGGACTATTATATCAGATGACGACGAACGATGAGAGCCTCTTGTGTTTTATGATCCGCGTAATTTGTTAGTTAAATTTTTACCTCGCGCAAAACTCTATTGTTTTTCAACTCACAAATGTTAATTTTCAAGTTTTAAAACATATTTATTAACCTAAATACATATATACAGAGATACCCAATTAAAATCTACGTGCACAGTTTGAGTACCACTTGACTAAATTTAATTTCACTAATTTACATGGCAACAGTTAAAAAAACATTTATTTAATATAATTCTACATTTATTTATCTGTATTCAAATATGGGATTTATGTAAATGGTTTAAAATAATCCCTTTTCTCAGTGCTGTACTGTGCTCTGTATAAGATATGAGCACATACAAGAATTATATGTAATAGTTTATAAATGTTGACATATATATATATATATATATATATATATATATATATATATATATATATATATATATATAAGAATTAGTAAATCGTTGCAGCTAAAATAGGTTGTTCCCCAATTATTTGTTAATAGCAAATACAGTGTAATAATGTAATATAGACAGTTGTGGGTGAATAAACAGTTTAGTCAGGAATGAATGGCCCAATCAAACTGTCACAATACGTAAAGGCAATACCGAGAGGATGAGTTTGATTGAGCTGCGTGACGGGGGGCATATCAGTTGACTATACGAATTGTATGCATCTAGGGGCATTGTGATTATTGTCGATATACTGGTGTGGTTTACCTGTTTGCCGATGACTCGAAGGTCTCACCGACACACAGATACAGCATCGCTTTGTATTTTAGGTATATGTGGTCAAATGTTATGCTAATAATAGCTGAAGCATTTAGTTAAATATATATATATATATATTGTTTCGTGCTAGAAATCAATTATCTTTGGCGATGCGATTGGTTAGGTGTTTGAACACATGTAAGTATATAGTGTAATTTAATGTAATTGGAGTGAGTCCGTTCCCCGTTGATGACCGATCAATTTCGTGACAAATTGGCTGTCATCACAACAGTCACGTATTTAGCAGAGTTACCTGTTTACGGGCGTCGTTCTGTCACCGCTCCGTCGCATCGGTCATTTCGCGGGACACTGCATTTTATTCCCTCTATCCCATTGTCATTTCTACGTCAACAACATCCACCCCGAACAGGAGCAGCTATACTTAATAGCCCCAATAAATACACGTGTCGATATATTTATATATACATATATACAAATGTAGTTTTATGTCTCCTTTTCGTATATACCAAACACCTAAGCGCTTCAAACAGTACGCAAGGCGCGTTTAAATGAAAAGTAATTGAAATGTATTAGTATAAAGCGGAATATCCATTTAATCCGCAGTCAATAAAGACCCTAGTGAAGCAATCGACAGTA
The DNA here is from genome assembly GCA_933228885.1 of Leistus spinibarbis. Taxonomy (NCBI): domain Eukaryota; kingdom Metazoa; phylum Arthropoda; class Insecta; order Coleoptera; family Carabidae; genus Leistus; species Leistus spinibarbis. Next base: position 7,667,203 of record OW121804.1, on the reverse strand, counting down.
GATTAAGTGCATTAAAAACATGTCATCGTTATCTCTGTTATTATTTCCTCCGGCAATATTAGTATCCCATAGAAATCTTTACAAATATACCAATAATATTATACTAATGTAGTTCGGGTAGTTCGTTTCGGCCCCACAGCCGATCACTATACATCATGTGACATTTATTACCAATAAGCGCTGATTTATGCGCGTATTTCGGAAACGAATCCCTAGCCGCCAGAAAAGACGCGGACCACCACTGAGAGGGGCCAAACTTACTATTTTCTTACTAGTGTATATGTGTGTTGTCCGGATATCCACGGCTGCATGTGTATAACATTAATGGGTCCACTTGGTACATCGGCAAACTTCCGCTGTACTCGGAAACGAACATCGCCACTCCCCCCTTCGCCCAAAATGTTTTATTAAGGTTGCACAACAACATATACAAATTATTGAAAAGGTATTTAATATTATATAAATAATTGTGTATATAGCACCTGATTAAAGCCATCCTCAACATGAATAAATGAACTATATTGCTTGAATAACAAATAAATAATAATATATACACTTTAGCACCTTATTACTAGTATCCCCAACAAGAATAACTTAATTATTTTGTTTAAAATTCAAATAAATAATAATACATATTTGAACAAAGTATACGAAAACATTAACAGTGTATTATATAGCACTATAATAACAGTGTATATTGCAGGTTGGAGGTAATGTATCACTTTTAAACGATGATAAATTTCGAAAAGAATAAATAATAAAGAAAAATAGTATTTATTTTGTAGAAGGATTTGGTTGTGAGCGCAAACAATCGATCTGTTGAGAAGCACTGGTGTATAAGCAAGGTCACGTAGGCTGACCTGAAGGCTGAAGATCGGGTCGCCGAGATTACGGCCACCGCCATGTTATTAAAGGCGAATACGAACGTTTCAATTATTGTCTCTATTATTTATCATTTCGATTTAATCATTATTGAGGAGACCATGCGAAACGCCGCTTACAATAGATATACGGATTTAAAACATAGACGTCCGTCACACAAACCACCCCTTTTTATTTCAATCTATATGACATAGGTACAGGCACTAAAGCCTTAAGCTCGCCGTATAAACAAGTTTAGGTACAAGAATGATGAAAATGTTGCATTCTCCCACACACCGAATGCTTAAGCTCTTCTGTACTGAGCTAAAACGAGAAAAAAAAATTATTTCTGTTCGAGATATTTGTCGTAACGTATCAGTGGCGACGAACGTAGGAATAGTCTCACGAACAGTCCATAAAAAGGGGGAAATAAATAAAAAAAAGAATCTGTTCTTCACACTGTTATCGCAATGCACGTGGAAGAATTTCATTATAAATATTCTACTGCACATTGCTAAAAAGAGTCAGTTAAAACCATATAGAACGAGAATACAGAAAAATGCATTCACTATAGCAAATATACACAGCGAAATTAAATATCTACAATATAAAATTTATTTTATATATATACAATATTAAAAACAATTGTTATATTGAAACAAAACGTTGCATACAATTTTATTTCATACCGAGAATGTTACAGACACCTACTCGTATACACATACAGCAAAATATCCTAAAAAAAGGCCTTACATTTGTAATTACGTCCTTTATGTGTATATAAGTGAATGTTCTAGAACCAAAACTGTTGAAGGTAACCTTAAGATATGTTTAAGGCTCATATCTTAGAAATGGTATGAGTTTGAGAAAAAGTATTTTCTATAAAAGTTGAAGAAAATAAAATTTCTAGCAACTTTTATTAACCAAGTCATTTTGAAAATTGTACCAGATATTGATAAATCGTTTTTGAACATAGTTATGTTACATTTATGTCTCTGAATAGTGTACTTCTTTGATATTTTAAAAATAGGATGAGTTAGAGAAAAAGTGATTCCTATAAAAATAGAAGACAATAAAATTTCAAGCAACTTTTATAAACAATTTTTTTTTCGAAAACTGTACCATTTACTGAAAAATCGTCTTTGAACTTAATTATGTTACAAACTAGCAAGAATTTAAAACAATTTAAAGTAATATAATATTAAATAGATAGTGTAGATCACTCCAGTTTTCTCTTATGGTTGTTATATGAAATATTTGTTTAGTCTATTTTTACTACTTCAACATATATAACAATTAAATAAAATTGAAGTCGTTATTAACTGAAATATAAGTTAGGTACATGACACCTTTATAAATGACTATAATATACTTATATATTTTCGTCATAATTGACTCTTAATAACAATTAATCATTTTTCTTCATTATAAGTGAAAGAAAGACAAATAATGAAGTGAGCAGTCAGTGCAGGACAAACGAACATGGACATTGAGTGGAAACGGATTCGTCGGGGTAGTGGTGTCAGTGACGTAGTATAGCATACAAATATATGACGGGTGTGTCTTTTATATTACAGTAGAGCCTTTTATAGTTCTATGTATACGTTTTCTTTTTCACATACACGTGTGAGAGTTGTATTGCGTGTTATAGTGTAACAGACGGACGACTGGTGGCCAGTGGGTTTATGTGTACCGATAAAAGGCGGGCACTGGCCCACTTTTATGCCTTGAGAATTGTTTTCCAAGTGCTTACACCCAGCCTTCCCTTATTCCTACCATTCTCATATCTCCATATCCACATTATTACGATGGTTTGTCTTTATTGTTGATAATAATTCCAACACACATAAATAACAATATAATAAATTTAAATACAACAAATTAAGGCATTTAAGAGTCCCTTAGTTAAGCTGTGTTTAAGTGCTTGTTATAGTGAAGAGAATTGTTCGATCAAGACAATTTTAAATTGTCACATGTCTGAGATGGATGGACCGGGGGGTTGTGGGGAAGGAGGGTGGATATGTCCGGATAGGATTTATTTGAAATGCGGCGTCAGCATCGTACGATGACCATTCGACGTCGGCGTCGCCGTCGTCCAGATAGATATTACAATTAATAGAGAGAAATGTTAGTGTTGTAATTTGACCAATTGCTGACTGATCGCGGAATGCACTCTACGCGAATAATCGGGCTAATATTGCTTGCCCAGTTTCGGCCCGAGGGAATAGTTATTTGATTGCTATTCAATAGCACCACCATCTACTCTGGCTTATACATTATATAGTATATACATACATACGTATACATTTGAAGTTATAGGGCTCCAACATTTGGAGCCCCTCTTACTCTACTGTCTTTAGAAAAATAATTAAAACAGCAAAAATATTTTATATCATCTTCATATTATTGACCCAAAAACCATAAAAAAATATAATTTTAATTTTAAAATATGTGACTTATTGGTTATTACAACAGAGTGTACACTGTTAATAATTATGCTACTATTGTGTATATGCTCCCCCTTTTGGCTACAATTCAGAATTTGAATTTTTATGGCACGTAGTTGGAAAAAGCGCTCAATTGATTTTCAGTATTATCGTATAAAAAACGTTATTTTGGCCAATGTCATAAAATTCGCTTAATAAATTTCATATATATATACATATATATAGGGGCTGTAACCCCTCTTTTCTTCCGTACCCCCTTCTACCCCAAAGCTCAGCAGAGTCGTATAGAGCAGTAGACGCAGTTCAGTGGTCTTTCATCTTATGTAAAATAACGTTTATCATATGTTTGCCATGCAGATCAAAGCAACCACGAAAAGAGGGACTCTTCGTGTATATATGAATATCATAATATCGCATACACACGAATTCAGGCATGCTCGAAACGTATATATGCGTCAGACAACATTAACAACATTTTGTCGAACATATATTTTTAATATATATTTCTTTAACTTGTAATACTTATAATTTTATTACGTTATCAAAAACGGTTTGACTTAAATATAAAATATAGATGTTGTTTCTTTTACCTTATCAATATATTTAATTATAATATTTAATATATGTACTAGTTGTCAATATTTATGATATTTAGTCTATGACAAATTTGTTGATTTTATCGTTGGTTTTGCATTGCTAATTTCAATAAACAATACGCTCGAAACACGTTCTCAGTCGATCGATTTGTGTTAACTGTGTACTGTCAAATGACAAAAATCGAATTATTGAGTCTATTTTGTGCCCTAGTCAAAATATTATTAAATATAATCCCTATATAAATGCAATTTAGGATTTTCTGTAGCAGTTTTCTTGTAACTGGTACATTTCTTTTAAAATAAAATTTTCACATGATTAAATTGGCAATAATAATACAAAATCGAATATATTCACGCGCCAATGCCTGCAGCACTTTGTAATAATAATCGAGACAAGATTAATTTATATAAGAAAGACGAGTGCAGGCCACTATGTGGCAGTAGTGTTAGTGTTAGTATTTAATTGGTAGTACGGCGGCACTACTAGACCCAGCACGCACCCTTGACACAAAACAAAACAGAAACAAATGTGTCTAAGGGTGAACAAGTGAGACGAAAGCTGAAGCATCCCTTGCTTGCACAGGGCCAAAGAACCTCATTGTGCTTTGTTGATTTATACACAAGGCCCTTTACTCCTCTAGTACTTTATTTTAAGAGGTTTTTCATGGCCGTACGTCCTCGACGTCGCAAACAATCATCACACCGAATTCTTGTACAATCTTCTCATTCGCAGAGTAAGAATATAAAACATTACATTTATTTAAATAGAACACGCATTGGCACCAATGTCTTCAGCTCACTGACATCCATTTGAACATAGTCAATATTTCATTTGACTTCGCCGAAGAAAGTAGGTAATAATAATGTAATTAGAGTAATTTTGGTACCGTTCTAAGAAATGCGTTCAAAAACAAATAATTTCTGCTACGGTCGGCTTTAAAATAGATTATAATCGTATGACTATATTTATATTTTCCCCAAAATATAATGTTATGTTACTGACACGGTGAAGATAAGGGTGTAACTAACCAGAGTTGCGTGTAACAGCTCCTACATTGCGTGCGCCACTGCGTATATGTTTCACGCAATTATTTATACATATTTACAGTGCATAATCATTAGCAATTCCCTACTTATGCTTCTAGGATATATAATAGCGCCCTTAATACATTGTGAATAACTCCAAAGTTGAGTTAAAATATTGTTTAAAATATATAATTAGAAAAAAAACAAAATAAATATTAAAGGGTCCCTGAGTTCATCCTCACCCCCCCCCCCCGCGCACGCCCCTTCCGTGTCTTAAATAAAACAGGAAAAATTGGGCAGACGTAGTGACAGTTTGTAAGGGCCTAAGAACCGAAAATAATCACTGGGCCTATGTCCATCACGAGACTCGGCGTAGATTCGACAAAGCTTTCTGTGCAGAGGTGGTGGTGGGGGTAGGCGGTGGTGGGGTGGTTGTTCCGGCAGAGGGGTACGCGTCCGGCACAGCTTTTGAAAGCTCCGGTAAGGTTCGGCGCGCAGTCTACCCCTGCGTGTATAGCGTGGAGTACGCGAAGTGTGCTGTGTGTTGTGTTGGCGTCTGTTATATACGCGTGGAATTCCGTTGCGTGATTTTATGCGATTCATATTATTGGTGGATTTTAATTATTCTCTTTGGGATTTTTTACGATATTTATCGTAGAGTATGTAATTTTATTTATTTTGTTTACATACAATTATTTTAACGTATATATTTACAGTTTTTGTCCCGATTATGTTTAAAATACACAAAATATAGTTTAAACAATATTTACATATATATATATATATATATATATATATATATATATATATATATATATATATATATATATATATATATATACTCATTAAAATATATTTATTTTACGTAAATATTTATATGATTAATTTCGATTTGGTGGTTGTGGCTAAAATACACTAAATAAGGGTTGAAATTATACAATTTTATTTTGTAAAGATAACTATTCATATTTATAATAAAATATCCTTATATATTTAGATACTCATTAAAATTATTTTTAATTAATTTAGAAACATTTATTTTACGTATATATTTATATGATTCGGCCCGATTAAGGAGCAGTGCCTAAAATACACTAAATAGAGCTAATTTTGTAAGAGTATCTATTCATATTTATTATTAAAAAATTATTAAAAAATCGTTATATATTTAGATATTCTTTAAAATAAATTTATATTTTGAATCTATAAGGTAATTGTTTTTAAAATACACTTATTGTTAATTAAATACAGGTATTAATTTTTATATACGTATTTTTTAAATGTCGGAATTTTCGACAATAATAATATGTTTTTAGGAAATATTAATTTCAAATTTACGCTTTTATTTCAACATAATTTAAAACAATTAAAAATATATACTATACTGAATCAATACTAGTTGAAAATTATATTTTTTCAAAATGCCGACGTTTCGGTCGACCAGTTCGGGGCCAAACATGAATTATTATAACAAATGATACATCTTGCTAAAAATAATACCAAGGACTAAATTTATTTTAATTTTTAAAATGCACTTTTAATATTTAATAAATAAATAAATATTTATTGGGAAACTCGTGTATGTTTTATAATAAAATACGAAATTGTTACAACACGTACAGAAATATCAAATAAATTTGTGTAAAATTGAAAATAAATAAAAATAAAATTTAGATTTTCCGTTATATTAAACCTGGCTTTGTAGAGCGTCGGTTGTTAAGTGTCAATTACGTGTGCTTCGCAGAGCTTTTTATTTGAAAGCTCAGTGCTTGAAAATATATGTAAATTTTGTTGGATTTCAGTCGAATATATTATACTATGATATATACAGTTTATTTTTATTCATATTTTTATCGAAAAGTTGAAATATCAATTTGATAGAACTTTTCGCGTATACGCGGACTTTTCGAGCTTAATAAATTACGTGTTTGGATTAGCCAACACACCATATTAACATGAACACTGTATATTATTCAAAGTATTATTAACAACACCACATATTTATACTACACCGAATATAAATATTTATTTAGGAATTAATTCTTGAATTTTCGGAAGGTTATTAAATATATGTTTATTCTAAGCTTTTATGTAAAATCATTTTATATTCAAGTAAATACCTAATTAAATTACAATTAAATCTGGAGAAGGAATAAAAAGAATTCAACCAAATAAAATTAAAAATAATTTACTTATGTTCAGCAGTAAAAACAATCGAACCGGCAAGGAATGTGTCGCAAGTATCGAATGTGATCAGTAAATTACGGGCAAGAAAGAGCGACAAAGACTATTGGGCGGAGAGTAGAGAGAGACAGCGTGAGCGCGATAAGTCTTAGAGACTAAATGTACGGTGTTACTGACTGGTTGTGACGTGTGCCACAGTGCGACGGTGTGGTGTATATATGAACTAGAACTTGACGCTTTTTCTCGAAGCTTAACCGGAACACCCGGTATATACAGTGTGAAGTGACATTACATTATGTGTCATATACGATTGCTTCATATTGCTACGCTCCTAGCGGCAGCCTTCATAAAAGGTAAGTTTCCTGCGCGACGTCGGAAAAGTTTTCTTTTTCTTTTTATTTGTCCTTAAGTTGGTTTCAATCGCACTACATTAGGTGGCCTTATACTCAAATTCCATCTATACATAGAAATTCCGAGGTATTTCACGACAAAAATGAATTTTTACAATCACAGGGCCAGGTACCTATGACTTTAGCTCGCTTCAAGCAAAGGGATCATCGCGTCAGATACGTATATATAATGTTTAAATTTATAAATAAATTTTGTGTATTCCTTTGATACATTAAAAACATAATTATTTATTTAATATCTTATAATTCCTTGTACAATTTTTAGGTATTTTTATGTTTCTTCTAAGGGTATTAAGGGGGGTTCTAAAATGGTGTGTACCTATAAATTCAGAAGTATACGAACGAACTAATATTTTCTTTTATGAAAATGACACGGCCCATTTTTTATTTCGAGCTTTTTACTTATAGAAATATATTTATCCAGAAAAAAACTCAAAATACTTGTGAATTATACCCAGGAATCCATGGGTATTATCTAGAAATACGTATTTTGTGATTAGAAATAGATAAATTTTAGCCTGAATTTTAATTATAGTAAATAGGAAAACCCGTCAACGAATTATGATTTTGAAATTTATTGCGAAAAAGTTAATATTTTATGTCAATTTATATCTCATAACAATAATTATATTTGCTCTATAATATATGTTACCAGCAACATATAATAAGCGTCGCATTTTGGACGAGTAAAAATATTTACATATATATAAATAAATATATTTTTAATAAATTGTAAAATCTTAAATATATGTTTTTAAACCTTGAAAATACTATTTTAAGATAAGTCACTGTATATTTTGAGAAAATAAACATTATTTAGTGTAGAGAATATTTTTAAATGTTAGTGGATTTGAGTATTAGTAATTTAACGTTTTGATAACAATAAATCCTGGTTTGCATGACTCTACAATATACATATGCTAAATGTAGCTCATGTATATATATTTATAGAGTATGTACGTACAAAATATTGTTATATCTTATTACATACATATACGTACATGCATACATGCGATTTGTATTTATGGGATCATGAAATCGTAATAAAGATGTTAATAACACGCTAAACACTAGAAAATACCAATAAAGGTACCTAATACACTAAAAAAATATATGTATATTTACATATTTTCTCTATAATAATGTATACAGCTTTTGCACGAACCATATATACATATACGCTTATAAAAAACGTTCCGGATAGAAACCTAGACACATAAACACGTATTTATATTAATAAAATGTACTTAATTAATAACTAATTAAAATCAGTAAGTAAACAATATTCTGTTAATGATATGGGCTCACTAGGCAAAGTATTATTTTATCTGCCAATCATCGTAGAAAGATATAACGGCTTTTTATTAGGTGAACAATTGAATTATTCGGTATTGTTCTTATTTAGTAGTATTATAATCTCGGTGAGGAGTGAATTGTATACTGTATGTGATATAGGCACATTGTGCCTACAGCTACACCTAGTAACAATATTAAATAAATAATATTTAAATTATGCGTAATTTACAAAATTGTACTAATTTCAGTACAGCAACTTAATTCATCTATGTAATGATTAATAAAGGGTAGCAGGGGGAAGTGGGGTGGAGAGGGGAGGGTGGTTTGGTGGTGGTGCTTGAAGGAATGTCGCGTGTGTCGCCGAGTAAAATGAAATTCTCCAGTGGCATGTCATACCTGCGGTTTACCAACTCGCAGATTTCCCCCCTGCCCTCTTGAGGCCTGTTCTATCCCACGGGATGAGATTACACCGGGAAATTTAACAGGAGTTACTTCCCCTTCCCTTAAAACTCGCGCTAGTACTCAGTATTACCGCGTGAGTGGCGCCACTGTTCCCCAAAAAGCTTTCATTTAACTGTGAGCGCATTTTTGATAATGTAGCAAACACCAATAAGACTTTTAACCGCTTCATTTGATTACGTTTCCGTCATTTATCATTATTATTTATGCAGGTTAAATATGTTTAGGATTACTTAAACAACATGCAACTCATTACTGTCTTATTATTATATTATGTAAGTTTTGAAATACTCGAATCCGTAATAAAATACAAATTACTCATTTAAATTAAAATTGGATTATTTTTAATATCTTATACGCAGTAATTCTCGAGATTTGCAAAAGCTGTTTAATACATTTTTAATAATATTGATGTAAATGTCTTAAGACAATATTTATTTTTGGTTTATTTTGAATACGAAAATAACAGATTATTTGGTGCCTTTGTGTTGGACTTTGTTCGTTTTTCAAAGTATAAATATGACAAAATAACAGAATAATTTCTATTATTGGTGGAAATTGAATTAAACGCAATAATAGGCCAGTGTTTCTTATTAAATTCGAGCAGCTCTTAAAGTTGTATTTTAATTAGTGAGTAAAATAAGTTATAATTTTAATCCGGAATTGAGACGAAGGGTGTATGGCCAAGATAAACGGCAACTTCGTCTTCGAATTCATTTAAAGTTTCACTGAAGCTCTTCAACGACCAACTTGATGTATTCACATATACACATATATATCTATTTTGTCGTTGTTACTGTTCAATATTGCAACGCAGCAACAGAACGGCAACCCTGCGATAAAGAAGAAACAAAAACAAAACAAAAAACAATAGAGATATACAACTGTCATAATAACAAACATACACAAAAAATATTATCATTATTGTAAAAAGTGCATATAATTATATTCTAAATCAAATATAAAAACATTGTGACATATTGTGTTCAATAAAACAAATGGTCCTTCGAAATGTGTAAATAGTGTTTCATTCCAACAAAATCTTCATATCAACCCAAAACATTGGTCCTTCGAACCGGATATCGCAGCCACGAGAGACAATCACATACCTGAGACAACACAACCACCGGGAGCGAAATCAGCAGTATTTTGCTCGTCACATTGAATCAAGTAGAAACAAGTAGGTGCGCTTTATACCTATTTATTGCTTGCCTATTTTTGTTTATTCGCAATTCATTCAATTAATTCCCAACCGTGAACTCGTACATAACATCATGGCGGAAGAAATTGAAAAACAGTTAGTTCAACAACGTACCACATCAAAGGGTAGTCTTTCTCGGGTATTAACATATGCAAAAAGATTCAATAATGGTGATGACATTCAGCAATTAGCAGCGCGCAATACAAAATTGGAAGAGTTATGGCAAAATTATGATAAAATCCAAACAGAACTCGAAAATATAAATTACGATAAACACGAAAAGGATCGTGAAACATTCGAAACAAATTATTACGATGCAAAGGCCTTTATCGACAACATACTTAATTCACAAACTAGCTCAGTAACAACAAATAGTAGTAGTAATAATGTAATCGAACATAACAATCCTAAAGTAAAGTTACCACAAATTAATTTGCCAACATTTAGTGGTGACTATGAACAATGGCGAAATTTCTATGACATGTTTATAGTACTAATTCATGAAAATTCGACGATAGCAAATGTTCAAAAATTTTACTATCTTAAATCAGCCTTGAAGGGCGAGGCGCTCGCGGTAATAGAATCCATAACAGCCAGTTCTCAAAACTATGAAGTAGCACTCAAGCTGCTAATTGAAAGGTACAACAATAAACAGCACATAATCAATGCACACATCAAAGCATTGATGGAACTACCAACAGTAGGACGAGATTCAACATCAAACTTAAGAAAATTGAGCAGTGAAACAAAACAACATATGCGATCACTGCAAACGCTAGAAGTTCCTGTTCAGCATTGGGATATGATTATGATTTATATCATAACTCAAAAATTAGATACATTATCAAGACGAGAGTGGGAATTGAGTAAAATTCAAAACATTTTACCAACATTAGATCAATTATTAAACTTTGTAGATCAACGCTGCTTTTCATTAGAATCCTTAGGTGTATCATTCGATAAATCAAAGTCAAAGGTGGTGCACATAGCTTCAAATGGACACGATACGTCAGCAACATGCATATTATGCAAGGGAAAGCATAATCTATATAATTGTGAGAGGTTTCTAAAGCAAAACATTGCCGAAAGAAACGTAACAGTGCAAACATTAAAGGCATGTTTCAACTGTTTAAGAGTTGGTCACGGAGTCAGAGAGTGCAAGTCTAGCAATTGCAGAAAATGTGCAAAAAAACACAACACGCTAATTCATAACGACAGTAAGGAGCAACCAACAAAAGCAAATGTTTCACAACAACAAATCAAACAAACTGAATCTAGTATAATGCTACACAGTTCAAAAAATCATCAATCACAAGTACTACTAGCAACAGCTATAGTAAAAATACAAGACAATTTTGGAAATTGGCAACAATGTAGAGCATTATTAGATAGTGGAGCACAATCTAACTTTGCAACGTCATCACTCATAAATCGCTTAAAATGCAAGACAAGAACAATTCACGTACCCATCAAGGCCATCGGGCAACTTCACACAACAATTACACAAACTGCCGAATTCGAAATCACATCTGTCAATTCTCAATACAAAAAACGTCTACCATTTCTAGTCTTAGAAACAATCACAGTCGATTTACCTTTAAAATACGTAGACCAAGGTATTCTACACTTGCCAAATGTACGGTTAGCTGATCCCAATTTTGGCGAACCAAGACAAATTGATTTACTCATAGGTGCAGAAGTTTATTTCGATCTACTTCATCGAGAACAAATCAAACTAGGAAAAGGTCTTCCAATATTGCAAAACACAAGACTCGGATGGATTGTATCGGGAAAACTAGAGCAAACCGAAAACAATCACGAAACAACCTGTTTACTAACAACATCCGAAGATGTCAACACGCAACTAGTCAAGTTCTGGGAAATAGAAGAGTATCCCAAGATTAAACATTTATCCCAAGAACAAATACTTTGCGAAGAACACTATCGAACAACTGTGCAACGAAATGAGACAGGAAGATTTGTAGTTAAACTACCGTTCAAAGAAGATGAACCACAACTTGGTGATTCATACACAGTTGCTCTGAAACGATTCAGCCAACTAGAAAGAAGACTAAATTCAGATAGTCTACTCAAACAACAATACAATGAATTTATAAATGAATACATAAAGCTTAAACACATGCAATGCAATGTTAATGACAACAAGGAGGATGGATATTATTTACCTCATCATGCAATAATCAAACTTTCAAGTCTTTCAACGAAACTACGTGTAGTCTTTGATGGTTCAGCCAAGAGCAGCAATAACAAATCATTAAACGATACGCTAATGGTAGGACCTACCATACAAGATGATATATTTTCAATATTAACACGATTTCGATGCCACAATATCGTCTTAACAGCTGATGTTGAAAAAATGTATCGACAGATACAAATCGATTCAGATGATATCAAATATCAAAAAATTCTTTGGCGTGTACATGAATCACAACCAATACAAACATTCAATTTAACCACTATCACCTACGGTACAGCATCGGCACCCTTCCAAGCCATACGAACTCTGCACCAACTAGCAGAAGAAGAAAAGTATCATTTTCCTTTAGCTGCATCAGTAGTAAAGAATGATTTCTATGTCGATGATCTGTTGACAGGAACCAACACCATCGAAGAAGCTTGTACATTAAAGGATCAACTCATCATTATGTTTGAACGTGGAGGATTCAAATTACGCAAATGGCTATCTAATTGCAAAGACGTATTAGATAATATATCAAATCAATCCAAAGATCCTTTGCTATTACTAGATGCATCGCAAACAGTAAAAACACTAGGCCTTCAATGGAATGCTTATCAAGACAGTATACACTACATTGTAAATGACATATCAGATTCAACAGCAGTTACCAAACGGCAAATACTATCACAGATCGCTAAATTGTACGACCCTTTAGGTCTAGTTGGTCCTGTAATAGTAATATCTAAACTAATTATGCAACAACTATGGCAGGTGCAAACTGATTGGGATGAAGTTGTACCAAGTGACATTATAAAAAACTGGTGTTATTATGTGAAACAATTACAATTACTAAATGAGATAATTATACCCAGAAAAATATTGATCGATAATGCAATGGCAGTACAGCTACATGGCTTTAGCGATGCCTCCGAAAAGGCTTATGGAGCTTGTCTCTACTTACGCTCAACAGATCATAATGGAATACATATATCGCATTTAATCTGTTCAAAATCTCGCGTAGCTCCACTAAGAAAATTATCCGTACCAAGATTGGAGTTGTGTGCAGCACTTTTATTAGCAAATCTATATCAAACCGCGACTAAAGCATTAGGAATTAAATTCCACAAGGTTAATTTCTGGTCAGATTCCACAATCACTTTGTGTTGGATTAACACATATCCACACAAGCTAAAAACATTTATAGCAAATAGAGTTGCAGAAATTCAATAATTGACAAATCCATCGGATTGGCACCACGTTAAATCAGAAGAAAATGCAGCTGATATAATAACAAGAGGAGCCTACCCACATGAGATTATAAACGCAAAATTATGGTGGAACGGACCAGACTGGTTGACTACTGACGAAGATTACTGGCGAAGAGAAGAATTGTGCTTTCAAAATATCCCAAAGGAAACATTAGAGCTAAAACCAAATGACAATGCGATTTATCACACAATAGCAAGTAAGATAAATATATTTGAGAAATATTCATCAATAACAAAATTGCAAAGAATATTAGCCTACTGTTATAGATTTTCAACAAATAGCAAATGTCATATAGAACAAAGAACCAATGGTGCGCTCACTACTAATGAATTAAAGATCGCATTAACATTTCTCATAAAGGCAGCACAATCCGAAAAATATCACCAAGAAATTCACAATCTTAAATTGAATAAGCCAATTCAAATAAATAGTGAACTCAAATCATTGACACCTTTCATCGATAACAATGATATATTGAGAGTAGGTGGTAGGCTAAAAAATTCAAATTTACCGTATGGTCAAATACACCAAATAATTCTACCACCTAAACATATATTGACAACACAAATATTGAAAAGGGAACATGTTGCATTACTACACGCAGGCGTACAAAGTGTACTGAACAATATCAGACAAAAATATTGGCCAGTACAAGGTAGAAACACCATTCGAAATATCATTCATACATGTATAGTATGTTTCAAATGGAAACGGACAGCTCAACAACAACTAATGGGCGACTTACCAAGCTCCAGAGTTCAAGCAACAAGACCTTTCTTAAATACTGGAGTGGATTATGGAGGTCCAATTATTCTTCGAAAGGCGAGAAATTCTACAACAAAGGCATATATTGCATTATTCATATGTATGTCTACAAAGGCCATTCACCTAGAACTGGTGACAAGTCTTACAGCATGTGAATTCATTGCAGCACTTAAGCGTTTCACAGCAAGAAGAGGTAAATGCGTGAATTTATATAGTGATAACGGTACGAACTTCAAAGGTGCTGACAAAGAATTAAGAAACTTATATGAGTTTATTAGAAAACAAGAAACTCGAGAAGATATAGAAACCATGGCCACTACACACGGAATCCCATGGCATTTTATCCCGCCATCAGCGCCACATTTTGGAGGTTTGTGGGAAGCAGGAATAAAAAGGGTAAAGTTTCATATCAAGCGAATCATTGGGGAAAACAAACTCACTTATGAGGAATTTTACACCTTGCTTACTCAAATTGAAGCCTGCATAAATTCTCGTCCTTTAACGCCCATATATGATCAGCCAAATGACCTTCATGTTTTGACTCCTGCTCATTTCTTAATCGGCGAACCTTTAACATTAATACCCGAGCCTGACCTAACTGAAGCAAAGATCAATCGCCTGACAAGATGGCAACTAATACAAGAAAAGCTCCAACGCTTTTGGAAACGTTGGTCAACAGAGTACCTTCACCACATTCAACAACGAAGTAAATGGACAACCGACAGCAAAAATGTGAAAGTCAATACAATGGTTTTAATCATAGAAACCAATTTACCTCCAACAAGCTGGAGAATAGCACGAGTGATTGAAGTACATCCAGGAGAAGATGGTCGAGTTCGAGTCGTCACGGTGAAGACAACATCCGGAACCATGAAACGACCAATTGCTAAGCTGTGTCCTTTACCTAATTACTAATATTTAATAAATTTGAAATTAGTTATTTCAAGGCGGGCGGTGATGTTCAATATTGCAACGCAGCAACAGAACGGCAACCCTGCGATAAAGAAGAAACAAAAACAAAACAAAAAACAATAGAGATATACAACTGTCATAATAACAAACATACACAAAAAATATTATCATTATTGTAAAAAGTGCATATAATTATATTCTAAATCAAATATAAAAACATTGTGACATATTGTGTTCAATAAAACAAATGGTCCTTCGAAATGTGTAAATAGTGTTTCATTCCAACAAAATCTTCATATCAACCCAAAACAGTTACATTGTCAACTTGTATCTAATGCAATTAGATTTATTTCAGAAATAAATCAAATCTATCTCATATCACTATTTCCCTAATTATAAATATAAACTAATTTATTAATATTTATATAAAATTGTAACACTTTAAATTATACAGAAAAAAAATAACATTAGAGTAATTAGTTAACTTTTAGCTCTACAAACATTTCGATGAAGTTATAGAAAAAATGTATAATACGAAAAAGTTAAAGATAATTTAATTTCTAACAACTTTTATTTTTAAAGTAATTTTTATAAAATGTACCATTCACTAAATAAACACTTTTGTAAATAGTCACGTTATATTTACGTTTCCCTGACAGCATACATACATTTTTCGTTTACTCGTATAATAACTCGAAAACGGCACAAGTTAGAGCAAAAATGAATTATACAAAAGTTAAAGATAATTAAATTACTAGCAACTTTTATTCAATAAGTATTTTTTATAAAATAAACATAATAACATAATAAACACGTTTGTAAATAACCATATTATATTTATGTTTTTCTAGTAATATCGTAAGATACATTTTAAGGAAATATATTTCAAATCTATAAATGTTTTTGTTGGCAATCAATAATAATCTGGGGTGGCCTGTACTCGACTTTCTTGTACATTTATACCCCAAATAAATCGTTTTCCTGTGAAAAGTTTGCAATGTTGATGTGTGATTGTTGTTTGTATAGAAATGAAACTCAAATAGCATATAAATTGTTGTTTGAGAAATAAAAATAATTCACCTTATTTGGAAGTGACTTTATATATATATATATATATATATATATATATATATATATATATATATATATATATATATATATATATATATATATATATATATATAAATGCAGTATTTTTGAAATATCAGCGGAGTCGAAGTTTTGTCCGCAACATTTGCGCAAAATGCAAGCATCGGTAGATCTTGCCCGGTGGTATTCTATAGGGGCGGATGGGGTGCAGATGTGGGGTTGGGTGGGTCCAGAACTGTTGCACGTTCGGGGACCTTTCAAGAGTGCACAACCGATTCTATTCCATTCTATTCTATGTGAGTTGCAAATTGAACACTATATCCATCCAATGCTTTCGCGAAATATACCCTCGGTAAATACACACAGACACACAGATATTCACAAAACGTATATACTTTCTACTCACAAAATCGAGTCGAAATAAAATGTTACATTTCATCGACTTTCCATACAGAACACAAATATACTCACAACGAAATATATCGTTATAATTTTTAATTAATAAACTTATGCAACATTCAACATACTGTAAACTATAAATTGGCACTTATTATCCTGGCATCCATGGCTCATTTACAGCGAAACATATTTGTCAAACATATAGTCGATATAATTAAAATGCAGTACACCATCATAGTTGGCTATGGATCACGTGTAACTAACTCCAGTGAGAGCTCATTTTGAATGACGTCGCGACGCTTTGGTCGCTACCCACGACGCATTCTCATTAACCAAACATTGACAGTTAAGAAACTCAATTTATGCTTATCTATATATATATATATATATATATATATATATATATATATATATATATATATATATATATAAATATACGTCCTGCAGCTAAATCAGGTGATTTAGGTTAAATATTATCTGAGAGTAATTATCTATATTTGGTGTTCTAGGGTTGTATTAGCTGAGGGGTGGGTAGGGGAAAGAGGGTGTATGTTATGTAATCTTGTATCTATTAAAAGACATATTGAGAGATTAATCATCTTTGACCTATAATAACTTATGTCTCTTTCAGTGGTTAGAAATAGAGTATCAATGACACTTTCTAGTGTGTTTACACATGTCACCATTGTGTTCTAAGCGATCTGTGTGTGTCTGTTTCATAAATGAATACTTATTTATTAATATAAATGTTCTAACACCTCCTAAACACGAGTATAGAAGCATTTCATCTATTTAACACTTTTGTGCCAAATAACCCATACAGATTTAATGGATTTTGATTTCCCAATTTCAATTCTCGTTTGGAGCCGAAGTTAATTGGCAACATATTTCACATAATTATTGATGATGGATCCAAGTTTAATCTACAGTTGACTCGTTCCGCTGAAACCGCTCCAACAGCGCCTTCAGGGAACATTAGGTTGCAAAATGGTTGCCCCTTGAAATATGTAGTATAAGGGCAAGGCCATTTTGTCCATTTTGTATGTACATATGTATAGAAGAGTGTAATACGTCCAAGAGGTTTATTTGCATCATGCATTCACACTTTGCACGTGTGTCTATGACAACCTGGGACCAACTCTTATATAAAGTGACACTAAATAAATAATACACACAGCACACTAATCTCCTTCGTCCTCTCCGTTTTACAACTTTGCGTCAAAACAGTAAAACATATATATAAGAAGAATTGTAGATTTCATTTCATTTTTGTGCCTAGTTTGTCTTCTTTTGACACACACACATACACAGAGAGGGTGTGTGGCAAAGTGTTAAGACACAGAAGTAGAAGAAGAATAAGTTGCAACGTGCTCACGGCACAGCACACCACACCACCGGCAGTGTCGTGAACTTTGTTTCTTTCGTGTTCCAATTGTCTGGGGAGTTTCGTACAACGAACGAACCAACGGGCCGAATTCGACGAGCAGAAATATTATCGAAGCGGCCGTAGGCACACAATTCGAACAGCGCCAATTATGAGATATACACTGCTGCGCCATTGTGCCACTACCAGAGGTCACACCAAGGGCAAACGCTTATTATGCTCAAGATAAATTTAGGGGAACGCTTATTTTACGGTTATAGAAAGTAGTTAAATATATATATTTGTATTTACATAATTATGTACGGGTATAAATAGTATTTAACTTCAAACGAAATCTCAGATACGACTCATAAGCAAACAAATATTTAGATTAATGTGAAGGCCATGTTGATATAGTCGATTTTAAGTCGTAAAACACAATTCGGCATTTTAACTTCCTTGGCGAATATTTTAACGATAAGCGTTCAGTAGTTATAATATAATTGAATACTATACTGTATTCCACTGCAGTGCCGTACTCACAAATTCGATGTTCTCTTTGTTCTTCATTCATAAATTATATTTGTTTAAGTAGAAATATATAAGAATTATTGAAATAATGTAAAAATGCAGTACTTTTTTATTAATTAATGTAGCTTGCTTGTTAGGGACGTATTTATTAAAGTGTGCTAATGTATATGTTGTATGTAAAGGACCAGTGTATATATCTGTACTAACGTAAAATTTGATTTAAGATAGAATATAATTGAAAGAATTAATTTCCTTTGGTAAAATTGATTAATATTTTTTAAGGCGTATGAATGGAGAATGGCCGAAGGGCCTTAAACCTCGAACTGAATAGCACACAGAACAGCTACAAAGAACACTTTTCTACACCGTCTAATGTATTATTTAAATTTTGCAATGGTGCAGTATGACCCAAGACTCTCGCATACATATTTTACAGTGTAGACAGAGCCTATGAATTTTCTATGAATGCATTCAACCAATTTTTAAAATATAAACTAAAAATAAATTATATTCTACAGTTTAAAACGTTTCCCCTTTATATTTAAAAACGAACATATCTAACATAATATAAAATTTCGTTTAAATATAATTTGGAATTTTTTTAATAATATTGCAAGGGTGAAATATTCAGTGTATAAATTCTTGGTGAAAAATGTACCCTTAGAAATGATGATGATGATAAAGTTGAATAACATAAAGGAATGGATACATTCGCAAAGTTACTTATATCGTATACATAACCCTCTCTACCTTTCACCCCTCTGTCTCTAGAGATGTTAAAAGTTTTTTTTTCTCTGCTCTATGTTGGCAATATGTGTCCATTTATAATAAAAATAATATATGTTTTGTGTGTTGCTGTTTTGTTGTGGTCAAAACTTATTTATTAGACAGTAATTTATAAGATCATTAACTATCAATTTATTTTTATATATATATATATATATATACTAAAAGTAGCTATTTACGCTAAAGAAACTCAAAAATGATGTACATTAACTACACTGTGAATAGAAAATCAAAATTTTACATGTAATTCATTATTACGATTACAAAATTTTGAAATTTTCAAAAATTCTACAGTTTATTATCTAAAATAGACTTCTTGGGGCGTTAAGGTGACAAATCCTGCTTGCATTCACAGGAAAATAGTATTTTGTTTGTATAAATTAAAAAAGAAAAACAATATGGACGTTTTTTGTATCGCTGAAAATTCGCCAATAAATCAGGGCATATAAATTAACCCGTAGGAGTTAATGTTGTCACAAAATGTAACAAGGGCACTTAGCATGTCGACATGATTTTCAAATCTAAGCATATATTGGGCCCCACAGCCCCCATTAATCATAATATCAAAATGTTATGACAGATGTCACACAGGAACGATCCATATTCATCGGCTCATGACTGAGCTTAACAGGAAGCACCCCCCTCCCGCCGCCCCTGCGCCCTTTAGGGGTAAAAGGTGTGCTTTAGAGAAAAAGGCATCAAGATGAAAGAGGGGCGGCGGGGATGGAGGGGTGGTGGGTGGCATATCATAAGAGGAAGAAGACGCCGACGACACTTCGCCAATCATTGCGTTTCTGACAATGGTTTTATTGCTTTTGCTTATATTTCGAATTCAATAAGGATTCCAAATAAAGTGGAAAAATCGTCCACGTCGGTAAGGCAGCGCTCTGTGTGTGCACCGATACCGACAGACATGTTATTCCCCGGCTTCGTGCGTTCATCATTGTGTGCGTTTAGAATTTATAGTACCACTTTTTGTGCCCGGAGTATTCTTTCGCTAGAATGGGACGACGTTCACACGGTGCGAATGCCGGTCCTTTCGATTTTATTTCAAATATTTAGTTGGGTTCGAAAGTTGGATACATAAACAGATGGATATGGGATTTTATAGTATTAAAATTTACATTCATATAATTATATCGTGAAAGATGGGATTGTATAGTATTAATATATGTATATAAGCTAGGGCAGCTTAGAAAATGTATCCACAACAAGAACTAAACCATTCGTACGTTAAAATAAACAATTTCTTATGAAAAAATTATATCCATAACTGCGTATAAATTCAAGCAGAAGAAAATAAATGAAAAGTTTATTTGTGATTTAACGGCGAAAAGTTTGAATATAGTGTGAACGGTCTCATAAAAAAGATGGTTATCGTTCGTGTTTGAATTGTACTTGCAAGTTAAACAAAGAAGTGTTGGTTTATTATTGCGCAAGCAGCCACACAGTGAGTGAGAGAGATAACAGGGTCTAATTTGTGGAGATAGAACAATGTGGTGTATTCGAAGGGATATTTTGGAGCTGTCAGTGTTGCGTGCTCGTAGGGCCGTTACCCTTACGTACATTATCACTGCTTGCCGTATAAATTATCGCTGGACGCTCAACCAGACAAATATATGGATATTCCAACATAACACTTTCTACACTATCTTTATGTGCCTTCATAACTTCAAAACGCTGCTTACTTTTCCGCAGATTTATTTTAAATGCACACGAGATCCAGTGGCACCAAGCGCACAAAACGCTTAGGTAATCGGTAATATTCTTATTTGACTGAAATAGAGTGAAACCTCCGCCATATATCACAGCCATGGATTTCTGGACAGTTAGTAAAACTTGACTTGTGAATAATTTAAAAACAAAAAGACACTTTGTAAGCGCGCACAGAAGTCCATTTATTATTTAAAATTAATTACTGTTGGCTCTGAGACTCATCTTCCATTTCCCAGCGAGACGAGACGAGACAGGACGAGACGGGACGAGACGGCCCGACACGCCATGGTACCAGAACCAGTTGGAACTCTCAGATGAAAAATTATAATTTCGTTACTATACTTTATTTACCAATTAACTTTACTAATTTACTTAGTAACACGACGCGAAATTTCATTAGTTTACACAAAATATATATTATACTATTTATATATACACAAGTATATTTCTTTCGTAAAAACAAAATTAAACAGTTTACATTTTTGGTTACTCGTAAGTATTGGGTTCATATTAGAGGTTTAATGATAATTTTTTTCTAATTAATTAATTTTATGATAATGGTAATAATTTTCCATAATTCCGTTTTTATGTTCAAAGCCAAGAAATGGCGAAGAGTATACAGTGTAAATATGAAAGAAAAAATGTTGGCATTGCTGTCATCTACACACATTTTGAAACAAATTAATTAATGAATAACTTCTGTGGTTAAAATAAAAACAGTTATTTTTCCATTATTCTCTTTGCGTAACATGCATAGCTTGACTTTTATTTTTAACAAAAACAAAGTTTAAACCCTAAAGCTATGATATATGTATAAATTTACAAAAATATAAAACAATACAAAATTTGGCAAAATAAAAGTTTCAAATTGTATATATTTATTTGTTTAATTTTCGTGTTTTTATTTTGAAATAATTTTAATAATATCAACATTAAACGACATTTTAACTCAGTTATGTGGCAAATGCCGTGTCAAAAATAATTTCCGTTAAAAGAGTGCAAAATATTTTTGTTTAATATCGTTAAAATAGACATTATTTTAAGTGCGTTTACGTAGCGCTTCGAAATTTAATTGTATAAAAATTTAAATTAAGAATTTAATGATATTTGAATACTCCAGTAAGTGTCTTCCCTGTGCCCGGACTCGTGGCATAGTCAACCCGGAGTTTGCATGAAAGAAAATGAGCAAAAAAAATAAATGTTTATAAAAGGGCAATTTCGTAAAAATGTTTTTATGGTGCACCCTTCTCGCTGAGACAATTATATTACGTGGGTTAATCACGCGAGCTCGAGTTGGCATCGAGCGTGTTAACACATTTTTAATGCAATTAGTTTATACAAACGTTGAAGTTTATTTTTTCTTATACGTTATGTATTAAATCAAATTTAAATACATTTTGACTATTGCAATAACGTCTGTTTATGTGCGTATGTGTGTGAACGCTTTTCAGTTGAAAATTAAAATGTTTTGAATTTAAAATTTGTATATTTTGGGACAAAAACCCATCTTTTAATTATGATAACTTCAACGTATACGCCGAGTAAGAGCCACTCCAGTTGTTTCATATACATATAATTCTTTTGCTAGGGCAATAAAATGTGTAAAATCTGCGTGATCGGGCATTAGATCAAATATAGTTGTGTAATAAAATTGTTTTATTATACAACACACAATGAGACCGATTCTTAGTGTGAACGGTTGGGGCGTGCGTTATTTCTCAAAGTGTGATCGCGTATTCAACGCGCGATTCGGCAAGATTTTTCTTTCTGTCTACAGCGTTAGTGGTGCCATCTAGATGGCTGGACTACTTCAAAAGTAGCCGTGAAACTTAACAATAACTCTAAAAAGTCAACAATTTTTATATAACAAACTAAAAGTTACGGCACAGACACATTTATACGACGTGATCAACATTTTCCCCACTTTTTCTACAATTTCAAATTTAATTGTCAAGTTTATTAAAACTGCTTCTATAAGTCTCATTTAATTACTTTGAATTAAATCATTATTTTTATACGCAATTATTATTATGTTTACTATATAGATAATAGGTGCTCAAACCGGCTTAATACGTTCCTTGTATAGAACTATACAATTTATAGATAATTAAAAAATATATATATTTTATGGTATCGTATTTATTCGGTGATAGCCGTCGACTGGTAACGTTGACTTAAGGCGTCGCGGCGCTGGCGTCTTTGGTTATTGGGGGATTTTCGGTTAAACTGCAAACGGGTGCACTATTTCTAATAAAATTCGGATATAAAATCGATGCGGTTAGTCGACAAACCGACACACACATGACCAGCCTGCACAAGAACCTGTTAAAAGTTATGATATGCGGGAAGATGGGGGTGGTGGCGAGCCTTTAAATTCAAACGGGCTGCCTGACCGCCCGCGCGCACCCGGCAACTGAAGATATCTTCAGAACGCTCATGAAATGTAATCATCATAAACCATGGATGGATGTCGAACACTTTTCAGAACACAAACAACTTTCAGACCCTCTATCTCACTCTCTCTTTTTACTATACTGTTTTTTCTACTACAATCAATATTCAATACATACATATATATATATAATTTATGAAATATATATGAATAAAACATTATATATCTCAGTAAATAGTACATTTTTTGAGAAAACTTTTTAAATAAAACCTAAAGTTACATTAATATCTTTAACTTTTATATTTATAACATTTTCTGTAACTCTTGCCGTTTTTAAGTAAGTAAGAAAGCTAGAGTGGTCTACCCTATTATAAATATAATGCAATTTCAAAAAAATATATATATTTATATGTAGTAGAGAAATACTCTTCTGAATCATTTACTTGGACAATAAATATCTTTAATCGTCTGAAATCGAAGTAGATCAATACCTGCTATCTCTGTCTCGCTCCGGTTAAGTTACCGTACGCAACAATGCTTTTTGCTCGATCGCTTACAAAGCCAGACACTCATTCCGTCTCTCTCCCACACTCACTCATTCAAACAGATGTAATTCTAAATGAACACAATGTGCTCTCTTTCTACTCTCCGCTCTTTCTCTTATAAAACAAACAAAACACAGATAGCCCAGATAGAGAATAAAAGAGAGAGGGACAGCGAAATCAATCGAACACATCACCTCCATACACCCAATCACAATGAAAACTGGAGTGGCCTACACTCGACTTACCTATTTAATATACTGTCAAGAAACCATTTCAATATATAAAGTAACATTATTTGCTTCAGGAATAGTAAAAACGTGTATTTCCGTTATATTAGTATAAGTAAATAAAAATGCAGGATACTATTTCTCAAAACATACGTAGGTGTATGCCCTAATGCATTCAGCTTGCCATATAGTGCGCTATACGCTAATAGAAAATAAAATATCTTATTTAATAAATAACTTCCACTTATAAAATGACAAACAGTGAAGCTACGAGTATAACAAAGACGGGACTAGTGTGCGTGTGTGTCGTCTATTATCGTAATTTCCACGTTGGTGCGTTCCTCGTTATACGATGTAATCTTAGCAATAACCGCTAAATGTGCTTCGTATTGCCTGCACGCATTAGGGGGGGGGTATTCGTTCATAATCCTAGTAATTGTGTCCACCCTTGCAATTTGAGGACCACTTATCGTTGGGGCGAAAACGAAGAATTGTCCCATAAAATGGCGAGCACGTATAAGATGGGACAATTTAAAACAAAATAAAACATAATTATAAATAGAGATAGTAAAAAGGACAAGTGAGTCGAGTGAAGGCCACTCTACCTGTGACCTCTGTGCAATCGCATAGCCTAATTAAGAGTGACTGGATTCGATGCCCCAGTGCTACCACCGCAAGAATAAAAATTGCAGAGGTGACCCAGCGTGGCCCCGAGTCAGTTAGTTAGTCTGCGATTCCTAATTCGTATTAACTTTAACTTTTTTTTTCTTCTTCCGTGTTTTGTTTTTTGTTTCGACCTCCGTTCATTCATTGGATACTCAATTATTGCTACCTGTGTACTTTTTAACTAACCAGCTAATTAGTTAACTGCGACCACTAATCAGCGCCAATGAAATAGTTAAACAAAGAGTTTTACGGTTAATTGCTGATTTTATTTGGGTTCACAATTAAATTTGTTTAAACAAATTTAAATTTTTAACAAGCATAGCTATAGGCACCTATGCTTTTAGTTCGCCGATCAAATATATATATATATATATATATATATATATATATATATATATATATATATATATATATATATATATTTAATGTTTTTCATATTCCTTTTAAGAATGTTTTGCTAGGAAAATAAATATAAAACGTAGATGCAACTGCAGCTTTGAACTCGGTGGAAAGAAAAATAAAAGTGCAACTTCGTCGCTCATTTGGACATCTTTTATATATGAAATATTTTGCTTAAGGAGCTAAATTTACTATACAAATAAATATATACACAGTCATACATAGAATAAAATGGACCTGTATAATGCACAGCCATCCGTAAATAGCGCAACGTTTTCTCATCTTGTAACCGGGAATGTCATACAGTTTTATATTATTATATTTCTTAACATAAAAGCAGAATGAAATGTCAAATATACTTCAATTTCAAACTACTATAACTCAACATTTAATACACACACAGAGTTCCACTTTACGGCAATAAATTACTCATAGTTTTTTGTATTTCGTAATTTATATTTGTATAAATTAAACAATCGATACTTTATTTTTCCCATGTTTAGGTAAATTATTTTTTTTGTAATTATAATTTTGACATTTGATACAATTATCATGAACCAATTTTGTAAATTAAATACAGGCTAGATACTTTTTGCTGCCGCTAAGATTGGTCATTGCATGCGTGGGGGAAAGAAGAAGATGGACGAAATACAACATAAAGGGCAAAAGTCGAAGAATTGGACTGAGAATAAGTGGGGCAAGGGGTGGGGAAACAATTTAAAGAGGTTCGCTTTGGTGTTTGAGTGCTGCCTGGTCGCATATAAAATGAGCCTATATATATATATAAAATGGAATTTTTTGCCCCATAGTAGTACCGCTTAAAACTTAAATGAATTCTTAAAAAGCCTTGGCCTCCATTGCCAAAATTGCCATCTTCACACTATATATTCTAGTTGTACATTTAGTAACTCAAGAGTAGTTTATTAATTTCTTATATATTAATTTTAAATATATACTCCGATAATGTGACAGACACACTAAATACTGTATCTCATTCAGTACAAATTTGTACGATGAATTAAAAACGAAGAATATATATTTTTGCTTTTAAACTATATTAATTTGGAAGATGGATAAAAATATTTGATGTTTGGACGAAAGCGATTTTAGCAATCAAGCAATGGCGACGTATAAACGGCGAAAAAATCGCAGACGGAAAAGTGAGTTACATCAGGATGTTTCTAATCTGGTCCGATTTCCTGAAAGAATCATGAAATGTGCACGGAGACAGGGACACAGACAGACAAAGAGGGAAAGCTCAATTTCGGGAAATGATGGCATTCGATAATTCGGAACGTTGTCAGAATACTCCACAGGTCTGCGGTCTCGCTCGCACTGCCACATCCGCCACATACGTCTGTCCTTTTTTGTTCATGTCATATAGCAGAGAGTTAATAACAAGTGGTGCTGCCTCCTAGCGGCAAGAAATAAAAATGTGTTTTATAGCGAATACATGACTGCCGGAACATGCTAGATTGACGGTGATCATAGACTTGATTAGTTGCTCATCCCTGAAAATAGAGGTGACACACATACACACACACATACACATAAGATATACAATCAAAATTGGGTCGTTTGTTATAAGCTGTTTTTTTTTATTGTCTAAATGTGATTTAAAATGAAATGGATATACGAATTTCAAAATAAATAATACCAAGAAAAGTAGAAGTGGCCGTTACTTGGCTTACATATATTTTCATTAAATATATATTGTGGATAATATTAAAATAAAATCAAAAATGCTGAACATTTTTAAACATTCACTATATGTATATTGTAGATAGAAAAGTACAAGTATAGGAAAGTAAATATCGAGCAAGTAATAATTATTTATTTTACGTGTATTTCCGTTAAAATTGTGATGATACATTCGTATGAGAGAGTAAAAAGCATAAAAAGATGAGTATTTTTTCATTCGGTTATAAAAATAGGCAAGGGGCTGTATGATGTATCAAAGAAAGCAGTAGCAAAAACGATAAAAAGCGATGAACGTTTGATAATGGCATCGGCAATTTATTGGCGACTGTAGCGACACAAACACTTGTCCGAAACATTAAAATATATACGACTCGGCTATATTTACATTAGAAACATATTTGTTTCATACTTTTGAAAGCGGAAACTAGTTTTAATATCCTTATAAGATGTACAAGTAATTTTATTATTTATATTTGTGATATTAACTCAAAGAAATTAATTTGTCGACAAAATTTTATTGTATTATTAATGAAAATGTTCGTGTCTGCAATTATATACACGTTGAAATATGTGTCACCTTTGTGCCCCAAGAAGAAGGATGAACTTTTAATGCTAGTTAGATATCAACAAAAAAGATTTTGATTAGTTGTATGATTAATGTTGAATAAATAATAATTATTTTTATAATATTATTCGAAATAATTCAAGTTTAAAGCAAACATTTTTTGTGTATGTCTGTTCGTACCCACTGTGTACTTTTACTACTACTACTAGTGTATATATATATATATATATATATATATATATATATATATATATATATATATATATATATATATATAGCGAGGGCTTCGTTTAGTAAAACGTTTTAGCTTCGAAGTAATTTCAATATTTGCTTATAATTCGGAAGGAATATTATTATTTTATACTACATATTTCTGACTTTTTATTTATATTTTAAACTAGTTATATACAGAACTTGCCTTCCGGATAATCTACAGCAAATATAGATTAATGAAGACTGGAGAAGAAGTAGAAGGGAAAAGGTGGGTTGTTCAATAAGTCCAGCTATTAATAGTTTATTTATTAATGATATAATATAGTTGGTGGCATTCGGAAAACTTTTACTACGATTGAGTTAAGGTGCCAAGCGTCGCATAGCGTCGCAACGCTCCAAAACTAATCTCATTTAACTAATTATAAGTGCACTCGTTAGCGCGCGCATAGTGCCCATTTCACTATTACCAACAGACGCTCAAAACTACAAACGAATTCATATTTAATCACATTAAATATTCAGACTCAATTCACTGATGGTCAAAATATAGCATTATTATAAATGTAGCTAACTCCAGTTTTATTTTAGTGTAAACTTTGCAACAATAAGCAAATTTACAATATGCTCTAAAGACAATTTGTATATGATATGGGCACTTGGTGTCCACGATTTGCGAAATGAATCAAAAGCGATTTCAAGCAGAAATCTTGTAAAACCAAACGTCGTGATTTATTTAGCGTTAAACGAGAGCCGAATCCGCTGCACTGGTTCGAACACACGGTGTAAATCAAGTGTGGGGTAGCGCTACGGCCACGCTTGCTTACCCGTAGTTGCCCAAATAGGTAAAAGGGTGGTGCGCACTGCAAGAATCACTTTTTATTGCTAATGGAGCCAGTCATTCAGCGAGTCGAAAACTTTTACAACCCCCAACTAACTTCTACAGCGGCAGCGACTGTGTTATTCAGCTATCCGTGCATGTGTGTGTGTATTAACCAGATATCCATCGTCCTGTCTAGCATACGAAACTTGGGATATTAAATATTTAGTGGGTGTATCTTTGCGACCATGTCAAAAATGTACAAGAACTTTGAATTTCTCTCAATGCTGCTGGGAAATGCTCGACCCATACTATTTTATTGCTATCAAATGTGTCTGACACTGCTTATTTCAGTGGGGAATACCGTGAACTTTCTTTACGTATTTTAACTATTTTATTTTCAAAGTTAATTTTAATGACAGATTAAATACATTATAATAATAAATTTAATTTAAAAATAAAATGCTGTAAATGTCTCTTAAATAATGTTCGCTATTGAAATGTATATGACTTTATTTTGCGATACGAATTGAATTCTATAGAGCTTTTGTGAGGACACCTATCTATATTTAAACATCTTCATTCTAGGGATTTAACATACCGTAGGTTGGCGTAACCTGACGTAACATAACGCAAGATTACAAATATTTACTTTGGCGTTACTGTACGTGTATTTATCTATAAGGTTTACCGCTATAAATGTGATTGAATTTACATATAAATGAAAAACTCGCAGATTAAATAAGAAACCATACATACACGTACGTACTTGAAAAGCCATAATCACACTGCCGTGTACCTAATACAATCTAAATATATATCTATATATTTTAATTTAACTTCTATCGCATAATTTCTCTAAAGTAAATTAATTATTACTACAATATATTAATAAAATAAAATAAATTATTAGGTTATTTAAAATGGAACGTAATGTTAATTAAAAGTTTTAGCGACAAATTCAATCACTCAATTCTTATTTCTCGTTTATTTATTATTTTCCATTACATTTATCATCTACTCGAAACTTCCTTGGACTCTCTGTAAAAGTTTTCTGATTTTCAAGCAAACTTTTGTCCTATTTTAATTTGTAAATAATTACATTACACTTTTGTGCACAAAAAGTATAGTGATTCCACTTTAATTTTTAGTAAAAAAAAAAAAAAAAAAACACAGAATTTAACTTGCATAAAAATACTATAAATATACCTCAACTTTGAAACGTTATAACTTAGAAGAAAAGAAAGGTATAAAGTTCTACTCTACAGCAAACGATTTCTTACATTTTTCTGTATATACTGATTTATTTTTATATAAATTAATAAATTATTACCTTAGTTAAGTTAAATTATCTCAAGTAGTAACAATATTTGAAATTTGGTAAATAAGTCTAAATATATTTCTACTTAAAAAAATTACAACTACAAAAGTAAACAAGATATAAAGTTCTACTTTACGGCGTTCTCTTACTCGTAGTTTTATGTATATAATTATATTTTTAGATATAAATTTAAGTATGAATAGTTAAGTTATCTTAAATTATCTAAAATATCAACAAATAATATTTCAACGATTTCAAATCATTTTAATAAAATGTAAAAAATATATAAATAGTTAAAATTCCGATAGCCTTATAGAAAATACGGTTCGAT
Source organism: Leistus spinibarbis (assembly GCA_933228885.1). Lineage (NCBI taxonomy): Eukaryota > Metazoa > Arthropoda > Insecta > Coleoptera > Carabidae > Leistus > Leistus spinibarbis. The sequence goes on along the minus strand of OW121804.1, from coordinate 7,636,513 downwards.
ATTTCATCAATTTTTCCAGCTCCCGTTCGTAATGCGTTCTATATTTTTAAATAAAACGCAATCAGGAGCGGCTTGTCTTTTTGCCCACAACCATTTTTAATAACGTATTAATCCGCCATTATTACTTTTGGCGGACCGATCGTAGTGGGCTTAGGATTGGTTGGACAAGCTGCATTGAATAGTGAACACCCTGTATTATATTCGAAAAGGGGTGAAACTAAACCCCAAGGTTTAACGTCTAGTTGAACACAACCGTGCTCGAACCACCTCCCATGGCTATACAAGGACTGCTCCACCCGTGGGATACACAGTGGCGTGCACCCAGTTAACATACACCCCTTTCTAAAGGGGGCCACACAATAGACCATAGTTTTGTATTGTTCAAGTTTGCTTCAAACGTATCTTTACCAAAGATTTTTAACGTTCGAAACGAAATTTAATTAAAGTACTGATTGTATGAACTACGCACTTACGTATAATAATTAAATATATTATCTTGATTGTAAAAACTATAGAAAAATCGAATGTCGATAAGTAGAACTCTTCATCGTACTTTGTTTTGGAATTATATTTATTAGTAATTTGATGAAATAATAATGTGTTAACTTTTTAGATAATATATTAAAACTCAAAAAAAAAAAATGTTAATACATGTAGAAAACTACGAGGCAGTTAATATATTAGATAAATAAGAATTACTCTAGTAACTATATTTTAATTTATACAGTAATATGCTACTATAAAAAAAAAACTACTAGAAATTTAATGCCGCCAAGTAGAACTCTTTTAGTTTTTGACTTTTAATATTTTAAAGTTGCAGTATAATTTTATTTTCATTGAAAATGTTGCAATTCTGCCAATAATTTAGATATGTGACAATTACGCTAGTAATAATAGTAATTTACATAAAAATATGTTATTGTATACAAAAAACTACGAGAAATTCAATGCCACTGGGTAGGTGTCTGTATCAATTTTAGTTTTCGAGTAAAAACGTTTTGAAGTTGTGCATATTTTTTGTGTTTATTGGGATAGTATGTGAGCGGTCATTTAGAACGCTGTGAACAAAACAAAGACATTTCGAACGAGCTGCAATGTACTGTGGGAAATGTCATACACACCGTACACTGGCATACATGTCCAGTGATTAAATGTCAAAGAATATTCTGCCGGGCAGAACAGAACAGAACAGTGTTAGAGTGGAGGAGGTTTGATTTGAATTTAGTTTATAACCAACACAGACACGATTGTAAACCTACCCTATCGTGTGTCTGTGTCATTTAAATAAAATGCAAACAACAGTACGACACGTACTACACTGTATTCTTTTAATTTATTTGCACAGTGTAGTTTATGCTTTTAATAAAACCACTGATAACATGCACATACAAAAAAAATTGTAGTGCCCTCCTGCAGTCAAAAAATATGTATAAACATACATTTTTTAAAATTAAATTATCTTGAAGTTCTTTTTTTTTTAATGAAAAATAGTTTCTTGTACTAGAAGTTTAAAATCGACAGGGTCAGTTAGGGGACGCGTAAGTTTTGAGTTCAATTACATCGAACAAGCATTTCCAGTGAATCTGAACAAAGTAAAACAAAATAAAAAAAATGGAAAAGGCATTTGTCGTGTCGTCCGAAAAGTGCATCCGCTGAACAACGGCGCTCTTTGAAAGAAATGACTGAAATAAAAAGGAGTGGTTAAGGATATAGCTTTTAATTCTGGCCAAACTGACGCAACTATTTACAGAAAATGAACACGACACAAAGGACGCAGGGGGCTGCGGGGGGTGCTCGTGCAAATGGTGAACAAAGTAACTAGCACATACAACGGTAGTTGCAAAAAACAGTGGCGTAGAGGCGAGGGGATCCTTTACTTCAATGACAACAGTTTCTGCTAAAAGATTTGTTCGATAATTACTGCGTGAATATTTTTATTTTGAGAATACTGCAGCTTCTTGGCAAACTATTGTGAGGCGTGCTAAAAATTAACTTTTGTTACAAGAATATATACAATCTTTCATTCTTAAGTACAACTTTATTCTTTGCCCATTCCAGTAGATAAAAAATAGCAGGTATAATATAAAAATGTTCGTTCTTGTTTTTGAACTTTTTCGCCGATGAAAACTTTTTCTTTTATGTTAAACATTAATGCCCCAAGACTCATCGTTATATCTTGCAATATTTTTTTAATTTAAGATTCCTTACGAAAGTATTATCATGGATACCAACTGAATAAAATATAAGAAGCATCCTTACACTTTAACTGAATGCACCTTAGTTTGAAAATGAAACTAATTATCTAATAAAAAAATTATTACGCTGGAAATTGTTATAAATTCTACTAAAAAATAATTAGTTTTATAATAAATAAAATGAATAGATAATGTCACAAGAGAGGGGACAGGGGCAGAGGGATGGTTCTCGTGATAATTATGCCGTTTGCAGTTGACCGCAAATCGCTTTAAGGGGTGCCATTTCAGTACCCTGGTGGCCGGTACTCAAACTACAGTGCTGCGAGGGGGGAGTGTATCCCCAGCTGTCATTCGCACATTAGTACACCCCCCCATGCACCCCCATGCGGTCCACTGCGAATTATAATCAAAAGCATTGGTCCAATTGTCCGGTGTATATACCTAGCAGCCTATTATTTGCCAGTGATGCGTTTATATTAAAAGCAATTTGCAATTTATGGAAATTCAATAATTTGTATGATTTTTATTTAATATTATATATTTTTTTAATTAATGGTTATTGAATTGTTGGCGTAGAGTGAATTTTATACAAAATAAAACATAATTATCAACAGATAAGAAAGTCGAGTGAAGGCCACTCCAGTGTTGGGTATTTCTTTACAAAACACATAATTAACTATAGAAATAAAAAAACTGTCGTTTACCAAGGGAATAAAAGGCCTTTGTAGCTCTTAAATACTTTATTATGAAGGAGAATTATCTCAAATATCCGAACGCTAAGAGAGTCGAATTACTCGTAGATGTGAGGCAGAGATTATTCGGGGTAAAATTCGGTTTCAAACAGATGTAGAAACGAAACAAATAAATAAATATAAATATGTCCCCAGGACCAGGAAGAGGGGCCTGTCCTCTGTACACAGGTATTGTCAACAGATGGCACCACAATGCCGTCCACTTATGCAATTGTTACGGCAATTCTATGGCAATTGTAATACTGCACGTGTTTTTGTTGTGACAACTAAACGATATTATTATGGGGAATTACGTGTATTGGGGGAAACATATACAAATGGGCCAATAAATAAATATACTTTCTTGAAAACTACGTGCAAGTATTTTGTAATTATTGTTAAGTAACTTGTAATTTGGCCGTTTAAAAGCGTGGGGTGAGAAAAAGTGTAAGCCCAGCGCAAAGTTCGCTAGAACTTATTGTCATGATGGTAAATTAAACATTTTAACTTGTTCGTGGCCAACATAATGGGTCTATATTAGCAATTTACGTGATGATTTAAAGATTCTCTGCGTATAAGTTCATAATAACATACCGAGACAGAGAGAGAACACGCCATATAATTGCCCCAAACAGGAACTGCTTTTATATTCCGTGCTTGCCGCTAAATTACTTTTTCCCTTAATGTAAATTAGGCACTAATTTTATATGTACCATCATTTTAATTTATTTTTACAGTGTAATACTCATTCTTTTTATTCGTGTCTATATAAGTAAGTTTGGTGTCACCTTTTGTAATAAAACTGTTAAGAAAATAGTGTAGTGTCATCATCAATTCTGATTGTCACGCAGTGTTACCACTAGAATAACAACTACCTACCAGGATTACCAACTTTTTCCCCTTTTCTTACTTAGTTCAACCCCTATTGATAACTTGTCATCGTTAACTTTAACTACCTTCCAAACAAAGCACATCCTTTTTTACTGTGTAATAATTTTGTTTAGAACACGCTAAACCACTAGTCGACCCTTAGAAATATATAAGAATGTATAAGAAAATAAAATAATTATAAAAAATATTGAATGTAGTTTAGTTAAGAATGGCTAGTGTAGTTAAGAATGGTTCGCAGATGTAGGGAATGGTTTTAGTCACGTTTGCGTAAATAATATGTTATCAATAAAGTCGGAAGTTTGCAAAGAAGACCAGTAACATTTTAGTACCGGTGATACTCTAAGAGCTGAAACGGTTACGGTAATTACGGCCGTAACTTACCGATTGACGACACAAGCCACTTAAATGAAAGCGAACATGTTGCATTTTTAAACAGGGCTAAAACAGCCATACTTAATCTTACCTATACGACCAGTGACTTTTCGTATCGTCGGCAACAATACATGTTTAGTAGTCGTATACATTTCCAGTCCAAAAGTAACAAAATCATTCACAAAATTAGTTTAAATTTAAAATGCAGTATGGTTGTGCAGTTTTAGAATTGTATTCATAATTAATGTACTTATTATTCAACAGCCCAACCGCAATTAAATCCATTATATTCTGCTTTAATATTTCATTCTTCAGCGAACACTATAGCATTATTCACAGCATTACAATCACATTTATGCAATTAATATTTCATATAATATTCTGTCATTTATTTCTACCTATTTATACCTGTTCAACAGGGCCTTATTTAAACCCCTAGGCCCCAACAAAATATAAAATAAATCCTTAAATCGATAAACAGACACGTATTAGCTATGGTCACAACATGACGACAATATGCCGTCAATTATACTTCGGTTTTATTACTACATATTGTAAATGCAATAAATTCACAGGTATTAGTTTCGGTCACCACATGATGTCATTATGACGTCACAGCATTTAGCTAAATCTTTTCTTTTTTTCGTACACAATTATATAAGCGATTCGTGCGCGTTTTTGGCGGCGTGTCTGTGCACTATAAATCAACGGACATCCCATGGTTAATGCTAATGATTTGGTCGAAAAGACGTCACGCTGTGGTTTAAAGTTACCTGTGTGCGTGTGTGGGGGTGTACAGCGGCGGGTGGGGGTAGGGGGCTACAGTCAAGGGTTATACGCAGTATTGAAATTAATTTTAATTGTATTAGTGTGTCCAGCTTGCCGGATAAAAATATTTATTTAATGATTAAATTATTAGCCTAACATGTATGTAATGCAAGCATTAGTGTGTCCAGCTTGCTGTAGGTATGTAATAAAGCAAGTATTAGTGTTTCTAGCTTGCCGTAGGAGGTTCTGTGGTCTTTGAAATAGAATATAAATCATTTCCCTATACTTTATATTAAAAGAAAACAAACAAAAAGCAGTTGGATGCTGTCAGCGACCATTATGAAAACGCATAAATCTATTTGAAATAAATGCTGGTGTGTATAGATATAGCTAGCCGTTTCCACTATACTCTACTGGGCAAAAACGAAAGACACAAAGAATAAAGAAACAATTCTGTGTGTGTGTGTGTGTGTGTGCGTGTAGCAGGGCGTCGTTTCACCGTCTAAATAATGATCGAGTCGATGCTCGGTGGACGCAAAACACTGACAACGAACGCTCTGTGTTTCTCAAACGATTGGGTTAATTTGGGAAAAGAACGGAAGTAGAAGAAAGGTATCTCTCCAACCCAACACATGTACGCTTCAATATTATTATTATTGTGATGGTATGCGGGTCGGGCGGGGTGGTATTTAGACCTCATTAAAATGCACACAAATAACAATTGCACTTTTAAGCATTACATACAATTATGTGTCGTAACGAAATACCGTGAATATCATTCTTTTGTAGTTGCAGTTACGGTATTGTATGATAATGCAGACAGGCACTTTTTTAGATGCATCCTTAACAAGAATGATGTACAAAGAAACAGGTGACCTATTTTTAGGTGATTCGTGTTTATATTGGTGGTGGGTCTTGTAGTGTAAGATTAAGATAAAAGCGGAAAAAAGGGGTTAAGCCGGGTGGGTTGATCTGTAAGGCAAACAGTGCCCTCTTAGAATAGGCAACAGCAGGGATCTAAAGTAAATAGAAACGCGTGGTTGGATGCGAGATTAGCATAATGCATTCCGTATGCAAGAAGAAGCTCTACGGCTCAGATCGGCTAAGATGTTATCCGCCCGACACTGTAGTACCTGCGCACGCTAAAGGTGAATATTGAACTAGCCTTACCTGACTTACACATACGGCCAACTTTTCTTTTGAATATAAACATATACATGTTATATATTCATATTTATTATTTTAAAATAAATTAGACTACACATTTTTGTATTTGTTTAAAAAAATAACTTATATTCCCAACTCAATTACAAAACACAGGTGTAGAATAACGAAATCAAATTCTACTTTACGACTTTACTTGGTTATTCAATTTGCATTCGTTGTTATATATTTTTATTCTGCTTCCTCAATGTTGTTTATTCAATTTCCTTACAAACAAAAACATTGTCACACTATTATTATTATTATTATTATATACTATCATTTTAACATCAGCAAAAAAAGGATTTGTATTTGTTCAGGCCAAACTATTTTGTCAACAAAGATGTTATCTGTGGTGGTGTATCCTTCGGAGCACTTTGAAAATGTTTTAATCTAATTTAACAAATGCATGCTCGCATACACCGTATAAAAGGGTCGATTTTATGAGGGCCGAGACCAACAAAGACCCTTTCGCCCATCCGATTTACGTCCTAATATTGTCGAGTTTACCAAACACATATTATATAAAGCGCAACAAATAGCCCAAATTCAAAACGCTATATCTCAAGAAATAGAAGGGTTAACAAATTCTACTTGGCGTCATTCGATTTATCGTAGTTTTAAGTACCTAACTGATTTTTTAAATGTAAATCCAACTATTGTTAGATTAGATATATTTAATTTAAAATATAATAAGAATTATTATTTTATACAGTATCTTGGAGAATAATAAAACGAAATAGTTAGACTATATATCTTATTGTTAGTGTTGTCTAAACAATGGGAAAAGTCCGATGAATCAGTCGTAGAGACATATGAGGAAAGTTTTAAATTAAAAATCTAACATACAAAACATTCCTTACTGTTTCAACAAACAATTCTACTTTTACCCCCTCTTTTCGCTTCCCCCTAAGCCCCAACTACCCCCCACACACACACACAGATGTATATGACAAATACACAAATTACCGGTGTATGGTTAACAAGTCAAAGCGTGCTCGGAAATAATTAGCGTGCAGAAATCTGCATGACCGACCAACGCTGGTTCTTCTAATCACACAAAGAACACCCCCCGTATATATATACATATATATATATATATATATATATATATATATATATATATATATATATATATATATATATATGTGTGTATATATACCCGGTATATATGTATATAATAACAAATGAAACACAAACCGGACAAGTCTCATTTGTTTTGTGAAACTGCGGTGACATCTTGTTACTGTTAGGCAGTTTTTGTGTAGAGAAGAAAGGGAAAGGGGGTGTTACAGAAAATTCTACGCGAATTTTTCGTTGTTTCATCAACATATATAGGGATGCTTTGTATTATTAGCGAAACAAAGACATTGTTTTGTCAATTATATGGCTAATTTGGCTAATCAAAGAAACCACGTATTCATTTTACAGCTCCGTGATTCCTAATATATATATATATATATATATATATATATATATATATATATATATATATATATATATATATATATATATATATATATATATATATAAACCGAAATAATGCACTATTATAAATACAGATAGTGAAAGATTTTATGAATGTTAAATGTAACGTTGTTTAATGCGTTTTAGTGAGCTGGATATACTGGTGCTAGTACCTATGCGACTTTCTTTAGCTGAAGTAAAAGTATGTATGGTGAAAAGACATTAGTTTAAAAGTGTTGGACCAAACCCGGAGAATTTTAGTTTAAATCTATCCCTTAGGTAAACTTTATACTAAGATACGTAAAGCCCAGATGACTCCTTTAACTCCATACAGCTTCAATGCTCTTAAAAAAAAACTTCTCATTTCTTTTATTCTCCATCGCATGCTTACTCTTTATTCCAAAATAGTTAATTATGGCTTATCTTACTCACAGTAAAACAGTAAAAAAAAAAAATTCGAAGACATTTAATTTATTTTTAACAACGTAGAAACAATAAAAAAATATATATATATTCAATACACAATGTCAACATTGGCAAAATAATTCTTCAATTTCATTTTTAACAACACATAAATATAAAAAATTAAAAACATCGCTCAAAGAATATAATTCTTTTTCCCATTTTATTGCTAATGTCAAACATTGAAAACTGAAGCCTTAGTTTCGAGTATTCATAAACTGCAACCGTAATATTAAAAGTATGTAGGAGGGGGGCAAGTGGGGGGGCGGCGGCAGGTAGAACGGCCACTTATACCGAAGAGCGGCCCTGTTTAATGAGATTTTGTTGCAATAAATTTCGCCATTAAATGCGAAAACTTCGAGTCATACCTATAGAGACGCCGACGCTAGGGACGCACCAGCAGGTAAGGAGTGGAAAACGGTAAGGTGGGCAAGGGGGGTGGGGTAAGAGAAGTGCACCTCCTTCAGAACTGTATCATTTTATAAGATACGCGTGAAGTTTCAAATATTGCATTTTGTAGAATATGCAATATTATTACGGTTCTACGACTGCAATTAAAATATAAATTGTTTTTGTGTTATTATGCAAGTGGACCAAGGGCGGCGAGGGGGTGTATATACTTTACGAAATCTACCAATATATATGTAAACATCCAAATATATATTTAATATATATTGTGTGAGAAACAGTAAGTTAGATATGGTTACAAATTATTTTGTATGTATGGGGTGTGTTGTACCCCCATTTTATGGTAAGCAACAGTGATTAATTCGGTAGTTTACCAACAGGTACCTAATGCAAAACATGAAAATATTAAAAGCAACATTTTATACGATTTTCTAATTTGCATATTCGCCCCCAACATGCAAATGTACGCTTTGCGTTTACCGGTACACACCACTCGAACCGGTAATTCTAAAACTAACCCAATTCCATTTTTATTATTTGTACAATTTTCCTATCTTAATAAAATTGCTTATTATTAAAATATATATAAGTACCTAATTTAATAGTATTTTCGATATTGTCTAATGTGGTATTATTTATTGATTTAAATATTACCCCTAGACTATTGATGGATTTATTTATTACGTCAGTTAACTTATAATTTATTCAGAGAATTACGACTAGATAACTATATGTATTAATAATTTATATTATCATTAGAATATCTATTTTTCGATTTATTACTTTTTTCATATTTCTATTAGTTATCGACATATTTTGTGATATAAATAATTTTTGTTTCATTAATTAGTACTTTCTTATACATGATTTATAAAATTAAAAACTGGGGTGGCCTTCACTCGACTTTCTTAACAGTTCTAAAATGTGTAAACATCGACACTATGCGAAATAGTTGTGTATTGACTTACCAAGTTCTAGAAATTGGCAGGCGCTAATTTGTGTGTCTAAATTTGCATATTATCGCACGGTTAACCTGGTTACAGCGGTCAGGTTCACTGGGTAACCAGAACCAGCGGTTACTTATATTTACAAACTTGGTTACAATTGATAATTATATTAACAGATCTACATACATATATAAATTCAACATATACTATTTATAAGACACTGTTAAAAATGCATGCAAACCTAAAGTAATTTCCACCAAAAAATTATAGTAAAAATTCATTAGAAAAGTCAAATTTTATTTTAATATTTATGTAAATTTCAGTAATATCTTACAGTGTCTTGTTGCCTTAGTTAGTAATTTTATATTTATTAAGGGAATGATTAATAAGGGGCATGTGTTTCACTGTATAAAATTAAGGTGAATTTATTTGCAAAATTACATTTTAAAATTAGTAAATTCTGGAATACTACATTGTTTTTCTTGTAATAATAATACTATTTATTTACAGTGTACATATGTATTCATTTAAATATATGTTTATCAAATTTGTGTTTTTAGTTGGGGATTAATTTAATTAGGTACTATTTTATTCATTTGTAAATATTTTCCACTTAAATTAAGGTTTGAGTTTGCGACAAATATTTGGTTTAAGTGATTGATTTTCATATTCAATTCAGGGTAGTATCGATTTGCCATGGTTTAAACATTAAATTATAAATATGTATCCAGTGTCATTTGAAGATTGACCACAACGTGGCGACACTAGTCTAATTACGTATACATATATACTCTATGAGAATGATTAGTTTCTATAATAAATATTAAAGTCTATATTTGACGGGTGATGACCAGTTATCCATGGCTTTATTATTTACGATATTTTGGTGGAGGCGCAATATATATATATATATATATATATATATATATATATATATATATATATATATATATATATATATATGTATATATATATATATATATATATATATATATATATATTTGTATTTCATTGTGTGTGTGTATGTGTGAAAAACAATTAAAACGTTGGCGTACCTACACAATTAAACACAATTTATACACTCATGATTAATAAACTCGGTTTAAATTATTACTATTAAAATTAACCGGTTTTGCATTCGAAATAATATTTTAAATACACACAGATACACACGTAGCCGAATAAATGAACAATTATCATAGAATATTTCATTAAAATGCCAAAATGAAAATATGGGTTCAATAAAACTAGATTTGTCAGTTTTAGATTTACAATATTAAAAATGATATTTACATGAAATTCAATTTAGTATGGAGTGTTCAAAAGTCTCGGTTTACGAAAGTTCGATTTGCGAACATAGCGTGTGTACAATACATATTGTGCAAGCTCAGGAATGCAATATATTTATTACAAGTGTTTAATTTAATTAATAATTATTAATATGGATGTGGGAATATTAATTAGGATAGAAGTTAATATAAATTGCGATTAATTGGTGTTAGTGACGTCGTAGAAAAATCACGTGACAGTTAACAATATTGTTAAGCAAACTAATTTGATGTATGCGAGTTGTAAGACGTCTTAGGCAGCTGTACATGTTTGCGTATTGTAATTAGGAAAGTTAATTAGGGAGCACATATGTTATCATAAATAACACAATACATATAGTAGTAAGACACCTGTGTAAACTTCGTTTTAGGTATGCATACACTTAAATACATAAGTAGTTGTCTTCATATCACAAACTACGAGGTCTGTTTATTATTTTAAACTTTATTATTACTTTTACAGATTATTGGTTGCGCATAACCTCCTCTTTAACCACATGTTCTTGGATTGTTTGAGTAACGTAAATAAATTGTATTGGTTTGCTAACAATTGTATGGGATAAATGTTTGAATTATTTAATAAGTTAAATGTGAACAGAAATTAAAAAAAACTACTGTACAAAATCGGTGCGTTAAAATTTGCATTATTACTACTGAAATGTTTGTATATTAACGAATGTCATCAGCAGTGTATATTGACATTAGTGGGATACGAACATATACACAGAAAATCGGTAATTTTATTTTAAATTTTTGCATTTTTGCGTACCAAATACAGACATTTTGTTTATAATTTGCAACAACATTTCATTTGGAATTCCCAAAACGTATACACTTGACAATTTACAATTAGTATTCATAATTAAATGCTAGGCACACAATGTTTTTAGAACGGACATTATGAATATCGAATATCCATTGTTAATATATATTTGGATCGTATTAGGCGATACACACTATATATAAATTGAATTATTGCTATATTAATTGATCAATGTATATTTATGTTGATTTTATGCACTCTGCATACATGAAATTACTATAATGCACTATAGAAATTTATAGCTTACCCAATTTTAATACAAATTATGCTAATATTATTTATTATTTTATTAAATTATAGGTTAAACTATAACAAAAATAACTGGGTTACAATACTACGTGCACGTAAAAATATAAAACAACCGAACGTAGGCGATACAAGCCGAATGTGTGCGCTCTGTGTATGCAGTACGCGCATGTGTACTTTGACTATAATTTGTTTTAAAACTGAAATTTAATTCCGTTTTTGCGGTGCACCAGAATTAATAAAACAATGCGATTCGAGAGTGTTTTTAGAATAAAGTTAGTAGAAAGAGGGTGGTGGTGTGGTTCTAGTTGCAAGTTCTAGCGTGTTATTGTCTGAATTGTATGCGCGGTTTGTTCCCAGAGGAGGCGATGAGATGTCTGTGCTCTGTTTTAGTTTCCGTTGCACACTTTGATTATACTTGTTGTAATTGCCATCGATGCCTTTGTTTACAATACGCCATTGTTGCACCATATTTACGCCGTAGTGCATCATTTTTAACCATGGTTATATGTTGTAGGGCACGCTAGATTTCTTTTAATAAAATATTGAAAGGATTAAGTTGTACGTAGGGCACAAAAAGATAAAACTATATAACTGTTTACTTAACAAATCAAAATGTAACATCCGGAAACGTAACATTGATATTAGAGCAATAGTTCTCTTGTTTCAAACAAAAACAAATATATATCTGTGTATGTATGTATGTCTGTGAGGAGGTCGCCTTTGATAACAAAACATACAGAACCAAACACACAACGTGTATCTAGAGTTCTAGAGGTATATGGGCTATAAATACCAAAATGGATATATCTATATGGTGAACAAAATACAGTATATATGTAGGTACATAGTTCTTGTCAAGAACACAAAACATTACACAATTTACTAAGTACTATACACATTTTAGACTAAACCGAATTAAACTATAGATTTCCTACGATATTTATGACTATTGTTTGCCAACTAAAAACTCATTTAAAAGCTCCAATCCATACTAGATTATACATACATCCTTGATATATATAAATATAAATAAATGCAGACACTCTCAAAACGAATTTTTCCATGAAAGTCGACTTTTCTTGTAATCACAATACGTCTAAAAAAATAAATTAAGTACACTAAAAAGAAAACATGGAATTACCAGTGAGCATGAGAAATTACAAACACCATTTTATTTTTTAAAACAACATAACCCAAATAAGAAACATCGCATAAAGAAAAATAAATCATAATAAAAATATTACGGTTAGCCAAAAAGTAATTTTAAGTAGAAAAAGACTGTGTATATTCCAGTACTTTAAACAAGGAGTAGAGGGAAGGGCAGGGGGGGGGGGGGTGCATGGTTAGTCACGTGACAAGACAAATTGTAAGAAGAAGAAACCCCAATAGAAGCGCGGTTGTTAAGAAGAACCGTGGCAGGCAACTAGAGTGGGGGAGAATGGGGCGCTTAGACATTTGTGCCGCAGTGAAATGAGTCGTCTAATTGTAGGGCTGCCACTGTTCTGTGCTAATTAAATCGGTGGAACGTACCTTACACTATGTATTCCCCCCCTTCTTCCCCCACCCGGCCTAAAAGACTCTAATTTATATAGTATATAGCAAGACTTGTGTGTATTATGGAGTGATTGCGTTAATATTGCAATACCTCAAAGGTAAAGTGCCCCATCCTTCCTACTATCACCCCTATTTGAAAAGCTAGAAGGGGGTCTTGCATAAATAATTGTTTTAAGAAACATTAATTACACTTAATTAGGTTTAATAATATTTTTTACGTAGAAACGTTTTGCGAAAACTGGAATACTTTTTACTATATTTGTCGAAGTAAGAAACCCTTAATGATTAGTAAATTGTATAGAAAAAGAATAAACTAGTCACGCAATAATTCACGCCACGAACCAGATAAGTCTTATTAAGTTCTTTGTCCGACTGGAATGAATTAGGTTATATGTATTTAGCACCGAGCAAATTCGTGTGGAAATATAATAAAAATAATAAATTCGTGTACAAATATAATAAGTAATCATTTGTTTTTCTCTGCTTGAATTTTTTGTGATAAATGTTATTTATATTTCAGATTCGACTCAGGCGGACTTTAAGGTTGAAGTTGCCACCGAATTACCCACGTTTTTGACATCGAGTCAAGTGTTTAAGGTCACTTCAAAGTCGACCATCATTTTACCGTGTCAAGTTACACATCCTGGTAAGTTAATTATAACTATGAAAGTGTACCTTTTCAAATGTTTGTTTTGATGCGCACCATCCTATATTTTAAAAGTCCAATGTGATAAATTTTATTTTGGTACGCCTGTCCTTGTAATTAAAATGACCTACTGTATATACGCCGATCGATTAACTAAATTATTAAAATAAGCTAAAATTTGTATATCAGTATAATAAGTTTGCGGGTATCGCGTGACCAGAAAGTATTGTAAATAATATTTGTGGTAATGTCCCCTGTTCGGGCAACACTGGTTGCACCAGTTGATCAATTTAACGCTTTGTGCCAAAGTACAGGAAAAATAATATCATTTATTTATTACAGTAACATGATTGCTATAGATGTAGTTCATTCGATAAGGCCATTATTGATTGGTTAACATAATCAACAAAAACAATCATAATATACTTAAGAAATTGAGGTTTGTAGGGGGAGGGAGGTAAATAACTTCCCTAAAAGACAATATTGACATTTTATTTGAATATCTTATAGAATCATAGAGTTACTTTGAACCAATACGTTGGGGAGTTGTGAAATATAGAGGTTAAAAATAACTAGAAAGAGGGGAGCAGAGAATGTAGAGGAGTCGAGTAGGTTTTTAAGAGACAAAAACAATGGGACCAATTTAAAAACTTTGTTGTGATTATTACAGAAGTTATAAGCAGATTTATCTAGTTCTTGAACGGTGAGAGATTTGTAAAGGTATAAGATATAGAGTTTGAGGAGGTAATTATGGGAGGGGTGAGTAGTTGAGTGGAAGACAAAATCAATTTATAGTTTAAAATAATGTTGTCTTAATTATTAAAGAAGATATTACATAATTAATAAAATGTTTGAAGAGATGATTTGTATCGCAGGTTGCACAAATGTAACGTGATGTTTTAATAATGATAGTTTAGATAATTCATGACGTTATAAATGAATTAATAATATCCTTGTAGGATGAAGTTTGTGTTTGTAGGATATTTAGGTTATTTGACATAGCAAGGAAGCTCTTCAAGTGCTTAGTGAATTTAAAATAAGTATTAAAATATATCTGGGAGCGTTTTATGTTAATAAACGTGAATCCAAACAAATCCCATCCGTCCCTAAATTGTTATTAACATTCCCACATTATACTAATCTCATATTTGCATGCCCAGAGATGTTGAAATAATAAAGCAAGCTAACAACTTCCCGCTCTGAATGTGCCTAAATACACAATTTGATTTCGTCGTGTAGACGAGCTACTCTAACACAATTTTCCATCAGGCATGGGAAAACTGAATTTTCTTCTCTGATATTCATTACAACGTTCATTAGACGCCTTGATGGAAATGTCTAGCGGAAAGAAAAAGAAACATAATTCAAAGATCACGCTTTCCGACTACACTGTTTACATGCTGGATTAATTTTCTTGCATTAGTTATTCATGTCATCTCGGCATGAGCACCTTTTTTTGTTCAGTGTACACTGCTAATACAAATGGCAGACAATTTTAATTAAAATATTTTTATTGCATTGCTTGCATGTGTCAGTTAGCGCTGTTAATTGGCAGCGGTAATTGAAACATGTATAAGTATGTAAAGGGAAACTATTATCTGTAGTAAATTTTCAATTTTATTCAAAGTTGTGCTAATTGGTAAATAAATAATGATTTCCGACTATTTTAACGAGACGCTGGATCTAAACAAAAAGTTACTAGGTATAAATGAAGCTTAGGCTAATCGGATTAATGGATTATATGTGGATCTCCATGCAAATAATTTGTTACATATTAGCATCATTTGTGCAAACACTCTGCCGGAATATATAAATGTTCACCGAATATAATCACTTTTATTATTTCCAAAATCATTTATTTGATAATAACTTCTTTAACTATCAAAGCAGCGAACAATGAAACATCACGTTACATTTGTGTTCAAAGCCACTACTTTCCTCCCTTATAATTGCCCTTTTAAACCAGCGTTCTTAAACCTTCACTTTTTCTCACTCTCCCGATAACTACCACTGGCTCACCCACCATGCCCATCTTCTATGCCTGTTAACCTCAAAAAATGCCAATGCTAGGCCACAAAAACATAATATTCGATTTTCAAGTGAGTCAAATAAGTACTTTGGCTGTTCTGGTTCGATGGGTTTGTAATGGTGCGAACTAAATCGCATAAAATTGGGATTCTCTGAGGAGTTACACAGTCGGGCTACGGATGAGTTGCGTGTGTAGGGGTGTGTGCGGGGGGTGGCTGGAGGAAAGTACGGCGTGGTGTAACGCGCCCGGCCCCATACCACCTCGTCTACAGCTGATTTATGATATGAACCAGATTTCATTACACTCCTGAAAATAGATACCTACTCTTCAGGCTTTTTTTAATGAGTTAATTCAGTCTCACTTATGCTGAAGCATTTATCTTTCAGCGAGTGCTTTGAAATTAATATTAATCGCGTTTCAAGCGCGATGCCACTATGCAAATTCACTTTGCGAATTTTCAGTTTTCACAAAATATTAATTAATATAACAAAATTTTTGAGACACCACATTTATTTCCGGACACACAAGCACCCTATTTCCATGGATGGGGTGGTGGCAGATAACCGTTTTCACTGTGTATATGAATGTAAGAATAGTTGCTCCAAGCGATTAACTATGGACTGGTTCAATATTGGCACTGGTATTACAGAGACAAATTAATATTCAATCAATCATTATTTATTGATTGGCGAGATATGAAGCCCCGTTTATTAAAAAGGGTATTCAAGCGGAGGGCACACACCCTTTTCTCCTATAGTACGTTCTATATAAATTAAACAGTGGTCAAAGAGAGCAGGGAGGACGGAAGGGCTTTAATGGCCTTATATCATCACTATAGTTGTGACTAGTGTGTCCTTTGAGGCTGGTCCTAAATTCATTTATGTATAACATGGTTAAAACAGGGTAAAGCTCTTAGTAGCTTGGTATTAACTATACGCACTGACAAAGCCAACAAATAAAACGAAATATTACCCCTGAACGAAAATTGTATTTTGTCTAGGATTATTATCAAATTTATAAAATTACCATTTTAAAAATTGCACAACCTTTTCACTTTTTATACGTAATATATTTTAATTAACCTCGAAATATGAATGGATATATTCGTTTTGAGGGTCCCCGAATCTATTTTTACTGGGTGGAGGAGCCTAACATTTTGTAATAATGCACACAATATTACGTATTTGTACACTGTAAATTTACATTATTTTTCCTGTAAAATAACAACTAATAATAATGTAATTTTACCGAAATAAAAAATTAGAAAAACTTACAATCATTTAATTTACATCTATTTTGACAGTGTGTAAAGGTTTTCAATAATTAAATCCCAAATTGGAGTAAATTGGTATAACTAAACGTTTGATTAAATCGTTGAATAATAAAATATTACACCAATATATTAAGCTATCAATTGATTTCTGTACATATACTAGTGTAATATATATATATATATATATATATATATATATATATATATATATATATATATATATATATATGTATATTTATGTATAGCAGGGTGTATGTGTACCGGATGGGTGTGAAAACACAAACAGTAAAAAAAAATTCATTTTCGCCGGTTGGTTCCCTGTGTTCTCTTGTTTTAAAAACGAATTAAACACCGACGGTGTCGAATTTTTTTGCTACGTGTTGCGCGCACAACATTTTTAATCGAAATAACAATTGATTGTATACATGAGTATATCATACACACCCAATTTAGACTTTTATTCCCCAAGCAATTTTCAAACATATCAATACATATTAGTCTATTAAATAAAAAAATATAATCTTTTTAAATAAACCCGATTTTTGTATTATTTCAATAATTTAAATAAAAGATTCAACTAGGTTTAATTTTTCATTTAAAGATTACAAACTAAATTCAAAACTGTCATTATATAATCTAGAGTGGCCTTCAATTGGCTAATACGTAATTGTCACTATATATGTACGTGTACTAATTACAGAGACGGAAATATAACTACCTTATTTTAATAGGGGATTTTTTAGTAAATGGTACATATTTTTAAAATACTTTTCAAATAAAAGTTATTGGAAATTTTAATATCTTTAACTTTTATAAGATACTTCTTTCTTTAACTCGTGTCGTTTTTGAGTTATTTAAACAATTGTGCGAGTGAACCAGCATTTTCAGTTAAAATATAATTTTGAAAAATAGGTAATTTTATTTAGCGAGTTTTATTATTAAAATTCGGAAGTCGATTTTTTATTGAGTTCACTACATATAGTAATAATTATATATGTATATTTATTATTTCCAATAATTATTTTAAATTTACCAATATTTATCAAATATTAAAAATGAATTAAAAATTCTTTATAGACTTTCTATACGCTAAATATCAATTTAACTGCGGTAGGGTCACGTGACCTTTATCTATTTAGGCCACAAAAACGAATTTAAATGACATTACTCCACACAGAGACCATATTCCTTTAATTCAATTATTCGCAGACAGGTGGCACTACCATTATTAATCATAACCCAAATGTGACGCCATTTGGAGCGGGTGGCCTGGGGTGGGGGAAAGAGGGTATATTGGGGGCACTTAAGGCTTGGCCTCGGAACCATAACGAACACGTTCGCATTTCCGGCCACCCGGAACGGAAAGACCACTGGATGGGAACATAGAAAGCATAAAAAATAGAACAAAAAAAAGAAAAAATCTCCGGACAAAGTCAAAATTTATCGCAGTGAAATTCTTGCTGAGGTCCGCTCATAATTTTTTGCATTCACAAATATTATTTATGTAGTTCATTACATTAACAGAAAAGCACATGTTTTGCTGCCACCCTTTTGCCGGGGGCGAGGGGACAGGGGACAACACCCAATTAACTTGAAATATTACAGTCATAAAATTACTGGGGTTTTTTTTACAAACATATATATTATTCGCTAAAATTTAGATGTGCCTATGTTACAGCAGATTATTTAACACATCCTTAACATTTGTATTTAATAAATTAAATGTTAAATCTAGAATTTTTATAAGGAAAATGTTGTTTATATGTAGATGAGACAATTTTACATTTAAGCAAAAGTTTTATGCAAACTTTGAGCTTCGTATCAAAACAGTTTTAAAAGAAATTGTACAAAAAAAAAATCATAAAAAAGATTAAAAACAATGGTACCACTGCAGCAGCACGTTATTTAGGCAGGTGTCCCTGTATTTACAAAATAAAAAAACTTTTTTAATTAAAAATCGTTCATAACTTTGCTCATTGTATGCAAATAATATTAATTATGCTGCACCTGTTACCAAATATATGAACATACTAATAAATATTTAATTTTATATTGAAAATATCGGTTATTACTTTCATTTTGTTACAATATTACTGTAAATTAATTCACAAATATCCAATTTTGTACAAAATAGTGATTTAAATGTTTTTGACCGTATCTAAACTTGAGAAATTGTCAAAAATATTATTATATTACTTATATAAGTTGCATAATTTTTTATTTAGCGCCCATAGCGTAAAACTATTCAACAGTGAAACTAAAAAAAAAAGAACATTTCGTTTCCCCCAAATACGATTAATTAATATTAACTTTATTATACGATAGCAATAATATACTTGTCAATTGCGCAATTTTGCATTCAATTAAAATTATTATTATTATAGAAATAATTCTGTCGGTCGGTCTGTGTGTATTTGGCGAAAATGTGCAAAGTTGATCGTAGTAGCATTTGTGCAGTTCGTCTATCAGACTAATTAAAACTTTAATGGCTCACTGGAGTATTAAATCCTTCAGAACACCGAAACCGCTTCAAACGACCTACACTACCCCCCTTTCCTCACCCCCAGCCACCGTAACAATATCATTAATATTATTATGATTTGAAATCTATTTCTGATGAATATAATCAGAAATACTTGGTTAACACATAAATAAATCACAGAAAAAATTGAACAAATATAAAATATTACATCCAGTTGAAATATCCTTTTAAAAAATATATTTTAATATATGGTATTGGCTGAAAAGCGTTCACATTATTAAAACAATGTCCAATATTGATTCAGATATTACGAGATCGATTTTGTATATATATATATATATATATATATATATATATATATATATATATATATATATATATATATATGTATATAATTTATTTTTGTTTCAGGTAATTTCGTGTTAGCTTGGAAACGTGGTATCGCCGTGTTATCAGCGGGAAATGTAAAAGTGTCGCCTGATCCAAGAATTAGCCTCGTAGACGGGTACAGTCTGGAGATCAAAGATGCTCAGCCCCAAGATGCTGGAGACTACATTTGCCAAATTGGCACTATGGAACCACGCGAAATTACCCACACCGTGGAAATACTTGGTAAGTAAAACATTGCATGTTACTCCCGTGTATGTTTACATACATACATATTTAATTTAAAACTAATATACAGTTTAAATGTCCAATCAATCGAATATTATTTCATTTAATTTTCCCAGTTAAATGCAGCATACAACTAAATTATTTATTGTTACTGAACAAATATATACTTTGTTTATTTTAAAATTCAATTACGGAACTGTTTCTCACACTCGAATACACTTAATTAAATATATTTTGCTGTACCAAAATATTAATAATATTCACGTAGTAGTTAAATAAAAATACTAGAATATGAGGAATATTTTTGATATTCGTGACCTGTCACTAACATTTCCGACAACCGTACCCACAAATCTGTTACGCAGGACACTGATCGTCTGTTAAAATGTACGTCTGTTCTTATATAGTGCTGTCAGCAAATAGTATGATTGACAGACGGCGCGGACAGATGCTTAAGGTAGCCATAAATTATTCGTTGGTCCCTGCTCAGGCACACGTCGGCCGTAAGAATGTTAATAAAATATACATGAACTTGGCCCGGCAATATATATAAATACATTTATATATATATATATATATATATATATATATATATATATATATATATATATATATATATATATATATATATATGTTTATTTAAACAAACGGAAGAAGCCCTCGTGTGACGTGACCCATAAACGAAAATATAAGAAGAGAAAGGTAAACATTGAACGTCAAATAAAGGAGTAGGTAAAAAAAGTACAAATAAAAAAACCAACTGATGATATAGATTTTTTAGTCGAGCGAACTTTTGATCGAGCCAGCCGTGATTCAAGCTTTCGACTGAGGCTTTACAATATCACACCTCGCTGGATATTGTCAAAGCTGCTGGAAGCTCTCTCACAAAAGCTGTCTTTTGATATTTTACCCCTCCCATTCCCATTACCCCCTTCCATTCGCCCAACTCTGTCATAGTACAGGATTCGTGGCAATATATATATATATATATATATATATATATATATATATATATATATATATATATATATATATATATATATATATAGTTTATAATGTGTGGCTGTATTCGCGCGACAATACAAGATATCTCGCTCGAATTGGGGTCCTGGGTTCGGGCCTCGGCCAAGCGCAGCCTTTGTGGAGTGTGTCTCCACGATTAGCCAATAAGTTGCACGGGACACGTGGCACAGGGACCATTTTTATCACACAGTAAAAACAATTTTGAAAGGAATCATTTTAAAATGTCATAACATTGTATTTATTGGATTGAGCACACGAGTGCAATTGTCTGGGAAATCATATCTATTGTGTTTTGTAGACATAAGCGCTCACATGGTGAGGAGGGGGTGCAAGGGGAGGAGGGAAAAGCCAATATAGAGTAAAACAATATCTATAGTCAATTTCGACTAAATTGATTTATTTTTCTTTCCTGGACCAAGTCTACAAAAACATACTGTAATTTTACGGAAATACACGTTTTGTGAGATGCTCTAACTTGTACAATGTATATATTTCAGTGCAAGACTTGCAAGACTTCACAATCAAACACATAGTAGATCTATTACAGCATTTATGCTTAAAGTTTACCCCCCTCCCCTCCCCGGGCCACTCTTCTAAAAAGTAGCATATAATCAAAACGCCTTCTAGTATAAAATAAGTTAGTATCCTGTGTGTCTACATGGTCGCTTAACTTTTCCCGTTATCGCACAAAGTTAACAGCTGCTCCTCCTCTCGTAAGTCGCTGAAAGAGCAGTTGGGGGGCGACGTAGGATTATACTACGCATCTTCAAACAAAAGTTACCAACGATCGAACACTACCCCCCCTCCCCCCTGCGGGCCATCCAGACAGTGCAAACAAGTGAACTAGAGTATCAATCGTTAGTCGGCGGGCTTTTGTCTTTACTTAATTAAAACCCGTTGAATTTTGCTCCAAAGAAGAATAAGAACACACACACTTCATTTAAAACGACATTTGTTACGAAAAATTACACTAATTCATTTATCATCATTATTGAAAGAATTTTTTTGAGAAATGAATTTAAAATGATGTGGGGGGTAAAAGGGGCAGGATATCAGGGGGTCGATGGGGGAGGTAATGGGTCAGTAAACCGTTGTGCAAATATCTGAAGTGGAAATATTGGAATTTTAACTCTGTTGACCTAGTTTAACTATATGGTTTGTTCTCTGAGTATAATAATCGTAAAGTTAAGTTTTAGTAGTACGATTCCGATTCTAAAACCGGAACTAAGCATGACTAGCACGTCTAGTTATTTTTATGGTTTGTTTACCCGAGTTTCGACGTCTGTAACAAATTTTTATTTCACATTCAAAGAAACTATTAAATACTAACGAAACTAGTTTTAATCGACAGGAAACAAAGAATAAAACTATTATAGTTAAAATGAATGTTTATTTTCAGTTCCGCCGCGAATTCATTATATCTCGTCAAACGGCCGTGTGGAAGTGAAAAAGGGATCGCCCGTTCGACTGGAGTGCAAAGCTAGCGGTAATCCGGTGCCGAGCATCACCTGGAGTCGCCGCAACAACCTGCTTCCGAGCGGCGACCAGACGCTCACGATTCCGGTGTTGACACTGGAGCGCGTCGACAGGCACCAGGCCGGAGTCTATCAGTGCACTGCCGGAAACGGCGTCGGCGAAGACATCACCGAGCAAATTGTACTACATGTCCTTTGTAAGTTTGCACACTATTTTATTTCTCCATAAAATTAAAATGTCCGTACAAATGACAATAATTTTAGGTTTGTGTTGCTTGTGGTATATCTGGAGTTGTACCCTTTATACCAAGCATAATATCATCATGTGTGTCGAGTGCTTTGTGTCTCGTATAAATATTTAAAGAACCGCTGAGTGAATGGCAGTTCAAAGAGTCTTATTCTTCTTCTGCTTCTCCTGCTTCTTCTTCGTGTTCTTCCCGTTGCTGGAGTAGGTTAATGAAATGCGTTGGGGATTCTTGTAAAAGGAAACCGGAACTCTACAAATTCTTATCTGATTGTTGTGTTTAATTAAAATGAACTGTATTGGAACTGGTTTTTCCATCACAATTTGATCAAAGAATATTGCGAATAACATAAACTTCCTGTGCCAGTAATATTATGTGAGTTTGGATACGAGTTCAGATATGGCACAGGTGCGTTATGACGTTATTAAGTGACTAGTGCGCTGCTCGGCCGTTATCTTTACGGTGTCGCTCGCCGGAGACCCGGAACGTGTTTGTGTGCCTCTGGTCGCTGCCCCTCGTATTATAATCATATGCCGTCACACAGCCACCGACGCCGACGCCTGCTTTAAATTATAAATGCGGCACGCGAAACTTTTGATCAAAAATGATATTTAGTGCATTTTTGACACGGGTGACACTAAGAGGCTTAGAAAACTGTCAAAGTTAAAATAATCGCACCTTCTTTATGGACATGGATACAGTGCCACGCTGAGCTAAGAGCTTAAGTGCTCGGCGGGAATATATGTAACTATTTAGTAGTCCAAGAGCGAAATAAATGTTTGTGAAAATATTTGAAGGCAACGTAACGAAATAAATTAGACGGATGTTCACGTGTGTGTATATATTTTCGTGAAATTAGTATGCGCGAAGGCCCCAAGTAAAACAACTGCAGAAAGTCTACAGCAAAGGCTGAGACGACATAACTTTGTCGCTCGGTCGCGACACTGTCGCCTCCTACCTGCGCGCTAAAACTAACTTTAGACTAATCACATTAGACGTGCGCTGATTACCTACTAGTCTAATTATGTCGCGAATCTAATTTGCAAACTTGGCCCAACAATTAAAAAATAATTGTTTTTTAAACACGCGACTTGTTAACGCTATTCCGCCCGAACGTAACATCATTATTTGTCTATTACGTACTTATTATCCGTGCATTTTAATATAAATCCCCATTAGAGATAGATATACCCTGTATGTGAACGTTTACAATCTATACCATTGAACAGAAAAATATGTTGTTTTTAATTTTATATTTGGGGTAAGAAAACCTCCCATTTATTAAATATAAATAGTTAAAATAAAGCAAAAGTCGAGTGCAGGGCACTCCAAATTTGTATACGTTTAAAACGAAGAAGTGAATTTAGATCGCTAAGTATATACTAGTATTACAATTTCTGTCTAATCATTTATTTATAAAGACAAGTAGGTATCTTCGATGATGACAAAGGAGAATTTGTGCCCTACTTTTGAAAAATACGATTATACCGACGTTTACTTACTAAATTATTTAAGATTCGCTATCGATTTCTTGTAATAAAGATAAAAACTTATTACTACAGATAACGCAAGTTGATTCACGTATAATCAAAGAACTGTTCTATTCATTATTTAATAATACAAACAGGACAAGTTCAATGTACTTTACGTTTAAAACTACCATAAATATAATTTACAACGCAATGGTGACATGTCCTAATTTATATTTTGGATATTAACGATTTTATATCTTAAAATCACGGTAGGTTTGTAGTCGATTTTTTTTACGGAAATACACGTTTTGACTACCCTTATAAATGTAGTATTTACTGGAAATTTGTTTTTGGAAATAACCAGATACAGATTATTGGTTGGCAGCATTGCGTTGCTCCTATGTAACCACATGTTCTTGGATTGTTGATATCTCGTGATGTTGTTATTTGAGTGCAACGTGTTTAAGTGTGAGTGACGAATAGGGAATCGTAGATTAAATTTAAACGAATGTAACCCTATATATATATATATATATATATATATATATATATATATATATATATATATATATATATATATATATATATATATATATATATATATATGGTAAGACGGGGCGGTACACTGTTGTTAACAATGTCGTTAATAGTTGCTTAAGTTAACACAGCGATTGTAATGGCAAGTATTAGTCGAAGTAGTTAAATGTTGAAGTAAGGGCAGCGAAAGGACGACACAGCATTGGTCAGATATGCAACTATGTACTTACACTTGGTTTATCGTCATTAGCGTTCATACTGTATGTACGTAGCAGAGGCTTTGTAATTCACATTTGTTGCTTAACAGCTCTCCAAACACAAAGTGCTTCGGCATTCATTTGCATACAGAAAAACAAAAATACACCAGCAAAGTGCTTATGTATATGCCTTATAATTCAATTTATAGTGCAAAAGAATAGAGCATCAATGCCTGCTGCAATGTGAGCGCCCAATTCATAACATGGAAATCTTAGTAGTTTAGCACAAAAGTACATCCTGACGCAGTAGTAACATTACTATTACTAGAGGTATTCTTATCTGAAAACGACTGTGTCTCCTTTCAACTTGCGCAAAGTGTCTCTCTTTCGTTAGAAAAATCGTATACCATTTGATGTTATCAGTAATGCGCGACATCTAACGTATTATTTTCTAAAACAATGTTCTTTTAAAACACAGACACTGTTGCGAAATTGCATACTTAAAAATAAATATATATATATATTCAGATTTAGATTGTTCTTACGATATTCTTAACGGTGTAGATTTGTTGATGCTAGATTTTGGATAGATAAAGAATCATTACTGGATTATAGTTATCACCTTAAATGTATTTAGTATGTTCGCTTAAAACACAATAATAATTTACAAACATTTCAAAAATAAAGCTTGAGCGAGGGTCACTCAAGTTTTTTGGTAATTTTTTACTCGCGTTTGAATACTGTAAGCTGTCTGTGAATGAATCAATTCTGTAGCTGAATTGAGCATAAAAGAGAGCTTGTTACGAGTGATCTAACGAGAAGAAGAAGAAGAGGAAGAAGAAGAAGAGGCAGTGGGGAAGTTGTGTTCTTTATGGGCGCCAAGAGAAATGAGCCATCTTGCCTTTCGAAAAGCATTAATCTTGTATCAAGAAGCCGATGCCAACACACAGCACACGCGATCTGACCACACAAAATTGCACCACTATCGATGTAGACACACTCACTCCAATTAATTACACCTACTCACTACTTACACCCCACTACCCCACCCCCTCTCTTTTTATTGTTAGATTAATTGTTTTACACTTGCTAGAAATTTAATTTCGATGCATTTCTATATTACTTCAATCAATTTAACCAGTTTCATTAAATACTACAATTCTCTAAACTATATTGTTGGGGATACGTCTATTAAGATTCCATTCTAAATATTGGCATTCAACCACGTTCATAATAAAAAGGTTCCACTGGACTAGATACTGTTTAAAACTTGCTAAATGTGTTATCAAATTATTTGGGATTTATAAATTTTATAGAAATACATTTGGAAATAATGTATATTGCGTTTAGACTCCAAATTTGAACGCAAATTAGTACAATTTTAAGAAATTAAATATGTGTAATTATAGTACGAGCAATTCAATTGTTATTATAATTCGATAGTCATATTTACTGAATAATTTGATTAATTGATACGATAATTGAACATTGGTAAATTAGCTACACCAGTGGTAACAAACATTTTATTACATACACGCAATCAGGGCATAAAATAATAAATCGGTATTTGGTTTAGTTAAATTTTAACTTTAAAAATTCAAATATCTGATATTAACTGTATATGATAGTTTATTTCTGTAAATAACTATTTATCAATATACATCTTCTGGTTATGTGAGTAGCTGAAGGTACTCCAAGTTATTCGTAGAGTAACAAATGTCAAACTAGATGATGTATAGCTGACATTTTCTATGTATGTTATGTATAAACATATATCTATGTTTATAGAGTCACATTTTATAAGGAAAGTACTAGCATAGAGCCATGTTGGAGACACTCGTGTGTCTGTTTACGTTACCTAAGTACGTGTATCCAACTGGAAGAAGAAGAAGAAGAAGTCGAATATTGTAACCGTAAAATGGTTAAAACATACACAATGTATGCCAGCAAAATATTTACATTTTATTGTTATTTGTCCGCAAATATTGCTGAATTTTACATAACAATACTTTATAGTTTCATTACAGACACACACATAAACAGACGTTATTCTGAAACTAATTAGATTCGATGCAACGATCGTCAAAACGTGTATTTCCGTTAAAATATATAATAATAATATATAAATTTAAACGATACTAAAACACTGGAACGGTTTGCGGATAATTTACGGTTGCTAGACAGAAAGACGTAATAATAAGTAGTACAAAAAAGACAGGTTCTTTTTAAATATACAAATAAATGGACATAGTAAAATATTTAATGTTAATTTTAGTGCCGGGTTTGTTATTAAATTTTTATACTTTAATCAACGTTACTCTAGTATGGTGGGAAATGCCGTGACATAATTGTGTGTACACACGTACAACTACAGGCTATCGTTATTCTATGAGGCAATGAGGCCATGGATTGCAGGATAGTGTACACATACGGTAAAGTTATCAATCATTCCAGGACCAAGTGCAGTAATAAAATACACTGGTGAAGCACCCAAGTTTACTTGCAATCCAATTTTACTGCACTGAGGTCACACCGGGTGTAATTCGAGTGTGCACTGATTGGAAAAACAGTGTAGTGTATATATATAGCAGCCGCGGTAATTGCATTCATAACCCATTCTGCAAGTGCCAACATCTGATTATGATTATAACATATGGGAAAGTATGTTTAGAACCATTCAAATTATATGATTTCTTCTCGCGATGTATTACAATATTAAAATTAAACTCATGCTGTACAAACTATAATAATTGGTGCAATGGGCAGCTTAATAAAAGTATCCCTAGCAAGTACATTTATTTATTATTTTTAAATTTAATTAAATATTAAGGTAGCTGATTTGAGTGCAAATTTCTCAATTTATTTAAAATATAAAATATCAGAAAAAAATAATTATAGAAAAAATGTATGAATATATTTTTAAAATACGTAAATATTTCTAAAAATAAATCTCTGTCCTTGCGCAAGCAATATCGACGCAGTACAGGAGGGGAGGGGGGTTCGGTTGGAGTGCGGGCTCCGTGTTGGCGTAGTTTTAAGTTAAATCCGGTTAATCGTATAATCCCCATGGACGCGCGGTGTTTAGATTCGCGATAGCTGAGCGGTGTACTTGCGAGTGCTGCCACTGACCGCCGTACGGCGTACAGACGTACTAAACCAAAAAAATAAAAAATACAACCCACCAACGAACGTCTGACTGATTTATGGTTCCGCTGCCACCACTAAACAGTAGAAACGTCTGTGATAACCGATTACGGTTCAGTTCGGTTCCTATACCCCCCCCCCACTCACCCCTTGGCCCCAATACCAGCCCTATTTGAAACAATCACCCCCTAGTGCCCAACGGGGGCACCAAAGCCGATTCGCTGGTTAATTTATGTTGCTTTACTATCAATTAGAACAATTACGTGGACAAATTTTTAAATCACGAATTTACCACAAGTTTAATCCCCAATATTTGAAACATACAAAATAATATTATAGTAATATATACATAAGTAGCATTATGTATGTGTGTATGTGTACGGAACGCTCCATTTGTATATTGTATTCATGGTTAATCCCATTTACAAAATTGTTGTTTTTGAAACAAAATGCATATAAAGAATTCTGGGCATTAATATTTAAAAATGTTCATTATTATTAAAATATTGATACAAAGTGGGGCTGAATTCTGAAATATTCTGAAATATGATACATGGTGCCCACGACTGCATATAGTCAAACACTCATGTGCCCATATCATATATAGAATATTTTAATAATTATGTACATGTTTGTTTGCATTAATTTTAAATATTCACGATGCAACTTGAATTACCAAGAAACAATTAGTTAATGTGGTAACCATGGTTACAAAATGTAAATACGTAGCGTTCCAGATAGATTAATAGATAGACGCGGATCTTGATGCAAGTCAAAATGTAAAATTGTGTATTAAAATTTGAATTATTATAAGAACTGTTCATATTTCTTATGAAATATTATTAATTGTGTAGTGAGGGGTGGACACATAACGGAAGAAGTCGTACATATAGAGTATGTTATTTCGTGAAAGGTATTAAAATTATTTTAATAATTAATAAAAATTAATATTTTTTTAAATATATATATGAATAAATAAACTTTGTATATACATGTGCAACCCACATTTATAAATATATATTAAAGCAGTGGAGATTATTTATTTTTTGCCTTTTTAAAATACACACATTTGTTTTATTTCACCTAAAAAATATGTAAACAATATTTCGGTTTGCGTACGGGCAAAAAACGAAAATATAAAAACATGTATGCATTTCACAAAATAATACAACGAAAAAAATTATATGGACACAAGATTAAAAATAAATATTAGTTTTGGTCATTTTGTTTGTTAAGATATTACATATATTATAAAAAAGGGTACTCCGCCTGGCATAAAAAAGATATTGAATTTCACAATTGTTATTTTAACAGTGTATAAACACGTATTCACCAGTGTGTACTAACATTTAGATAAATCTGGTCAAATGCTGAGTTTTAACCCTTTATAACTGCTGGAAATTAATGAATGCTGGGTGTAGCCATTAATAAAACGTATGTATGTCTGTTTGTACCTTTATGGGGCTCCAATAATGGTTATGTAATAAACGAGGCACCCGCGTGCATTTGTGTTTATTAGTAATTTGACATACGGGTTTATTCTATTGATATCATCGGCACATTCCCAATACACACTGAACACTCTGGCGACGGGGCATTGCGGGGAGGAGGGTCATTTGCGCACTAAATCAAATGTTTTATGTTTGTGTGTCTGTGTACAATTCATGGAATGTACTAATAAGGGTCGGCTCTACTATATATATATATATATATATATTCTATTTAAATGAGGACATGTCACCTTTGTGCTCTTGACCATTGTAGTGTCGCATATAAAAACGTTATTATGCCCTTTGTGTATTTATTTCAACAAAGGGCATTGCCTGATCTAAATACAAATATAATTCATAAATAAATAACTTCTTTGTATACATTACAAACTAGTTAAATATTCATAAACGACAATATATTATCCAGTAATAATCTAATGGAAATAAAAAATAAGCAACAGTCTAGTTAAATATATATTAGCAACATTAAAACTCCATTTATTTATGTAAATGTACTTTACGGTGAAAATAACGAAAATACAAAACCGCGTAAGGGAAATGCTTCATTTATAAATTCGGCAGCCGTCAAAACTGAACTATATTCTGTATACAACATGGGCACATGGTGCCCACGGGTAACCCAACAACAACAAGATAAGCACGGCAAAAGTAGTTTGTTGCGATGTATTCAGTTATTGTCACGTTGATAGCGCAACAACAAAAGAATACTGTGCGAACCGGAACAAGTGGCGACGCCAGCGCCCCAAATGGCCGTGAGAAACACACGAACCTTCTTCATCTGCATTTTATTTCCCGTCGAGTCTCGCAAATACATTTTCAATGGTTCAGCGTCCTTTTTGGACAATACACACAACCAGAACGATGCAACTTCTAACCACACTATCACTCTATTGACACACACGTTTTCCATTATTTACGCGTTAAATTCTTGTTCTTATAGTGTCTCAAGGGAAAGTGTTAATTTATACAAAGAGCATTTTAGGCGAATAAGAAAAATGAAAAACAAAAATAATTATAATATTGCAACAGAGTTGATTAGCATTTATATTTGAATTGTGCGAAAAGTGCGCAGATTTGTAGCACATTTGCAAACCAAAATTATTCATCTCGCCGCCGCTGATTGTTCATTTAAATATATACATTTCTAATATAAACGCCGCCACCCAGCCGCCAACAAACAATTTTTATCGCTCTTAAACAATTATTATAATTGCTTTTCTAGATTTAAAACACTTCAACCACAAACACACTCTTTCTACGTTACTGGTAGCATATAATATATATATATATATATATATATATATATATATATATATATATATATATATATATATAAATAAAAAATAGGCATCACTCAAATATGTATCAATGTCGAACCATAAAAAATCCGTATTAAAAAAATCTGATGGCAAATATAACGAACAATTTTTATCGTACTATAAATATTTTATGTTAACCAAACCGTAAGCAGGTTTTATAACCACTAAAATATTAAATTAACCAGTTCCATTTTAATGCAACTTTGGTTTTAAGATGTAAAATTGGGGTATATATATATATATCTTCAATCGTTTCAGGAAGCTATGTGACTGCTCCCCCTCACACTTTTAGCCCCCCAAGGGCGCCTCTGTCTAAAATACGTTTATGACAATAAAATCGAATATAGATTCGTACCCCTGTAGTAAGTGCATCACATCAAAAAAATGCGACTATTTCAAATAGCTTTTTTTATTCAATATACTAGAGCGCCTGTTCCTGGATATATATGTATACACTGTAAAAAAAATTACAATATAAAACTAGATAACTTGAACTTTAAAAAAAAAATCTAAATTTTTTTGTTAAATATTAGTGGAAAGATATTGTTTACGTAGATAGCACTTTTGTGCTGTAAGTGAAATATTTTCAAAAGTTGCAATATAATTGTGTTGTTTGTTGTGTAATATTTAGTTTGACCAACTTTTAATTAAAATGTTTGGCAACGCTGAAACTTTACAATAAGTTATATCAATGTCTAGAAAAAACAAAATAATAAAATAAAAACATTTTTTTCAAACCAAAGACAAACAGACGCGTCATTTCCCAACTTTCTGAATATCAAAAACGTAAATCTATCATTTTACTGAATAGTATTTTTCTCTATTTTCGTCACAAAATATTTAAATAATTAGGTGGTTTAACCATAATTTTTACTATTTTATGGAATAATTTGTTATTTAATAATAAAATAGTTTACATAAATTCTCTGATTTCACATCGATTATTTATCAATGATTGGTTTTCTCACTTGATCAGTTTTCGTTTATAATCAAGCCATTACATAAATAAAACGCACAGTCATGGATAACCGGATAACACACACCAGAGTGGATGTTCTCGATTTAATAGCCTAATTAAATTCTTTTCAAAGACCCACTTGCTATTTATCTAACCGCAAATATCAAAAACGGTCTACCCCTGTTCCCTCGCACCCCCCCTTGCCACCCCCATAACTGTTCTTCTTTTGCTCGCTAGTTAATTAAGTACCAAAGTTTTATAAGTCGAATTTATCACACATACGAAATCTTTTCAAAATGAATTTTTACTGTAACAGCAGCAATCTTCTTTGAAAGTGAAGCCTTTCAGGGTGGAAGAGGGGGGAAGGGCGTTCCGTGTCGAGTCAGCGTATTCAAAGCGGTGAATTTATGGTATTTGCCTTATTACATCACTGGTACTAGGTTAACTTAGTGGAAAATTATGGTTTAAGCATTTTATTTCTAGATTAATGAATTTTGTTTGGATAATAAATGTGTTATCACAGTTTATATGTTGCGATACAAAGTTTTTGCATCATAAATAGTGCTGGCTCACTCGCCATGTTCAACTTGGGCAATGTATATAGTCGTAAATGTCACCGAATCTTTAATTAAAGGAATTAAACATTTCTAAACATATATAAAGAGACTTAAATCTGAGAGGGGGAAGAGGCACACGACCATGGATTCCTGGACGGCCATAGAAAATTACATTATATGGATATGTGTAATTATCAGAAATTCTATAGTAATATGTGGTAATTGATGCAGTGTATATTGTTATTGATTTGGTAATAACCGCGGTTACCGCAATAGTTAACTATGGTTTTAGATATGTATGTTGTTCATTGTGTGCCTGTAATGCGACCGTAATTGTTATTAGGGGTTGCTAAGTTGGTACTACTGTATACAACTATTTCCTATAAAATTTATAATATTTGTTAGCATAAGTAGAATAATCGTTTGTTTTACTTTTGCAAATGTACTAATTTATATTTAGTGTAAGGTTGAAAGAGCTAATACAGTCCTGTAAGGGTTAAACAAATCAAATTTGATCTGTTGATTAAATCTATAAAACGTTGCCGAGGCTAACTCAATTTTACCCAAATTATAAACACAAGTACATTGCCAAGTTTATCGTTTCTTGAACACTACGCGTTGGCGCCCCTGGGCCTAAAGTGCCAAGAAGAAGATGAAGAAGTGTAGACATATATATTAAATTTTCGAAAATTAACTAATATAATTTGATGAAGCGGATGTTTGCCCAACAGTAATTGCGATATTTAAGTTTCCAGACATATCTCAAGTTTAGTAAAGATTAAAAAATGAATTTGTAAAAATGAGGTTTTTAGAATCGTAGGTTGGAAGTGTAGATCCAGATATGGGCCGAAGTGTGTTGTGATCCATTGCGAATGTAAAGCATGTAACGTTTTAGCGTTGCTGACAAATTGTTAAAATATTCATGGGGGTGCACTAGTGCGCCAGTCTGCCCTGCAATTCCCATGGGTGCACTTTCGGTGCACTTGTGCGCCCGCACTCTCGTATTTCTTATTCAGTGCGCACTAGCTCTACGAACTATTCCGTGAACACTTCGAATCAAATCTCATCGCGATTGCCACTATTTTAAATGAGAAGCATTCGATATATAAATACATTACTATTAGTATTAAACTACAACAAATAAACCATTTAATATACCATTTAATCGTTAAGATAATTTCATATCAAATTATATTTTAATTTCCTTGTCAACTATACATTATAAATTGTCGGTATAATAAACAATTTGATATATCACTCTTTCGTTAATCAATATCGTATTTTATGGAATAAAAATATTGTTGAAATATCAAATTGTTTACAAAACTAGTTAATTGAATTTTACTATAATGCCATTATTTTATATTAGGAGACCTGTGAATTTTTTTTTTTTTACAGTGTTAATCTAAGAATCTTATTAATTTTGTCCCGATAATAAAAATCCTCAGCTTTTATTTCATTTATAATAAGCCAAGTCATAGGAAATTTTATTTACGGGTCATCATATTAATTTTATTTGAGGATATCTCTGTAGTATAGCGTTTATAGTGAACGTTGTTCACTATTGGTGAACAATATTTCTTTGTTATCTAGAAATTGGAATATAAGAGAAACACGAATAAAAATACCGGTATAACAATGGGCTTTGAAATGATGTCCCGACGACCGCCATAAGCTGCTGGGTTTTGGGCTTTATCTAACACACAAACATACACACAAACACACATACAAACAAACATACTCACATACACAGTCACAACATAAGTGTTTTTAAAATATCCAGCATTATTTAAAAAAATAATAATATATATATAATACAAGCAGTTGTCTAAATTCAAACGACTTTATATTTAATATAATATTAATTTTAAGCATCTTAGCGGTTATCTAACGGCACAGTTAATCGTTTATACAACGAAGTTAGAATTTGTAAAATAAATATGTCTGTGTTATATGAATATAAGATTGGTTCAATACCGGAAGTACTTCTAGGGCAATGACATATTCTCCGCCATTGTTTCCAGCGTACAATAGACGGTGCCGTGATGACGTAGCACATTAAACTAGACGAATATCATAGAAACGACAATAAAACTGTTTGACGACTGCTGCTTCTTCATCTTCTTTTCCTTTTACCGTCTTTTACGTCTTTAGGCGACGACAAAAGTAAAATTAGTTTATATAAGTTTGAGTCGTCGTATACTCTTTGTGCAACAACTCTTTAATTTGTTTGTCCAATTTGGTACTGCTGGATATTCAGTTTCAACTCGTTTTATGATAAGTGGACGAAAGTTTAATAGTTTTAAGTACAACTTAAATTTGGTGTAAAACAGTACGTTTACTTAAGTTTTATAACAAATTCTAACATTATTAAAATGAATTAATTTTATTACTCCTATTTTTAAGTATTCTAGATACATTTTGATAATTGACTAAAGGACAAGAAAGTTGATTGAAGGCCACTCTAGATATATCTTATTTAATGCAGATTAATTAATTAAATATTTGGACTGCGAAACAATAAATGTATACAATCTCTTTGTTTATGAAAGTTTTTATGGGGGAGAGTGGGGTAAGAGAACGCGGGTCGAGTATGTGCTGAAAGATATACGCTGACCTGAATAACTGTGGCTGAAACTGAAAATAATAAATATACACACACACACACACACCATATACGGATTTCAGGATAGAAAAGTTCGGCCAATAACTTTCGTATATTTTTCTAAAGTATTATTTAAAGCGCGTTTCTCCGATACCAATTGTTATCGAACTGTTTTTCTATTTCGTTTTTACAGTGTCCTCAACTTTTATAACGGTGTCTCAACTACTTTAACCTCTCTTTTATATTTATTATGTTCTATACAATTTTATTATTATTTTTGTGATATTTTACATTTATATTTTGTTGGTTAAAGTGAAAGGGGCTTAGAAGGCGCAGTGCCCAAGTTGGGTACAACAATAAAAATAAAAGTAGTATTACAACACGGAAAACTTTTTAGTTTATAAAATTATGACAGTTTTTATTTCACTTTGTCGTGGCTAAGTGCGCTCTAGTGTCACAAAAGTGCATATGTCCATTTCGTAGGCTTTTAGGTCACCTGCTAATAGTTAAACCATTACTAAAAATACATTTTTTTAACATTTGTATCATTAAATATATATTATTTTGTTTTCCTAATAGTTGTAAAGTTACGTACACAAATTTAAGCCCTTAGAGCGTAAAAGTGATCACATTAGTAGTAACTCCACCAAAAAAATTACTAATCCAATTTTCAACTAGTATTACGTGCACATATAGATATATATATACATATATACAAACAGTTTAGCAAAAGCAATCTCTAACCCGTATAGACAAATCAAACATATGTATGTATATGTGTGAATAACAAGGGGTCCTCAACCTGTCACTGGCAGGTCAGTATTTCCATGTGTTCTTCTCGCATTGATTACATATCAATGTTTTGGTTTGCCTGCACCATATACAGACAATCGCCAATATATCTATCTGGTGCTGTATTTGTATTTAGTATATGTATACGGGATGTTTGTGTACCGCTTTTGTGTATAGAAATGGGCTAATTGTTGTAGTTTAATCCGTAGGAACAATTACCCGTATTAACGCTTTGATCAGTTGTCTGTGTGTGTCTATTCACTGGGACAATACATATTGACAAATACTATAATACTATATAAAATATTCGAATATTTAAATTCGTAGGAATAAAAAGTCTGGCGAACGTCTGGCAACAGCTGCCATCTTAACAAAACAAAAATAAGCACTGTTGCAGCTAAGTGTAACGAAGTGACAAAGTGAATTTAATGACAAATTGCATCGTCTGTTTTTCAGATCCGCCCGAGATCAGTGTTGAACGGCCGGTGGTGCACGCTGGCGAAGGCTACGAAGCTCAACTCGTCTGCATTGTTCACGGGGAAAGCCAACCAGAGGTAACCAATACGAACAACAATTATTTTATCATTTGTGGGTAGTGAGAGAAAAGTTTTTCGAATTCAATTTGCATTTGACTCTGTTACACTGTCTACAAATTATACTTGGGAGGGGAATTTAAGACGGATTGTAAGAAAGTGATTTTTAATGAGATATTTATTTGAAAAAATTTATATAACTTGCGAATTATATTAGAATTATTAATTTATATATATATTTTTTAAATATTAAGGTAGTGGTTCTTAAACTGTGTGTGTGTGTGAATAATAAAGCGATAAATTAGTGGTATATATATACGTGATTTGAGGTAACGGCAGTCGGATGTTTGGCGTAGACGCATGCAGTGAGGTGTCCATGATAAATATGCGCGATTTAGTGGGTATTACTATATGAGCTATAAGGCAGGTTAGCATGCACACGTCGTATAGTATAGCATACTGCTAAATTAGGATTAGTGCCGCCCGATATATTTCACCTTTGAACTCTGCAAACTTTCGGCCTCAAATCAAGATTTATCTTCTTCCACTATACACTGTGATTCACCCACAACTCTTCTTATATTATATATTTTATATTACTATACCATTTCACAATTATATTTTAGTATTCGCATATTTTATTTCTAATTTTCCAACTTTCAACATTACTCTGAGCTACACTAATTTATCTGAACGATATTTAAGTCCAACTAAATTATAAATAACCCTCAGAGGATCTTTTTGTCAGGACACTTATGTATTTTCTTTTTCTTACCCTTTTCTAAGTATATATATACATATATATATATATATATATATATATATATATATATATATATATATATATATATATATATATATATATATATATATATATAGGTATAGTATAATATGTAGTATGGATATATAAATTGGCATTGGTATCTGCTTTGACGTCCCCTGCCAACTCTAATAAAGCACTCAGTGCGCCTTGCTAACTTTTCACATATATTTTAAGGGCACATTACCAAAATAAATATAGCCCCAACCTCTACGAAACTTTTTACTTTCTCTACATCGATTTTCTGACGCTTACCAACACTTTCTTCATACAAAAAAAATATCCCCTGTATTTATCATCTTTACAACCGAAACAAGACATTCTGTAAATATATAATGTTTTATATTTATAAACATAAATTAAAAAAAAATCCTATTTTTGCAAAACAAAATAAAATAAAAGTAAAGTAAACGATAGCCTAAAGGACGGTGTATATATACAATTCTAAAGAGAATATAAAATAACTCGAGTATGTGTATAATTAATAAAATAACATATACGAGGTGGCGAGAAGGTTCCGGTGTTCCAGTGTCCCGGCGGGACGTTCACACTACTAATGGACGTTCGTACCTCATTGCCAGGACACCAGAACTAGAACCAGTGCTACTTAAACTATATGCTATGGTTCAACAAAACAAAATACGCTGAACAAAGCTTATAAATCAATCTTTACGCGTTTGTTAAATAAATTCCCTAGACGAAACTCATTTCGGTAATAAAACAAATATTGGACCATAAAAATAAATTACGGAGTGAGTAATAAAACTTACAACTATTGCCATTTATTTTTATAGTTTACGCAACTAATGGTTTTAGTACCACTGGTCTACCCAGCAACACAAGGACTGTGTGTGTTTGTTGATATATTACAGCGTTAAGGGGCGTAGTATGCAGTTAGTTATGCAAGTAGGGTCGAGAAATGGAAGGGAAAATGATGATATGATACTTTATGACAATGAAGTCACCGCATAGTTTTTGGGCATTGTTTCAGGCAGGAATTAAGAGGGTAAACTTGTAGTGGGGGGGGGGTGTAGATATATTAGGTTTTTTTAAACAATTTGAGCGTGACTAGTTTTAATTTTATATATATATATATATATATATATATATATATATTTATTAATTTATTTATAATAAAGAGGAAGTTGGTGATTGTTGTTTGTAAAAAATATGAAGAGTTTCTAGTTTATTAATTAGTGGAAGTTTTATGTGTGTCTATGTAATAATATACAACGCAAACTATCAAGAAACTTTCCATAACATTATAATTGAATATTGCACAAACTTTTATAATATAATTATTTGTATTTTAGACGCAGAGGTAAAAATTGCTCATTAAAATCACGCAGAAAATATACTAGGCTAACCCGTTCCACACATACATTCATACATACACAGCTGGGTGTTTATATATCCATTTAAAGGGCCCACAGAGAAAGAAATCCTGTCAAAAACAAAACAGCCGCCTCTCAATCATGCAGGAGGGGTTGACATGTCGCCCCCATGTCACAATACTAGAGTGGGGGGTAAGGGAGGGGGGGACTGTTGTCTGTGTGTATGTACAGACAGTCACTTGTCTCTTGGTAAAGAACGTGACATACTTCAACGCGTACTCGACGTTCAATATTGCGTTCAAGAGTTCATCCGGTTCTCGTATTCACACCCCCTCCTTTGCCCCCCCACTACAACACCGTATAATTTGAGTACGTAATTCAAGTGCCTTTAAGAGGTCCCGAGTAGGGGTGGGGGGGCGCAATGCAATACTCTAATTTTTTTCTTTTTAATGTCAGCGTGTTTAGGTGAATTTCTATATGTAATGTAGTTAATTATTAGTGTAACAAGACAATAGATGTCCGTGATATATTAGGTACTTCATAAAAGTTGCCACACAAGATATTATGTGTATAAATTAAAATATAA
Source organism: Leistus spinibarbis (assembly GCA_933228885.1). Classification (NCBI taxonomy): domain Eukaryota; kingdom Metazoa; phylum Arthropoda; class Insecta; order Coleoptera; family Carabidae; genus Leistus; species Leistus spinibarbis. The sequence continues at coordinate 7,596,962 of OW121804.1, read as the reverse complement.
AGTTTTATCACGGCAGCTATAATGATTTATCCTTTACTGTAATTAAAACGTTAAAATAGTGGCCACCTTTATTAAAAAGATACGACTTTATGTCGTAGTTTTACATAATTTATTATTCTCGTTTACTCGGTGTACATATATTATTTATTTCTCCTATACGCCAAATAAAACCATTTTCCTTTAACTCACATTACCACTTATACATATATATTATATATTTTATATATATATATATATATATATATATATATATATATATATATATATATATATATATATATATAGCTAAAAGAGGAAAATATATAGTCTAAAGCTAAGTGGCTTAAAAATTGTATAACTCATTTTAAAACGAGTATATCTTAAAACAAGAAAATTGAGCGGTGTAGTAATATCAGTTGACCCGCGATGCACCGTCAGTAGCCGGCAAATTACGCATACGCATATTTTTCAACCTACTTGAAGTTAAACGGTTTTATCCAAACATAAAGCATAACACATCGTATATACACTATGTGTGTATAAATACATAAATATCTCATTAAATCCAGGAATAATATTTAACCCCTCGAAAATTATGTTTCAACAGCAAATTTGACTTAGAGAGTGAACAGGCATTTAATTTGGTGTTATATAATTTATGAAGGGGCAATATATTTGGATGGGGCTTTCCGCAGGTATTATGGTACAGAGACACGATGCAACTCGACACGACCGAACGGCGTATCATGGAGTCTCGAGGATCTCGCCACACGCTCGTCATACGGAAGGTACACAGCTCCGACTTCGGTAATTACACGTGTGTGGCCGACAACCAGCTCGGCAAATCCCGCAAGAGTATCATGCTTACAGGTAATTGCCGTACACATACAATTTCGTATTATTCGTGCTCCAAGGGTCTTTGCATTCTAATTATTAATTAGTAATAAAGGTATAACTGTGAACTTGTTCTGGCCTTTTGCTTAAAGGTAAACCGAACCCAGTGAAATTCCAATCAGCGGCCCGTGGCCAATATCGAGACAGCTATAATATAAGCTGGATTGTCGAGTCGCAAAGTCCCGTTCAGGAATACCAACTGTGGTTTAGGCGGCTGCAACAAGACAACACCGAGCAACTAAGGCCCCTGCAGCACCAGAGCCAACAACATGCCCGGAAACCCCTACGGAAGGTGGGTGTGACCGCTTTACACCATTTGTTGTTTTGGTGGTAAATTCGCAAAAAACAGTAAGTCCAAGAGTGTCGGCCCGTTGTTTCAGGAGAACGACACCCACTACGGCCCATATGGTATCCGGTCTGACACCCGTCTGCCCTATGGGATCCCGGATTGGCGATCCGAATGGCGAGACGTCATCCTGCCCGCTCAGCCCACGCAGCAAATCACCCAGAGCATGAGCTACATCATCCGGGGCCTGGAGCCGCTCGCCCAGTACGAGGCGAAGGTGCAGGCTCGCAACCGGTACGGTTGGAGCCCAGTCTCGGAGCCGTTCACGTTTGAAACGACAAATGCAGGTCTGTATTCGGTTACGCACTTTGCCGATACAATTTCGATTGTCAAACGTATTTATTCACGTTATTTTGTCTATAAATTTTTGATTCCCGAAAATTTGTATTTTCTGATCGCATTCGCAAATCATTAGATTTGTACGAGTATATTAAATATTTGAATCCCTTCACAATTTAAATGCATTATTATTAATTAGTGGTGAATCCATCTAATTTACTAAAGTACCTGAATTGAATGTGTCTGTTTGTTTGTGTTCTATGCCGCACTGTGCACTCACCCTCATCTCTCGTAACAATCATACAATTCGCCGACAATCCAGAACGACCACCCACTCGTACCATTTACTCGTCAGGTTAGTACACGCTCGTACTAGAACTAGAGTTATTAAACCTTGGAGCACACAAATTTTAAGATAATTTAATAATTATACGTGTGTATTTTTTTATATTTGCAGAAAACGATGTCATTGACCTTGGAATTCGGCACTACAGTGCGTCGGGGAATAGTGCTCACCTCTCGCAAGCACTATCGATTGTTCTACTCGTACTTTTATTCACATAAAAACATTTCATTAATAATATTTCAACAGTTCCGTTTGTGAATATATATTTTTCTCTATAATGAAACCGTGTACACCAACATTTTTGTATTTTCGTCCTAAAACATTTGTACATTTGTCCCAGTCCCACAACTGTCCCATAATTTTTATACCACTCATTGAGAAAAGATAAAATCGCAGTTTAATTTTGGTTAATTGGGTATTCAAAGACAACAGCTTCAATAAATAGTCAAATGCCGTTTTTGATAAGTAAATTTAACATTCAATTTACAGTTAAATCTATGAATAATTATTCACTGAAATATTTTGCGATTTACAATCAGTAATGAAATTGTAGTTTTTGCGTTTTTAATTAGCGAATTTTGAATACTCATTTGCAGTGGTGGCTCGTTCTATTATGCAGCACCATGTGCCCGTATCATATACACTCTCCACCGGTATTCTAAGTTGTTTTAATTTTATATATAAAGTATTAAAAATTAATTCATTGGTAAATCCAATAATTATATTCTAATTTGACTTCAAGAATAGGTAATTCAGCATGTATTTTACAATTCCTAATTTGTAGGACCCCCTTAAAATATTCACGAGCCGCCACTGTGCATTTGTTTTGATTTTGTTAGTAATATATGTCCATTAATTTACGCCATTGTCAAAATTATAAATGTTAGTCATCTATGTACTATGTCCACATTACTCTAGGTATAAAAGGCGGCGCGCATGCGTACAGTCTACTTAAACTGTGAAAAATAATAAAATAAAGCTTTTTTATGTACTAAAAAAAAAAAAAACCTATATGTAAATTCAGTGGGTTAATAACATAAATGTAATTTGCCTTATTTTTAGCTCTAGTATTAAAATGCCTGATTATCTGACGTTTATCCTTTAAGAAGATTGCTATATATTCATTGAATACTAATTTTAAACCTAGTTTAACAAAGTTCTGAGTGCCATGAAAATTTTAATAAATATATATATTTAATTTAATATTTATGTCGTAGTTACCAGTTATATGTGCGAACAAATATAATATGTTAAAACACTGTCGCTTAGCTGTCGCCATAACTTTATTCTAATTTGGGAATTATACGCTTAAATAATAATACTACAACTTCTGTTCAATGAAATAACCCTTGCAGTGTTTTAACTAATTATATTTCGGAAAACCGGGTCCAAAAATCATGTTTCATTTATTATGCCATAATTAAATCCATGATTTTAAAATAATCTGTATGCATTCGTGAAGGCAATACGTCGATTCGCTTGATTCTGATTATACACACTAGCGGAGAGGTGAACGAACTCTCCGTTTCAACCGACTTGCGCAACGTAACACTTATAGTACGATTGCTGCAACTGTAATAGTTGTCTTTTGAATTTCTTTCTAAGCGTGACTTATTAAACCTGCCGTAAATATACGTACCTTACAAGCTATTTTTAATTGTAAATACATATACCCCTCCAGCCCCCCTCTTTTAAATCTGATTGCTTTCTATGCAGTATTATTGTAAATATGATTGTAGTTCTAACCTACATGTATCGAATTGGGTACACAGTGGCTGTTGGTAGGTTATGAATTGAAATGAATTACTATAAAATTGTTTAATAATATTTATAAATTTAATATATAAATTAAGTGTATTAGATATAGATTATTTTTAATATGTAAGCATAACTGCTTCTATTTGTCGTAAATTATATCCTTCTTGTTGTTTTTACCACTGGCCATAGTTACGAAATAATGGGAATCTGTTACTTTTGGTTATTGGTAATTTTAAACAAATTTGCTTGTCTTTATTATATATTTTTTACTAATTAACAAAATATTTCGAATATATTTAATTAATAACAACAGTTTCCTATTATTTCAACTGTTAAACAAGCAAAAAATATGCAATGTTCATTTTTGTGTGACTAAAGAATGAAGTATTTCTCTCGTACAAGTCTTGTAAATAAAACAGGCATTTTTTTAAAAGTGTATCACAAAGTCCTTTTTAAAATTCGGTACACTTTTAACAAAAAAGCAATAATTGAAAGGTGATGTAATACGCACTATTTAATTGTCAACAGCAGATCAATCGTTGATTGGTTAATTTGGATTGATTGAATAGTGCCCAATTGGAATTTTTTTGAAAATTGTGAGAAAAGTGAAAATTTTAAGTAAAAAAAAAATGTACGTACATTGAACTGATAAAGATGTGAATAAACCATATTTATATTGTATGTTATGCGTTTTATTTGTTTACTATTACAGATTTTCAGCTCTAACTCTTAAAATATGAGGTAAACCAACTTTACTCTAAAGTTAAGCATTATAGATAGTGAAATTGTTTACAATTTTTATATATATATATATCTTTTTTTATAACATGAACACTTCGGTTATAGAAGTATCCAAAATATATGCAATTTATTAATATGACGTAAAATAGTTTTAGATAATAAATTGTCTCTACAACTGCTATTAAATAAAGCATATTCAAGCTAGGACTAATCCAAGAAAAATGTTTTCCGAAAAGCATTTAGAGGGCCTAGTTAATAACAAAATGTATTGACAATAGTGTCAGATAGTTTTTTTTTAACTATTTTCATTTATATAAACCTATATAAAAAACTAACAAAAACGGATAAATAAACTTTGTATGAAATATAATTAATATATTTCGTGGTATATTTAGCAAATTCCTCCAAATATATAATTTTCTCTGCCAAAAATGAGTGAGGAAAAAGTCGATGTTGTGAACGCAGAAATTGGAAAGGAGGGGAGCGCTGAAGGTCTTCAAGATGAGAAAGATGTGGAAATGCTGGTGGATGTCACCAAAATCTTCGCGAATATTGCGACGCAAAAAAAAGAAAAAATGATGGTCGGCCGTGCATTGTTGCAACAACAAGAACTGCTTACCGAACAACTTGTAAGTGTACTATTTGGGCTAAATAGCGCTTTTATAGCACATTGGACCTAAGCAATGATGCCTAGGTTATAATTCTAGCGGACGTATATTCATATATCACTAATGTCACACATTTCGTATAATATTTAAATGTAATTACATTAAAATCAGATAATAGTGTATCATTATTACTATTTTGACAACAAAGTCTTTTTCCGTTAAAAGCAAAAGTACAAGGAATACCGAATGGAACGTCTGATGCTACTTCGAAATCAACATAGATTCGTCATTGAACAAGTTGCAGAATATATCGGGGTTGACACTGATGTTATATTAAATGGCGTTCTAGACTACGCAGTTAACATAGAAATGATGGATAGTCTTTTTGCCGAAGGTGGCCGAAGGGCTTTAATGTTTTATTGGCAAGAGACTGGTCCACCAGAGATAGGTAACCTTGAATAACCATATAACATAAATACAACCAAAATTATTAAATCGCTTTACTTCTAACGCCTGCTTTGCAGAAACTGGGCGGTATGACCAGTCAATATTGCCAGGGACAAAATTTAAACGTCTTATCGTTACGGATGGTAGCGATGTTAGTTTAAACGAATTGGGCGTAGTTGCGTATCGGGTTAGTCACGTAAACCCGATAGAAACTAAGAATATGAACACTGTAAGCATTGGCGGTTTAATTGCGTTTTATACATACATGTATTTTAAGAATCTCAAAGCAGTATGCATTAGTAAAAATCTAAACACAGTAGGCATTGGCGTATTAATCAGCTCATTACATACATGCAGAACTTATTAAAATACATAAATATAATGAATTAAAGTACAGGAAGCATTGGTGCTTCCAAATGTTACGTCTACTATTCAAACTTGAAAATAGATTTATACAAATGAGTATACTAAAGTAAAAACATCTATTAGGACCTATTCTTTACGACATTCGACGTTATTGAATCCCAGAATATCGTATCAACCATCTCCTGGTTGATGACGAATGTTATCTCACCGGTTATAGCAACAATGAAAGACTGGGGTGACCTGACCGAGAGCATTGCAGGACTTGCGATAAAACATGAATTTATGGGTGACTTTGGAGCGTTCGTTCATTTCGTACAAGGTACTAAACAGGTTATGGGATATTTCTATGAACTTGTAACATCTCTACTACTTTCAAACGGTTGATCCCCCTGTTCACATTTACTAGAGACCAAAACTGACTTGGATTGTGGCCTGTGCTTCGAGGTAGATCAAGAATTATATGAGAATAAACTAGCTGATCCTGTTGTGTTGAAAAACTCGAGTTTGATAACTGAAATTGTAGATGCAATTGAGGCATCAGTTATGGAATGGAAGAAAAATATACAAACTGTTTGTTTCGTTGTTGTTTGGTCTATGGGGTTTTTTATATTTAGGTGTTCTTTTCGATGACAGGTGTTGACGCAGAGTATGCAGCTTCGCCGAGAAAGCGATACAGTTGGACCTCTCCTAGAGCTCGAGTATTGGCGTAGACAACTCGTCAAATTCTCGAGTATTATTGAACATATCAAAACTGAACAATGCGTTCTGTACATACAATGTTTAATCCTGGCAAAGTCGAAGTTAACTAAAGTAACAAACGTAAATACTAAGTAAAATGTTGTCTTAATGTGTTATCATTTTGCCAGAAATGGATAATGATTGATAATAAAGTAACCGAAGGATATAACGAAGCCCAAGACATCGTCAAGTACTTGTACGCTTTGGAGAAGTTCTGTGCCCCCCTTTACAGATATGACCCCGCGAAACTACCAGCCTACATCCCAAGCTTGTTATATTCAGTGCGAATGGTGTTTACGACTTCTCGCTATTACAACACTATCGAAAATATAACTGCACTCTTCGTCAAAGTTACGAATCAAATGGTGAAGACATGTCGGGCGTATTTGAATGAAAATGGAACTAAAGGGATTTGGATACAACGCAAGCGAGCTATGTTGCAGAAAATTGAAGTATTTAATCTTAGATGTATATTTAATAAGTATTATACAGTTGTGATTACAACTAGGTGTGTCTGAACTTGTACGCCAAATATTACCACTGTTTCCAACACACTAAGCAGACTATGGAAGAAGCCGAAGAAGCCCCATTTGGATTGTCCCAAATGCATATATTCCTGAAATTTGAAACATTGAAACTACGCTTGGAAAAGGTAATTTGTTTTAACTAGGATTTGCACAATTGTATACATTTGTTTCTTAGATTGTAGATGTTTTAAATATTACCCTAAAATATTCAATACTACAAAGCAGCAAAATAGAAGACATAGATATATACGCCAACAAATTCACGGCTTTCTTCAAAACCATTTCTACGAAGAAATACGATCCCTTAAACCATCGGCGCGACGACTTCGACAAAGACTACGCCATTTTTAAACAAAATACCGTAGACACAGAATGGGAACTAGAGGAATTCGTTGGAATGTCCTTAGAAAAATTAAACAGTGTAGATAACATTCTCCGGCTATTACACAGGTACTGCCCACAAAATATGTCCAAAAACTGTAGAACATTCTTGATACTATTCCAAATACTATAGAAGGTTTACGGAACGCTTCTATAAACAACAGTAGTAAGATTCTATAATTTTGTCTGATCCAAGTACATATTGAGCTACCCTGACTATAAATTTGCTTAAGCCCTGTTCGCACGATGCAACTTAATTGCATGAAATTCTCGAAAACTTTATTTCATACAATAGAATTGCATGAAACAAACGTGCAAGCAACAAATGTTCACACGGAAATAATTGCTAGCAATGTTATCTCACTGAAATCTATTTAAAATGTCAGACATTGGAAATGTCAAAATTGTGTTCAATATACAGAAACTAAAGAGCAACAAACATAAAATTTCCTAGACTTGCATCGTGAGAACAATGTAAATTAAATTCTACAACAATTACACTTAACTAGATTCGATTTATAGAATCCAACCCTAGGACATTATAAATGGATTTAAAAACTCCAGGAGTTGTCTGAAACTATTTTGAGAGTTTCTAGAAAAGGAATAGGGCGGTTGTGAAACAATTGCTGCGTTCTTTGTAAAGGTTTTAGAAGTTGTAGAGCGTATCTAGAAATGTTTTAAAAATTTTTGAACGATTCTAGAAGCGTTCTACAAGCTGTAAAAACTTAAGGGTGTTTCTGATTCATAAATCCAGCACTTTCGAAGTATAATTTGGAATCTTCTAGGTTTGATAAGTTGAAGCTTCCTTGCCTACACTTGGATGAACGGTATTTGGAAGCAATGGAGTTGTTCCAGGTAGAAATAGCAAAGATTCGGGATAGATATAATTCTGAAAGGCAAGATCCTCCCATGGCGTTATATGTGCCGCCATTTGCTGCACGGATTAAGTGGATTCGACTATTGTATAATCGAATTTATGATCCAATGGAGATTTTTAAAACCAAAGATCGGGTAGGGGTTGTACGATTGTCACATGACATCAGTACGAATTGTAGAGGTTATATAATGATCAATAGATGATTTTGGGTTAATTTTAGGTTATGAAACAAAGCAGAATCCAGAAATGTATTCAAATGTATAATTCATTAGCTTGTGTATTTGTGCATTATGAAATGATACATCATAAAGCTTGGATTGATAATTTAGAACAGGTTACTACCCATAAGCTCCCCTTAAACTACATTTACGCTATAATTTAACAAATATTTAGGTTCGAAGCTCCTTAAGCCTTCCCTTACTAACAAAACATCCAAAAACCAAACTATATATTGTAAATTTTGATCCATACATCACTGAAGCTCTTCGCGAGACCGAATTCATGCTGAAACTTAGCCTAGGTACGTAAGCATCTAATTTTTGTTTATAAGCTAATAAATATGAAATTCTAGAAGTACCTGATGTTGGGCAGGTGATATTTTTTTGTCGCGATAAAATTATGGGGACTTTGGAAAAAATTAAGGAATTAGTACAGAAAAATAATATAGTTAGAAAGTCAATATTGAAACTATTTATTCCTCTAATGAGTCCAAAATTGCTACAATTGGAAAATGCGTTTATGCCGGGACTGTCCATAATATCTTGGACTTCCTTGAATATTCCAGAATATTTTGAAAACATTGAAAGTAATGTTGATCAAGTCAAACGATTTGTGAAAGAGGTATGCTCAGAGGTTCAGAAATCAATCGTCCCTGGAGGATCACAACTTTTCTTAGTATTAAAATTCACTTAATTTTTATATTTTGGGTTGTTAGGTAACAGATTTAAAACAAGCTAGGATAGACGAGGGACTCGAAAATTTGGGCGATACATGTATGGTAAACTTGCCCAAAAATGCAATTTTTGCACCAGACCTTGTGAAATTAAGCGAAATACATAAAAATAAAATAGGTATATTATAAGTATATATATAAATAATTTGTAAATTTTAGTACAATGTACAGCATTATTAATTTTTCATTTTTACACTAGTGAAACCTTCTCAACTGAAACATATTCAACACTACTGACATTAAAAATATTAATTTTCCTATATCCATTTGCTCCACTGAATGTACATTTCAGCCTCTAGTTTTCAGTAGTAAAACTGAAATGTTTATTTATTATACTCTACATTAGTAAACTATTACTTCCTTAGATAATACCGAAATCCTTTTGCAGTCCTTATGAAATATGTCAAATATCTTTAATCTATTCAGCAAACAATGATATATATGATACAAAAATTCAGGCTTCAGTACGCCCTGAAATATTTTAGAACCTAAAACTACATCTATACTCGAAGCGTGAAAGCTGAAAAATTGATTTTTAGAACAACATAACGTAAAGCTGTAAAGCTCTGCACTCTATTGGTGTCCACTGAAACTAGTATTTCAGCCTCTAGATTACAGTAGCATATACTGGTTGACATTTCCTACAGTGATGCGCCTTCGTTTCAGGACATGCATCTTCAGTGAAGCATATTGATTTTCTGACAGTATACCCTCTTCAGGAGCCTAATGCAAATACATTTCAGTTCCCAAGTCGGTATAACAGTATTTCAGGTCATGACACTGAAATTAGTTGTACACAGTACTGCAACTAATTCTCTACTTTTCAGTAGCATGTTCTGAAATATTTATTTCTATTGTTGAACACTCCTGAACTCTTGTGAGATATCAGCAAACTAATTCGTTCAAATGACTCCTTCAAGATTTAGAAAGTACTATGCTTTAGGGCCGGTTGTACAATAGCAGTTTAAACTCGGTTCATTTATAATCTAAGTTTATTGGGAAAGTGCTGTTGTTGTACATCAACAGTTTAGTAGTTAATCCAGCGTTAATCTCTAATTCTACTGAACCGTTATGATCGACCGTTTAAACCCTAGTTCAACTTTTTGTCAGTTGACATGTCCAATTTATCAGTTATTCATAATAATGGAAGACTTAGATTACATAACAGATGATGAAGATATTCTTGAGCTAATAGGAATAGTAGAATATCCTAGAAAAACTCAACTATATCGAGAAAGACCAATTCATTTTGTGAAATGGGATGAAGACAGGGGCGTCGAACTTATGTTTTCCATGTGCACAGGGATTTGATTATTTACAAAACAAGAACCGGCCAAGTATTACAATTATAACAAATCTGTTACTTTTTAAATAAATTATGCATAAAATATAAACAAGAAACCAAACATTCATATATATATATATATGTTATTAAATGTTGACAGCGATGACAAATATTTTGAAAAACAACTGCCAATAACAATTGCTGTAAAAGCTAACTATTTAAAATGTGTTACTTCTTTATTCACTTTTTATAACAAAACGTAATTCAGGAAATCTGACACTGAACAAAGTATGTACAAGAACCGCGCGTGTAATCTAAGTTCAAAGTTATTCTATCAGTTATCTGATCTGACGTTTAAGCTGCTATTGTACAACCGGCCCTTAGTCGAATTATTTTCTTTCAAATATAAACTCAGATGTTCTATATTTACAAAATCCAAGATATCTAAAATATGGATCAGATATATTTTGAAAGAACTGTGCGTGCCTTTCCAATCTTCAATTTATGTAATTTAGGAAAAGAGCTGGAATTTAAATCGTATACAATTGAAGGAGCTGTGTATGCGTTGATTAATAAATTTATGGATTCGTTCGATGAGCCAGAGCTACAAGAAGGGAAATACGACTGGATGGATCCCGAAAGGGCTATAAAACCAGTGTCTTCTATTGGGAAAATAGCTGTATCAGATGAACTGGGTACAACTCAATCCGTTCTCTTTAAATATTGTATAAATACTAGATTATTTTCTAAATAGCTGCGTTTAGAGAAATTGATCGGTCAGTTCCAATTGATCTACAGACAATTCACAATGAATGTATTGAACTGTTCTGTTACTTCAATGCAAAAATGATTGACGCTTTAGTGAAATCAATGAGAACATCTCTAGAGATACTTAAAAAACGAGAATCAATCCCAAGGTATACGTATGCTCAAAAAACTAGCTTGTCCCAATTATCATATGTTCCAAATTTAGTTTAATATATGGAAATTATAAAACACCTTTGGTCAAATGTCATATGGAGTTGCATATTCCAATCGCGACTATTGTACCAACATTGGATGAAATCCAATTGTATTTCAACCAAGTGATGAATAACACACTCGACACCTGCAAATTGGTAACAGTTTGGGCGCAACGAGACTTCCAAACTGCATATGGTGAAGAGCCATTCGTTGAAGACGACTGTATGTGCTTTCCTAAATTATTTAGAAGGGCATTGAATAAATTACATGCTTTTAGCTCCTACTCATAAAACAAACTACTACCGAAGCGTCTACGACCAGAAAGAAATAAACCGATTAATGATGAGCTTACAAGGCGCCACTTCGCCACTGAAAGCAGACCTTACAAAATTATGTCAAGTAAAAATACAAGGATCACTGTTCTAAATTTCATAAAAACAATCTCATTTTTTGTCCAGAGTTACTTACGATATGCTTACTTATGGGTAGAAACCCGTGTGAATGACGTTCTGGCATTTATAGCTCTGAATCCTATAGTTCAGGAAATACGAGAAGAATTTATGAAATATGATAGTTGGACGGCTGAAATTGAAAATATTCCAGAAAGTCACTTTGTTGGAGCAGTTCAAGTTGAAATGGGTATTGAATAAACGCATTATAATTCCAGATGTTACATTGAGTTTGCTTTTAGAACGATTTAAATTGGCATTACTGATAGAAAGCCGGGCTTGGAAACATTTATTGGGAAAGAATTTAACTGTGAAATATAACTTAAAATTGTTGGATATGGTTGATTTTATTACAACGCAAATGAAAATTTTATGTAAACCTATAAAAAATTTGGATGAAGTCAGGTAAAGTTGCACATTATAGATCTTTGGATACAGTACAATAATGATCTCCGTGTCTAATTTCATAGATTAGCAATGGCATGTCTAGAGTTGATCCGTGATAATTTTATCGAAATGGACATGGACTTGGAGCTAATTGAAGAAGCATTTGCAGTGTTTACTCAATTCGGGATCGAAGTCTCCCAAGAAGAAACTGAACGTGTTGACACTCTTCGCTACAATTTCACGAACATGTTAAACAAAGTGTGACGTCTTTGTTTCTTCATAAACATTCTCATTTTAATCACGCACAAATTTACAGTCTAAGCAAGTTACAGTAGATATCTGTTTGATCCAAGCCCCATTCCAAAAGGTGCTTATCGCCGGTGTGGGTGTATTCCAACAGAATATCCAAGAATTTGAACGTGACTACGAAACATCTGGACCAATGGTTCCTGGACTAGCAGCCAATGAAGCTTCAGATCGCGTAATATTATTCCAGTCCCGCTTTGACGATTTAATGCAACGGTACGAAATGTATTCGAGTGGCGAGAAGTTGTTTGGCATGGAGGTCAATGAGTATCCTGTACTAATTGCAAAGAAAAAGGAATTCAACTTGTTGAACAAGTTGTATGGTTTGTATATCCAAGTGAATTCTAGTATTGATGGATATTTCGATTTATTGTGGTCAGATTTGGATATTGAAGTTATCATTGATCAACTGACTGAGTTCCAGAACAGGTTAACCTATTGAAACTTATTTGGAGGGCTGAGGGTATGTATAGTATTGTTACAGATGTCGCAAGTTACCGAAGGGAATGAAGGATTGGCCTGCTTTTTTGGATTTAAAACAGAAAATTGACGACTTTAACGAAACTTGCCCATTGCTGGAGATGATGGCTAGCAAGGTTGTTTATTAGTTCAATCTAACAGAAAAAAACAGAGATTTCATTAAATTGTTTCCAGGCAATGAAAGAAAGACATTGGAAACGAATAGAAAATGCAACAAAATACACATTCGATCTGGAATCACCTGCTTTTAGTCTGCGAAACGTCATGGAAGCTCCACTGCTACAATATAAAGATGATATAGAGGTAAATACATATATGTGTTAGAACAAGAATGTACTACGGTTAATTTCTAGGATATTTGCATCAGTGCCGTCAAAGAAAAGGATATTGAAGCTAAATTAAAGCAAGTGATCGCTGATTGGGCGATTGTCGATTTAAAGTTTTCAGTATTCAAAGGTCGTGGAGAATTATTGCTCAAAGGAGTAGAAACCGCAGAAATAATCGCAATGCTGGAAGACAGTCTCATGGTTTTGAATTCTCTTTTAAGCAATCGGTGCGTTATTATTTTATCGTTGAAATAATTTTACAAAGAGTTCTATTCCAGGTACAATGCACCGTACAAGAAAGATATTCAGTTATGGGTTGGTAAACTTGTTACCACCTCTGAGATTTTGGAGAAATGGCTTCAAGTCCAGAATCTCTGGGTGTACCTAGAAGCTGTATTTGTAGGCGGTGATATCTCCAAACAGCTACCCCAAGAGTCTAAAAGATTTCACGTATGTTTTACACAAGTGTATGAGCTGGACAATAACTTATTTTGTTACAGGGTATTGATCGCTCGTGGGTAAAAATCATGTTTAGAGCTCGAGATATACTAAACGCTGTAGATTGTTGTGCTGGAGATGAAACAATGGGGCAGTTGTTACCATATTTGCTAGAACAATTGGAAACTTGTCAGAAGAGTTTGACTGGATATTTAGGTAATTCCATCTCAACTCAAATAATATTACAATTACGTTCTATTCTGCCTTTCAAAAAATATTCCAGAATCCAAGCGGTTGTGTTTCCCAAGATTCTTCTTCATCTCTGATCCTGTCCTATTGGAAATCTTGGGGCAGAGTTCTAATCCTCAATCAATTCAATCCCATTTATTAAGTTTGTTTGACGCAGTACATAGCGTAAGTACATAAGGTGGAACTTAAATTGTCGATGATAACATAATGCCTGTGTAGGTGGACTTTGATGAGAAAAATATAGATGTAATTCTCGCAATGTTTTCGGACTTGGGAGAACGTGTACCGTTTGACAGACCAGTCGTTTGCACTGGTGGCGTAGAGATCTGGCTGAACAGTTTGTTATCCATGGTCCGGGATACAATTAAAAATGTCATTGCCCAAATGGCTATAAGCCTCAAAGACCCAGAATGGGACTTCGTTAAAGGCTTCCCTGCATTCTGTGGACAGGTAACAACATTATCGACCATAACATTACAGAAAAATCTTTAATATTTGAATTTGAAAGGCTGGACTTCTGGGAGTGCAGCTCCTCTGGACCAAGGAAGCTGAGTTCGCATTGATTCGGGCTCGCGTTGACCGACATATCATGAAGCGTACAAATGCACACTTCCTGGATTTATTAAACAATTTAATTGAGTTAACAACAAAGAATTTATCGAAAATGGACCGTGTTCGTTTTGAGACCATGGTGACGATACATCTACACCAACGAGATATTTTTGATGTCATTGTTAAGTTAAAAGTGAGAAGCAAAACTGATTTTGAATGGCAAAAACAGGCAAGGTTTTACTGGACTGAAGACACCGATGACGTTTGGGTTCGAATCACAGACGTGGACTTCTTGTACCAGAACGAATATTTAGGAATCACAGAACGTTTGGCGATTACTCCTTTAACAGACAGATGCTATATTACCTTGGCACAGGCTATTGGTAAGTCATTATACCAATACAAGGGATGGTTGGGATTCAGGCATTCCGTGACTAGGTATGAATATGGGTGGAGCCCCAGCTGGTCCAGCAGGTACTGGTAAAACAGAAACAACAAAAGATATGGGCCGCGCCTTAGGGAAACTGGTGGTAGTGTTCAACTGTTCAGATCAAATGGATTTTAGAGGTTTAGGTCGCATTTTCAAAGGGCTAGCGCAATCTGGATCGTGGGGCTGTTTCGATGAATTCAATCGGATTGAACTTCCAGTATTATCTGTAGCTGCACAACAAATCTACATTGTGTTAACTGCAAGGAAAGAACGCAGAGCATCGTTTATTTTCAGGTTCAATTCGCAAATAAAGCAAAGTTAGATGTCTCAACTATTTAATTTCAGTGATGGGGATCTTGTCACGCTGAACCCTGAATTCGGGATGTTTTTAACTATGAATCCAGGATACGCTGGGCGACAAGAACTGCCAGAGAATTTAAAAATTATGTTCCGTACTGTCTCAATGATGGTGCCAGATCGCCAAATTATCATTCGAGTCAAATTGGCGTCTTGCGGCTTCAAAGATAATACAATTTTAGCGCGAAAGTTCTACACTTTATATAAACTATGCGAAGAACAACTTTCAAAGCAAGTCCATTATGATTTTGGACTTCGGAATATTTTGTCCGTACTTCGTACGTTAGGAGCTCAGAAAAGAGCTAATCCAGTCGAGACTGAAGAAACTGTAGTCATGAGAGTCCTGAGGTAATTAATTAAATCAACATTATCAGTAATTTATTGATAATTTAATTTGGACAGAGATATGAACGTGAGTAAACTAGTGGACGAGGATGAACCTCTATTCATCTCTTTGATTGAGGACATGTTTCCTGGAATTAAATTAAGTACTTCGACATACAAGGATTTGCAAAAAGCTATAAGTAATCAAACAAAACAAATGGAAATTATCAATCATCCTCAGTGGAATCTGAAAGTTATCCAATTTTATGAAACGTCTTTAGTGCGGCACGGACTTATGCTTCTAGGCCCTACAGGTTCAGGGAAAACTAAATGCATCCATTGTTTAATGCGAGTTTTAACCGAATGTGGAAAACCGCATAGGGAAATGCGCATGAATCCTAAGGTAAGGCTCTGAAACATTCAACGTACGAAGATAAATTATTATTATATATTTGTAGGCAATCACAGCTCCGCAAATGTTTGGCCGTCTAGACGTAGCTACAAATGACTGGACTGACGGTATATTCTCTACACTTTGGAGGAAAACATTAAAAGTCAAGAAAACTGAATTTGTTTGGTAATTCTTCCACAGCCTAATTACAAATCTATACATTTATATCCTTGCAAACATTTAGGTTGATTTTGGATGGACCTGTCGACGCAGTCTGGATAGAAAACTTGAATTCAGTGTTAGATGATAACAAAACGTTAACACTTGCTAACGGTGATCGAATTATCATGGCACCAAATTGTAAATTATTATTTGAGCCTGACAACGTTGATAATGCTAGTCCAGCGACAATTTCGCGAATGGGAATGGTGTTTGTAAGTGCATCAGTAATTCAATGGCCACAAGTTTGTGATGTATGTATTCCAATCATTGATGCACTTTAATTTGCGCACAGGGCAGCTTTAATTCCAAATTTTCACAGGCTTGGTTATTAAAGAGAACGCCACATGAAGCAGACGTCTTCCGAGCTTTATTCAACGCTAGCTACGAGGACTTCCACGTGTTCATCCAAACCAAATTGAAAGCCAAAATGGCAATTCTAGAATCCCTTTACATTCGGCAATGTTGCGACATCATTACTGGACTTCTAGATACCAGTGAAGAAGCGAGAACCTTCTCAGACAAACATCTTGAACGACTGTACATCTTTTCCTTGATGTGGTCCCTAGGCGCAGTTCTAGAGCTGGATGATCGTAGTCTGTTAGAAGAATTTGTGTTGTCACATTCTGCGAAATTAGATTGGCCGAAAGTCAGCGGGGGAATAACTGTGTTTGAGTTCGTTGTTGGTGATGACGGCAAGTGGCAACATTGGTCTGACAGAGTTGAAGAGTTCTTGTACCCAGATGACTCAGTGCCAGAGTATTCCTCGATTCTAGTACCGAATATTGATAATGTTCGTAGTGCGTTCTTAATGCATTTGATCGCAAAACAAGGCAAAGCAGTGTTGTTCATCGGGGAGCAGGGAACTGCGAAAACAGTCATGATAAAAGGGTATCTTCAGTCATACGACCCGGAGTACCAAATTAGTAAAAGTATAAATTTCTCGTCTGCCACTTCACCGAATATGTTCCAGGTACTTACATTTCAGCGTAGGATCGAATTATGCATTTCGTTAAATAAGCTGTAATCCAAGATTAAGTTCGCCAGTTCCATGAAATTGATTATTTTATATAGAATAGGGCTATGTGGTAACAAAATCCGGTCCTATAAAGTTGTTTCTTCTATTGGAATATTTGCATCTATTTGTTTGTTTTATTTAGAGAATTATTGAATCTTACGTCGATAAACGAATTGGTACAACATATGGGCCTCCGGCTGGTAAAAAAATGACCATTTTCATTGACGATCTGAACATGCCAATTATTAATGAATGGGGTGATCAAATCACAAATGAAATCGTACGACAACTCATGGAAGGAAAAGGTATTCTTTCTGTTATAAACTTTGCTTTATATACTTTCATTATCTTATTTTTCGGGGTAGGCTTTTTCAGTTTGGACAAACCAGGAGATTTCTCGACTATTATGGACATCCAGATAATAGGTGCAATGAACCATCCTGGAGGTGGTCGCAACGATATTCCTCCACGTCTAAAACGCCAATTCTGCGTCTTCAATTGCACGATACCCAGCAACAACTCCATGGATAAAATTTTCAGTAAGTCATGTTCAGCCTGTTCACTAACAATGCATAATGATTTCCTCTACGATTAGACCAGATTGGTGAAGGTTACTTCTGCAAAACTCGTTTCAACGAGGAAATAGTTGGGTTCTTGCCACGATTGATCCCACTTACACGTCACGTGTGGCAACAAACCAAGATTAAAATGTTACCCACACCAGCCAAATTCCATTACGTTTTCAATCTGCGAGACTTGTCGCGTATTTGGCAAGGAATCTTAACAATACAAGACCTGGAATGCAGTAATATATCCACAATGTTAAAACTGTGGCGACATGAGTGCATTCGGGTAATCGCTGATCGTTTTACGAATAAGGAAGACCGTATTTGGTTTTTCGCGAATTTGAAACGACAAGCTAAAGTAGAGTTAGAGGAGCTCTATGTGCACTTTAGCGATGAGGAGACATATTTTGTGGACTTTTTACGAGAACCACCAGAAGCAACTGGCGATGAACCCGAAGGGTTTTCATTTGATCCACCGAAAATTTATGAAGAAATGCCAAAGTAAGTTGACATGACACATACAGATGAAGCATTGTGTCATTTATTAATTTCTTTGAACAGTTATGAAATAGTTTTGGGGAAAGTATTTGGGTATATGGCTCAATATAATGAGTTTGTACGTGGTAGTTCCATGGATTTGGTATTTTTCCATGATGCCTTAGTGCATTTGATGATTATAAGTAGAATTATTCGTACCGAACGCGGTAACGCACTACTGGTAGGCGTAGGTGGTTCGGGCAAGCAAAGTTTGACACGTCTAGCCTCCTTTATGGCTGGATATATCACTTTTCAGATCACAATTACCAGGTTTACTAACCAAAGTTCTTATTGAAGCTTCGCTAATCCTTGGTTCTTCTATAGAATATACACACAATCAAATTTATTGGATGATCTGAAGTTTCTGTATCGTTCCGCTGGCTCCAAAGGCCATGGCACAACATTTGTCTTCACAGATAATGAAATTAAAGAAGAAGCCTTTTTGGAATACTTAAATAATTTAATCAGCTCGGGAGAAATTGCAAATTTGTTTGCCAAAGACGAGTTAGATGAAATCCAAACTGAATTGATTCCAGTGATGAAAAAAGATCAACCTAAACGTATCGCGACCAACGATAGTTTATACGAATTCTTTATCCAACGAGCCAGAAATTTCCTGCATGTTGCCTTATGTTTCTCGCCAGTAAGTTTTCCAATAATTGTAAATGCATTGTAAATGAAATACCTTGTTGCAAATAGGTCGGAGAGAAATTCCGAAGTCGTGCGTTGAAATTTCCTGGACTTATCTCTGGATGTACGATGGACTGGTTCTCGCGCTGGCCCAAAGACGCACTGATAGCAGTAGCTGAACATTATTTAATGAAATTCCCAATTGTGTGCTCGGCAGATGTCAAATCAGATTTGATCGAAATGACTGGAGCAATACAAGATGAAGTAGCAGAAACCTGCACTACCTATTTCGACAGGTATAGCTAAGTCCACGAATTCAATTTTAGTTGTAACATTAAATATTTTCAAAGGTTTCGTCGACAAACTTACGTTACTCCAAAATCGTTCTTGGCCTTTTTGGGTGGTTATAAAAAAATTTATTCCAAAAGGCATGAAGACATCCAACTAATGGCGAAACGCATGAATGTTGGTCTTGCCAAATTGGTTGAAGCCGCCCTCAGTGTTGAACTACTAAAAAAGGATTTGGAACTTAAGGAAAAGGATATTGCAATCGCAAACGCTGAAGCTGAAATTGTAGTTCTACCATTAAAGTGTGTATCTATTAATTTACTGAAACTCATTGTAGGTGTTGGCTGAAGTATTGTCTGCATCAGAGAAAGCTAATGTGGTCAAAGAAGAAGCTAATGCAGTAAAAGAAAGAGCAGCGGCGCTTGTAGAAGTCATAACTAAAGATCAGCTCGAAGCTGAAGGTAAGTTGAAAGCGGCGAAGCCAGCGTTAGATCAAGCCGAAGCTGCACTACAGGTTTGTTTCACATAAAAAATCCTGGAATTGTTTGTAATAATCTTTTTATTTAGACTATAAAAGCTGCTGATATTGGAACTGTGCGAAAACTGGGCAAACCTCCATATTTAATAACACTTATTATGGATTGTGTGCTCATTTTGTTCAAGAAGAAAGTTGAATGGGTTAAGCCAGATTTTGATAAAGGCTTCTTAGTGCCTGCCTGGGGCGAATCTCTGAAAGTAACATTCATTTTGTATTCATAAGTTGCTTGGGTTTTATAAATGGAATTTTCAGGTCATGGCCGATACACGATTTTTGTACAATTTACAAAATTATCCAAAAGATTCAATAAATGCGGAAATTGTTGATTTGCTTGCTCCATATTTTGCATATTCTTTATACACATTTGAATCCGCCAAACAGGCATGTGGCAACGTTGCTGGTTTGATCCAGTGGACCATGTCAATGGCTGTGTTTTATGAAATTAACAAAGAAGTGTTGCCATTAAAAGTATATAACCATTTAATAACAAATTGGACACCTGTATTTTGCTTAACTTTTTCATTTAGGCGAATTTGGCCATACAGACAGCAAGGTATAATGGGGCCAAGAGAGAACTGGACTCAGCTATGCAATTGTTGGCAGAGAAAGAAGCTGAGGTGGCTGAGTGCCAGGAGCGATTCGATAAAGCAATGTTGAAGAAACAGGTAAGTTGCAAACTCAATCTGCTGATGATGGATGCATGTATCTCTAATTCCAGGAAGTCCAAGAAATAGCCAATAAATGCAAGGCGAAAATGGATGCAGCCACGGCGCTTATCAACGGTCTAAGCGGTGAGCGAATCCGTTGGACCGAACAATCCGCTCAATTCAAATCAGAGATTGAACGATTAGTTGGCGACGTATTACTGCTTACCGGATTCCTCAGCTATACAGGTCCATTCAATCAGGAGTTCCGCACTGAACTTCAAACATCCTGGGTGAAAAAATTGATTGAAAAGAGGATTCCTGTTTCGATGAATATAAATATAACTGAATGCTTGATTGATACAGCAACCGTAAGTTAGAGAATTTTCAATTTGGAACAGATTTATAACAATGTTATTTTCTAGATTGGGGAATGGAATCTTCAAGGTTTACCTAATGATGAACTTTCCATTCAGAATGGAATTATTGTAACGAAAGCATCTAGGTATCCACTGTTGATTGATCCCCAAACTCAAGGAAAGGCTTGGATTAAAAATAAAGAACAAGAGAATCATTTGATTGTTACTTCATTGAATCACAAATACTTTAGGTATTAAGACAAATATATCCTTTCAAATTAGCCATGTTTCATGTACGTTAACCTAGTACCACATATATTTAAATTGTGACAAGGCAGTGAGAACTTGGATTAATAAAACAAAAAAAGCAATATGTATGATTAGGTTAGCACGTGGGCATCATGTTCCAATATTGTATACAGAGTTCACTTCTCACCGATCCATCTATCTAATAGAATCATTTGACGGGTATCGAATTCTTTTGTAAATCATGGTTAAAATAAATATATAAATAAGACATTCTCATTACACGCTATTTGTTAGTGTGAATGGCTTTGTATTTTCGTTATTTTTTCCGTACAGTATCGTCCACATAACATTAGTGTGGGTTGCAGTGCAAAAAATAGTGTGGCGGTAAAAGTTTATCTAAACCCTCTGTGCCGTCTTTTCCACCAAAAATTAGTGTAGTTGCTATCAAACATAAGTAACCGTTCGTAACGTGGGCACTGTGCAAACTGTGCAGTGTTGTATAAAACGAACGGTCTGTGCAGATTGTGTCATTTATCAATAAAAATATCCCCTAAAACGTTACAGTATTATTTGTCGAAATGTAGATGTGAAAGATTTGCTAGAAATTATAGCTACTAAAAATAAAATAATGTATGTGTTTGTTGTCATGTGCTGTATCCATCTCAACCATATTATCACTTGTTACTCAACAATTATCACACACAAATACTAATCTTTTAGACACCTTATTGCATGAAACACAAACGGACCCTCTCAATATACAATTGTCAGACGCATAAGTTATGTTTTGCTGGTTTTGCGGATTAATAATAAGAATTTTGCACGTAAATCCTGTGCTGCACACAGCTCTGATTGTGTAGCACAAACTGCACTGCACGTCATTAACCGAACGCTCGCTGTTACACACACAGGCACAGGCTGCACAAAAATGAATAAACGAACGCTTACTGTGCAAGTTTTTCAAAATTTGCTGCACAGTCTGATAAACGCACCTGCATTATATCAGATACCTCTATATGAACAACACACAATATATACATACAAATACATCTAGGTGTATATATATAAATATATTGTATATATATATATATATATATATATATATATACAAATATTAAATTGCAGGAATCATATAGAGGATGGAATCTCCTTAGGCTTCCCATTGATTATCGAAGATGTAGGAGAAGAACTCGATCCATGTCTGGATAACGTCCTAGAGAAGAATCTCATTCGTATTGGTACCTCTTATAAAGTGCTAGTAGGTGACAAGGAGGTCGATTGGAGTGACAACTTCCGTATGTACATTACAACAAAATTACCCAATCCTTCCTACACTCCTGAAATATCAGCGCGAACATCTATGATTGACTTCACCGTAACACTCAAAGGTAAAGCTCCTGACCTACTGCAACATATATCCTAATTCCAGAAATTCCTAGGGCTGGAAGACCAATTACTTGGACGTGTAATTCTAACCGAGAAAAGAGAATTGGAAACTGAAAGAACAACATTGCTTCAAGATGTCACTTTTAATAAGCGAAAAATGTTGGAATTGGAAGCTAATTTGTTGTATAAGTTGACGACAACAAAGGGATCTCTTGTAGATGATGATTCTGTTATTGAAGTGTTGAATGTAACAAAGAATACTGCTGCAGAAGTTAAAGAAAAATTGGATATTGCGAAAGTTACCGAAGTTAAGATAAACTTAGCCAGAGAAGAGTTTAGGTACTGTTTTTGTTTTGTTTTAATGCGTATTGACAAGAATATATTCCAAATAAAATTATATTTTAGACCTGTCGCAACTAGAGGCAGTGTCTTGTATTTCTTAATAGTAAACATGGCCATGGTAGACTCAATGTATCAAACATCCTTAGACCAATTCCTAGAACGTTTTGACTTCTCCATGATCCACTCAGACAAAAGTCCAATTACCTACCGGTCTGTACCAACCTGCACAAACCATTGCAATAGTATATTTATTTGTTCAATTCCAGTCGTATCGGTTTCATAATAGAATATATGACGTTCGATGTTTACAAATACAAATGTCGAGGATTATACGAAGCCCATAAGTATTTATTTTTACTATTAATGACTTTGAAAGTAGACTTAGAGCGTAATCATGTTACCTACGATGAATTCCAGAATTTGATTAAAGGTTTGTACAAACAAGACAAGTTGTATTCGTTTTTTAACTCCTTTAATTGTAGGAGGGGCAGCTTTGGATTTAAATGCATGTCCACCAAAACCAGCAAAATGGATAACGGATATTACATGGTTGAATTTGGTCCAATTATCCCATTTGCGATCTTACCAATTTATTCTTAACCAAGTACGTGTACTCGCGAGGGGTTCTTCTTATATTAACTGTGAAGGGGGGGTTAGGTTACAGATAATGACAAAGGTTGGAAACGATGGTTCGATACCGATGCACCTGAAGAGAGCATTATCCCAGATAATTACAATAGTTTGGAAGTATTCAAGAAACTCTTGATTATTCGGTATTTTTTTTAAAAACAAATCTAGTTTTCTCTTGTAATAAAAACATCTTAGGGCTTGGTGTCCAGATCGAACATTGGCTCAAAGTCGAAAATACATCGCCAGTTCTTTAGGGCTTCGTTATGTAGAGCCTATTATATTAAACATGGAAGTTTTACATGCAGAATCAAGACCAAGTTCTCCATTAATTTGTTTTTTGAGTATGGGTAGTGACCCTACCACTCAGATAGAGGCGCTGGCGAAAAAATTAGAGATTAGGTGTAAGCCAATGTCTATGGGACAGGGTCAGGAGATACACGCACGTAAATTGCTAGCGAACGCAATGGAAGAAGTATATGACTTTATTATTTTAATTAATATAGGATATTTTAATTGGTTTGTAACTAGGGTTACTGGGGTTTGTTACAAAACTGCCATCTTGGTCTTGATTATATGAATGAAGTTTTTGTGTTGCTGAATGATCACGAGAAACTGAACGCCTGTAATCCAGATTTTCGACTTTGGTTGACAACTGAACAACATCTAGCTTTTCCCATTAGTTTGTTACAAATTTGCACAAAGTTCACCAATGAACCACCAGCTGGTAATTATTCTCTTTTCATTACAATCAATATTAATTTATTTTAGAACATACCTCCAAATTCTGGATTCAATTCTTTCTAGAGGTATTAACACAATTCCGAATGTATTCAATTAATTCCAGTTTGTAGGTTGTTCACTCCCAATAGATCAATTATGAAACAAATGGGTTAATTGTGTTGATGATTCTCTACTAGGTATACGAGCTGGTCTCAAACGAACTTATACATCCATGAACCAAGACTTTCTTGATGCATGTGATGTCCCCTTGTATCTTCCCCTTATCTATGCTACTTCTTTCCTACACACCGTGGTGCAAGAACGCCGTAAATTTGGTGCGCTAGGTTGGAACATCCCGTACGAATTCAACAGCGCCGACTGGCTAGCGAGTTGTATGTTCATGAATAATCACCTGGACGACATGGATCCTGATAAAGGCGTTAGCTGGAGCACCGTACGATACATGCTTGGAGAAGTACAGTATGGTGGCCGCGTCACCGATGACTATGACAAGCGATTGTTGAATACCTTCGCAAGAGTCTGGTTTTGTGAGAATATGTTCGAGGATAGCTTTACCTTTTATTCCGGGTACAGGATTATGAGGTATAGATATATTCCGGATTATCTGAGAGAGATTGAGACGCTGCCAACAATTGACCCACCGCAGGCGTACGGATTACATTCCAACGCTGACATCACGTAAATAGGAACACACCAATATCAACAACCGAATTATCATGATCAAATTGCAGGTATCAGTCGAATTCTACAACGGATATGTTTTTCACGATGGTATCAATTCAACCGAAAGAAACGTCCATTGGGGGTGGTGAAACAAGAGAGTCTATTGTTGCTTCTCAAACATCCGATATGTTATCAAAATTGCCTTCCAACTATGATCAATTCGAAGTGAAAGAACGGTACAATCGTCAAAGTGTTTTATATGTTTAAAATTGTTGGTACACTTTTATGCATAGGTTAATTAAAATGGGAATTATAAATTCAATGACAATATTCCTCCGTCAGGAGATAGATCGAATGCAAAAAGTAATTGTTCTTGTAAGACATACGCTGAAGGATCTGTTACTAGCAATCGACGGTATTATTATTATGAATGAGGTAAGCCTGCACATTTCGAATAGTGTTTTTGCTTTAAACTTCCAAACATATAGTCGCTACGAGATGCGTTGGACAATATATATGATGCCCGTGTGCCTAATGTCTGGAAGCGTGGTTCCTGGGTCTCATCTACCTTGGGCTTCTGGTTCACTGAGCTACTGGAACGAAACGCTCAGTTCAGGTCGTGGTGCTTCGTAGACCGTCCCAAATGTTTTTGGATGACCGGCTTCTTTAATCCGCAAGGTTTTCTGACGGCTATGAAACAAGAGGTCGCTCGAGCTCATAAAGGCTGGGCGTTGGATCAGGTTTCGTTGCATAACGACGTAACCAAACTGGCGAAAGAGGATACTAGAAATGCTCCGGCCGTAAGTCCGACCGTTCGAAGCGTTTACTTAAATTTAACGTTATTTGTAATATTTTACAGGAAGGAGTATATATTTGGGGGTTGTATTTAGATGGGGCTGGATGGGATAGACGGTTTTCAAGACTGTGTGAATCTACTAACAAAGTTTTATACACAGTTATGCCCGTTGTTCACACTTATGCTATTTACTCCACCGATCCAAAAGATCCCAAATTATATGAAGTAAATATAGTCGATTTAAATCATTATAATGTGGATTTGTAATTTAGGGAATATATTTCTTTGTTATTTTAAAATAGTGTCCAGTCTACAAGAAACCTAATAGAACTGATCTGACATTTATTACACCAATGTGGCTGCAGACGTTGAAAATACCAGAACACTGGATTTTACGAGGTGTTGCATTATTGTGTGATATAAAATAAGAAATAAATTTTATAATTATTGTAATTTTTGTGGATTTTATATAAAATTCTACATTATTGGAAATAAATGTTTATAAAGCGTATATTGAATTTTATTATCAACACTAAAATGAAAATAGGTACTATATATTATATAGGTTCTATCATTTATTAATTTTTTTTTTTTTTAGTTTTATTCAATATTTTAGTTTTCAAGTGTAGCGCAATTTAGCTCGCCCTACGTAAGTACAAGACTATTGTTTAGTCGTGTGTCTAACATGCTCGGATCAAATAAATTTCTTAACAAAAAGTTCTTGTATTTTCGCCCTGAAACCAAATATATATAAATATATATATATATATATATATATATATATATATATATATATATATATATATATATATATATATGCATGTTTCTTCGAACTCTGATTCGCAATCTAAATAATCAAAGTAATCATGAATATGAGAATCACGTTTCTTCGTTCGTTATTACTTATCCCTACTCTTCCATTTTGTGACAATCTCCTTCCCCTTGCCAATCATTCTATTTCTATGATTATTTGGATTGAATCACAAAACTAGCGAACAAACACGCCTTATATATATAATTCATATACTGTATCTCGCCCGCTCGCTCGGTCGTAAGACATGAGTTTGTAACCGCAACTCCTCTGAAGGTACTGGGCCGATCTAAATTAAATTTAATATACATATAATTTACATACTAGTAAAGTTTCCGTCACATATTAAATACAATCGTCTGTACAGGTCCGGAGTTATAGAGCCCCAAAATTTGTAGCCCTTCTAAATATTGCCCTTAGTCAACTATTATTTTTTTTAGAATTTTCTACTATATATTCTAAGATATTTTATGTCGACAAAGTTGGTAAGATACAGTTATACCGGCTTTTTAAAAAAGTAATATAAACATAATTATTTTTATCTTTTGAGATTCTGATTACAACAATCACAATAAATACTTTGATTACAATAATGACAATAAATATTTTGATTACTACATTCACAAGAACCGCATATTTCTGTAATCAAATAAAAATCTGCGATGCATCTGGCAGCTGCGTTACATTGATGAAAAAGCTGCGCACAGTGATAGCAGAACTGCGTAGATTTAATAAACGCAATTTTTGTACACTGTAGTTTTCTTTTCAATGTTTAAATTTTTTCCGCACCCGACACAAATTCTATTAAACCTTACTTCATTCACCAGTTAAAGTACGATTTTCGCGCGCATAAAATAATATGCTTGCTAAGATGCAGTACATTTTGAGTTGGTTGCTGTTATTTGTAATGCAGTTAAAAAATGTAATAATTAAATATGAAACACTGCTTTCGCTAATGTTTTGTAAAAATTCAACGAATTAATGAAAATGTACAACATTCTGACGTTAATGCACGTAAGCAGTTGTTTCGGCCATGTTCGCCATGTTATTCCACGTGACTGATCTCGGATTGGTCGAAGTTGGAATTAAAATTGCAAGATTTAATAAGATAGGTAAGAGGGCCAGTTAAAAACAAAATGTATTAATAAAAGAGTCAAATTTATTTTTAACTCGATTATTAATAAAAAAGGATAAATAAAATATATATATATTTCGTAATTTATTTAGTAAATTCCGAACAAAATATAATTTTGTTTAATAAAAATGAGTGAGGAAGGGGACGATGAAGACATTGGGGAGGGGAGCTCTGAAGATCTTCAAGATGAGAAAGATGTGGAAATGCTGGTGGATGTCACCAAAATCTTCGCGAATATTGCCACGCAAAAAAAAGAAAAAATGATGGTCGGTCGTGCTTTGTTGCAACAACAACAACTGTATATCGAGCAACTTGTACGTGTTTTACTTGGGCTAAGTAGTGTTTTTATAGTTATCAAATTACGTAGCTCCAAAAGAAGTATATAGTGCAACTTGTAAGTCTGCCATTCAGGCATTAAAGCGCCTATATATTTATCAAATCACGTATTTGAAACGTCCATTGTCTAGATTACACCTTGCGCCTAAGATGATCTAGTCGATTGCTTCAACAACTAAACAATAATGCCCAAACTATAATTCTGTTGGTACTACATTTATTTTCAACTAATGTCGCGTAAATCGTATAATATCTTTATCTAATCACAATAATAGCAAAATACAACCATTTTGATTAAGAAATCTTATTCTCTTAAAAGCAAAGTTACAAGGATTCGCGAATGGAACGTATGATGCTGCTTCGAAATCAACATAGATTCGTCATTGATCAAGTTGCAGAATATATCGGGGTTGAACCTGATGTTATATTAAATGGCGTTATAGACTACGCAGTTAACATAGAAATGATGGATAGTCTTTTTGCCGAAGGTGGCCGAAGGGCTTTAATGTTTTATTGGCAAGAGACTGGTCCACCAGAGCTAGGTAACCTTGAATAACCATATAGCATAAATACAACCAAAATTATTAGATCGCTTTATTTTTAACGCCTGCTTTGCAGAAACTGGGCGGTTTGATCAGTCTATATTACCTGAGTCAAAATTTAGACGTCTTATCGTTACGGATGGTAGCGATGTTAGTTTAAACGAATTGGGCGTAGTTGCGTATCGGATTAGTCACTCGAAACCGGTAGAAACTAAGAATATGAACACTGTAAGCAAATGTGATAATAATTGTTTAAATTGTTTAAAATATTATCAGAGATATAAAAATCTCTTAGGACCTATTCTTTACGACATTCGACGTACTTGAATACAAGACTATCGTATCAACCATCTCCTGGTTGTTGACGAATGTTATCTCACCGGTTATAACAACAATGAAAGAATGGGGGGACCTGACCCAGAGCGTTGCAGGACTTGCGATAAGACATGAATTTATCGGTGATTTTGAAGCTTTCGTTCAATTCGTAGAAGGTACTAAACCGTTATGTGACTTCCCAGAGCTGTTGTAGCTATGTTATGAACTTGAAACTTTTCTACTACATCGCATAATTGTCCCTTTCAATGAAAGTAGGTACATACTTAGTGATATAAATTATGCTCCAAGTGCGAAGTCGTAGTAGTTTTATAAATATGTAACTTCTCTAATATATAGTACATACATCTCACGAATGCAAAATAGTTCATTCCCCTGTCAATTTTTACTAGAGACCAAAACCGACTTGGATGCTGGCCTATGGTTCGACGTAGACCAAGAATTGTATATGAAAAAACTAGCTGATCCTATAGATTTGAAAAAATCGTGTTTGATAAATGAAATTGTAGAAATAGTTGAAGCTACAGTTACTGGATGGATGAAAAAAATACAAACTGTTTGTTTCATTGTTGTTTGGTCTATGGGGGTTTTTGTATTAAGGTGTTTTTTCGATGACAGGTGTTGACGCAAAGTATGCAGCTTCGCCGAGAATGCGATACAGTTGGACCTCTCCTAGAGCTCGAGTATTGGCGTAGACAACTCGCAAAATTCATGAGTATTATTGAGCATATCAAAACTGAACAATGCGTTACGTATATACAATGTTTAATACAAGCAAAGTCCAAGTTAATTAAAGTAACAAACATAAATACCAAATAAAATTTTGTCTAAATGTTAACTTCATGACAGAAATGGAAGATAATAGATAATGAAGTTACCGAAGGTTGTAACGAGGCCCAAGACATCGTCAAGTACTTGTACGCTTTGGAGAAGTTCTGTGCCCCCCTTTACAGATATGACCCCGCGAAACTCCCAGACTACATCCCAAGTTTGCTATATTCAGTGCGAATGGTGTTTACGACTTCTCGCTATTACAACACTATCGAAAATATAACTGCACTCTTCGTCAAAGTCACGAATCAAATGGTAAAGACATGTCGGGCGTATTTGAATGAAAATGGAACTAAAGGGATTTGGATACAACGCAAGCGAGTTGTGTTGCAGAAAATTGAAGTATTTAATCTTAGATGTATATTTAATAAGTATTATACAGTTGTGATTACGACTAGGTGTGCCTAAACTTGTACGCCAAATATTACCACTGTTTCCAACACACTAAGCAGTCTATGGAAGAAGCTGGAGAAGCCCCATTTGGATTGTCCCAAATGCAT
Source organism: Leistus spinibarbis (assembly GCA_933228885.1). Taxonomy (NCBI): domain Eukaryota; kingdom Metazoa; phylum Arthropoda; class Insecta; order Coleoptera; family Carabidae; genus Leistus; species Leistus spinibarbis. The sequence continues at coordinate 7,566,692 of OW121804.1, read as the reverse complement.
ATATTCTTGAAATTTGAAACTTTGAAACTACGCTTGGAAAAAGTAATTTGTTTTAACTAGGATTTGCACAATTGTATACATTTGTTTCTTAGATTGTAGATGTTTTAAATATTACCCTAAAATATTCAATACTACAAAGCAGCAAAATAGAAGACATAGATATATACGCCAACAAATTCACAGCTTTCTTCAAAACCATTTCTACGAAGAAATACGATCCCTTAAACCATCGGCGCGACGACTTCGACAAAGACTACGCCATTTTTAAACAAAATGCGGTAGACACAGAATGGGAACTAGAGGAATTCGTTGGAAAATCATTAGAAAAATTAAACACTGTAGATAACATTCTCAGGCTACTACACAGGTACTGCCCACAAAATAAGTCCAGCAACTGCAGAACATTCTTGAAACTACTCTAAACACTATAGAAGGTTTACGAAACGCTTCTATAAACAACAGGAGTGAGATTCTATAAATTCGTCCGATCCAAGTACATATTTAAGTACTCTGGTTATGAATTTGGCTTATCAATGTACATTAAATCATTGAACAATATCATAATACCAGAGCCAAGTAATAGAATCTAACCCCAAGACAATAAAATAATTTTAAAGGAGTTGCAAAATGTTTCTGAAACCATGCCGAGTATTTTTGGAGCAATTCCAAATAATATATGGTGTTTCTGAAACGATTGTAGCATTCCTGCAATTAAGGAGCGTTTTCAAAAATACTCTAGTACAGAGTCTCAAGAACTGATTCAGAGGGTTCTGAACGTTTCTGGAAGGGTTCTAGAAGCTGCAGAAACTTTTGTTTCTGATTCTTAAATCCAGGACTTAAGAAATTTATTTGTAGATTTGATAAATTGAAACTCTCTTGTCTACACTTGGATGAACGATATTTGGAAGCAATGGAGTTGTTCCAGATAGAAATAGCAAAAGTTCGGGATAGATATAATTCTGAAAGACAAGATCCTCCTATGTCGCTATATGTGACGCCATTTGCTGGGCGGATTATGTGGATACGACAGCTGTATAATCGGATTTGGGATTCAATGGAGATTTTTAAAGTCAAAGATCGGGTAGGGGTTGTACGATTATCACTTGATATCAGTACGAGTTGTAGAGTTTTATTATATCAATTGATGATTTTGGGATTTTAGATTATGAAACAACGCAGAGTCCAAAAATGTATTCAAATGTACAATTCGTTGGCTTGTGTATTTGTGCATTATGAAATGATACATCATAAAGCTTGGTTTGATAATTTAGTACAGGTTACTACATTTAAGCTTCCCTCAAACTACTTGTAAGCTATAATTTAACAAATATTTAGGTTCGAAGCTCCTTGAGCATTCCCTTACTAACAAAACATCCAAGAACCAAACTATATATTGTAAATTTTGATCCATACATCACTGAAGCTATTCGCGAGACCGAATATATGCTTAAGCTTGGCCTAGGTACATAAGCATCATCTAGTTTTTGATTAATAGATAAAAAAAAATTAATTTTAGAAGTACCAGATGCCGGTCAGGTGATATTCTTTTGTCGCGATAAAATTATGGGGATTTTGGAAAGAATTAAGGAATTAGTACTGAAAAATAATTTAGTTAGAAAGTCAATATTGAAACTATTTATTCCTCTTATGCGAGCAAAATTGCTACAATTGGAAAATGCGTTTCTGCCAGGACTGTCCATAATATCTTGGACATCATTGAAGATTACAGAATATTTTGATAACATTCAAAGCAATGTTGATCAAGTCAAACGATTCGTGAAAGAGGTATGCTCAGAGGTTAAGAAATCAATCACCCCTTAGGGATCACAACTTATATTAGTATTAAAGTTCACTTAATTTTTATATATTGGGTTGTTAGGTAACAGATTTAAAAGAAGTTAGAATAGACGAGGGATTAGAAAATTTGGGCGAAGCATGTCTGGTAAACTTGCCCAGAAGAGCAATTTATGCACCAGACCTTGTGAAATTAAGCGAAATACAGAAATTTAAATCAGGTAAATTGTAATTTTTTTTTACTGTTTTACCACTCAACTGATTTAAGTACAATGTACAACAATTGTAGTTTAGTGTTGAAAACTGAAATATTTATTTTTCATTGCTACAATGGCGAAACCTTCATAAGTTCCGTGTAACTGAAACATTTACAACACTACTGATGTAATAAAATTTCCCGCACCTTTTCATTCTGCTTCTGAACATGAGCTTAAAGAAGCTTATAAATTTCCAGATAGTTCTACACTCTTCAGGTGTCTAGAGTAACTATATTTCAGCACTCTAGTTTTCAGACACTAGTACTATTACATTCCCTAAAGTACTCTTCAGGTCGATATACCAGTAACTCAGATGTTTATACTTTACAATATCCAGGAAAACAACTTAAATATCAATCAGATATATTTTGATAAAGCTGCTACCATTTTTATATTCCATTTATGTAATTCAGGAAGAGAACTGGAATTTAAATCTTATACAATTGAAAGAACTGTTCATGAGTTGATTAACAAATTTATGACTTCGTTCGAAGAACCTGAGCTACAAGAAGGGAAATACGACTGGATGGATCCCGAAAGAGCTGTAAAACCAGTGTCTTCTATTGGAAAAATAGCTGGATCAGATGAACTGGGTACAACTAAATGTGTTTTCTTTAAATATTCAATAAATACTAGTTTGTTTTCTGAGTAGCTGCGTTTAGAGAAATTGATCGGTCAGTTTCAATTAATCTACAGACAATTCACAATGAATGTATTGACCTATTCTGTTACTTCAATGCGAAAATGATTGACGCTTTAGTGAAATCAATGAGAACATCTCTAGAGATACTCAAACAACGAGAATCAATTCCAAGGTAAACGTAAATTCAAGAAACTAGTTTGTCCCGATCATCATATGTTCCAAATTTAGTTTATTGGATGCGTATAGGGAAATACCTTTAGTCAAATGTCATATGGAGTTGCACATTCCTATCGCGATTATTGTACCAACTTTGGATGAAATTCAATTGTATTTCAACCAAGTGATGAACAACATACTGGACACTAGCAAATTGGTTACAGTTTGGGCGCAACGAGATTTCCATGTTGAAATTGGGGATGATATACTCGCTGGCAACGAGTGTAAGTGCTGTCCTAAATTATTTAAGACCCCACCTAAATAATATGCTAAACACTTTCAGCAAAAACAAATTACTACCGAAACGTCTACGACCAGAAAGAAATAAACCGATACATGATGAGCTTACAGGGCTCTACTTCGCCACTGACATCAGACATTCAAAATTTATGCCAAGTAAAAAGTCAGCGATGAATTTCAAAATTTCATAAAAATAATTTCATCTTTTGTGCAGAGTTACTTACGATATGCTTATCTCTGGGCAGAAACTCGTGAGGATGACATTCTGGCATTTATAGCTCTGAATCCTTTAATTCAGGAAATACGGGAAGAATTCATGAAATATGATAGTTGGACGAATGAAATTAAAGATATTCCAGAAAGTCACTATATTGGAGCAGTTCAAGTTGAAATGGGTAATAAAAAAATGCATTATAATTCCTGGAATTTCATTTAGTTTGCTTTTTAGATCGTTACAAATTGGCATTACTAGTTGAGAGCAATGCTTGGAAGCATATATTGGGGAAAAAATTAACAGTGAAATATAACGAGAAATTGAAGGAAATGGTTGATTTCATTCTAACGCAACAGAAAATTCTGAACAGACCTATAACAAACTTGGATGAAGTTAGGTAAAGTTGCACATTATAGAACTTTGGATATAATACAATGGTGATCTCCGTGTTTATTCAATTTTCATAGATTGGCAATGGCATGTCTGGAAAAGGTCCGTGAAAACTTCATTGATATGGATATCGACTTGGTCCTTATGGAAGAAGCATTTGCAGCATTTGCTGAATTCAAAATCGAAGTCTCCCCAGAAGAGACTGACCGTATTGACAGTCTTCGCTACAACTTCACGAACATGTTAAATAAAGTGTGACGTCTCTGCTTCTTCATAAACGTTCTCATTTTAATCACGCACAAATTTACAGTCTAAGCAAGTTACAGTAGATATCTGTTTAATCCAAGGCCCATTCCAAGCGGTGCTTATCGCCGGTGTGGCTCAATTCCGACAGAGTCTCCTGGACTTTGAACGGGACTATGATTTGGTTGGACCAATGGTTCCTGGACTTGCAGCCAATGAAGCTTCAGATCGCGTACTATTATTCCAGGCTCGCTTTGACGATTTAATGCAACGGTACGACATGTATTCGAGTGGCGAGAAGTTGTTTGGAATGGAAGTCAATGAGTATCCAATATTAGCTTCAAAGAAAAAAGAATTCAACTTGTTGAGCAAGTTGTATGGTTTGTATATCCAAGTGAATTCTGGTATTGATGGATATTTTGATTTGTTGTGGTCAGATTTGGAAATTGAAGATATCATTGATCAACTGACTGAGTTCCAGACCAGGTTAACCTATTGAAACTTATTTGGAGGGTTGAGGGTATATCTAGTATTGTTACAGATGTCGCAAGTTACCGAAGGGAATGAAAGATTGGCCTGCTTTTTTGGATTTAAAACAGAAAATTGACGACTTTAACGAAACTTGTCCATTGCTGGAGTTGATGGCTAACAAGGTGTGTTTATTAGTCCAATCATTCAATAAGAAAAATGAATTCTATTAAATTGCTTCCAGGCAATGAAAGAAAGACATTGGAAACGAATAGAAAATGCAACCAAATTCAGATTCGATCTGGATTCACCTACTTTTAGTTTGCGAAACGTCATGGAAGCTCCATTGCTACAATATAAAGATGATATAGAGGTAAATACATATATGTGTTAGAACAAGAATGTAATACGGTTAATTTCTAGGATATTTGCATTAGTGCCGTCAAAGAAAAGGATATTGAAGCTAAATTAAAGCAAGTGATCGCTGATTGGGCGATTGTCGATTTAAAGTTTTCAGTATTCAAAGGTCGTGGAGAATTATTGCTCAAAGGAGTAGAAACCGCAGAGATAATCGCAATGCTGGAAGACAGTCTCATGATTTTAAATTCTCTATTAAGCAATCGGTACGTTATTATTTTATCGATGAAATAATTTTACAAAGAATTGTATTCCAGGTATAATGCACCGTACAAGAAAGATATTCAGTTATGGGTTGGTAAACTTGTTAACACCTCTGAGATATTGGAGAGGTGGCTTCAAGTCCAGAATCTATGGGTGTATCTAGAAGCTGTATTTGTAGGCGGTGATATCTCCAAACAGCTACCCCAAGAGTCTAAAAGATTTAACGTATGTTTTACACAAGTATATGAGCTGGACAATAATTTATTTCGTTACAGGGTATTGATCGCTCCTGGGTAAAAATAATGTTTAGAGCTCGAGATATGCTAAACGCTGTAGAATGTTGTACTGGTGATGAAACTATGGGGAATTTGTTACCGTATCTGCTAGAACAATTAGAAACTTGTCAGAAGAGTTTAACTGGATATTTAGGTAATTCCTTCTCAGCTCCAATAAAATTTCAATTACGTGAAACTGTTCTGCCCTTCAAAAAACATTCTAGAATCCAAGCGGTTGTGTTTCCCAAGATTCTTCTTTATTTCTGATCCTGTCCTATTGGAAATCTTGGGGCAGAGTTCTAATCCTCAATCAATTCAATCCCATTTATTAAGTTTGTTTGACGCAGTACATAGCGTAAGTACATAAGGTGGAACTTAAATTATCGATGATAACATAATGCCTGTGTAGGTGGACTTTGATGAGAAAAATACTGATAATATCCTCGCAATGTTTTCGGACTTGGGAGAACGTGTACCGTTTGAAAAACCAGTCGTTTGCACTGGTGGCGTAGAAAATTGGTTAAACGTTTTGCTAAACTCGGTCCGGGATACAATTAAAAATGTCATTGCCCAAATGGCTATAAGCCTCAAAGACCCAGAATGGGACTTCATTAAAGGCTTCCCTGCATTCTGTGGACAGGTAACTACATCACCACTAATTCAGACAGCTATATCTCTAATGTTTCGTCATATTTTGAAAGGCTGGACTTCTGGGAGTTCAGCTTTTTTGGACCAAAACCGCAGAGGTCGCATTGATTCGGGCTCGCGTTGACCGACAAATCATGAGGCGTACAAATTTACTCTTCCTGGACTTATTAAACAATTTAATTGAGTTAACAACAAAGAATTTATCGAAAATGGATCGGATTCGTTTTGAGACCATGGTGACGATACATCTACACCAACGAGATATTTTTGATGACATTGTTAAGTTAAAAGTGAGAAGCAAAACTGATTTTGAATGGCAAAAACAGGCAAGGTTTTACTGGATTGAAGAAACCGATGACGTTTGGGTTCGAATCACAGACGTGGACTTCTTGTACCAGAACGAATATTTAGGAATCACAGAACGTTTGGCGATTACTCCTTTAACAGACAGATGCTATATTACCTTGGCACAGGCTATTGGTAAGTCATTATACCAATACAAGGGATGGTTGGGATTCAGGCATTCCGTGACTAGGTATGAATATGGGTGGAGCCCCAGCTGGTCCAGCAGGTACTGGTAAAACAGAAACAACAAAAGATATGGGCCGCGCCTTAGGGAAACTGGTGGTAGTGTTCAACTGTTCAGATCAAATGGATTTTAGAGGTTTAGGTCGCATTTTCAAAGGGCTAGCGCAATCTGGATCGTGGGGCTGTTTCGATGAATTCAATCGGATTGAACTTCCAGTATTATCTGTAGCTGCACAACAAATCTACATTGTGTTAACTGCAAGGAAAGAACGCAGAGCATCGTTTATTTTCAGGTTCAATTCGCAAATAAAGCAAAGTTAGATGTCTCAACTATTTAATTTCAGTGATGGGGATCTTGTCACGCTGAACCCTGAATTCGGGATGTTTTTAACTATGAATCCAGGATACGCTGGGCGACAAGAACTGCCAGAGAATTTAAAAATTATGTTCCGTACTGTCTCAATGATGGTGCCAGATCGCCAAATTATCATTCGAGTCAAATTGGCGTCTTGCGGCTTCAAAGATAATACAATTTTAGCGCGAAAGTTCTACACTTTATATAAACTATGCGAAGAACAACTTTCAAAGCAAGTCCATTATGATTTTGGACTTCGGAATATTTTGTCCGTACTTCGTACGTTAGGAGCTCAGAAAAGAGCTAATCCAGTCGAGACTGAAGAAACTGTAGTCATGAGAGTCCTGAGGTAATTAATTAAATCAACATTATCAGTAATTTATTGATAATTTAATTTGGACAGAGATATGAACGTGAGTAAACTAGTGGACGAGGATGAACCTCTATTCATCTCTTTGATTGAGGACATGTTTCCTGGAATTAAATTAAGTACTTCGACATACAAGGATTTGCAAAAAGCTATAAGTAATCAAACAAAACAAATGGAAATTATCAATCATCCTCAGTGGAATCTGAAAGTTATCCAATTTTATGAAACGTCTTTGGTGAGGCACGGCCTTATGCTTCTAGGCCCTACAGGTTCAGGGAAAACTAAATGCATCCATTGTTTAATGCGAGTTTTAACCGAATGTGGAAAACCGCATAGGGAAATGCGCATGAATCCTAAGGTAAGGCTCTGAAACATTCAACTTACGAAGATAAATCAAATATTATAAATTTGTAGGCAATCACAGCTCCGCAAATGTTTGGCCGTCTAGACGTAGCTACAAATGACTGGACTGACGGTATATTCTCTACACTTTGGAGGAAAACATTAAAAGTCAAAAAAACTGAATTTGTTTGGTAATTCTTCCACAGCCTAATTACAAATCTATACATTTATATTCTTGCAAACATTTAGGTTGATTTTGGATGGACCTGTCGACGCAGTCTGGATAGAAAACTTGAATTCAGTGTTAGATGATAACAAAACGTTAACACTTGCTAACGGTGATCGAATTATCATGGCACCAAATTGTAAATTATTATTTGAGCCTGACAACGTTGATAATGCTAGTCCAGCGACAATTTCGCGAATGGGAATGGTGTTTGTAAGTGCATCAGTACTTCAATGGCCACAAATTTGTGATGTATGTATTCCAACCATTGATGCACTTTAATTTGCGCACAGGGCAGCTATAATTTCAAATTTTTGCAGGCTTGGTTATTAAAGAGAACGCCACATGAAGCAGACGTCTTCCGAGCTTTATTCAACGCAAGCTACGAGGACTTCCACGTGTTCATCCAAACCAAATTGAAAGCCAAGATGGCAATTCTAGAATCCCTTTACATTCGGCAATGTTGCGACATCATTACTGGACTTCTAGATACCAGTGAAGAAGCGAGAACCTTCTCAGACAAACATCTTGAACGACTGTATATCTTTTCTTTGATGTGGTCCCTAGGCGCAGTTCTAGAGCTGGATGATCGTAGTCTGTTAGAAGAATTTGTGTTGTTACATTCGTCGAATTTGGACTGGCCTAGTGTTAGCGAGGGAATAACTGTGTTTGAGTTCGTTGTTGGTGATGACGGCAAGTGGCAACATTGGTCTGACAGGGTTGAAGAGTTCTTGTACCCAAATGACTCAGTGCCAGAGTATTCCTCGATTCTAGTACCGAATATTGATAATGTTCGTAGTGCGTTCTTAATGCATTTGATCGCAAAACAAGGCAAAGCAGTGTTGTTCATCGGGGAGCAGGGAACTGCGAAAACAGTCATGATAAAAGGGTATCTTCAGTCATACGACCCGGAGTACCAAATTAGTAAAAGTATAAATTTCTCGTCTGCCACTTCACCGAATATGTTCCAGGTACTTACATTTAAGCGTAGGACAGAATTATGCATTTCGTTAAATAAGCTGTAATCCAAGATTAAGTTCGCCAGTTCCATGAAATTGTTTATTTTATATACGATAGGGATATGTGGGAACCAAATGCGATCCTATAAAATTGTTTCTTTGATTGGAATATATGCATCTATTTGTTTGTTTTATTTAAGAGAATTATTGAATCTTACGTCGATAAACGGATTGGTACAACATATGGGCCTCCGGCTGGTAAAAAAATGACCATTTTCATTGACGATCTGAACATGCCAATTATTAATGAATGGGGTGATCAAATCACAAATGAAATCGTACGACAACTCATGGAAGGAAAAGGTATTCTTTCTGTTATAAACTTTGCATTATCTTATTTTTCGGGGTAGGCTTTTTCAGTTTGGACAAACCAGGAGATTTCTCGACTATTATGGACATCCAGATAATAGGTGCAATGAACCATCCTGGAGGTGGTCGCAACGATATTCCTCCACGTCTAAAACGCCAATTCTGCGTCTTCAATTGCACGTTACCCAGTAACAACTCAATGGATAAAATTTTCAGTAAGTCATGTTCAGCTTGTTCACTTACAATGCATAATGATTTACTTTACGATTAGACCAGATTGGCGAAGGTTACTTCTGCGAAACTCGTTTCAACGAGGAAATAGTTGGGTTCTTGCCACGATTGATCCCACTTACACGTCACGTGTGGCAACAAACCAAGATTAAAATGTTACCCACACCAGCCAAATTCCATTACGTTTTCAATCTGCGAGACTTGTCGCGTATTTGGCAAGGAATCTTAACAATACAAGACCTGGAATGCAGGAATATTTCCACAATGTTAAAACTGTGGCGACATGAGTGCATTCGGGTAATCGCTGATCGTTTTACGAATAAGGAAGACCGTATTTGGTTTTTGGCGAATTTGAAACGACAAGCTAAAGTAGAGTTGGAGGAGTTCTATGTGCACTTTAACGATAAGGAGACATATTTTGTGGACTTTTTACGAGAACAACCAGAAGCAACTGGCGATGAACCCGAAGGGTTTTCATTTGATCCACCGAAAATTTATGAAGAAATGCCAAGGTAAGTTGACATGACACATACAGATGAAGCGTTGTGTCATTTATTAATTTCTTTGAACAGTTATGAAATAGTTTTGGGGAAAGTATTTGGGTATATGGCTCAATATAATGAGTTTGTACGTGGTAGTTCCATGGATTTGGTATTTTTCCATGATGCCTTAGTGCATTTGATGATAATAAGTAGAATTATTCGTACCGAACGCGGTAACGCACTACTGGTAGGCGTAGGTGGTTCGGGCAAGCAAAGTTTGACACGTCTAGCCTCCTTTATGGCTGGATATATCACTTTTCAGATCACCATTACCAGGTTTACTAACCAATGTTCTTATTAAAGCTTCGCTAATTCTTGACTCTTCTATAGAGTATATGCACAATCAAATTTATTGGAAGATCTGAAGTTTTTGTATCGTTCGGCTGGCGCCAAAGGCCTAGGCACAACATTTGTCTTCACAGATAATGAAATTAAAGAAGAAGCCTTTTTGGAATACTTAAATAATTTAATCAGCTCGGGAGAAATTGCAAATTTGTTTGCCAAAGACGAGTTAGATGAAATCCAAACTGAATTGATTCCAGTGATGAAAAAAGATCAACCTAAACGTATCGCGACCAACGATAGTTTATACGAATACTTTATCCAACGAGCCAGAAATTTCCTGCATGTTGCCTTATGTTTCTCGCCAGTAAGTTTTCCAATAATTTTAAATGCATTGTAGATGAAATACCTTGTTGCAAATAGGTCGGAGAGAAATTCCGAAGTCGTGCGTTGAAATTTCCTGGACTTATCTCTGGATGTACGATGGACTGGTTCTCGCGCTGGCCCAAAGACGCACTGATAGCAGTAGCTGAACATTATTTAATGAAATTCCCAATTGTGTGCTCGGCAGATGTCAAATCAGATTTGATCGAAATGACTGGAGCAATACAAGATGAAGTGGCAGAAACCTGCACTACCTATTTCGACAGGTATAGCTAAGTCTACGAATTCAATTTTAGTTGTAACATTAAATATTTTCAAAGGTTTCGTCGACAAACTTACGTTACTCCAAAATCGTTCTTGGCCTTTTTGGGTGGTTATAAAAAAATTTATTCCAAAAGGCATGAAGACATCCAACTAATGGCGAAACGCATGAATATTGGTCTTGCCAAATTGGTTGAAGCCGCCCTCAGTGTTGAAGAACTGAAAAAAGATTTGGAACTTAAGGAAAAGGATATTGCAATCGCAAACGCTGAAGCTGAAATTGTAGTTCTACCATTAAAGTGTGTATCTATTAATTTACTGAAACTCATTGTAGGTGTTGGCTGAAGTATTGTCTGCATCAGAGAAAGCTAATGTGGTCAAAGAAGAAGCTAATGCAGTAAAAGAAAGAGCAGCGGCGCTTGTAGAAGTCATAACTAAAGATCAGCTCGAAGCTGAAGGTAAGTTGAAAGCGGCGAAGCCAGCGTTAGATCAAGCCGAAGCTGCACTACAGGTTTGTTTCATATAACAATTCCTGGAATTGTTTGTAAGAATCTTTTCATTTAGACTATAAAGGCTTCTGATATTGGAACTGTACGAAAACTTGGCAAACCTCCATATTTAATCACACTTATTATGGATTGTGTGCTCATTTTGTTCAAGAAGAAAGTTGAATGGGTTAAGCCAGATTTTGATAAAGGCTTCTTAGTGCCTGCCTGGGGCGAATCTCTGAAAGTAACATTCATTTTGTATTCATAAGTTGCTTGGGTTTTATAAATGGAATTTCCAGGTCATGTCCGACACACGATTTTTGTACAATTTACAAAATTATCCAAAAGATTCAATAAATGCGGAAATTGTTGATTTCCTTGCTCCATATTTTGCATATCCTTTATACACATTTGAATCCGCCAAACAGGCATGTGGCAACGTTGCTGGTTTGATCCAGTGGACCATGTCAATGGCTGTGTTTTATGAAATTAACAAAGAAGTGTTGCCATTAAAAGTATATTACCATTTAATAACAAATTGGACACCTGTATTTTGCTTAACTTTTTCATTTAGGCGAATTTGGCCATACAGACAGCAAGGTATAATGGGGCCAGGAGAGAACTGGACTCAGCTATGCAATTGTTGGCAGAGAAAGAAGCTGAGGTGGCTGAGTGCCAGGAGAGATTCGATAAAGCAATGTTGAAGAAACAGGTAAGTTGCAAACTCAATCTGCTGATGATGGTTGCATGTATCTCTAATTCCAGGAAGTCCAAGAAATAGCCAATAAATGCAAGGCGAAAATGGATGCAGCCACGGCGCTTATCAACGGTCTAAGCGGTGAGCGAATTCGTTGGACCGAACAATCCGCTCAATTCAAATCAGAGATTGAACGATTAGTTGGCGACGTATTACTGCTTACCGGATTCCTCAGCTATACAGGTCCATTCAATCAGGAGTTCCGCACTGAACTTCAAACATCCTGGGTGGATAAATTGATTGAAAGGAAGATTCCTGTTTCGATGAATATAAATATAACTGAATGCTTGATTGATACAGCAACCGTAAGTTAGAGAATTTTCAATTTGGAACAAATTTATAACAATGTTATTTTCTAGATTGGCGAATGGAATCTTCAAGGTTTACCTAATGATGAACTTTCCATTCAGAATGGAATTATTGTAACGAAAGCAACTAGGTTTCCACTGTTGATTGATCCCCAAACTCAAGGAAAGGCTTGGATTAAAAATAAAGAAAGAGAAAATCGTTTGATTGTTACTTCATTGAATCACAAATACTTTAGGTAGCTAATTGTTTTACGTCGAATCAACATCATTTTTCTTTGATAATGAGCAAATTCTGAATTCGACGAATTGAATTGGGCAGTTTTATGGTGCAATTCTGAGCAAAGTTACACATCTATAAGTACAATCTGTAAAATATTGATGGTTTAAAATATATTTTAATTCAATTGCAAATCATTTTTAAACTGATTAATAATACTAAAATATGTATCCATTAGAGAACTACAGATTTTTCAAAAACTTACAGACTGACAGAATCGCACCATTAATTCTGATATCCTATTTTCGGAGTGTTGGCTGTGTGTGAACCCTATAAAGCCAAAACTGTCGAACGTAAAATTGTGAAATTTCAAACTTATGTTATGACTTGTTTATGGTCTAAAAAAAAAAAAAAGGTGCACCTCCTATTTTTGAAAAGAATATTCAAACCGGAAGTGCATGCTTATTCTATTAATTCTCCAATATTACTAAAACAGCTACATTTAATACAAAAAAGTTATGTTCATAGTACATGTTAAAAACATTTCACACAACTAGTTTGAAAAGTTTCAGTACCAGTACTGAACTGCTAAGAAAATCTTAAATATCATATTTATATTGTCATTGAAAAGCACTTGAAAGATATATTTTTAAACTGTGAAAGTTATGCCAGTAAAAATTTTTT